>CM064487.1:58172566-58909468 GCA_032716605.1 Paralithodes platypus | reverse complement strand
CAACCCACCAGTCATACATACAACCCACCAGACATACAGATAACCACCAGATATACATACAACCCACCAGACATACATACAACCCACCAGACATACATACAACCCACCAGATTGACAGAAAACCCACCAGACATACAGACAACCCACCAGATATACATACAACCCACCAGACATACAGACAACCCACCAGACATACAGACAACCCACCAGATATACATACAACCCACCAGATATACAGACAACCCACCAGATATACAGACAACCCACCATACAACCCACCAGACATACATACAACCCACCAGACATACATACAACCCACCAGACATACAGACAACCCACCAGACATACAGACAACCCACCAGACATACAGACAACCCACCAGACATACAGACAACCCACCAGACATACATACAACCCACCAGACATACATACAACCCACCAGATATACAGACAACCCACCAGACATACATACAACCCACCAGACATACATACAACCCACCATACAACCCACCAGACATACATACAACCCACCATACAACCCACCAGACATACATACAACCCACCAGACATACATACAACCCACCAGACATACATACAACCCACCAGACATACAGACTACCCACCAGCCATACAGACAACCCACCAGATATACATACAACCCACCATACAACCCACCAGACATACATACAACCCACCAGATATACAGACAACCCACCAGACATACATACAACCCACCAGACATACATACAACCCACCAGATATACATACAACCCACCAGACATACATACAACCCACCAGATATACATACAACCCACCAGATATACAGACAACCCACCAGACATACATACAACCCACCAGACAACCCACCAGACATACATACAACCCACCAGATATACATACAACCCACCAGACATACATATAACCCACCAGACATACATACAACCCACCAGATATACATTCAACCCACCAGACATACATACAACCCACCAGATATACATACAACCCACCAGATATACAGACAACCCACCAGACATACATACAACCCACCAGATATACATACAACCCACCAGACATACATACAACCCACCAGACATACATACAACCCACCAGATATACATACAACCCACCAGACATACATACAACCCACCAGACATACATACAACCCACCAGATATACATACAACCCACCAGATATACATACAACCCACCAGACATACATACAACCCACCAGACATACATACAGCCCACCACATATACAGACAACCCACCAGACATACATGCAACCCACCAGACATACATACAACCCACCAGATATACAGACAACCCACCAGACATACATACAACCCACCAGACATACAGACAACCCACCAGACAACCCACCAGACATCCAGACAACCCACTAGACATACATACAATACACCATACTACCCACCAGACATACAGACAACCCACCAGACATACAGACAACCCACCAGACATACAGACAACCTACCAGACAACCCACCAGACATGCAGACAACCCACCAGACATACAGACAACCCACCAGACATACAGACAACCCACCAGACAATCCACCAGACATACAGACAACCCACCACACAACCCACCAGTCATACAGACAACCCACCAGACATACAGACAACCCCCCAGACATACAGACAACCCACCAGACAACCCACAAGAGATGCAGACAACCCGCCAGTCAACCCATCAGACAACCCACCAGACATACAGACATACAGACAACCCACCATACAACCCACCAGACATACAGACAACCCACCAGATATACAAACAACCCACCAGATATACAGACAACCCACCAGACAACCCAACAGATATACAGACCAACCTACCAGACAACCCACCAGATATACAGACAACCCACCAGACAACCCCCCAGACAACCCACCAGATACACAGACAACCCACCAGACAACCCACCAGACATACAGACAACCCACCAGACAACCCTCCAGACATACAGACAACCCACCACACAACCCACCAGTCATACAGACAACCCACCAGACAACCCACCATATATACAGACAACCCACCAGATATAAAGACAACTCACCAGACATACATACAACCCACCAGATATACAGACAACCCAGCAGACAAAACCACCAGATATACATTCAACCCACCAGGCATACAGACAACCCACCAGACATACAGACAACCCACCAGACAACCCACCAGACATACAGACAACCCACCAGACATACAGACAACCCACCAGACATACAGACAACCCACCAGATATACAGACAACCCACCAGACAACCCACCAGACATACATACAACCCACCAGACATACAGACAACCCACCAGACATACAGACAACCCACCAGACATACAGACAACCCACCAGATATACAGACAACCCACCAGACATACAGACAACCCACCAGACATACAGACAACCCACCAGACATACAGACAACCCACCAGACATACATACAACCCACCAGACATACAGACAACCCACCAGACATACAGACAACCCACCAGATATACATACATCAAACCACATGTACACAAATAGATATATAACAAGCAGATAAAGGGAAACATGGAAGATACCAAGAATGAGAGAGGGGCTGTTGTGTACTCGGAAATGGAAGACAAAGCGGATTTCATACCGGCATATATAATTTATACAGTATAAATACTGTATATACTGCACGCGTGTATTGATATAATTATTCCGTGTGTGAATGTGTGTGTGCGTGTATATGTGCGTGTGTGTGTTTGTGGTGAGTTTTGCAAGAGTGTATGTGTGTGCATTTGTATGCGTGTGTGTGTGTGTATTATATGCTATATTTGTTAGTTGTTAATAGAATCATTATTACAACTCCTATATAATTTTAAGGTATTTTACTTGCAAAGAATTGGTTTATATTAGGCAGGGGACTGTACATATAGAGGTTGTATCAATGTCACTTCCTGGTCTTGTTCATGTCTTGTCAGTTTGATACTTCACCCAACTCAACACGCTTGAGGTCAACAGGCCTTGCCCACGTGAAACGGAAATGTACATAGACATTTTGCATCATCTCTGTGGGGGTGTAGGAGATGGGAGAGGAAGGTTTGAGAGAGGTTTTACTTCACTTAAAGAGATATAGCTTAGAATCGAGAAGAGGTCTGAAGATTTCTCCCTAAATGGAGAATTACTCCCTGTTATATTTTCTACATCATGTTAATTTGTCCCTGTTTCATAATAATTATAAAGTTTTCATTATTCAATAATAAACTAGTGGCTGGATAAGAAGTTTTCCTCTACCTATAAATATTTATGATAAGGGTGGTGGTGGCAATTATCTATCACATCTATCATATATCTATCAGTCTACGAGAGAAGCTACGAGAATCAACCAGAATCGACCAGAATCATCAATCAACCAAGTACTACATATTACAAAACTAACACATTACAAGGTCACAACTGTAAAGGGTATTTCACACAGTCAGGAATGCGAGCTAGAATCACTAGGAGTAGCTGAAAATTTGGATTCCTGGGCCTATTCGCAGTGAAAATCGATACTCCTAGTGACTCTAGCAATATCCTAATGATTCCTGTTAGACTCCCATTGACTCCAAACCAGTCCCGGCCGATTGGCCCTGTCTGACAAAATGTTCACCATGTTTAAGGTTCTCGCCGCGAATCAGACCACTCCCAGTGATTCCCAGTGATCCCTAGTGATTCCCCAGTGACTCCCAGTGAGTCCTGGTGAGAACTGAAACTGAAACTGAAAGCTGTCCGCGAATCAGATACGAAACACCGAGAATCACCAGGACTCACTGGGAGTCACTGGGGAATCACTGGGGATCACTGGGAATCAACTGGGAGTCACTGGGAATGATCCGATTCGTGGCGAGAACTTTAAACACGGTGAACATTTTGTCGGACAGGGCCAATCGGCCGCGAGTGGTTTGGAGTCACTGGGATTCTAACAGGAATCACTAGGATATCGCTAGAGTCACTAGGAGTCATCGAAGTTTCACCGCGAATAGGCCCAGGAATCCAAATTTTCAGCTACTTCTAGTGATTCTAGCTCGCATTCCTGACTGTGTGAAGTACCCTTTAATAAATATATTATTCATAAAAACCTGTAAAACTCTCACTTGAAAGTATAATATACAGTATACAGCTAGTTAACTTTTCTTGGTCAAACATTATAAATAGGCCTAGTATTAACCTGTGTAAGTACAATTTCCCACAAGACATTGTATTCACCCAGTGCTTATGTGTAGAGAAGGAAATTACGGTAGGTGAGGTAATTAATAATGTGAACAATGTATGGTCAATGTTACAATACCCTACTTGTAGTCAACAAGTTCTGCAACTCCCTTTACCTAACATAACGAGAATGGTGGATACATGTTTGTATGGTTTTGAAATGTCAAGTTCGTTTGGTGGTGGACAGTGGAGTTTGGATTACTACTTCGAGAGGCGATGTAGTCGCCGGGATAAAATTTGAGCCAGCGTAATCATGGCTTGGTTGTTTAGGGCCCGTTGTAGTCGCCGGTTAATAATCTAGAAGTTCTGCAACTCCCCTGACCTAACCTAAGCAAACTAACACAACCTATAAGTGTTACCTATATTAGGTAATCGTATGAAATATTACAGCACTCGGTAATGAATGAAAAGAAGAAGGTGGGAATGATAAACTATCCACTATTTAGACAATAGTTTAAATATATTTGTTTCGTAAAGTATAGTAAGCATTCACATATGCATAGCCTACGTGAGTTGCAGTTGGGATGTGTGTACATGTTTAGATTGATATGCAGGATTCGAAGTTGCATAATAAATCGTAGGCAGTGTCCACCAACCTTTAACTGTCTTCGTGGTGCGATGTATAAGGTGTTGATTTTCGGCGTGAGCATCCTGGGTTCGAATCTACGGACTGCCACATGTGTTTGTAAATTTCATTAATCGATTTTAGGAGTATGGTTGGTTGTTGGAAGGAACATAATAATTGATATCATTACCTTACGGTACATAATAATACAGACTGAACGGTCAGGCTATGGAGATCGTCAACTCTTTTAAGTATCTGGGCAGTGTGTTGAGTAAAGATGGGACTATGGATGAAGAAGTGCAGGAGAGGGTACAACAGGGAAAGAGGGTTGTAAGAACGCTAAAAGCAGTAACAAGAAATAGGGTGGTCAGTATGGAAGTGAAGAAGTCCTTGCATGACAGTGTGGTAATCCCGACACTGACTTACGGAAGCGAAGCATGGACGTTGGTTGAGAGACTCAGACCAAGAGTGAGAGCAGTGGAAATGAATTACTTAATGAGTGCGTGCAGAGTTACATGGAGGGATAGACAGACTAATGAGGAAGTAAGAAGGAGGTGTGGTGTGGAGGTAGATGTGCTGGAAAGTGTGAAAAGGAACAACTTGAGATGGTTCGGCCATATGGAACGAATGGAAAGCGAGAGAATGACTAAGAGGGTGTACGAGAGCGAGATGGAAGGATGGAGTGAGGAAGTACATGAACGATGGCGGTGCTGGTTGGGGGGAGGGGCGTCGACTGACTGCGGACAGAGGTGCATGGGGGCGGTTCGTTCGTGGCCACCCCTTCGGGGATCGCGGCATCAGGCAATAGATAGATAGATACATAGATCGTATTATATTAATGTCTGTAATGATGTATGAATACAGTTATTGTATTTAATGATGATATTAGAGGACTGTAGTTATAGCCTACAAGAGACATACTTGAGGACAAATTAATTCAATGATCGGGTCAAACACATGCCTGGAGCCTCACAGTGGATGTATAATTTCCCACAAGACATTGTATTCACCCAGTGATTGTGTGTAGAGAAGGAAATTACGGTAGGTAAGGTAATTAATAATGTGAACAATGTATGGTCAATGTTACAATACCCTACTTGTAGTCTACAAGTTCTGCAACTCCCCTTACCTAACATAACGAGAATGGTGGATACGTGTTTGTATGTGTTTTGAAATGTCAAGTTCGTTTGGTGGTGGACAGTGGAGTTTGGATTACTACTTCGAGGGGCGTTGTAGTCGCCGGGGTAAACTTTGAGCCAGCGTAATCATGGCTTGGTTGTTTAGGGGCCGTTGTAGTCGCCGGTTTATAATCTAGAAGTTCTGCAACTCCCCTGACCTAACTTAAGGAAACTAACACAACCTATAAGTGTTACCTATATTAGGTAATCGTATGAAATATTACAGAACTCGGTAACGAATGAAAAGAAGAAGGTGGGAATGATAAACTATCCACTATTTAAACAATAGTTTAAATATATTTGTTTCGTAAAGTATAGTAAGCATTGATATCATGACCTTACGGTACATAATAATACAGACTTATCGTATTATATTAATGTGTGTAATGATGTATGAATACAGTCATAATACTTAATGAAGATATTAGAGGACTGTAGTTATAGCCTACAAGAGACATACTTGAGGAAAAATTAATTTCAATTATTGGGTCAAACACACAATGGGGGCCATGCCTGGCATACTCGCATCTCATTCCTAACAAATCCCAGTGATGCTCGGTGACTCCCAGTGACTCCTATCTAATTCCCAGTGATTCCTATATTACTCCTATCGACTCGTATATTACAGAAATCAGAAATTTTCAAAATTTTCAATAACTCGCACTTCATTCCTGGTTTTATCCAGGTGATTCCTGGTGATTCCCAGTGATTCGCAGGTACACTCCCACTGGTTCCTACGGTATTGTGAGTCCACGGGGAATTGCAGACATTCGCGGTGTATTCCCAGGAATCACCAGGAATCATTACTCCTAGTGATTCTAGCTCGCATTCCTGACTGTGTGAAGTACCCCTTAGTACCTTACATGTGTTTAATGTGGCTACAACTATTGGAAAAGCTATGCTAAAAACTGAGAGGGTAAATATCACAATGCTTACTTTATGAAAAACTAGTATATTAATATGTGGAGAAACATACTAAATTAGTTTGTTTTACTTTTCTTGTTCAAAACTTATTTTAAATATCGATTTACAGATACATACTGGTATGTATTTAATCAATATTATTGTTTATAATTGGTTTATCCAATATTGGCTCTATTTTCTTGTAAAATAGTATATTGATAATCATAATAAATCTTCAGTTATAATTACGTTCTCAAACATCGGTGTTCAAACCGATATTAAGCCGTAGGGACCGCACTCTGCTAATTAAGGGGGAAGGATATATTTGTTGGTCGATTATGTTATTTATTGATCTTTATTATATTTGTATTTACTTTTCTTATCCTCTTTAGACCTCCGTCAAACTTTAAAAAAAAAAACATCCCCAAGATCCATTTGCTAGATATATTTGTACAATTATCGGTAACAAAATCTACCGGCCAAAGGCCAGTCCCTCCAAAATGTCAGGCTCGCTATCACTCGCCATGTTAAAAAAAACGATACCTAAAGGACACGAAAAGTCTTAATATTGACAAAGAAATGTGGCTAAAGCTCCTAAAATCGCCAAACTAATTGGCCGAATGTCTTAAAATCTGAAAACTTATGAGGCTAAACACGAAGGAGAAGGGGAACCAGAAAACCAACTACCTCCCCTTAAGGAATAGTTCCGAAATATCGAGTGGGTTACACAATGATAATACACGAGAAAATGCACGATACAAGTAAAATATATATATAATATATATAATATATATATATATTATATATATATATATAATATATATATATATATATATATATATATATATATATATATATATATATATATATATATATATATTATATATATATATATATATATATATATATTCTTTAATACATACGAGGTTGAAAGAAATGGCAATTTCTGCGTTGGAAATTTTATTATTCAAAGTTTCCAGGTCTCTGATGAGTTTTCGCTGGGTGGCAGGAAGTAGATGAAGGAGATGAGCAAAATTCATGGTGGTACAGGGTTACATAAATGTACATGATGATACAGGATATACGACGCGTTTCACTGGACAACCAGCATTATCAAGTAAGGAAGGAATGAAATAAAAGGTAAACAGGAAGGGTATATATAGAGGGGAGGATCAGAGGAGGAAAAACAGGGGGCAAAAGTCTGCTATTGGTGGAAGCGTAAACTAGGAGAGAGAAGGGGTAACCGCTCCACGCATGCGCACTGGATGCGGGATGGTGGTCAGTAGGTGGGTCGAAGCTGATTGGCTGCGTGTCGAGGGGCGTGGCCTAAGTTGTGTGGCGCCTGCAGAAGACGAAGCTGAAGGAGGTAGCGCGGGGGGCTGCGTCAAGGGCACCGGGGGGCGAGGAGGGGTGTTAGGTCCTGTAGGGTAGTGCCTTTTGGCAGAAGGAAGGATCTGAAGGTCCAGAGTTTGGTTGTTGATGTTGGGATGTAAGGCTTGGATATATAAAGCTTCGAGTATAGGTAATCTCCTTGGGTCACTTTCTTTATCGAGTATGGTGGTGTGTTTCTCTAACTCGTTGCGTGTGAGGTGAGGGTGGTTAGGGGTGAGATAGTGGTCTTTGATGGCTCCAGCCTGAAGGTGAAGAGTTAACCGACGTGAAAGACGAGTCTGCGTCATACCAATATAGGAATGAGGTCCACAGTCCTCATAATTACATAATTGAATGCCCCCGCCGTTATCTTCTATCCTCCATCTCCGCCTATGTTAGGAGAGCCCTCACGCACTGCTCTACCTGGGCCGACACCCACCAGGAACTAGAAAGACTATCCCAAGTTTTAGTAAATAACGGATACTCCAACTCCGACATCTCCAGCACCATCAACCACCATCTTGAAAAATGGTACACTCAAAGCCCTCCCAACATTGACCCCCCCAATGAAATTAAGATCTTCTACCGCAATTACATGTCCTCTGAACACAAAAATGACGAGTCCGTCTTAAAAGAAATAATCTCCAAGCATGTCCACCCAACCAACCCGGAAAACAAAATCAAATTAATAATTTATTACAAATCCCCCAAGACCTCCAACCTCGTTCTCCGCAACAAACCAGCCTCCACCAAGATAAAGAGCCCGATGACCGACGATCACGTCATTTACCAACATACCTGTAATTATGAGGACTGTGGACCTCATTCCTATATTGGTATGACGCAGACTCGTCTTTCACGTCGGTTAACTCTTCACCTTCAGGCTGGAGCCATCAAAGACCACTATCTCACCCCTAACCACCCTCACCTCACACGCAACGAGTTAGAGAAACACACCACCATACTCGATAAAGAAAGTGACCCAAGGAGATTACCTATACTCGAAGCTTTATATATCCAAGCCTTACATCCCAACATCAACAACCAAACTCTGGACCTTCAGATCCTTCCTTCTGCCAAAAGGCACTACCCTACAGGACCTAACACCCCTCCTCGCCCCCCGGTGCCCTTGACGCAGCCCCCCGCGCTACCTCCTTCAGCTTCGTCTTCTGCAGGCGCCACACAACTTAGGCCACGCCCCTCGACACGCAGCCAATCAGCTTCGACCCCACCTACTGACCACCATCCCGCATCCAGTGCGCATGCGTGGAGCGGTTAACCCCTTCTCTCTCCTAGTTTACGCTTCCACCAATAGCAGACTTTTGCCCCCTGTTTTCCTCCTCCTCTGATCCTCCACCCTCTATATATACCCTTCCTGTTTACCTTTTATTTCATTCCTTCCTTACTTGATAATGCTGGTTGTCCAGTGAAACGCGTCGTATATCCTGTATCATCATGTACATTTATGTAACCCTGTACCACCATGAATTTTGCTCATCTCCTTCATCTACTTCCTGCCACCCAGCGAAAACTCATCAGAGACCTGGAAACTTTGAATAATAAAATTTCCAACGCAGAAATTGCCATTTCTTTCAACCTCGTATGTATTAAAGAAAATTTATTACCTGGCTTTACTAACATATATATATATATATATATATATATATATATATATATATATATATATAACTATGTATATATATATAATATATATGTATATTTCTTTAATACATACGAGGTTGAAAGAAATGGCAATTTCTGCGTTGGAAATTTTATTATTCAAAGTTTCCAGGTCTCTGATGAGTTTTCGCTGGGTGGCAGGAAGTAGATGAAGGAGATGAGCAAAATTCATGGTGGTACAGGGTTACATTAAAGTACATGATGATACAGGATATACGACGCGTTTCACTGGACAACCAGCATTATCAAGTAAGGAAGGAATGATATAAAAGGTAAACAGGAAGGGTATATATAGAGGGTGGAGGATCAGAGGAGGCGGAAAACAGGGGGCAAAAGTCTGCTATTGGTGGAAGGGAAAACTAGGAGAGAAAAAGGGGGTAACCGCTTCACGCATGCGCACTGGATGCGGGATGGTGGTCGATAGGTGGGGTCGAAGCTGATTGGCTGCGTGTCGAGGGGCGTGGCCTAAGTTGTGTGGCGCCTGCAGAAGACGAAGCTGAAGTAGGTAGCGCGGGGGGCTGCGTCAAGGGCACCGGGGGGCGAGGAGGGGTGTTAGGTCCTGTAGGGAAGTGCCTTTTGGCAGAAGGAAGGATCTGAAGGTCCAGAGTTTGGTTGTTGATGTTGGGATGTAAGGCTTGGATATATAAAGCTTCGAGAATAGGTAATCTCCTTGGGTCACTTTCTTTATCGAGTATGGTGGTGTGTTTCTCTAACTCGTTGCGTGTGAGGTGAGGGTGGTTAGGGGTGAGATAGTGGTCTTTGATGGCTCCAGCCTGAAGGTGAAGAGTTAACCGACGTGAAAGACGAGTCTGCGTCATACCAATATAGGAATGAGGTCCACAGTCCTCATAATTACAGGTATGTTGGTAAATGACGTGATCGTCGGTCATCGGGCTCTTTATCTTGGTGGAGGCTGGTTTGTTGCGGAGAACGAGGTTGGAGGTCTTGGGGGATTTGTAATAAATTATTAATTTGATTTTGTTTTCCGGGTTGGTTGGGTTTTAGTAAATAACGGATACTCCAACTCCGACATCTCCAGCACCATCAACCACCATCTTGAAAAATGGTACACCCAAAGCCCTCCCAACATTGACCCCCCCAATGAAATTAAGATCTTCTACCGCAATTACATGTCCTCTGAACACAAAAATGACGAGGCCGTCTTAAAAGAAATAATCTCCAAGCATGTCCACCCAACCAACCCGGAAAACAAAATCAAATTAATAATTTATTACAAATCCCCCAAGACCTCCAACCTCGTTCTCCGCAACAAACCAGCCTCCACCAAGATAAAGAGCCCGATGACCGACGATCACGTCATTTACCAACATACCTGTAATTATGAGGACTGTGGACCTCATTCCTATATTGGTATGACGCAGACTCGTCTTTCACGTCGGTTAACTCTTCACCTTCAGGCTGGAGCCATCAAAGACCACTATCTCACCCCTAACCACCCTCACCTCACACGCAACGAGTTAGAGAAACACACCACCATACTCGATAAAGAAAGTGACCCAAGGAGATTACCTATTCTCGAAGCTTTATATATCCAACCTTACATCCCAACATCAACAACCAAACTCTGGACCTTCAGATCCTTCCTTCTGCCAAAAGGCACTACCCTACAGGACCTAACACCCCTCCTCGCCCCCCGGTGCCCTTGACGCAGCCCCCCGCGCTACCTCCTTCAGCTTCGTCTTCTGCAGGCGCCACACAACTTAGGCCACGCCCCTCGACACGCAGCCAATCAGCTTCGACCCCACCTATCGACCACCATCCCGCATCCAGTGCGCTTGCGTGAAGCGGTTACCCCCTTTTTCTCTCCTAGTTTTCCCTTCCACCAATAGCAGACTTTTGCCCCCTGTTTTCCGCCTCCTCTGATCCTCCACCCCATAATACCTCCTGTTTACCTTTTATTTCATTCCTTCCTTACTTGATAATGCTGGTTGTCCAGTGAAACGCGTCGTATATCATCATGTACTTTAATGTAACCCTGTACCACCATGAATTTTGCTCATCTCCTTCATCTACTTCCTGCCACCCAGCGAAAACTCATCAGAGACCTGGAAACTTTGAATAATAAAATTTCCAACGCAGAAATTGCCATTTCTTTCAACCTCGTATGTATTGAATGTATTACTGTACCAACATTACCATATGTATATATTATATATATATTCTAATACATACGAGGTTGAAAGAAATGGCAATTCTGCGTTGGAAATTTATTATTCAAAGTTTCCAGGTTTTCGCTGGTAGATGAAGCAAAATTATGATTACATAAATGTACATGAATGAGGATATACGACGCGTTTCACTGGACAACCAGCATTATCAAGTAAGGAAGGAATGATATAAAAGGTAAACAGGAAGGGTATATATAGAGCCGTCATATTGGTATGACGCAGACTCGTCTTTCACGTCGGTTAACTCTTCACCTTCAGGCTGGAGCCATCAAAGACCACTATCTCACCCCTAACCACCCTCACCTCACACGCAACGAGTTAGAGAAACACACCACCATACTCGATAAAGAAAGTGACCCAAGGAGATTACCTATACTCGAAGCTTTATATATCCAAGCCTTACATCCCAACATTAACAACCAAACTCTGGACCTTCAGATCCTTCCTTCTGCCAAAAGGCACTACCCTACAGGACCTAACACCCCTCCTCGCCCCCCGGTACCCTTGACGCAGCCCCCCGCGCTACCTCCTTCAGCTTCGTCTTCTGCAGGCGCCACACAACTTAGGCCACGCCCCTCGACACGCAGCCAATCAGCTTCGACCCCACCTACTGACCACCATCCCGCATCCAGTGCGCATGCGTGAAGCGGTTAACCCCTTTCTCTCTCCGAATTTACGCTTCCACCAATAGCAGACTTTTACCCCCTGTTTTTCCGCCTCCTCTGATCCTCCACCCTCTATATATACCCTTCCTGTTTACCTTTTGTATCATTCCTTCCTTACTTGATAATGCTGGTTGTCCAGTGAAACGCGTCGTATATCCTGTATCATCATGTACATTTATGTAACCCTGTACCACCATGAATTTTGCTCATCTCCTTCATCTACTTCCTGCCACCCAGCGAAAACTCATCAGAGACCTGGAAACTTTGAATAATAAAATTTCCAATGCAGAAATTGCCATTTCTTTCAACCTCGTATGTATTAAAGAAAATGTATTACCTGGCTTTACTAACATATATATATATGTATATATATATATATGTATATATATATATATATATATATATATATATATATATATATTATATATATACTGTATATATATATATATATAATATAATATAATATATATATATATATATATATATATATCATATATATATATATATACGGTATATATATATATAATATATATATTATATATATTATATATATACAGTAAATACAGTATGTATATATATATATATATATATATATATATATATATATATATATATATATATATATATATATATATATATATATATATATATATATATATATACTGTATATATATATTTATATCTATATTTTACTTGTATCGTGCATTTTCTCGTCCGCATATTTAAATCAGACCCTCATTTATAAACGAACACATTTTGAACAAAAGTAACAAAAATAATTATGATAATGCCCTGATATCGGTGCTGCTGGAGAATGGTATCCCCGTAGAGTGTATTATCATTGTGTAACCCACTCGATATTTCGGAACTATTCCTTAAGGGGAGGTAGTTGGTTTTCTGGTTCCCCTTCTCCTTCGTGTTTAGCCTCATATGTTTTCAGATTTTAAGACATTCGGCCAATTAGTTTGGCGATTTTTTGGAGCTTTAGCCACATTTCTTTGTCAATATTAAGACTTTTCGTGTAATTTAGGTGTCGTTTTTTAAACATGGCGAGCGATAGCGAGCCTGACATTTTGGAGGGACTGGCCTTTGGCCGGTAGATTTTGTTACCGATAATTGTACAAATATATCTAGCAAATGGATCTTGGGGATGTTTTTTTTTTTAAGTTTGACGGAGGTCTAAAGAGGATAAGAAAAGTAAATACAAATATAATAAAGATCAATAAATAACATAATCGACCTATATCCTTCCCCCTTAATTAGCAGAGTGCGGTCCCTACGGCTTAATATCGGTTTGAACACCGATGTTTGAGAACGTAATTATAACTGAAGATTTATTATGATTATCAATATACTATTTTACAAGAAAATAGAGCCAATATTGGATAAACCAATTATAAACAATAATATTGATTAAATACATACCAGTATGTATCTGTAAATCGATATTTAAAATAAGTTTTGAACAAGAAAAGTAAAACAAACTAATTTAGTATGTTTCTCCACATATTAATATACTAGTTTTTCATAAAGTATATACTGTATATATATATTATACTTGCATCGTGCATTTTGTCGTCCGAATGTGTGTGTGTGTGTGTGTGTGTGTGTGTGTGTGTGTGTGTGTGTGTGTGTGTGTGTGTACAACGAAGAACATACTTTCCAAGTAAGTTAGACTATTATGTTCTTAAAGGATAAGCTAGTATACCATTGGAATACGGAGATCATATGCATTTTGCTTCTGCTTGGCAGGGTATGTTCAATGTTCTTAGCTAGAATGAAATATATGGTATGGGAGGTATAGTTTGGCTCACACTACAAATGCAGGAACAAAGGGATGATACGATAAATGCTGAGGATGAGGCAAACATGGGCGTAAGGCAGAAGAGTGTCATTGTCACCATGGTAACTTCACGTGTACTGTATATTGATGGAGTTATAAGAGAGTGGAGAGCAGGATCAACGAGCAAAGGAGCTAGGTTGAGGTGGCTCATAGTTTGGAGGGATGGTCGTATATATTTGCTTATTTATTTATCTGTAAATTATTATTATTAGTTTCCTCCTTAGCCTCCATCAAGCTTAAACAAAAATAAAACAAGTTCCTCCATCGAGATAAATTTGTACATTTTTAGTAGAAACACCTCCACAACTACAGGCTCGCTATCGCTCACCAGGAAAAACGTTGACACCTAAATGGCATAAAAGGTCTTAATGTAGGCAGAGAAATGGGGCGAAAGTTCTTAAAATCGTCAAACTAATGGAGCGAATACCTTAAAATCTCAAAACCAATGTGACTAAACATGAGGAAGAAGAGGGTCTAGAAAAAAAACATACCTCCCTGTTATGCCCATTGTTAAAGTAGCGGCAATAGAAGCAACCCGTATAACGACGATAACAACAGCTGTCGCCAAGACTAATAGCACCACTAACTAGAGCGAAAGCGTAAAAGGATGTATGCACCACCCACGAGCCTTACCTAAGGAACATTCTTGCCAGGAGGGTTCTGGTTAGGTCACCTCTTCACATCTAGGTGGTCTATCATCAGGACCAACTGGTAGAAATGGAAACCATCAATGCTCATGCTGGTCTAGAAGGAAAAGATGCCCACCTACCAGTTAGAGTCATGCCTATGGCACGACAAACCAGCTTAACCTCTCCTTCCTGAGAATCACCTCTTCAGTGCCTGCTGTTAGGAGTGGTCCGAGACCTCTTTGGGATTGCGGCTCAATACCTTTTCCTTTTGAGTCTAAGAATAGAGATGAAAGAAGATACCAGGTTCCTGCACGCAGACAGAAGCCTGTCCGTGACACCACCCCAACTCGCCAAGATACCAGAGATTCTGTTTCCCTGCTCTCGACACCAGGAAAATAGATTGTGTTTGAATAAGTGTATATCTATCTCTTTTTCACAGAGTCCCCATTTTGCTAAGGGCATTATACACTTCAGGTTACACACACATCCCTTATCCTTGCCTAAGATATGGTGTCTTTGGGGCTTGTTTTATACCTTACCCAGATGTGATGGCTCCGTCTGGGTCGACCTGTTTATATCCATCTTTATGTATTTGTGTATGGATTGCTTTCAACTTTTTCTGTGTTTGTTTCTACTTGTGTCCGGTGATATAGAAGTTAATCCCGGTCCTCACAGACAACCTGTTACAAGTTTTTGTGTATTTTATTCCAATATTCGTGGTCTCTATAAGAACATCAAGGATCTTACATTGGCATCTGTTGATTATGATATTGTCTTTTGTTCTGAATCCCTTGTCTCTGGTTATAGAGATTATTCTGAACTTCTCATACCTAACTTCAGTAAACCAGTTCTTATTCGGCGTGATTCTATTCCTCGTGCTCGTGGAATGAGCTTGTATATTAGATCTGGGTATAATGCTTAGCACTTAACTAAGCATATTTGTAAATGCCATGAGATGCAGTGAGTTAAAGTTTCCAGCAAGTATCATAATCATTTCATTTTTAGCCTGTACAGAAATACTGATGTTAACAATGACACATATGACTGCCTCTTAACAGCCATGGCCTCAATACAGTCTGTAGATGTCAAATCATCCTTTGTTTTTGTTGGTGATGTCAATGCGCATCATCAAGAGTGGTTGAACTCGGTCTCTCCAACTAATAGAAATGGTCTTGCTGCATTGGATTTTGCAAACTTGTCTGGTTGTGAACAGCTAATCCAAGGACCTACTCATATGTCTGGAAATTGTCTTGATGTAGTACTAACAGATATTCCTGGCGTTGTAGAAACCTCCGTTCTCTCCGGAAGTTGGCACTTCCGATCACAATGCCATCATGTGTAAAATTAATCTTGATTTTTCTGTTCCTGATATTACTCTCTCACGTAAAGTCAACCTTAAATCCCGGGTTAACCGGGACAACGTTTGTAATGATGTTTGTAATATTGAGTGGAATCACATACTAAGATCTCATGACCTGGTTTCAGCTCTCAACAATTCCCTTCTTGGTATCCTTCGCAAAAGAGTTCCATCAAACCACTTAAGTCTCGTATCAGGGATAAAGCATGGTTTAATGATGACTGCAAGCATGCATTTGATGACAAACAGGCTGCATATCGTCTATGGAGGCGTAATCAAACCCCCTTGCATTGGGAAAATTATGTTTTTAAAGGGGCAGCTGCGCAGAGAGTTTATGATGGTGCTGAGAGGGATTATACCTCCCATCTCCAGGATGTTCTGGCAGGAGCTACATAGCCTCATAAATGGTGGTCCGCTTTGAAATCCTCTTTATTTGGAATAGATTCCTCCATGCCTCCTCTTTGGGATTCTGATGTCTCCATCTCTTTTGATCCATTATCGAAGGCCAATATTTTATCTAATAGTTTTATTAATAAGCAGAGTAATCAGGAATTGTCTTTGCCATTGACATGTTTCCCTAGACCCAACCTCAATTCAATTGCATTCAAATCAGCTGAACTGAAAAGGTACTTGCTGGATCTTGATACCTATGGTGGCACAGGCCCGGTTGGGTTTTTCCCTCTCTTTTTTTAAAAAGGTTGCAGTGGTCTTGGCACCTATATTGGCCGTGGTGTTTAGGTTGCTTTGGAAATTAGGTCGTTTTCCTTTTTTCTGGCGTAAGGCTATTATTACTCCTATTCCAAAGGGAAATACTGCCTCATCATCTCCAAATGACTATCGCCCTATCTCCACTACACCTATCCTATCCAAGCTTTATGAGAGGCTTTTGTCCAGACGCCTTTCCTCTTATTGTAATAGTCATAATTTGATACCAAACTCACAGTTTGGTTTTCGTAAGGGCCACTGGGTACATGTGATGAGCTTCTGACACTCACCCATAACTTGCAATCTTCATTGGACCAGGGACATGAGTCTCGTGTCGTGGCTATTGACTTTAGTTCTGCTTTTGACTTAGTCAACCATAAAGCACTTCTGTATAAGTTACAGCTCATCGGTATTGGTGGCAATTTTTTAAGGATCTTTGAAGATTTTTTTGACGAAATGATCTCAGTCTGTGGTCATTGATGGGTGTCATTCCCCTTCTGTTACTGTTGTTTCTGGTGTTCCACAAGGCAGTGTCCTTGGGCCTTTGCTTTTTATTATTTTTACTGCTGACCTGTGTTCCGAGCTTGAAAATAAACTAATCTCCTATGCTAATGATACAACATTATATGCGTCAATTCCATCACCAATAGATCGACACGTAATTGCTACTGCTCTGAATAGGGATTTAGCCAAAATTACATCATGGTGTGAACTTTGGGGCATGAAACTTAATGCTAGTAAAACACACTCCATTATCATCAGCAGATCTCGTACCTTGGATCCTCCCCATCTTTATCTACAAGTTTCTGGCGAGCAAACTGAGAATGTGGATACCCTGCGTTTGTTAGGAGTTACTCTTGATCCCAAACTTACTTTTGAAAAGCATATTCGTTCTTTCTCCTCTTCCATTTCCCAACAAATTGGTCTGCTTCGCAAGGTTTATAAAACATTTGCTTGTGACGCCACAGTTATCAAGTCTGTTTATGCTTTTATTTTGCCACATTTCGAGTAATGCTCACCTGTCTGGTTGTCAGCAGCTGACTGCCATCTCAAGTTGCTTGACGGGTCACTAAATTCCATCAGTTTTATTCTACCTCATTTGTCTCTTGATCTGTGTCATCGACGTAAAGTTGGTGCCCTTAGTCTTTTATTTAAAGATTTTAACAACCCTCAGCATCCCTTACATGGGGTTCTGCCTGGACCCTATGTCCGGGCTCGTGCAACTAGATTCACAAGCAATCTTAATGATCTTGCCATGAGCTGTGTTAATTTTTCTACTACACAGTTTTCACAGTATTTTGTGCCAACCATGGTTGACTTGTGGAATAAGTTGATAAATGAGCTAGTCAATTCAGCTAATATCTCCATTTTTAAGTCTAGAGTTAATGCTTTTTTGCAGCATTAATTCTAATTTTTAAACTTATTTTATTCTATTTTATTGTATTATATTTATACTTGATATTCTCCACTGCATAAAATGTTATCTGTGTTTAATATATGTATATGTACAGTATACAGTATATGTTTTTATTTGTTCCTAAGATGCCGTGGTCTCTCTCCAGTGCCTCTGGGTGTTTTGTGTGGATTCATCTTGATGGTGTTTCTGCACCTTGGTTGGAGACTTCGGCATCTCATATAATAATAATAATAATAATAATAATATACAATACATACCACGATTTGACCCCTTCCGTGGCGACGTCGTTGAGAGTCTAATACCATTAGTTAGCTTCACTATTCCAACACCTGTGAAACATATATTTATACTCATACATGATAGGTACATACTAAGTAATAAGGATTTGATATATATCTAGCAGCGAACACAAGTGAGTTACATAGAACAAAATGGTGCAACAGCACCAGCAACAACGATCACATGTTCCGATCCCGAATTACAACCCAGACCTATACGAGATTATTTATATGAAAATGGTAAAGCCCATATTAGATTTAGCATATCATGAGAACTGCGACAATATTGCAATTGTGTTGACACACTTTGGCAAGCAGTGGCAATAGTGACAGGACTAATGCGACTGTACCTCACGTGGGAGCAGTTCAAACCCATAGCGAGTAATTCAGTGTAACCTTCAATAGGGATAATTGTGCCCTTGATGCAACTATCTTCCGTTATATACGAGGGAAATCTCAATCTCACGGTATCCCAAATACAGCGCAACATATCGCTGGCATTCCCACGAGCAGGTATAAATGAGGTGAATAACCACCTGTGGAAGTAATTGTTGTGAATATTGTCCGAAAGAGTGGACAACCATTTCTACATTCATGAGCAGCAGGGCATGGAAGAGGATTATCGCCAAGTCTGCGGAAAATCAACAACAACAACAAACACTAAACGCTGTGAAAATGGCGCCCTCCAAACAACTCTACGACCATGAGCGCGCACAGCCTGAATACTCCCCCTATCCCACTAATAATATGTGAAATAGAGGTGAAGAACCTTCACCAACACCTAGTAATGGCAACTGCTCGGTTCATGAGATGCAAAATGTGCAGCGTCAGTGTGGTGGAAACGCCATCATTTGCCCCAGCCCTCAGTACCGACGTAAATCGGATATGCCGTACCAGAAAAACACCAGAATGGCCGCAGCATAACACAAGGAGTCTGTAGCAGCCCAAGCTGAAGAAGTGCCACTCGAAGACGAGATCGACGAACAATTCAAGTCACTTGAAGTTACAGAGCAAGAGGGACAAAAGGATTTTTTGACAGCCCTCTATTAATCATACTCCAAAATCCCCAGTCTATACTCAGTTGTAAATCATGGGGTTTCACGTACAACTACTAGTCAACACGGGCACTGTATGCTCTTGTTTCTACAACAGGTTTTGTAAGAGGCACCAAGGCAAGTTTGGGCCTTTACTTCCATCTTCCGTACACTTGATAGGCGTAAGTGATGAAGCTTTAACTCTACAAGGATAAACAAGACCAGTCTCCGTAACCACCCCAGATCCAGCTATACACACCGATCACTCTTTCATCAATTTCAATTCCATCTTCACCAGATATGATGGCTATCTATGCTAGAGAAAATAGGCGCCCATATTGACTCTGCCAGGCGCCAGTTATCATTCGGTGAAACAAAACCAAAAAGAAACAATGCAACAGGAGCAACCTATCATAGACATAACATGCCCTCCCAATAAGACTGAAAAGGAGACAAAACACGTCATTACCCAATCAATCTTACCAAACAATATAAATATCCCAGTCGACCACCAGATCTGGGTTGCCATAAATACCCATCACAATCAAGAAATTATGTTCAACCTGGTGGTAGATCATCCTTATGCCGCCCTGTGCACCCTCTCTCCAGCTGTACTTCCGGCATGCTCCACGGACATCAGGATTGCCAACGTGTTCGGAAAACCACTCACCCAATCAAGTGGACTCATGATGGGGGAATTAGAATATTTTGATGAAATTCCCCCTCCAAGCACAGACGAACAGACATCAACATAAAAAGACTCCACACCTATCCTCCCTACTATCCCTGAACACCTAACCGAACCACAGATACGAGAGCTGCTACATCTACTCCTATAATACCCAGTGGTCTTTGCTCAACATCCTGAAGACATCGGACGCACCCACATATTAATTAATTTGATTTATACTAAAGGCCCACCCTTAAACAACTACCTTGATGAGAAAAAAAACATTCAACGCGTCGAAGAAAACTGACAGGTGCAAAAAATGCTCCAGGCAGGCTTTATAACATCTCCAACTAGCCCCTGGTCATCCCCTGTTGTATTAGTTAAGAAAAAGGATGGGAGCACCAGATTCTGTATTGATTATCGTCTACTATACGACGTTACAATCAAGAACGCCACCCCCTTGCCACGGATCGACGATTCCCTAGAATCGTTATTCGGCTGCACATGGTTTTCGACCTTAGACCTACAGACCAGATATTAGCAAGTATCGTTAGCCGATGAACACCAAATGAAAACGTCATTTTCCACTGGTGGAGGAATTTTAAATCAACGATCTAATGTTTGGATTATGTAATGGGCCAGCCACCTTCTCCAAACTGATGGAATCCGTTTTAAGAGGGATAACGTGGGACAACATACCTGGCATATTTAGATGACGTAGTCGTGTTCAGTTAATCCTGGCTGAACACCTATCTCGACTTAAGCAGGTTTTTCAAAGAATTTGCGAGGCAGGTATACAATTTTAACCCACAAAATATACAATGGTTAGAGATACCATAAATTGCCCGAGGCACACAAAATCCGCTAAAGGTATTGCACCTGACCCACAGAAACTCCACGCAATATCAAGCATCCCCCCCCCCCCCCACACACACACACACCACCACATCCATCATCGTGAAAAGGCTTCGATCCTTCTTAGGACTTGCATCCTACGACAGGAGGTTTGTATAAGAATTCGCAACCATTGCCAAGCCCTTACACCACCTGACAAATATAGAAGAGGATTTTACGTTGACAACTGAAAGACTGCAGGCTTTCAAGACCCTGAAGGAATACTTGATTAATGACCCCACGGTTGAATTCCGAGACTACACCCAATCGTTCCACCTCTACACTGACGTATCCTTGGTAGGGGTAGGCACCGTTCTCAGTCAAACCAGAAAAGGACGAAAACATCTCATTGCGTGTGCCAGCCGGATCTTAACCCCCACCGAGGTTAATTATGCGGCTACTAAGCTTGAATGTTCAGGGGTAATCTGGGCCCTCCAACACTTCCGGGCATACCTGATCGGCGCCCACGTGTCCATCCTAACTGACTACCTGTCTCTACAATGGCTCCATATATCAGAGACTAATAATGCTTTGGTGGTGAGATGGAGAGACTGTCGAAGAGTTCGATATCGTAATAAATTATTGACCAGGCAAACTCCACTCTAATGCCGATGCTCTATCAATACTACCGATCAAGACAATCTCTACCAAAACACCGATACTCATGAAACAGTGGGAGGATATATAGAAAGCCGCATGGATGCCGCATAATGTGTTCACAAATTTAAAAAGAATAAGCGACCTACTCTACACTTCCTCGGTACATATAACCAACCCAAGGAATTAATGAAGACGCTGCATGAACACAATGGCATACATCTCGGACAAAATAAATTAGGCAAGATATTTAACTGGACATCCAATCACTCTGAAGTCTCAAAAAGAGATTATCGAATGATGCAGAGCATGTGCCCTACGAAAAGACACCATGAGGACACCAGGACCAACAGTCAAGTTGACTGCAAGAAAACCATGGCAACTTCTAGCAGTCGATGTGACGGGGCCCATATCATCTAAAGCCTCCAAGAAATGTGTCATCACTTTCGTCGATACATATTCCATATTCCTCATCTCCATTTCTGCAAAGGACAACACCGCCATCACAGTTGCTGAAGCCATGTTGAACCATGTGTTCCCCTATTTTGGCCTACCCCAAGCAATCCTTTCTTATAATGCCCACGAATTTGAAGCTCAAGTCTGGCAAGAATTATCTATACTATTCGGGTAGGAGGTGTGGTGGAGTGGTCTTGCAACTGGACTGGTAGTCCAATAGACCAGGGTTTGAATCCCGAAATGTCAATGGGAAGATATTAATGGAATGGAATTTGTGCTGTACCTAGGTATCAGTGCATTACCACAAAGCCCACCAAATCGCCAAATAAATACCCTCATTGATCCCTGATTAAATAGCACTGTATGAATATTCTCATATTAAAAAATATGCTATAGGGGGGCAATGCCTAGTGAGTTCATTGCTCACTAGGTGACGTTCTGAGAGTGAGGGTCCGAGTCTAGAAGGTGAGACAGTGAAGCACTGGAGCGAGGCAGCTTCAAAGATGGGGCTGCTTCGAGCCGTGAGTGAGCAACTAAGCCCCATGCATCCTGCGTTAGCAAGATGGAAGGGGCTGGTTGCAGCTAAATGTGCTTCACATGTCTCACCCCCTAAACTGGAACGAGACCTCACAGGCTTCACCGTTCAATAACGGTTGAATGTACAGGCTCTCAGCCTATGCCCGAGAGGCCTACACAATATCCAACTCCTCACCATACTGGCCAAAAGGGAACAGCATCTACGGAGGAGTCATCAAAGACTTGCCAGCCAGCTAAGAACAAGACTAGTGGCACTAAATTGTGATGATTGGCCCACCCAATTTAAAAGGCATAACTCATGGAAAATCCCTTTCCATTTTATCACTGTCTAAAGCATGATTGATACTGCACAGTTGTCTTGATTTGCCATAAATGTTGTTCTAAAATAGTAAACAGAGCCATGTAAGATATTTTAAGCTTAGGAAGTTGATGGCAAACCCTGTCGTCTCTCTCTTGTATCATTGATAAAGGAATTAGACTGCGGAATTCGAATCTGTTTTGATATTGCGTTTATATTGCTTACCCTGATATATTTCGTACATGCTGAAGTAAAGTGAAGGCAGTATTTGTTATTCGTATAACATGAGTGTATAATTTGTCTATCCTTCAGTATCTATCAATACAATTATTCCTATTTTGGTCTCGTTAAAAATAAATACATTCGTACTGGCAGCTTAATCCATAAGGAAACACTAATGGTACTGGCCCTAACAGTAAAAGAGGTATTTTTGTACAAGAGCGTACGGCCAACGTATTAAAATATTCCATCTTGATTTTCACTTGTATAGGGCATTATTCGAATTTCGACAGCTTACCATTATTTCTACTCTTCATTATTAAGATTATGCTGCTTATAACATTACTCATCTATCTATCTATCAATTGACAGACGCCTTACTCCCCTTAATGGGGGTGACCATACACAAAATGCCCCCAAGCGAACCTATCCCCTGTAGGAGGAACAACCTATGCCAGTTTACTGAAGGACTTACAGGATTGACCACTCAATTTAGGGTCGGTCTGACTCCGAGGCCTTTTATGTATTTGTTAGCACTATTTTTCTACAGTGGTGTGCGGCTAATCCATCCACTAACCTGCTTCACCCTAAGATAGCAGTACTGATTTGTATAAGGTTTACTCCCCTAGACAGGTTGCCTACCAAGGCTGACGAATCCCATCCACCCGGATTTTTATAAGGTTATCTCCCCTAGATGGGTTGCCGGCCAAGGCTAATGAGTCCCATCCACCCGAACATTACTTATACCTCTCTTAAATTATCTGTCCATCTTTGTAACTGATTTCTCAGCATGGAGTGCTTAGCAGAAATACTGAGCATAAAAAATGGTGGCTAGTGACCTGACTCCTGAAACTCTATGCCTCTCTATACGTCAGAACAGTTCGGAGATGCCTCTCACCATCACCATCCAAAACACTTATTTATTGATATTTACATTTATAAGAAACTCAGACTACTATTATTGCACATAGGAGGTATATGGTAAACTAACATATATGATAATGAGGACAGCTGACATTGTGAGCTATGCCCTTTAAGATCATTCAATGGGGAATGAATTCTTGCCAACGGGAAGATGGCATTACCCCCACGAATGTTTACATGACGAGCCCCTGCTACAAACTCCTCACAGTCACCTAGCCACCACCCCAATAACGACCACCGACAAGACCAACTCCTTACACCATCTCACAAATCGCTTACAGCTCCTGGACAGCCCCTACAGTCGGGGTGAACAGGTGATGGAAATCCAATTAACCATGGTAAACAAACTTCGACTCAGATTCTCAGGACCCTTCACCATTCATCGACTGCCTAACCCTTACCAGATAATAGTCGATTACCACGGGGAAAACAGAATTTACCATAATCGCCATGTTAGACGGTTTAAAACAATAGGCGTCAATGTCAAGGTCGAACAGTCAACCCAGGCAGAGGATGACCCCCCCACGCGTCACCTTCCGCAACGACCACCACCCAAACCGCGACCCGTCCCTCAGACTTTCACTCGACCAGACCCCCTTCCCACCCACCACCCGCCCTACCTCATCATACAACTTATATCCACAGCCTAGATGCCTTCAAAAAGAAAAACATTTCAAACCTGAATTAACTAAAAAATTGCCTCCATCCCCTACCACCTCTCACCTCCAAGTCAGACCACTCACCACCCCCTCACCTACCCCTTGTAACCCTCCACAACCATAACACACACACCATCACTAGAAAAGACGTCCTCACCCACCGCCACCCCAAATATTTCAGATTCACCGCATATGCCATCAATGTGTACCAGCCCCTCCGATACGTCTCTTAAATCACCTACCTCCACTAATCCTGTCCCACCTACTCCCCCAAGCAGACCCTCTTGCCCCTCCAGCCAGCCACCCTTCACCGACCCATTTCCCCCCACCACAAACAAGACGCCCCAAAGTATTTCAAAATCACCTCAGATCACCATCACAACAATCTACCCTCCCGATACCTTTCCTAAAACCCTTACTTCTCCTGCCATTGTCCTTCCACCTCACCAAGACATCCTTAACCTAAGAAGTGCGCATGGGGGTAATTACACACCTCTGCTTGTGCTGACGTATTTGAGCTGTTTCCATCACTAAAATATTCATTTTACCATAAATAGCATTAATACTTATCCATACGCGCTTATTATGGGTTGATTATAAAGGTATTAACCTGTTACAACAATAAAACGAGTGAAAACAGCGTTTGGATGGTCAAAATTGGAGATACAGGCCGCGAGTTGCATAATGTATGGGTGAGGCAACCTGCTTCCCCGCCAATTTCCCCCAAGGCCACTGAGACACTGTCGATCGATACTCTCTCTCTCTCTCTCGTGCACTCGCTTGCTAACAGTGATGACAATGCCCTGCTTGCAACTCGCTAATGTTAGCACGAAAATATACCTCAGAATAAGGGAATAACAGGGAAAATAGGTGATAACTGAAGGAGAGGAGGAAAGTGGGGAAGGAGGGGAGGTAGAGGAGTGATATTTTGCATGGCCCAGGGGCAAAACTTTTTTTTTTTTTTTTTTTTTTTTTTTGGTCGATGTTTAAAGTTGATTTTTTTGTTCTCTGACTCTTAAGAGTCTTCCCGTAGTCCGCCGGGGGAACTCTTAAGAGTCTTCCTGCAGCTCCCGGGTTAACACCTCGCAATCATCCAGAGATCCACCTGACAATCTCGCCCACCTGATCATTATGAAGCCCTACCGTTTACGTCATCATCAGGCGCAAATCTGAAAACTCAGTTACTAGCACCACACAACCTATGACACAACCAGGAAGAGATTTTGATGCAGCAACAAACACAGATCCTGCTCCAATCACAACACCAGGACTTACTCCCACCCCCATTGCTACAGTTGCGTCTGCTCGCATTAACAAGAGGGACCCCACTAGGTCCAAGGTCACCATTAGACTGCCTGCCACGAAAGTGTCCAAACCGTGCCGAATCTCCTCAATTCGTTGTCCATCAGCCTCAACATGTTTATTAGTTATATGTTCTGGATAATGTCAACAATTCATAAGAAAAGAATCCGAAACTATCAGGACTTAAGAATCAGATTGCAAGGAAGTATCCATCAACATATACTGTATATTATTGAACAATATGAGAGGAGCTGATACCAGGTCAACACACTGGGCACATAATTAAAAACACATAAACCCTGCCAGCAGCCATACCACCTCTGAAATAACATATGACCTCCTGCTATGAGGTTGTGGCTTTCGCACAGAGACGGGAAGTGTTATGCTTAGTGTTAAAGTAGCAATAGAAGCAACCCCTATAACGACAATAACAACAGCAGCCACCACAAGTAATAGCACACCAACATGAGCGAAAGCAGAAAAGGACGTATGAACCACCCACGAGCCTTACCGAGGGAGCATTTCTGCCAGGTGGGTTCTGGTCTGACCCACTCTTAACACCTACATGTTCTATCATCAGGACCAAGAGAGAAAAAGAGAAACCATCAATGCCCATGCTGCTTTAGGAACAGAAGATCCCGACCTACCACTTAGAGTCGTGACTATAGCAGGAAAAGTGAGAGAAGCCGCTTCTCCCACACGAGGCTCGATACTCATACATGATATGTATTCTTTTGAAAGAAAGCAATAAAGAACAAGAAACTAGTATCTATCTATCTATTGCCCGACGCCGTGATCCCCGAAGGGGTGGCCAAAGAAACTAGTATAAAATGTGTAAATATCCAAGTTGTGGGACCCTTGAATAGTGCTAAATTTAATATTGTACATTCATTACATTTTACAAACATCAGATAGTACTCTATTCCTACTATTCTACTATACTACTTCTCTATACCATGCAACTTCAATCCAGTCGCCTCATTATGTGACTTTCTGCTACTGCTGCCTCGTAGTCCACGTCTGCCACCGTCGCTTGTTGTGGTGCAGATAGTCTTGTTCCCCGCAGGCAAAGTAGTGCAACGAGAAAGATGGTCGGCACCTCATCCAGGCTACAACTTGGCTCCTGGGCTGTTGCTTCTTCTCTGCAATGATCTCTGCTAGCCTTGAATAGAAGAACTGGGCCCTGGGTCCCATCCCTCCAGATGTGGTGAAGACTAGTGGGGTAAAGCAACCTAGTTCGATATTTAAGATCCTTTCTACATATGCCCTGATCTTCTCTTGTTCATTCCTCTTGTGTGCAGCCTCCAGAGACAGCTCACTATAGCTAAGGGCCATTGGGTCGAATATTCTTATGTCAAAGAACGCTCGCTGTCCTATTGTCCAAAAACCTCTTGCACTAACGTCCACTCGTGCTTCATTGGACGTGTTGGCCGTCCTGTGCTACAAGATCTCTCCGTCCAAGGGAATGATCGATGGTTCGCACGCCACATCACAACACACCTCCCTGAGCATGTTCGCCGTTATGTCTCTCACTTAATCGTGATTGA
The DNA here is from genome assembly GCA_032716605.1 of Paralithodes platypus. Lineage (NCBI taxonomy): Eukaryota > Metazoa > Arthropoda > Malacostraca > Decapoda > Lithodidae > Paralithodes > Paralithodes platypus. Next base: position 58,881,302 of record CM064487.1, on the reverse strand, counting down.
TGCTGATTAACCCTCCCTTCTTACATATCATGCAATGGTCTGTATCATTGTTGGCTCCACAAACACATCGATCGGGCAGTCCTTCCAGCAGCAAACCATACCTCTATGCAATGGCATCACTAAATTCTTGTTTGTTGAGATTGAAGCCTTTTGCCTTGATTGGTAGTGTTGTCACCCAATTTGAAGCACCCGTTTCTTGTGCTATTTATATTGTTCTTACTAGTCTCCGGGAAAGTTGTCGCATCAATTGTGCCAGGTCATTTTTCTGTGAGTTATGCCTCTATGATGTGATGGTCTTTTTTATGTTGAAAATGTCCGCCTAGTCCACTACACCATTAGAATCTTGCGCTACGATGCGTTCAGTGAGAGACCCTGTTATCTTTACTGAGTTCTTGTGTTTCGTTGTCGCCTTCCTCACAGGATTGATGATTCCAAGCCCTCCCAACCTAGGAGGAAGTGCGAACAACACCCTCTCTGTAGCACTTGGGATTTGGGACTTTACCCATGCTGGGATGAGTTTGTCTCTGATGGCATCTTCTAGCTATTGTAGTTGTGGACTCACGTTTGGAACGGTACGTATCAAGTAGGTACAGCGATGTTTGACTCCATGTGTGAATGCCGAATACGCAGTCTGTGGTTCCGTCTTTGCAATTATGGCCAGTTTTTCAATTTCTTTTAACCACTCCCTGAACTTCTTCCGTGCCAATATCCGCCCCGAGATGACACTGTCCATCTTGTGTTATGACCATTTCGCTACCGTTGAAAGCTTCTATGGCATTTTCATAATGTTCTGGTTTTACTATTAGTATAGACTTACTGGCGTTTGGATGGCATCCTATTTCTGGGCCTACTTCTGATACTTGTTCCCACCAGCTCTTGAGCTCGTTGACTTTTCCTGCTCCAGTGAGGTCATCTGCATAGGTCACCTGCTTGACTTGTGTCTTCCTATGTCTTGTTAACCCGTACAGCCCCAGCGACGCGCCTGGCGCGTCGGCGATGTATGTAACGCACAGCCCCAGAGACGCGCCTGGCGCGTCACCCTAATTGCGCCGACCGTAACCTCAGGTGTAGCCACTCAAGAGGGCTCAGATTTGTATGGAAACTGTGTACGTATCCCACGCAACCGTGCCAATGGTTGAAAACTCTCAAAGTCCACGTGCGTGCGCGTGAGCGCGCAATAACCTGTTTTTTTGGGGTAATTGCCTTAAATTTTTTACTATTGTAAAATACATTTTCCCCCCGAAAACGTATTTTACAAGAGTAAAAAATTGAGGGCAATTACCCAAAAAAAACAGGTTATTGCGCGCTCACGCGCACGCACGAGGACTTTGAGAGTTTTAAACCATTGGCACGGTTGCGTGGGATACGTACCGGCCACCAATCAGGGGACGAGGCAGCAATTCATGCAATAAGAGAAATATATGAGCAAGAGGAATGTGAAGCCGTGCTGCTAGTGGATGCAACAAATGCCTTTAACACTATCAACAGAATGACAGCAATACATAACATCAAAGTAAAATGCCCCAGCTTTGCCACCTATGTAGAGAATACTTATAAACAGCCGACGGACCACTTCATAGTAAACAACCAGAACACACGACATGGAACGGCACTGAAATCAATGGAAGGATCACGCAAGAGGACCCCGTAGCAATGGCAATGTATGCATTAAATCTCTCAGTGTTGCAATCATTAACCCGTCCAGCCCCGGCTAGTTTTGTAATGTTTGTTCACCAGAACAAACCATGTAGGCCATTCTTTAAGCTTTTTGAGCGGTTTTTCGTGGTTTTTCCTTCATTTCTAACCCATTCGCTATTGTTTCTGGAATAAAACAAAATTTGAAAACCGGCCGGGTTCTGGTGAACAAACATTACAAAACTAGCCGGGGCTGGACGGGTTAATGATTGCAACACTGAGATATCTAATGCATACATTGCCATTGCTACGGGGTTCTCTTGCGTGATCCTTCCATTGATTTCAGTGCCGTTCCATGTCGTGTGTTCTGGTTGTTTACTATGAAGTGGTCCGTCGGCTGTTTATAAGTATTCTCTACATAGGTGGCAAAGCTGGGGCATTTTACCTTGATGTTATGTATTGCTGTCATTCTGTTGATAGTGTTAAAGGCATTTGTTGCATCCACTAGCAGCACGGCTTCACATTCCTCTTGCTCATATATTTCTCTTATTACATGAATTGCTGCCTCGTCCCCTGATTGGTGGCCGGCACGCACTTGGAGAGTTCCTGCTGCTGACCGCACATCGTCTTTCACCAACTCCATTATGCACTTTCCGATAATTCTTCTTGGCACTTCACCTGCCCCCACTGATCTGCACCCTGATATCTTGTCCAATGGTATTTGACGGCAAGCTGTGAAGGCCTCCAAGTTCTGACAGCCTTGAGAGGCCATTTTTCTTGCAAGATCTGCCAGCGTCCTCCGTAATTCGATCGCTGCAACTCCGAAAACTGCGCTGCTCAGGATTGATCTCCAACGATTTTGCATCCAGCCCTGAGGGTCCTGCACTGCCTTGTTTCCCGAGAACCTTTTTCAAGATAATCTCGTCTGTGATCTTTTCGTAGATGACGGGATTCAGTGGAATATAAGCCCCCTCCAGCCTCAGACTCTCGTAGATACTAGGTTGCGGATGTTTCTCTTTCAACAGTTTGATGGTATCTCTTGTGACAGGCAACAACCCACCAGCTGCCTCCTTTGTCAGGGACCGTATTGCAGGTGCCACTTTACCTTGTCTCATATGGTCGCCGAATCTCCTGGCCTCGTCCTCAGTGTTTTCTCGTTTGTGTCGCCGCCTGCCTTGTCTCTCTTGTAATACTCTGGCTTCACTGAGTAAGTCATCTATCTATCTATCTATTGCCTGACGCCGTGATCCCCGAAGGGGTGGCCACGAACGAACCGCCCCCATACACCTCTGTCCCCAGTCCGTCGACGCCCCTCCCCCCAACCAGCACCGCCTTCGTTCATATACTTCCTCACTCCATCCTTCCACCTCTCTATCGGTCTACCTCTCCCTTTCTGTCCCTCCACCTCGCTCTCGTACACCCTCTTAGTCATTCTCTCGCTTTCCATACGTTCCATATGGCCGAACCATCTCAAGTTGTTCCTTTTCCACACTTTCCAGCACATCTACCTCCACACAACACCTCCTTCTTACTTCCTCATTAGTCTGTCTATCCCTCCATGTAACTCTGCACGCACTTCTTAACTAATTCATTTCCACTGCTCTCACTCTTCGTCTGAGTCTCTCAACCAACGTCCATGCTTCGCTTCCGTAAGTCAGTGTCGGGATTACCACACTGTCATGCAAGGACTTCTTCACTTCCATACTGACCACCCTATTTCTTGTTACTGCTTTCAGCGTTCCTACAACCCTCTTCCCCTGTTGTACCCTCTCCCGCACTTAGTCCCATCTTTACTCAACACACTGCCCAGATACTTAAAAGAGTTGACGATTTCCATAGCCTGACCGTTCAGCTTCACCTCACACTCTGTGACTTCACCCCTTTCGAAGACCGTAACCTTGCTCTTCCCCGCATTTACCTTCAAATTCCGTTTTTCGCACACTGTTCCAATCTCATTTACCAGACCCTGCAACTCCCATTCATTATCACTCATCAGAACTGTATCATCCGCAAACAGCAGTATAGGTAGCTTCCACTTAATTCCCTCCCTTTTCAGCGATACACCAACATCCACTGCTCTTGATAGTATTTCTTTCATGACTCCATCCATATATACAGTAAACAACCACGGGGACATCATACACCCATTTCAAACCAACATTCAGGTCAAAGAACTCGCTCTGCTCACTCTCCACACGTACTGCCGCATCTGCACCTTCATACATGCTCTTCACTGCTTTCAGCAACTTGCCATCTACTCCGTATATTCTAAGTACTTTCCACAAACCTTCTCTATCCACTCTGTCATAGGCCTTCTCCAAGTCCATAAAGGCAACATACACCTTTTGTTTCTTCTCCAGATATTTCTCCACAACACAATTCAGGGTAAAAATCTGATCTACACATCCTCTTCCCTTCCTAAAACCTCCCTGCTCGTCGCCTATCCATTTCTCCGTTCTCACTCTCACTCTCTCAATCACTACCCTACTGTATACCTTCCCTACTACGCTTAGAAGACATATTCCTTGGTGGTTACCACACACTCCTCTTTCCCCTTTGCCTTTATATAGGGAGACTATTATACCAGTCTTCCAGTCATTGGGTGCACTCCCCTTCTCCCATGCTAGTTTGCACATTTTCCATACCCATTCGATCACTATCTCACCACCATACCTCAATATTTCCCCATACACTCCATCTGTTCCTGGTGCTTTCCCCAACTTCACTCTTTTCATGGCTTCCCACACTTCTGACCTCCTGATCCCCACCTCCTCCTCCACTACTTCTCTTCTTCTCCCTCCCATACCATATCCAGCTATGTTTGCTGGCTCTTCATTCCTTACATTTAGCAACTCATTGAAGCACTCCCTCCATCTTTCGACTCTCTCTTGCTTCTCGGCTAGCATTCTCCCATTATTATCTTTCACACCCTTACTGTTTCCCTTGTTTCCTTCCCTAACTTTCTTGACTTCTTTCCGGAACAGTTTCTTACTCTCCCTCCATTTTACACTCAGTTTCCTTCCAAATTCCTCATCTACTCTTCTCTTACTTTCCTTCACTACTCTCTTCACCACCCTCTTACTCTCCACGTACCTCGCTCGTTTCTGTCTCTCGAAATCTTCATTCCCTCTACTACCCAACCACTCTCTATATGCTTTCTTTTTTTCTTCCACAGCTATTCTTACCTCTTCTGTCCACCATGCTGTACCTTTCACTCCCCTCCCTCTTCTCCTCACTCCACACACCTTCTCACATGCTGCACAGATCTCATCCTTAAACACCTTGCTCATCTCCCCCACTTCCTCCATAACTTCCAGGTCGAACCCACCAAGTCGTCTTTCCACTGCTCTCCTGTACTCCTCCCTGACTTCCTCCTCCTGCAACCTCTCCACCCTCCTCACCATTCCACCCTGCTCTCGCCTTCCTCCAGCTCTCCTCACCCACTTCTTTTGTATCCTAACCTTAGCTACCACTACATAATGATCAGACAGACCCCATCCAATACCCCTATACACCCTAGCACCCATCACAGATTTCTTCATTCGTTCATCCACACATACATAATCAATCAATGACTTTTGTTCCACCACTGTCTCATCCTCCATCGTCCACACCCACATTCATCCAGAACTCCTCTTTCTTTCTTTCAAGTTTATCCTCTGTCGGGGCATACACACACACAATCACCCACGTTTGTATTCCTACTTTCATTCTCACCCACACAATCCTTGAACCCACAGACCCATACTCTCTTACACATTCCTTCCATTTGCTACTTACAAACAAACACGCACTTACTCTCGCTGTTCCTTCACTCACTCCAGCACATACACCCATTCCACACTCCCACTCTCGCACATCTGAACCTTTCCATTTGGTCTCTGTCATTCCACATACATCCAGCCTGGCATTCACTAGCACTTCCAAAACCTCTCTCTCTTTTGTGCCATCATTCATGCCACTAACATTCCATGTAGCCATTCTCAGAATGTCCGAAGGAATGTCCTTAGTCGGTCGTGGTTTGTCAACATATGTTCCGTCCGCATCCGAGGCTGTTCGTCCGTTTTTCTTTGCTTAGGTATTTTTTCCGGGTGGGGGTCGCAAGCCCACCGACCCAACCTCTTTAGTCGCCTCTTACGACACGCAGAAGGCACGTGGGGCATATTCTATGCCCTTACCCCCAGGGTAAGTCATCCATCTTGTTATCATTCCATAGTTTCACTCTTTTTACCAGCACATTCATGTGTTCAGCTTTTTTAGATTTGCGGTGTGTTTCTTGCCAGAAGAGATGTGAAATTATGAAAAGTATCTTGAGAGCATGCGGGGCTAAAGGTGTGTCATAGACATAATTATATATTAGCATTTTCATCTCTCTCAACAGTTTGGTGGTGGCGTCACATTTAGGTGGCTTGAATAAATTGTGTACAGACCAGTCTACAATTTCTGAGTAAGCTGCCTCTGTCCACATTTTGGCCTCCTCTCCCCGTAGTCCTTTCCAATGAAGGCGTCCTCCTCTGCCATCATCTTTTGCTGGTCTCTCCAGGGATACCTCCCTCTGTGGTCCCGCCTCCCTTTATGCTTCTCGGCGCTCTTTGTTGTTTGGCATATCGTCGTTTCCACCAGCTTCATTTGGCCCACCATCATCTCCAGCATCTCAGTGCTCACCTTCGAGTATTCGAACTCTGACGGGCTCCCTGTCACCCTCCAATTCTTGAGGTTCCCATCCTTCTCTCAGGCCCCCTTAGAGCAGTCTTTCGGGTGGTTGCTTATCGCCGTGCTGGGTCCCGTCAGCTCCATCCCGTCGCACTCTCTGGGCAACTGGCTGCTGCCCTTCCCTTGTTTCTTCCACTATTATAAGGGTTACGGCACCGGGAACCTTTATTACAGTCTATGCATCCTTTTCTGTTACTCACGCATTTGCAGCCAGTGCATTCCTGATCTTTTTTGGTACAGATGCAACATTTCTTAGTCTTCTTTGACCTTTGTGATAGGTTTTCTTCTGAACTTTCATCATCCTCCAGCATACCCTTATGACACCTACATCCGTTCTCTTGCTATGTGAATAGTGGTAAATATATATAAAATGCAAATTACCATTTTCCTTAGTAGTAATCCTTCAGAGTTAATATTCACTAAATAACTATAAGCGTAAATTGAATCTAAGAGTCCATGTGTTGAATTCCTTCCATAATATAGGCTCGCCATGTGTTAGAGTTTATTTAGCAGGCGTAGCTGCAGACCACGTGTAGGCTCCAGATATACCTAACAACTCATATATTTTGTTCTGTCACTTGTGTACTATTGTGTATTAATGCAGCAATTGTTTTTATTGTGTTATTCCTTCCTGTGAAATTAATACTGTTTTGCACTACTTGTATAACTTGAATCCTTGTGTTTAGTCTTAGTTTTATACCAATTACTTGTAGTTCTTCCTGTTGTGGGAGACACACAAAGATCATAATACTCCCCTTAATAGGAGGAATAGGAAGTTGTTGAATTCTTACATAACTACAGCTGCATTATGATATTTTGGATAATATAGCGCTATATAATAATTAATATAACAGGTGGAAGATAACTGGAGAACATGTTGGTCATTTTGGAAGAAACAAGTCACAGAGGAACTGTGTGCTCCTCCCAACACGTTCGTATGGAAATGAGACGAAGGCGTCAATAGATGAACTTATTTTTGTTTTCGAAATATGGCATTTGAGATTAGCCAATTCAGAATTAAAGATGGTATTTATAGGTTTAATAGAACAAGTAATAGGAAGGCTTATGAGTCATATGGAACTGAGGGGAACCTATGGACAATTCAGTAAATATGGCTATGCTTTGTACAACCATGCGATGAGAGGAGTGTAGGCAGAGGGAAAGACACAAACAAATAATGTGTCAAATGAACGAGGCACTATTGTAAACATAATCACCAATGGAGTAATAGATGAAAACAGAAATGTATATAGTTGAGAAACATTTACGCAGTAGAGGGAGCACTAGGGGACACCCATATGAAGTATTTCTGGAAAAAATATGGAGGCATACCTGTCAAAGCAAGGGGTCGGAATAGGGGTTGGATACATTTTATAGGACTCCATATACCAATGCTGCTCTACTCATCTCCCCATCCTCTCATAGTGTTTATCTCTCAGCAATTGTATGCAACCTTTCTTTCAAGGGTTCTGCGCCAGAGATAAAGGTTATAAGGTTATAACCTTTATCTCTGGCGCAGAACCCTCTATGTATGCGCGACCCTCCTAATCCATATTTCTCGTTCCTTTCACTTCTTCCCCCTCCGCACCGTATCATTCCTGCACACCCTTCCCTTTCATCCTCGCCTTTCTCAAGATCTTAGCCTTTCTCCTGCTCTCTTTACTTTCTCCTTGTTCTCCCCCTGCCCTCATTAGAGCTCATCATTCATCTGCTTATGGTTCCTTCTGTATCTGCTTTTCCCTCTCCACTCCCCCTCTCGACACTCGACAAATTCAAGTACTTGCTCACTGCCTCTCTTTCTTACCGTATTAATCCTGTTCGATGTCCTTTTGGCGTTTCTTGATTGTGTTATTATTTCCAATATTTGTGTATCGCCTCCTTTTCTGTGTATCCTTATTCACTCTTCGTTTGGTTATATCATCTCGATTTCTTTCATTTCTCTGGTATTTCCCTCATTTGCTCACTGCCTCTGTTTTGCTGTCTTGTTATTCCTATTCTCTCTGCGTTTGGTTATACCTTCTCGATTTCTTTATTCTTATAATTGTGTTTCTTATATATGTCCGTTGCCTCCCTTTCTTACCTTTTCACTTCTATTTATTCTCTGTTTGGCTATACCTCTTTGATATATTTACTTTCAAGTATCATTGCTTATGGTATCTGCTCATTTCTCCATTGTATTTTTCTCGTTCACTCTCTGACTGATATATAACCTCCTCTATTGCTTTTCCAATGCTATATGTTTATATCGTTTGCATTGTAATTATTTACCTACCATTATTCTGTTTTCGTTATTTTCGGTCAAACATAATGAAGGTTCAAAATAATTCTTGGAAGCTCACTCCCGTCCTCCCACTTCTGCTCGGAATTTGTCCTTTCTAACACATTTATTTTTGTCCCTAGAATATATATAATTTTATACATGTCCATCATTTAATCTTTTCTGGTTACGCCAATATTATATAGTCAATATTTTTTTTTTTTTTTTTTAAATATTTTCTTTCTATAATTTCATTCCCTCACGTTACAATTCTTTGCAACAGAATGGTAGCAAAAATTGAGATTCATCAAGAAAAATCTGCAGGATGTCACCTATTATTGTGAGAGTGTGTGGGCTACAGGTCTACATTCGTGTGTGTGTGTGTGTGTAATAATAATAATAATAATAATAATAAACGGTTTATTAAAGAATGGCAGCCTAATGAGCTGAAAATACACATTTTACAATTTAGTGGATGAACATGAGATGTACAGATATGAAGATGGTAAGCTCAGTTTACAAAAAAATAAAAAAATAAAATACAGTAATGATGCAGGTGCAAAATACAAATTATTTTCATAAATTAACCATGAGAGTAAGTGATATACAGTACATATACACATTTATTTTACTTACTCACATACAGAACATACATATATACACGTACGTACACACATACATACGCATACATAATACATACATATATAAGAATATAAGAACATGCAGTAAGTGTGCACATGCCCGTATACACAAACGCTCACGTATGCACACAAACATACATACATACAAAAACTGTTTTGGTAGTGTCAGGTGAGGAGTTGAAAAGGGTAAAGAGGGAGCGACCTTCAAGTCCGTACAGGTAGGGTCAGGTAAAGCCTACTACAATATTATGTGTGTGTGTGTGTGTGTGTATCTGTGTGCATATTACACAAATTAGTGATTTTTGTTTAATAATAATCGTTCAAATAGTGCTTTAAGATTTACCAAATCATTAAAAATTAGTATTTTTAAACAACGACATTGAGTATGGTGTGCAATGAATGAATATGAATATTTGAACTAGAGGTGCAGATATGTTTAGCTTCAGTTCGGATGAATATGGAAATGAGTGATATTGGATCTTGTGACGAAAATAATATAATTATGAAACTTAGATTATGAAAAACTTACAAATAATTGAGCTAGTAAATACCAGCGAACTTGAGAGTAATTCTGATTAAATAAAGCACAGCGAGAATATTTGATAAACCAATAGTGACGCAAATTAATAGGTTATGTTGATAAAGAATATGAAAATGAGGTAGAAGCAAACAGAAAAGAGGTAAACCAAAACATCTAAATTAGAAGACAAAAATACAGAAATACAAACAGTAACATGAACATATTATCACAAGCCCACCAACTCCCAGAGGTGATTCGAACCCCAGCCTATCAGTTGAAAGCCCTGGGCGTTACCTATGCTCCACATCGGAATAACCGGTAATCGAAACCCGTTTGGTAGATGGTAAATTTGTCTACCTTGTTATTGTGTATTCATGGAATATATTGACAGCGTAGGCCTATAAGCTTTCCTGTTTTGTAGCCATTGACCTGGAGGACCAACCAACATGTGGAATAAACCAATTATTATTATTATTATATACTGTATATAATATAATATAATATAATATACCGGTATATATATATATATAAATAAATATATATATATATATATATATATATATATATATATATATATATATATATATATATATATATGTATCCCTCCTCGACCACGGCTTCAAAACTACCGTGTACACCAAACCTACTAACAATGGCCAATGTCTTAATGGGGAAAGTGAATGCCCTAAACGATACCTACAGCCCACCATCGCCGCCTATGTCAGGAGAGCCCTCACCCATTGCACCACCTGGAATGACACACACAATGAACTGGAAAGGCTCACCCAGGTCCTAGTCAACAATGGGTATTCCAACACTGACGTCACCAATGCCATCAACCACCACCTAGAAAAATGGTACAAACAAGACCCCCCTAGCACCAACCCGGCCAATGACATTACATATTTTTTACAGAAACTACATGTCTTCCGACCACACAACAGACGAATCCATTATGAAAGAAATAATTAACGAAAACGTCCTCCCTACCAACCCTGACAATAAAATCAAACTCATTATTTACTACAAATCTCCTAAGACCTCCAACCTTGTCCTCCGTAACCGCCCCATTTCCACCAACAACCAAACGAAAGACGATCATGTGATATACCAGCATATTTGCACCTCTGGGGACTGTGGACCCCTATCCTATGTTGGAATAACACAGACTCGCCTTTCCCGTCGACTAACCCTCCACTTTCAATCTGGCGCTATAAAAGATCACTATCAAGCCCCCCACCATCTTGTCCTAACTCACGCCGACCTAGACAAACAAACCACCATACTCGACAAAGAATCAGAACCCAGAAGACTAGCTATTTTAGAAGCTCTATACATCCAAACACTCAACCCCAGCATCAACAACCAAACACAAGACCTTCAAATTCTTCCTTCAGGCAAACGCTACAGGCATGCTGCCCACCCTCCTCTCGCCCCGCGCCCCCCTTCCTTACGCTTCCACGCTCAGCACACAACTGACAACACCAACCAATCACAGCCACCCACAGCCAACAACCAACCACCGATAAGATTTAGTACCCGTCTCGCGAATAGAGTACTTTCCACCAATGAACAGCCACCACACACCCAGTAGCTCCGCCCACCTCCCTCTACTTGATCCCCGAATTTTGTATAAATAAGATGCATTGTCCCTATTCTAACCATTACCTCTCCATTCCCTGAAGATGCAAGATGTTTACTTGTGAAATGTTGGATCCACCATGAATTTTGCTAACCTTTTGTACCTCATCTCTGAACCCCAGAGGAAAATTGTTAGAACTATTGAAAGCTGTAACAATAAAATCCTGAATGCTGAAACCGCTATTGCTTTTAACCTCGTCTGTTTAAAAGAGAATCTATTACCTGGCAATACTAACATAAAACTCCACAACGAGAATGCCAGACATCGTACTAGCACCCGCCAGTTTCGTGAAGAACTGATACAAGAAGAATTAGCTGAGAAACGAGAGACCACCACCAATCTCCGATATGAACGTGATGCCCTGCTACAGAAATGGGAAGAAGAAGAAACCACCCCTAACCACATCAAAACAGAAATCAACCAAAAACTCCAACAACTCAACGAACAACACAGACGACAAACAGAGAACACTACCATCCAAAAACTCTCCCGTCTATACGGTGGAAACATAAAACTTCCCAAGCCAACAAAAGGATATATTAACCTCACCAACACCACCCTAACGCCGGACCAAGAAGACCTCCTGAACAAAGGCTTAAATTGCCACTACATTTCCAAGCCGGGACCCCACCGAAAACGCCTTGAAATTGAAGTCATACTGGATGACATCCTACGACTCCAGAAAGACGGAAAGATCACCACCACCCCAGCCCTACAACCCACCCTACTAGCAGAAGCTGCCAAAACCAGGGGATCCCACCAAAGCAAGCTCCTCAACAAACACCACTTCAAAGCCGCTAAACAACTAAAAGAGAACCCCAACATCATCATCCGACGAGCTGATAAGGCCTCCTGCCTTGTGATACACGGAAAAGAAGAATACCTACGGAAAATGGACGACATTCTTAGTGATAAAAACAAATTCAAAAGGATCACTCGCAACCCTACTGACGAAATAAAAAGGAAAGCCAACACCACCATCACTGCTATCAACGCCAAAGGTGGTGGCGTACACCTGAAGAAACTCATCGGCGAATTCACCCCAGGTTATGCTTACGGTACTATAAAATCCCACAAACCCAGGAACCCCCTCCGCCCCATCATATCACACATCCCTACTGCTACCTACCAGACCGCCAAGGCCCTGAACAACCTCCTCACCCCTTTTGTTCCACGGCAATACAACCTCAACTCTGCTTATGACTTCCTAGAAATTCTACGAGATGCCCCCCCAGCTAACGACCACATCATCGCCTCCCTCGACGTAGAGAGTCTGTTTACCAACGTGCCCGTTGACGAGACCATAGATTTTATCCTACGTCGAGTTTACCACTGCCCTAATACCCTCTGGACATCGCGGAGAAGGCCCGGAAGGCGCTCTTGGAACTATGTACCAAGGAGTCCCCTTTCCTCTGCCCCCGCAGGAATATGTACCAGCAAATCGACGGTGTAGCGATGGGAAGCCCCCTAGGGGTCCTGTTCGCCAATTTCTTCATGGGAACTATCGAAGAGGAAATCCTGGCTGCCCACCGGCCCACTGTCCACTGCAGGTACATCGATGATATCTTCGTGCGGGTGAAGGACCTGGGCGAACTCAGGGACCTCCAGCAGCGCTTCATGGCCACCTCCGGACTCAACTTCACATACGAAGAAACCACCGATGGACAGCTACCCTTCCTCGACCTCCTTGTCTCCCTCCACGACCACGGCTTCAAAACTACCGTGTACACCAAACCTACTAACAATGGCCAATGTCTTAATGGGGAAAGTGAATGCCCTAAACGATACCTACAGTCCATTATCGCCGCCTATGTCAGGAGAGCCCTCACCCATTACACCACCTGGAATGACCCACACAATGAACTGGAAAGGCTCACCCAGGTCCTAGTCAAAAATGGGTATTCCAACACTGACGTCACCAATGCCATCAACCACCAACTAGAAAAATGGTACAAACAAGACCCCCCTAGCACCAACCCAACCAGTGACATTACATTTTTTTACAGAAACTACATGTCTTCCGACCACACAGCAGACGAATCCATTATGAAAGAAATAATTAACAAAAACGTCCTCCCCACCAACCCTGACAATAAAATCAAACTCATTATTTACTACAAATCTCCTAAGACCTCCAACCTTGTCCTCCGTAACCGCCCCATTTCCACCAACAACCAAACGAAAGACGATCATGTGATATACCAGCATATTTGCACCTCTGGGGACTGTGGACCCCTATCCTATGTTGGAATGACACAGACTCGCCTTTCCCGTCGACTAACCCTCCACCTTCAATCTGGCGCTATAAAAGATCACTATCAAGCCTCCCACCATCTTGCCCTAACTCACGCCGACCTAGACAAACAAACCACCATACTCGACAAAGAATCAGACCCCAGAAGACTAGCTATTTTAGAAGCTCTATACATCCAAACACTCAACCCCAGTATCAACAACCAAACACAAGACCTTCAAATTCTTCCTTCAGGCAAACACTACAGGCATGCTGCCCCCTCTCCTCTCGCCCCGCGCCCCCCTTCCTTACGCTTCCACGCTCAGCACACAACTGACAACACCAACCAATCACAGCCACCCACAGCCAACAACCAACCACCGATAAGATTTAGTGCCCGTCTCGCGAATAGACTACCTTCCACCAATGAACAGCCACCACACACCCAGTAGCTCCGCCCACCTCCCTCTACTTGGTCCTCAAATTTTGTATAAATAAGATGCATTGTCCCTATTCTAACCATTACCTCTCCATTCCCTGAAGATGCAAGATGTTTACTTGTGAAACATTGGATCCACCATGAATTTTGCTAACCTTTTGTACCTCATCTCTGAACCCCAGAAGAAAATTGTTAGAACTATTGAAAGCTGTAACAATAAAATCCTGAGTGCTGAAACCGCTATTGCTTTTAACCTCGTCTGTTTAAAAGAGAATCTATTACCTGGCTATACTAACATATACAGGGTGATTCAGTAACCCTTTTCATAAATTTAATAGCAAATTCGGGAGACAAAAATAAGACTAATTTACTCTATGACCCTTAGGGTGAGTCTTTGATATGATGGAGATATTACACCTTTAAAGTTATCGATAGATAGAAAAGAAAAAAATCTAAGGAGTGAGAATGAAAATGTCGTTGCTAACTGGCAGGGTAGCGTAACCAAGACTTGGTATCAAAATGTATACTGTAATACTGTATTGTAATGTATTTGTAAATAAAGTATGTATAAACATGAGATTTTAATTAACCATAAATTGATTTATGATAAAATAATAACAAAAACCAACATAATGAGAAGCTTTAAAGCACCACATGAACAAATTACTGTACAAACCATCAACGGCACCAATCAATAATAATAACAATACATTTCACAATACTGTATAAATAATTAATGATAACATGCTAATGACATAACTTGACCTAATAATAATAATAATAATAATAATAATAATAATAATACAACTACGACTATTACTACTACTACTACAGCTACGATGAATAGAGTATTAATTATGATGATGGTGATAAAATGCTAATGTTCTTTTGAGCATTGAGACAACTGCTACCATATGCAACCATTTATATACCACGTGTAAGCAAAAAAAAAATCTTTAGATTCATGTACAGATTGATTCAAGATTCATTAAGACGAGCGGAGTATCAAAGCTCAAAGTCGGCAGGAAGATCCCTCCTCCACTTACCCCTCTTCCACCACTTACTCCTCCTCCTCTTCCTCTTACTTATCCTCCACCGCCTGCTTCTCCCCTTGCTACTACTACTACTAATACAATGATTATTAATAATAATGATGATGATAATACAAATACAGTAGTAATGTACGTTTGTAAATTGCGAAACGAACTGCATCCAGCTACCGTATGCAGCTATTTTGATACCAAGTCTTGGTTACGCTACCCTGCCAGTTAGCAACGACATTTTCATTCTCACTCCTTAGATTTGTTTCTTTTCTATCTATCGATAACTTTAAAGGTGTAATATCTCCATCATATCAAAGACTCACCCTAAGGGTCATAGAGTAAATTAGTCTTATTTTTGTCTCCCGAATTTGCCATTAAATTTATGAAAAGGGTTACTGAATCACCCTGTACAGTATATATATATATATATATATATATATATATATATATATATATATATATTATATATATATATATATATATATATATATATATATATATATGTCATGTATGTATAATTATATGTATATATGTCATGTACTCTATTATAAACAAATAAACAAATATACATACTATATATATATATATATATATATATATATATATATATATATATATATATATATATATTATATGTTAGTAAAGCCAGGTAATACATTTTCTTTAATACATACGAGGTTGAAAGAAATGGCAATTTCTGCGTTGGAAATTTTATTATTCAAAGTTTCCAGGTCTCTGATGAGTTTTCGCTGGGTGGCAGGAAGTAGATGAAGGAGATGAGCAAAATTCATGGTGGTACAGGGTTACATAAATGTACATGATGATACAGGATATACGACGCGTTTCACTGGACAACCAGCATTATCAAGTAAGGAAGGAATGATATAAAAGGTAAACAGGAAGGGTATATATAGAGGGTGGAGGATCAGAGGAGGCGGAAAACAGGGGGCAAAAGTCTGCTATTGGTGGAAGCGTAACCTAGGAGAGAGAAAGGGGTTAACCGCTTCACGCATGCGCACTGGATGCGGGATGGTGGTCAGTAGGTGGGGTCGAAGCTGATTGGCTGCGTGTCGAGGGGCGTGGCCTAAGTTGTGTGGCGCCTGCAGAAGACGAAGCTGAAGGAGGTAGCGCGGGGGGCTGCGTCAAGGGCACCGGGGGGCGAGGAGGGGTGTTAGGTCCTGTAGGGTAGTGCCTTTTGGCAGAAGGAAGGATCTGAAGGTCCAGAGTTTGGTTGTTGATGTTGGGATGTAAGGCTTGGATATATAAAGCTTCGAGTATAGGTAATCTCCTTGGGTCACTTTCTTTATCGAGTATGGCGGTGTGTTTCTCTAACTCGTTGCGTGTGAGGTGAGGGTGGTTAGGGGTGAGGTAGTGGTCTTTGATGGCTCCAGCCTGAAGGTGAAGAGTTAACCGACGTGAAAGACGAGTCTGCGTCATACCAATATAGGAATGAGGTCCACAGTCCTCATAATTACAGGTATGTTGGTAAATGACGTGATCGTCAACATACCTGTAATTATGAGGACTGTGGACCTCATTCCTATATTGGTATGACGCAGACTCGTCTTTCACGTCGGTTAACTCTTAACCTTCAGGCTGGAGCCATCAAAGACCACTATCTCACCCCTAACCACCCTCACCTCACACGCAACGAGTTAGAGAAACACACCACCATACTCGATAAAGAAAGTGACCCAAGGAGATTACCTATACTCGAAGCTTTATATATCCAAGCCTTACATCCCAACATCAACAACCAAACTCTGGACCTTCAGATCCTTCCTTCTGCCAAAAGGCACTACCCTACAGGACCTAACACCCCTCCTCGCCCCCCGGTGCCCTTGACGCAGCCCCCCGCGCTACCTCCTTCAGCTTCGTCTTCTGCAGGCGCCACACAACTTAGGCCACGCCCCTCGACACGCAGCCAATCAGCTTCGACCCACCTACTGACCACCATCCCGCATCCAGTGCGCATGCGTGAAGCGGTTAACCCCTTTCTCTCTCCTAGGTTACGCTTCCACCAATAGCAGACTTTTGCCCCCTGTTTTCCGCCTCCTCTGATCCTCCACCCTCTATATATACCCTTCCTGTTTACCTTTTATATCATTCCTTCCTTACTTGATAATGCTGGTTGTCCAGTGAAACGCGTCGTATATCCTGTATCATCATGTACATTTATGTAACCCTGTACCACCATGAATTTTGCTCATCTCCTTCATCTACTTCCTGCCACCCAGCGAAAACTCATCAGAGACCTGGAAACTTTGAATAATAAAATTTCCAACGCAGAAATTGCCATTTCTTTCAACCTCGTATGTATTAAAGAAAATATATATATATATATATATATATATATATATATATATATATATACAGTATATATATATATATATATATATATATATATATATATATATATACCGGGTATATATATATATAGTATGTATATTTGTTTATTTGTTTATAATAGAGTACATGACATCGTTTGACTCTTCCATTTGAGCACAACTCCGCTAGGACATTTAATTAGACCTTATGCCAACAAAGTACCACACGTATGTCAAATGAACAACACAAACGAAAGTTAAGACGATAGGCAAGCCAAAAAAATAAGCCAGACGAAAGACGACAGGTATACGTAAAGAAACAATTTAGACGAAAAACGATAGGTAAGCGTAAAGAAGAAGACGACGACTACACCTTCTATAGGGTGTCATAAAATGAGAAGCGGTCCCCGGATAGAGTCAGTCCTCCGCTGCCATGTCGGGCCCCGCTACGTTAAAATCGGGTCATGATCTGGCGACAGTTAGGGGACGGCTGAATGGGACTTTACGGCGGCCGAGGTGAGTGTGTGGAGGTGTGGTGGAGGGGAGCGGAAGAGTGAGTGGAAGAGAGAGAGAGAGAGAGAGCGAGAGACTTTCAATGACCTTGAACTTTATTTCAGAAATATATTCTTAACCCCTTCACCACCATTACGTAATTTTCATCATATTCTGGTTACCATTAGACGGTTTTCTTTAGTTTATAATCGACCTATAAGATTCAAATGGGTAAATACGATCTCAATAAACCCTCTTAGCAACACAGGTCCTTCTTAAACTGCATAACATCATCTAATTTAAGCCAGAGTCGAAGGTGTTAGGCGTCATGGTGCGGAATGGGTTAATGATAATCCTACCAACTCTCTTTTTACACTGGTCAACAATAGAAAAGACATTAAATCTCAGGGTCAAGTGTGTTCCAAGTAATGCAGTTCAAAGTAATTTGTTCCTTTCATGTATTTTGTTCTTAACTCTACCTATGGTTACGTGCAGCTTCTCAGTTCACCATATTGTGTTCATCTACATTAGCTTTGCTTCTTACCCTACGAATTTATAGCACATTAAAACTTAGCGCTCTCAACCAACTTCCATTGCTTATAATTAACATCTCGGGACCAAGATTCGTAACACTTACTTGGACTTTTTCTAATCACTGGGTGCTTATAGTCTGTTCATTACTAACAGGCCAAAAATATCCGACCCAAGTCTCTCATACCTCAAACACGACTTCATTAGTTGAGCACTTATGTCTACCATTTGGGAAGAGTCAACCAAGGAATTGATGCGGTAATTTACAGCCTATTTACCCTACAGGACCTACCAGTGAGTATTTGAGTAACAGAAGTTAAAGGTAAATATTTCTGGCCGACCTATTATGAACAGGGTATAGTGCCTCAATAAGTCAACAACCAATGTGTTCGAGTCACGTGATAAGTGGCTTAAAATGTGACTAAGATACTTGTTGACTTCCTTCAAAAGTTTACATGTGCTCAATGACTTCATCCAAGATCAACAGGTAGAAGCAATCAGGACTTTAATGGGGGAGGGTTGGTTTTTCTGGCCTCCCTTCTCCATCATGTTTTGCCTTAATTTTGTGATTTTAAGACGACGTTCGCCCCATTAGTTTGTCGATTTTAAGACCTTCCATTCCATTTTGTTATCAATATCAAGATCTTATGTACCATTTAGATGTCAATTTTTCCTGGCGAGTGATAGCGAGACTGTTATTTTAGGAGGAATTTGCCTTAAGCCAATCTTAAAAGGGATTTTAGGGAGTGTTATTTTAAAGCTTCATGGAGGTCTAGCAAGGATGCTAAAAATAGAAATAGATAAGTATATCAGTAGACCAGAAAACAACTTATGTTGAGTGTTAAAATAGCAGCAGTGGAAGCAACCCCTGTAACAACAATAACAACAGCAGCCACCACGAATAATAGCACCAGGAGCGAGAGTGTGAAAGGACATATCAACCACCCACGAGCCTTACCTATAGGGAGCATTCCGACAAGGAGGATTCTGGTCAGACCCCCTATTCACACTTAGGTGCACTCTCATCAGGACCATCAGAGAGTAAGGGAAACCATCAATGCCCTTGCTGCCTTTGGAGGAGAAGATCCCAACCTACCAGGAAGAGTGGTGACTATGGCAGGAAAAGTGAAAGAAAACCCTTCTCCCACGCTAGGCACGAAGCTAGCTCTCCAGGTCACTCAACTGGATCCCAACCTATGCTTGATACTAGGTCTCCTCCTAACTTTGTTACTGGGGGTAACTCTATGCTCGATGCTAGAATAGTGACTTGTGCAGCTAACCAGGGTAGCCTTTCATTCCAGAGAATGAACTCTCGATCCACTGCCTGCTTATAGGAGTGGTTCGGTACCACCTTAGGATTGCTGTTACCTTTCCCCTTCGAGTCCCAGGACAAAGAAGAAAGAAGACCCCTGGCCCTTGCACATAATAGAAACCTCGCCAAGGTACCAGAAGTTCTGTTTCCCCGCCCTCGACACCAGGACAATCTATGTGTTTGACTAAGCATGTTTTTTTCTTTTTTTGCAGAGTCCCTATTTTGTTAAATGCATCAAGCCCTTCAGGTAACACAACACATCCCCTATCCTTGCCTAAATAAATGATATCCAATACGTACCATGATCGGACCCTTTCTGCGTCGACGTCCTTGAGAGTATACTATAATTAGTTAACTTCATCATTCCAACACCCGTGAAAGTAAAAATCTGTACTCATACGTGATAAATATTCCTGAGATAGAAAATGTTGTCTAGAAAGACATACCATGTTAAAAATATAGAATATAGCCAAAGTTAGGACGAGAGAGAAAACGTTTAAGAACGAGAGACTAATATTATAAAGTGTGTATATATCCAAGTAGTGCGATCCTTAATTATAGTAGTAAATGTATCTAATACGCAAATTACCATTTCCCTGTTTAGTAATCTATCAGTTATTATTTAGTAAATAACCATAAGCGTATAAATAATCTAATAGCCTACCTGTTGAATTCTTTCCATAAGTTAGGCTCGCCACGTGTTGGAGTAAACTTGATCAGGCGTTGCCTCAGACCACTTGTAAGGCTCCAGGTATATCTTGCTACTCATTTATGTTATTCTGTATATTATTGCGTATTATTTTTGTATATATTCTCTTGTGTTATTCACTCCTGTGAATAAAATACTGTTTTGTACTAGCCTATAAGTATAACTTGATTTTCTTGTGTTTGTTCGTAATTGTATAGCACTTACTTGCACTTTTTCCCGTTGAGTGAATCCCTCAAATACCAGAAATATCCTAGCTTAATAATAACCACTATCCCCTTAAATGACATTAATGGTCCCTGGCAAGATTATTGGAGTGTTAGTAATGCTTCATATCTAGCCATCAATCAGTCGAATCGAAGAGCCAAATTGCGGACATGTACTGAAGGTGGGCGTCTCCATATTACTGAACGAGGTAAATGGTACTATAAATTGATTGCATAAATCAGAATTAATAATAGATAAAGAAAATAACAGCAGAGAGAGAGAGAGAGAGAGAGAGAGAGAGAGCGTCCTACTGAGCAATCAAGGCTTCACTCACCCCCCATTTTTACCTATTAACCTCCATATAATTAGCTTCACCTCAAGTCTTGATCTCCTTAACAATTACCTACGCGTCTTCATTTAACCCTATTGGTCCGAGGCAGGTCTTTTAGGAGCTCCCCTGTTTCGATCCGCTATTTTAGGGATTTTAAGACGCTTTACCCCAATAGTTTAGTGATAATAATACGATAACCCTAATCAACTGTCGATATTATTCTCAACGAGATACAACTACTGCCCATACCTTCAAATGGACAATCATGCACACATCTTGTGGGGTATTATGATATTTAATTTGATTATCATTAAGAAGTTTGTTTGCTTTTGCCATTTTTGAGCAATATATTTTAGCTTGCCCCTAGGCTAACAATAACGCCTTCCCAGAGTGTCTTCAAAGAAGAAAAGACACATTCAGACCCACTTCAAGCTAAAAATATGTTTTTTGTTTTCGATAGAACAACATTTAATGTCCCTGGAGAGTTTTTTATGAAAAATGTACACATTTCACTTGAAGGGGATCTGGAGAAGCATTTTTGAGCTTGAAGAAAGTCTGGGAAGGTGTTTTTGTTAGCCTAGGGGACAAACTAAAAATTCATCTCTCAACAATGGCTAGATGAATGAAAATCCTCAATAATATTTAAACACAATATCATATTAACCCACAAAACGTCGAACCATAGCCTATAGTGTTAAGACACATATTGTAGAAGCACAATCATAATCTGTAAACGTCGAACCATAGCCTATAGTGTTAAGACACATATTGTAGAAGCACAATCATAATCTGTAAACGTCGAACCATAGCCTATAGTGTTAAGACACATATTGTAGAAGCACAATCATAATCTGTAAACGTCGAACCATAGCCTATAGTGTTAAGACACATATTGTAGAAGCACAATCATAATCTGTAAACGTCGAACCATAGCCTATAGTGTTAAGACACATATTGTAGAAGCACAATCATAATCTGTAAACGTCGAACCATAGCCTATAGTGTTAAGACACATATTGTAGAAGCACAATCATAATCTGTAAACGTCGAACCATAGCCTATAGTGTTAAGACACATATTGTAGAAGCACAATCATAATCTGTAAACGTCGAACCATAGCCTATAGTGTTAAGACACATATTGTAGAAGCACAATCATAATCTGTAAACGTCGAACCATAGCCTATAGTGTTAAGACACATATAAGAAGTGCTTTGTGACATCGTGATTTGCCCTTCTGGTTTTAATTTCATTCCATTTCCCCAAGTTGATGAACTATCATTGTATTTGATTAGTGAATCTTCATAAATTTTGTCAAAGCCCTTTAATATCTTGAAACACTCAATTAATTGACCTCGCAATCTTATTTTGTTAAGGTAAAGCCAATATATATTTTGTAATCTTCCATGGTATGATTAATTTCTTAGTGACGGTATCAACTTTGTTGCTCTACGCTGCACTGACTCGTGGTTTTTAATGTCCTTGTTCAGATAAGGAGACCAAAATTACACGCCATATTCATGAAGGGACCTCACTATGCTTTTTAACACCTTAAGAGCGGCCTATGCGGTTTATTTATATGTACCGCCCAGCGGGGTGTTTTTAGCCAAAATAGGGCTGTTTACGTGATCATTTTCATGCCTAAATAAGACCCAGAACGTAAAACAAGTATCTATCCCTGAAAGGGCATAAACAGAGCTTTCGAATGACACCATAACGATCCTTTTATGATGGCTAGTTTTCTTGCAATAACCGTGCAACGCGAGTGCAAAAAGCATGTAATTAGGCACTTTCCCCATACAATTCCGTATATAGCGAGTGAGAGAGGGAGGAGGGAGGTGAGATTCGTGTCAGTAGGTTCGCCGCGGTGGTCTGGAGCAGTCATACGCTCGCTACTCTCCTGCCACCACTTGTCTCTCTCTCTCAGCAACATTAAGTGCTGAAATTGCCACTCGACCTATGTCGAGCGCCGCCACATAGTCCAGCTTTATTTAACTCGACTTATGTTGCTCGCCGACAGTTAGGGGTTAATAATGATACTATAATGTTCTAATTTTTATTATTAAAGTAACGGATTTACAAATAAATAAGTTATACCGAGTCAGGGAAGTAAGAGACAGAAGAGGAAAATGGGAACAGAAGGGAAAACTGCAGCAGAAAATAAACCAACAATGAACAAGAAGAAGGAAGAGCAGAAGAATCAGAAGAAGTCCCGTGGAGAGAAAGAAGGCAAGACAAACACGAGGAATATAAACATAACCACGAAGAATGGAGGAAAGAAAGAAGAGAAGCAACAACATGGGCCGCCTAACCACCACCCCTACTAAACATCACATCACCAACCGATGTGCTCGAGTCGCCGCCATCACGCCCACTCTGCCGCCCACGCTCGGAAAAAATACATGCATTACCATCACCAATTCCAGGTCCAGCAAAAGGAAGGTAGAACACGAAGACTTACAAAACTACAAAAGGTCCCAGATATCTCCTCGCCAGATGCGCCGCTCTTCCGTGCAGCTCCTCCCACATCATGGCGGAAACTACTGAGGGGTCTACCTCAACCCCCTAATCCCCCCAACCTGTAACTGTGACCTTCTGACCCTCAACCAACGTACCTGGGACATAGCAGCACAAGCCATAGCCATCTTGAATTAAAAAAGGTATAGTCAGCAATTACATGTGAGGTTTGAGACCGAGAATTACCCTCTCATTCACCTGAGTATTACATGCTATGGCTGTAGAACTAATTGTCTGAAATTTCTTTTCTCAACCTAAGAACTATTGTCTCTCCCACCATGGTTCCTGAGATACATTATTATCTTTTCTAGGATTGCAGTTTTGACATTAAAAGTGGAAATATGGACATGTCCCCAAAACACTCATAATATCAAATCAACACTCACGGAGAAGTCCTTGCCATGGCAGGATCTCTACAATAGTTAATGCTTTGCTAGACACCGTCACCTAAACGGCACTACGGATATAAAGTCCTTACACCATATGTGCCAGAACCATGGTCGAGGGCATATGCTTTTAAAAAGGCCTTAAAATCTAATCATCAGGGTTCTTTGAAAACTCTAAAAAGGTCAAAGACAGTTGAGAAAGATAGTACGGCCATGGTCACACTTCTTTCCAACGTTAGTCTGATGAATAGTTTCTCTGTCATGACTTGAGCAATTTTTCATTAAAGACCTCACACCCAAGAGTACCAGAACAGAACTTTATCACCGACTATTATAACGGTCAGGATAGTCGAGCAGGCATAGTGCGGGACATGTCCTCACTCATGCTCACGTTAGTCCGATAGTACACCCCCTGTGTCATGGCATAAGGAACTAATATTAAAGGCCCCAAACCAAATAGATCCATCTGTAACCCCCACCCCATTGACCACACAGCAGGACCACCTAACCAGTTCAACGGAACCAAAAGAGAGGACTCGGCAACAAACACCTCGATTATCAGTGTTCAGTGTTACTTCAAGACTCTACCCAGTGTTAGAATAGAAGTGCTAGTGGATTCTCTAAGTTCGTCATGGATCCTCGTCCATACTCGGTGTTATATTATTGTGTTATATTCCATGTAAACAGTGCATTACGTATCTCAAGTGAATTTATCTTGCTGTATCAAATAATCATTAATAAGAAAACTCATGTGTGTACGCAGTGTTATATTTATCCTATACGACTTTTGTGCATGTGTAGTCTGATTTTAGTTTCTCCAGTCGAGTAAGAACCTACCATTGTCCAATCAACCCCAGTAAAAACCCTGGTATAAAATTGGCGGCAGACTGTGGTTCTTGATCCAGGAAGAAAAGTAATTCTGCACAGAAATCAAAAGGGGTAAAGCGTTATATAAGACTAGTCACCATGGCGAACAATCGCTTACATATCCCCATACCTAAGTACGATGGGAACACTTACGTTATCAACATACCTGGACATGGTTAAGCCAGTACTCGATCTGGCCTACAACAGTGATCGTGAGAAAATTGCGATATTATTAACCCGCCTGGGAAAAGCCGTTTCCTTGGTGGCCGGACAGGTAACCCCAACATTGATATGGGACCAGTTCCATACGATTGTAAATGATGCCATACAGCCATCATTCGGCTCCGTCGTGGCCATAGCGAAAATCCAAGACATTAGTATGAAGGAGACATAGACGTGACACTAATGGCACTGCATCAACACGTCAAATCCGCATACCCCTTTCAGACTGCTGACCAACAGAAGCAGCAAGTTGTTATGAGTGCTTCCAACATTTGTTAACGAACATTTCACTATTCACGACCCTGCAGGATATCACAGAGATATTATTACTATCCGAAAACTGCTAGCTGCTTGCCCCAAAACATCAACAGTTGGCGCCATAAAGAGGTTCCCCACCCATCCACAGGCCAACAAAAGACAGGGAACTTACTACAGCTATGGGTCTAGACCACAACAGGGCCGCCCCCAGCCATACCTGCCGGGCCGCTCCCAGAACATCAGATCTCAGCCACCTCAGGGTACACCACAAAGGGTATACCCCGCCTTCAACCAAGCCGGAGGAGGCCCTTATAGGGGTTCCCACACCTACCAGCCTCGTGATCGCCCCATTGTCACCATCAACCCATTCGACTTTCAAGCTTGCAAGTCCGCCTGCCCCCTGCACTTCATCAGGGATCAGGCCAAAAATAAGACTCCCCCGCCCCGTGTATTGGCTGCGGAAGAGGAGTCCCATGAACTGGAGGAGGAAGTCCAAGAAAAATAGTATGCGCCCTTATTCACACCACCGAGGAGGAAGAAGAAATCCTGGAGGAGGCAGAAGACCCCATTCAGTGTTTTTAAAACCTCTCCCGCCCGTTATGGCCTCAGCGGGAGAGTCTGTCATGACCAAAGCACCACCTGTGTACCACCTGGCCAAAATCCGAGGCATTTCCGTCAGGCTACTGATAGACACAGGTGCAGCCAGATCCTGTCTATTTAACTCGCTTTATCAGAAACATCACCGTAAAATGGGATCGCTGAACGCTGCCACTACCAATTAAATTAGTGCCGGGGACACACCACTCATTATTAGGGGGGAGACTCAGCCTTTGCACATCACCACGCCCCACTCAGAAGCCTCCTGTCGCAACCCCTTCGTGGTCTTCTATTCCGAATGTACTCAATATGATGGCTACATGGGACTAGACGTGCTCCAGCTGCTCCAGGCTCAACTTGATTGCGGAAGGCCATTATTACCGTTCAAAAAAAAAAAAAAATATCGCCCCGCTAGTGACCCCTCCAGATCATCGGGAGGAACAAAACTCCTAAGAAACAGTCCAGCCCGAACGCCACCAACCAGACTACCTTAGAAGAGAACCACCAGAGAGAAAAAGCAAACAAACACACCAACGCCTCCAAACCAATACCAATTACGCCACCTACCCCTACTGCCACACCTCTACAACACCGAGAGACCCCACCTGCCCCCCCCCCATGATCGTGGGCCCAGCCGTGCTAACGAAATGTATCTCCATACCCCCACACCACCAACAATGGGTACCGTTATGCCATGTGCAAGAGCAGCCGATGATATTCATCCCACAGATGGATCCGGCACAATCAGATTGATGCCGAATTCAGCCTGCAATCCTCTTCCCCACCATGAATGCAGCCTTAATAGCCAATATTTCGAAGGAGCCCCTCAATCTACCCAAGGGCCTCATCATTGGGGACCTCGAAACCTTTGATGACACCCTAACAGAGAAACACGTCACTGACACACCTCTTGCCCTTCCCCACATTAAAGAGAAACTAACTACACAAAAACAACATCAAACCTTCCCAGTACACACAAAATTACCACAACACACTCATCCAAGAACCCCACAACCCTGCGCATAGCATGCGCAACAACCACAATTTTCACTGCCATTCCCCCTTTCACCTCACCCAAGCCCCGCTCTGGTACTTTTGCATCCACAAGGGCTGATAAAACCCCTCAGGTCAGAGGTCAAATTACCACTTGCCCTCTCACCCTAGTCAAGGCAACAACACCTTCCAAACTACTCTCCACCAGCTCCACCAAGATGAACCACGCCAGCCATTCTGCATCACTCGCCGCCGCCATCTTACCAACCTCCAACTTACCTTTCATTTACAAGGTGAAATGGAGCGAGGATGCGGAGAGGTTCCATAACATCTGTTACATTGACGAAGTAGAAACCGAATCCATAATCTGTGGCGAAATATCGTACGTAACGGTATACACCAAACCCAACAAGCCTGCTGATGCCAGATCAGAAAAATGGTGGGAAGACCTACACTCCCACACCACCTTCACACGCCATGGATCCCTCTTCTGTTTCCAGCTCGAGTCACGAGGTCGTGACTACTTCCCCGAACACGGAAGTAGAGTAACAGATTTACAAATAAGTAAGTTACTGAGTCGGGGAAGTGAGCGACAGAAGAGGAAAACGGAAACAGAAGGGAAAACAGCAGAAGAAAATAAACCAACAATGAACAAAAAGAAGGAAGAGAAGAAGGAAGAGAAGAAGAATCAGAAGAAGTCCCGTGGAGAGAAAGAAGGCAAGACACACACGAGGAAGATAATCATAACTACGAAGAATGGAGGAAAATTAAAAAAGAAAAGTCACAACATGGCTGCCTAAACATCACCTCACCAACCGATGTGCTTGACTTGCCGCCATCACGCCCACTCTGCCGCCCACGCCCGGAAATAATATATGCATTACCATCACCAATTCCGGGTCCAGCAAAAGGAACGCAGAACATAAAGACTTACAAAAAACAAAAAGGCACCAGATATCTCCTCTCCAGATGCGCTGCTCTTCCGCGCAGCTCCTCCCACATCACGGAGGAAACTTCTGAGGGGTCTACCTCTACCCCTGAATTTCCCCCCCCCCATACCTATGACCTTCTGACCCTCAACCAACGTACCTGGGACATTGCAGCACAAGTCATGACCATCTCGACTTAACCAAGGTAGAGTCAGCAATTCGAAGGGCTCAGGTAGACTTACATTTGAGGCTTCAGTCCGAGAATTACCCTCTCATTCACCTGAGTATTACATGCAATGGCTGTAGACCTATTTGTCTGAGAGTTCTTTTCCCTATCTAAGAACTATTGTCTCTCCCACCATGGTGCCTGAGATACATTAGGATCTTTTCTAGGCTTGCAGTTTTGACATTAAAAGTGTAGATAAGGACATGTCCCCAAAACATTCTTAATATTAATTCAATACTCATGGAGAAGTCCTTGCCATGGCAGGATCTCTACAATAGTTAATGCTTTGCGAGACATCGTCACCTGAACGGCACTCTGGATATAAAGCCCTTACACCATATGTGCCAGAACCATGGTCGAGGTCATATGCTTGTAAAAAGACCTAAAAATCCAATCATCAGGGTTCTTTGAACACTCTGAACCCTTTCTGTACCGGTGACGTATGTTTAACTTTGTTCTGGCTACTATTAGACGATTTTATTCAGTTTAAAAATGTCCTTCAGCAATTAACGGCTTCGAACTATCTCCCTTAACCCTTTTTACTACCAAAGATCCTTCTTAGACTGCACAAAATGTTCTAAATATAGCTAGAAAAAATGAAAAGACGTCGCTGGTACAGAAGGGGTTAAAATGTTCAGAGACTGTTGGGAAAGATAGTACGGTCATGGTCACACTTCTTCCCGACGTTAGTTTGATGAATAGTTACTCTGTCATGACTTGAGCGACTTTTCATTAAAGACCCCACACCCAAGAGTACTGGAACAGAACTTCATCACCGACTATTATAACGGTCAGGATAGTCGAGCAGCCATTGTGCGGGACATGTCCTCACTCTTGCTCGCGTTAGTCCGATAGTACGCCCCTTGCGTCATGACATAAGGAACTACTATTAAAGGCCCCAAACCAAATAGTCCATCTGTAACCCCCAACCCATTGACCACACTGCAGGACCACCTAAGCAGCTCAACAGAACCAGAAGAGAGGACTCAGCAACAAACACCTCGATTATCAGTGTGCAGTGTTACTTCAAGACTCTACCCAGTGTTAGAATAGAAGTGCTAGTGGATTCTCTAAGTTCGTCGTGGATCCTCGTCCGTGCTCGGTGTTATATTATTGTGTTATATTCCATGTAAACAGTGTAGTACGTATCTCGAGTGTATTTATCTCGCTGTATCAAGTAATCATTATTAAGAAAACTCATGTGTGTGCGCAGTGTTATATTTATCCTTTACGACTTTTGTGCATGTGTAGTCTGACTTTAGTTTCTCCAGTCGAGTAAAAATCTACCATTGTCCAATCAACCCCAGTAAAAATCCTGGTATAACAATTATAAGTATTTCTTTTCTTAACACAGCCTAATGCTCTATTGGCCTTGTTCGCAGCTGCTGCCCATTGATCTGAGGTCTTTAACCTCTCCTGTACCGGCGACGTCTTTTAAATTTTAGTCTAGTTATACATAGACAATGTATTCAGCTTAAAAATGGCCTCCACCAAATAACAAGCTTCGAACTATGTTAATTCACAAATTCGTCCAAATGTAGCTAGAATAAAGTAACACAAACGTCGCCGGTAAAGAAGGGGTTAGGTTTTCAGATATTAGAAGCCCCAGGTGTTTGACTAATGCACATGATTTGATTGGCTGGCCTTTCATTTTGTATTCACATATTTTATGTTTGTATTACCTATTTGTAGGACCTGGCATTTACCACTTTTCTGAATGTGCAAAGAGAGAGAGAGAGAGAGAGAGAGAGAGAGAGAGAGAGAGAGAGAGAGAGAGAGAGGGAGGGGGAGAAAGAACAAAATACTTTCAACCTAGGTCAATGGCTTTATTTACTCAGAACAGCTTTGGTGATCCTTAGCGGTGGGAAGCGGGAGTGGTGAGAAATATTATTATTATTATATTAATATTGTTAGTAGTAGTAGTAGTAGTAGTAGTAGTAGTAGTAGTAGTATGGAGAAGAAGAAGGAGGAGCACCGAGAGTAAGAGGAGGGGAAGAAAATAAGAAGATAATCAGGAAGAAGTGGAGAGCATTATTGTTATTCTTATTAAAATTAGGAAGAAGAAAACGAAGTAGGCGACGAAGACGAAGACGGAGAAGAAGAACGATAACAAATTACAGAATTAAAAAGAAGAAGAATAATAATAATAATAATAATAATAAGAAGAAGAAGAAGAAGAAGAAGAAATGAAAGAAGAAGAATAAATGAAAGAATAAGGAGGAGATGAAGAAGTTACTTTTTGTACAATAACCGGTTGTTATGGGAAAACTCTTAACGGTGGTGGGAAGTTGGAGAAGGCACCCTTATTACGATGGGGAGGTAAATTGAAGGTGATTGAGGGAGAAGGAGAAAAACAAGAAGAGGACAAGGTCAAGAAAAAAAAGAAGGAGGAGATAAAGGGAAGGAGAATAAGGGAATAGGACCAAGACAAAGAGGAGGACAAGAAAAAGAGGAAGACGAGGTGGAGGAGGACAAGAAGAAAATATAGAAGTAAAGGAAGGAGATTGTTAAGGGGGAAGGGACAAAAACAAGAGAAGGAGAAGATATAGAGGAGGGCGAGGACAAGAACAAATGAGGAGGGGGAGAAGAAAAGGAGGCAAAGGAGAACATGAGAAGAACAGAAGGATAAGTAGTAAAGGGAGACTAAAGGAGATGAAAAAGTAAGGGTTATTGCACTGTGGATGGTTGTGACGGGGTTTCTTAGCGGCGGGCGGACGGTGGTGGAGTAGACATTATTATGATGATGCGGAGGGGAGTGAGGTAGAAGGAGAAGGAGAACACACACATACACACACAAACAAACACACATAAACAAGCACACATAAACACACAAACATGTAAGCACACATACATAAAACAAAATAAAAACAATAAAACACACACACACACTTTGTACATTGTGAAAACAAGCATAAAGGCCATATTGTCCTTTTGGGGGGATCTTCACCCCTTTCAGCACAATTACCTAAATGTCGTCTAATTGTTAGTACTATTAGACAATCTTCTTCAGCGTATTATATATTTCTAAGACTGATAGTGATAAATACTATCTCTGTAAACCACCTGAATCACAGAGTGCCTTCATTAACTGCATAAATCGTCTAATGTTAGCCAGAGAAGGAAGGTTAAATAGGCCACATTGTACTGAAGGGGTTAAGAGGGAGTGGGACTATCAGGGGGTAGGTTTATTTATTTATATATTTATATATTTATTTATTTATTATCGTTTTAGTTTCCTCCCCAGACCTCCATCAAGCTTAATGAATTATCCTCAATATCCATCTTCTACATAAATATTGTTCATTTTTTGGTAGAAAAATGTCTCGGTCGAAGGCCGGTTCCTCCAAAACTACAGGTTCGCTTTCGTTCGCCAAGAAAAAATCGACACCACACCTAAGTGGCACGAAAGGTCTTGATATTGATAAAGAAATGGGACGCAGATTTTATAATCGGCAAACTAATAGGGCTAACGTCTTACAATATCAAAACTAATGGGGCTAAACATTAGAGAAAAGGGGGTCCAGCAAAAAGCAACTTCTTCCCCCTTAAGATGATCACCTCATATCACCTACACAAGAAAATAATTATATCAAAATTTGGTATATATCACTCTGCGTGTGTGATATTTAGATCACTTGAAAGAAGAAGAAAAAGAAAGAGAAAATAATAAGAAAATAAGATTGAATCAATAAATAGAATGGCAGGTAAAAACGAAACATAACTCCCGAATATCGATTGGCGGTAGACATTAACAAAAGACGAGAGAGAGAGAGAGAGAGAGAGAGAGAGAGAGAGAGAGAGAGAGAGAGAGAGAGAGAGAGAGAGAGAGAGAGAGAGCAGGGAAAACGAAAACAAAAATATGTATAGTGGTTAAGAATCTGACGCAAGGCAAGGAAATTGGGAGAAAATGGTCTTAATGGCCGGTACGGGGACATTTGGTGACCGAGGTTTTAGCGAAAAGGCAAGATAATAAAAAAATGTTACAAGAAGAGGCCACGAAGTAAGGGAAAGGGGAGAGGAAGTCAAAGTAGAAGAGAAGGGGAAAGAGAAAAGAGGAGGATGTAAATGAAATAATAATTATAATAATAGTAGTAATAATGATAATATTAATAGTAGTAATAATGATAATAATAATACTAATAATAAAAATAATGATAATAATAATAATAAATAATAATGATAATAATAATAACAATAATATAAATAATAATAATAATAATAATAATAATAATAAGGAAACTAAAGAATGAACATTGTGTTACTAGGTATAGGTAGAGCCAACGAACTTGACAATTGTCTTGACCCCTTAACTTCTCATAACTCAAAAGGGCCTAAAACAAACTGGCTGTAAATATCAACACCTATTTCCTGATGGGCTCTTCCTTAATGATAGAAATGTCAGCTCGAGAGCTTTCATTAATTTTAAGTTATGGGAGGTTAAGGGGTCAAGACAATTGTCAAGTTCGTTGGCGCTACCTATAGTGAGTTTTGGTGGCCAAGATGTCATAGATATGACAGAAAGAAAGGAGGAATGTTATAATAAGAGGAACAAAGGGCAAAAAGTTGAAGAAACCAAAGATGAAAACAAAGAGAAGAATAGAAGAAGACAACGGATAGAAAGATAAAACAAGAACAAGAAGAAGAACAACAAGAAGACGAGGGAAGTTGACCATTGAAGAAGAACTAAACAGCAACAGAAGAGGAAGACAAGCAAGACGTAAACAAAGTATGTAGCTAGAAAAGGAGACGAACGCAAGAAGAAGAAGAAAAGAAGAATGAAAATGAATTATATGAAATGGGTGGTTATGTTAAACTCAAGAGATGCTGGGGCTGGTTTGAGATAAGAGGAAAAAGGAATGAGTAATGTTGCAATGACAGGAAATGGGGGTGAAGAAGAAGAAGAAGACGAGGAAGAAGAAAAATAAGAAGAAGACATGGGATCATATTACTAAGAAATAAGGCGGAGAAAAGAGAAGGAAATGAAGAATAAGAGGGAATGGGAAAATGAGCACTAGAAGAAGAAATAGAAGGAAAGGGAAAATAGGAAGAAACAGAAATAAATACAAAAGATAAGGGAATTGAGAGGATTAGAGGAACAAATTAAAATTAATTGTATTGTGTATAAAATAACATAAATAAAATATAATCTAGTTGACGTAGGAAATCACAAAAGGCTCGCCATATGAATGTAATAATTATATTAATTACATAAACCTGTTACTTACTTCTACTACTACTACTGCTACTACTACTACTACTGCTACTACTACTACTGCTACTGCTACTACTACTGCTACAACTACAAAATCTACCAGGAACACTATTACTACTACTAAACTAAATATTAGCAATATTAAAGATAATACTAAAAGCTAATAAACTACAAAACCCCAGCTCTACACCAAAGTGTGTCCTACATTGTTTCATGAACGACCTTTGAAGATGACTAAGAGGATCAGGAGAGGACAGTAATAATAAGTATAATTATCATCATACTAATATTGATAAACATATAAATAATTACTATATTAATAACAATAATAATAATCATGATATTACCACGAATATTAATTATTCCATAAACATATAATTAATACAAAACTACACATAGCTTAACAAATAATAAAGAGAATGACAAAACTATACTACTAAAACTACTAATAGTACAAATAATAACTCGAACAATACTAAGAGCCAGTAAGCCACAAAAGCCCAGCTCCACCCCACCACAGCTTTTCCTAAATTGATTCATAAAGGAGCCCTGAAGATGACTAAGAGGATCAGGAAAGGACCGCCAAAGGGGAGGGGGCACCTCAAAGAGGTTTTTACGGCCGGCATGCAGGGTTCAGACTCAGGGAAATAGGATCAGGGGGAGAGTGTCCAAACTTTATTTTTTCCAACCAAGATCTTCAGGATATACACTCTAGGACATACTCTCAACGACGTAAGTTAGGGCATACATTATTGAAACTATCCCGAACAAAATAGAATAATCTCAATAATTTGCTTACATAATACTTACATTTCGGAGGTTCACTTTACAGGTAGAGAGTTCATATTGGGCCCGGATCTATGTCGTTGAGTGTACACTCCTAACCCAATATGAACCCTCGCGTAGCAAAACGAAACTCCGAATTATAATAATATATTATAAGGTATAAACAAACTAATGAGAATAATTGATTCAGTTTGGTATGCGACAGCTTAAGGCCACAATTTACACCCTACAGTGTACAATAATCAGCACAAGTAGCTGATATATAACCATGTGATATAGGGAAAATGAGATACAATTTTATCACACTGAATCAGGCATGCGTGTCAGGATTTTGCATTCAAATTAGTTTCACCCTTTATTGTAGGTGGTTGTGCACTAAGACACTAATGTCGCCCGTCTAATAACTGGTGAAGTGTATCCCGAATGTGTATCAAATTTTCTCGTATTTTTCTGCATCTAATATTTTCAGTTTGGAGGTTCGTTTATTCAGGTTGACGATTCAGAAGCTACCCAAATTAAGAGTTAGGATATACAGTCAACGATCAAAAATACCTCATCCCTTTAGCCCTTCGAGGATCTTGACGTGTTTTGACAATTTATTCTGGCTCTTAGACGACATTATTCAGTTTAGGGTGAACTTGTGGGAGCTAAAGAGTTAATTGAAATACTGATTACCATTTTGATTCCTACATTTCCTTCCTAAATCACACAAAATCGTCTAGTGATAACCATAATAAAATATAAAAAGCGTACTAGATCCATAAGGGTTTAGTTTGAGTATGCAGGATTCAGTCCGGGGGAACAGGATCAGGGGAAGTGTCAAGATTGCTATACCCTGTTCCAAATAGGTAGACCAGGAGCGTGACCCATAACCTATATAACTCAAAAGGGGCTAGAGCAAATGGGCTGTACATTTCCACACCCATTTCCTGGCTGACCCTTCCCAAATGGTAGAAATATTAGCTCGATTACTCTAGTCGTTTGTGAGTTGTAGAAGTTAGGGTTCATCATTTCTGGCCCACCTATTTGGAACAGGGTATAGTTCATTTTTCGCAACTGAGACAGGCAGTTCGTAGAGCAAAATCCAGGATACAAGCCGGGCCTAATATGAATCTTAGAACGACGATCCTCCCCAATGGAGATATTTGGTAAAATATAATAGATTTGATACAGTTTGGGATAGATTAACGTCGGGTCACGATTTATGTCCTAGATTGTACAATGTACAGCTGACTACACGACGAACTACTACAAAATGTGCTTTAGCTGTGCTATTTTACCTTCTTATCACTATAAATACCGAAAATTAATAATTGAAAAAACTATCAGAATAATCAATCGCTAAATATCGATGTCTACAGCTCTAACTTTCATAAAGAAAACTCGCAAGTAGTCAATTATGTAAATGTAACTAATCAATATGAATATCAAAGATAGGAGCATTATTCCTGAATGTACAGTACACTCAGTGACATAAAACATTACTCTCTCTGACTTTTCCAACTGCTGATATGAACTACACTATGAATATATGCTAATTGAAGAACTATAGTCTATTCATTACAATTAGGCCAAGACTCTTTACTACTAACCTATACAGCTCAATAACGACTAGAGTAATCGAGCTAATATTTCCACTATTTGGGAAGGGTAGGCCAGGAAATAGATGTATATACTTACAGCCTATATACTCTAGCTCTTTTTAAGTTACAGAGCATAAGGTTCACAATGTCTGGCCTACTTATAATGAATGGACTATAGAGACAATGTTCAATTCAGTTCGGGATAGTGTCGAAAACTTAACCCCTTCACCACCATTACGTAATTTTCATCAATATTCGATTATCTTTAATATAGTTTCTACCTCCACGAATCAAATTGGTAAATACGATCTCAACAAACCCTCTTAATAACATAGATCCATCTTAAGCCGAATAAGATCATCAAATTTTAGCCAGAATCAAAGGTAAAATGGCGTCATGGTGCTAAAGGGGTTAAGCCCCAGAGTGTACGAATGGTCGGAAGCAGGCCTCCTAAAATAGTCTAGCATCCAGGCTCTGGAAAAAGATGGAATTAAGATGATGCGAGCAAAAGGAAATGTGTTGGGTTGGTCGTGGTGGCTAGGGAGATAGTTGTTATTGTTGTTGTTGATGTTGGTGGTGGTCAGTTGTGGCGAGAAAGTGTACGTGGATATATTGTTTTATCTTAACACTGTTGGAGGATTTTGTTGGTTTTGACATTTCCGGGCATTTGTTATATATATATATACAGTATATATATATATATATATATATATATATATATATATATATATATATATATACGGTATATAAATATATACCGGTATATATATATATATATATATATATATATATATATATATATATATATATATATATATATTTATTTATTTATTTTTTCTATGTGAATAAGGGAGACAGAATGAAGAACTGCCTGTAACGATTGCCTCCTCCATAGTTGAAAGAGTTACAGGGCTAAAATCAAGGGACGTTCAAGCCAAAATATCTGGACACACACAGTTTGTAGCAATTTAAGTCATAGGATGAGGGAAAGACTGATTCTGGGAGATAGTTCCAGAGCTCAGCTGTTGAATAGAAGAAAGACAGAGTAACGTTTTAATCTTGGGTTGGAGAGTTGCACAGAGTAGGGGTAGGATTGTGTTGCAAGACGGGAACCACGTACCCTACGTAGAGGAGGTGGTATACACTGGGAGATCTCTGAGAAACACTGATTATTGTAGTAGCGATAGAATAGCGAGAGAGATGTATCATTGCGGCGAAGAGAAAGAGATATTGCAGAGAGTTGGTGAGTGGACGGGAATTAATAAACGAAAGGCCTTCCTTTCTCCAGTACTTTGTCTAGGAGTGCTGTGTGAGAGGATCCTCCTCACACATGTGAACAATACTGAATACAAGGATGCACTGTGCCCCCTGTACCGAGCAAGAAACTGTGCAGGGGTAAACAAAAAACTGAGACGGTTGAGCACACCCAGCTTCTGGGAAGCTACTTTGCACAACTGGTAATATGGTTCATCCAAGTGAGAGCAGATGAAAAAGAGACACCAATAATATTGAGAGAAGAATAATGATTGATTTTTGTATTGTTGAAGTATAAGGGATAGTCCTCTGGGAGTTCCGAACGAGTAGTAAGATGGAGAAATTGGGTTTTGGAAGCATTAAAGGTAACAAGGTTTTCTCTGCCCCAATTGGAAATAATAGTTAGATCAGAAGATAAGTGTTGTATGGCTTCAGTACGTTTGTTTTTGAGGGATTGCCGGCTGGGGCGTTCTGGAAAACTAATTGAGTAGTGTAAGATAGAGTCGTCTGCATCTGAATGGATGGGACTGGAGGTACAGTTGTGAAGATCATTTATTAAAATTAGAAAGAGAATAGGAGATAGGACAGAACCCTGAGGACACCAGATTTGATAGGATGGGGAAATGAGCTATGGAACAGCCGGAAAGGAAATTAGAGACACAGGGACAGATGGAGGGATAGAAACCGAAGGAGGGTAGTTTAGAAATTAAAGATTTGTGCCAGACTCTATCGAAGGCCTTCGATATGTCTAGTGCAATAGAATTAGCGAAGCTTCAGCAGCAACAAAGGGCATGTGAGCTTCAGCAGCAATTAGAATTAGCCAGGATAGAAGAGAGAAAAACTATCAGTCAAGCAAAAATCCAAGCTGAGTCGACTAGGTACTGTGCCGACATGGACGTAGAGAAGTCGCGAGTAGAGACAACGGGACAGCGACTTGGGGCTGGTAACCGTGTTCATGAGCAGTCTCTCTCGCACTTATTGAAACTGGTTCCGGTGTTTGATGAGAGTGGTGTAACAGAATTTTTCGCACGCTTTGAGAAGAAGTGCCAGGAACACCAGTGGCCAGAGAATAAATGGGCAGCACTTGTATCCTCTAGATTAATAGGCAAGGTTCTTAACCCTTAATTAGCGGCGAGCAACATAAGTCGAGTTAAAAAAAGCTGGACTATGTGGCGGCGCTCGACATAACTCGAGTGGCAATTTCAGCACGTAATGTGGCTGAGAGAGAGACAAGTGGTGGCAGGAGACTAGCGAGCGTATGACTGCTCCAGACCACCGCGGCGAACCTACTGACAAATTCAGCTCCCTCCTCCCTCTCTCACTCGCTACATACTCAATTATGTACTGAAAGTACCGAATTACCTGCTTTTTGCACTCGCGTTGCACGGTTATTGCAAGAAAACTATCCATCATACAAGGATCGTTATGGTGTCATTCGAAAGCTCTGTTTATGCCCTTTCAGGGATAGGTACTTGTTTTACGTTCTGGGTCTTATTTAGGCATGAAAATGACCACGTAAACAGCCCTATTTTGGCTAAAAACACCCCGCTGTGCGGTACATATAATAAACCGCATAGGCCGCTCGTAAGGTGTTAAAGCCTACGATGCGTTGCCTATAGAGTCTTGTATTATCTATGAGGAACTCAAGGAGGCTGTCCTGAGAGCATACGAACTACAACCAGAGACGTACAGGTTGAAATTCCGGGGTGTTACCAAGGGTCGGGAGAGCACCTTTTTGGAGCATGCCCGGGAGCTGTCCGATGCTTTTGGGAATTGGCTGAGGTCGGAGAAAGCTACTACGTTTGACGACATTAACACCTTACGAGCGGCCTATGCGGTTTATTTATGTGTACCGCACAGCGGGGTGTTTTTAGCCAAAATAGGGCTGTTTACGTGATCATTTTCATGCCTAAATAAGACCCAGAACGTAAAACAAGTACCTATCCCTGAAAGGGCATAAACAGAGCTTTCGAATGACACCATAACGATCCTTGTATGATGGATAGTTGCAATAACCGTGCAACGCGAGTGCAAAAAGCAGGTAATTCGGTACTTTCAGTAATTGAGTATGTAGCGAGTGGAGAGGGAGGAGGGAGCTGAGATTTGTGTCAGTAGGTTCGCCGCGGTGGTCTGGAGCAGTCATACGGTCGCTAGTCTCCTGCCACCACTTGTCTCTCTCTCTCAGCCACATTACGTGCTGAAATTGCCACTCGACCTATATCGAGCGCCGCCACATAGTCCAGCTTTATTTAACTCGACTTATGTTGCTCGCCGCTAAATAAGGGTTAAACAGTTGGTGCTTTTAGAGCAGTTTTTCAAATGCACGGGCGGCGACCTGACGTTAAACCTTAAAGAAAAGCAACCAAAAACTCTACAGGAGGCAGCTGAGATGGCTGACCTCCGGCTATCACTAATTCGTGGGTGCGGGTCTGCCCAGCGTAGTGAGACAGGTAACAAGGGGCGTGACGCCCCACCCCCCCGAGTTAGTGATATACCTTATGCAAACAAGTACAAGAGCCATGATACCAAGACTGACCACAAGACTAGCACCGTCCTATTTAAGAAGGGGCCGGGCCCTTCCCAGTACCAAGGGAAGCCCAAAGGGGAGTTGGAGTGTTATCATTGTCATAAAAAGGGGCACTTTGCAAGAGTCTGTCCTAGCAAACCACCTACAGCAGCTGTGTCTTTGGCCTGCAACATTGGTGTGTCTCCGAAGTCATCTGAGTTTGCCCGGGCCAGTTCGTCAGAGGCTGAGGCACAGCCAATGCAGAAGCACCTGGGAGGCTCGAACCCTGCTCAGGATGTTTTTTGCGACCATAGAGGGCGGGGTTGCGTGATGTGGGCGGGGCGCAAGCATGGAGTAGAGGTCTTGCGTGATACAGGTGCTTCCCAGACTCTGATGAAAAACTTGAATGGCTACCCTATAAACGCGGCTCGGGTGGTGGTGGTGCAGGGTATTAATGCAACTCGGTCATACCCGCTGGTGCGGTTGGAGTTGGAGGTGGATGGTGTGGCACGTGAATTGGATGTCGGGATTGTGGAGAAACTGCCAGTGGAGAGCGTCGACCTTCTTCTCGGCAACGACTTTGCAATGCCCGCTTCTGAGGTTCTACCCTTAGTCGTTGCCGAGAGGCCGGCCGACGTGAGTAGGGAAGAGCAAGAGTGGGTCGAGCGGTGCCAGACACAACCCATGGCATGTGTTGTCACCCGAGCTCGGGCAGCTAAAGTGTCACAGCCTAGTTCTCCGTCTTCAGACCAGCGGAGGAACGATCACAGGAGGAGGCTAAAGCTGGAGTTGGTTTTAAGAGTTTTGACTCGGCGGCTCTCCTGGGTGATTCAGTATTAGCACCATTACTTAATTCTGGAGTAGCCCCTGGGCCTGTCATCGAGAGTGACGAGGCTGGGCATGACGAGTCTCCACGACAGCAACGTTATGTACATCGAGAGAGACAGAGGGAGCAGCCCAGTATCGGGGAAGGTCATGCATTGCTCCGGGAGCAGTTAGATCGCTTGGCACCCTCAGATATACGTCGGTTGCAACTAGAGGACCCTGAGCTCCAAACGTGTGCTAATGGAGCTGTAGAGCTCGACGAGGACGGCGATGCACAGCCAGGAGATTTTATTTTATTTAGAAGGCATCCTCTATAGGCGTTTTCAAGACCCTAAACGTAGTTGGCAAGAGGGGTCTGGAGTAGTGGACCAGTTGGTGGTGCCACGGGAGTGCAGGGATAGCCTACTGAGGTTGGCGAATGACATACCACTGGCAGGACATCTAGGGGTGAGAAAAACGGTGGCGGCTGTAGAAAAATTGTTTTGGTGGCCGGGGTTGAAGGGGCAGGTGGTAACCTTGATAGCAAGGTGTCATATGTGCCAGATGGTTGGAAAACCTAACCAAACAATTCCGAGAGCCCCGTTGCACCCCATTCCTGTCAGTGGACCGCCCTTCAGTAAGGTCATCATTGATATGGTCGGACCCCTACCCCCTACTAGTGCCGGTAATAAATTTCTAGTAACTATCATGGATGTGGCCACTCGTTATCCTGATGCATATCCAATGAGAAATGGCACGGCGAAAACTGTTATCCGGAACCTGCTCTGGTATTGCTCGCGGTATGGTTACCCGCAAGAGGTGCAATCGGACCAAGGTTCTAGTTTTACATCTAATCTGCTCAAACAAACTATGATTCAGCATGGCATCAGCACTGTCGTCTCTTCTGCGTATCACCCGGAGAGTCAAGGGATGTTGGAGAGGTGGCACGCCATGCTGAAAAGCATGCTTCGATGTTATTGCGCAGAGAACGGAAAGGATTGGGACCTTGGTCTGCCGTATGTTTTGTTCGCGGCAAGAGAAGTACCTGGAGAGAGTCTCGGTTTCAGTCCGAATGAGCTTGTTTTCGGGCATCAGGTGAGGGGTCCTCTCCACATGGTGAAGGAGATGTGGGAGGGCACTAGGCATATTGTTCTGCGAGATAAGTTGCAACCTCTTGTTCCTGAGCGACAAGAGGAGTTGTTTACTAGGCTGTGGCAGTCCGTCCGCGTGTTTGTTGCTTCTCCAGGCCTGATGTACGGGGTGGAATCCGACATGGAGGCTGGAGACAGTGCAAGGCTCGAGTTGGTTCCCTGCCATGTGAGTCCTGCTCGACAGCCTGTTGTGAAGGCGGAGCTGGACGGCGTGTGGAGGGGGGGTCTGGGGGATGAGGGATGTCGTGAGTGGTCGTTGCCAGTGGCTTTGCAACCTGAGTTTGGTGGCAGAGTCCGTGTGTGTGTTGATTGCAAGAATGTGGAAGCATTATCCCTGACAGACGCCTATCCATTACCCAGAGTTGACGACACCATAGACCGCTTCGGGGCTGCCTCGCTCGTCACGAGGGTGGAGCTGGTGAAGGGTTATTGGCAGGCCCCGTTGCCGGAGGGAGCGAAGAGAAGTGCCAGTCTTGCGATGAACTGGACAGTTTATCAGTGTCAGGTGTTGTTGTGCTGCCGGAACACAAGTTGGATGTGTGGCATGCTAAGGGCACTGATAATGTTTTGGCTTTGTTTGCAGGAGAACCCTCGCTGTTCAGTCAGTGTCTGTCGTGGGTGGAGGATCCGGGGTAGGCTACCACAGTATGTTGGTATAGCCTCCTGTCTTGGCTCGCGGTGTATTTTTGCACTGGTGCTTGTTGGCTCGCGTGTGTAGCATCAGCGTAGGGTCGCAGGGCAGGAGTTGTTGGCTTTGATTAGAAGAAAATTAGGCTACATCTATAGTAGCCACCAAAAACAACATTAAATTAAAATATGAAAAATTAAATAAAAACTCTTTCTTTTAATAATTAATTTTAAGATAATATTGTAGCTGAGTACTGAGTGCAGATTATTTTCCCTCAGTAGGCTGTGCTTCTTAAAGCTCGCTCTGGGAGCACAATGTTATGCATTAATGTATTATATTTGGGAAGGGTGATAAGATTTGTTTATATAAAAATGTTGTATTTTTTTTTTTGAGGAAACTGAGCTTGCATTCCATGAGAGGCAGAGTGGTTAGGAGTGGCAGATTTTAGCGACATTCTGCCTGTTCAGATATGGGCTCATGGTTGAGTGTCCCATATCTTGGGGGGGGTGTGACGCCGCCCGGCGTTGGCAGAATGGTTGCGTGGGACATTGCAGCTCGCTAGCGCTCGCCAGGATGGGGGGATAGGCTACAGTTGTCCTAGAATGATCTGCTTTATTTCATTAGTGTCGTGTTGCCACAGACAGTCTAGAAATGATCTTTGTTTTGGTCTCTGACCGCGCCTTATATTTTATATTCGCTATAATATAAATGTTGCTTGTGTGGGAGGCGAGCGAGAGAGGGTGAGGGGGTACACCCGGCAGCGAGGTGAGCTATGACGCGGCCTGCTTGGGCGCTGACGGCGTTGGCGGCCGGGTGGTCAACTAGTCCCTTCCCGTCGCTGCCGCGTGTTTTTTACCAGCTCAGAGCTTGCCTGACACGCGTATCGCCTACACCCTTTGCAATTCTGTCCCCCATACTCGCCACTTTGCATACTATTTCTCTCTCTGGACTTCTCCTTTCTCATTCTCTACTCTTTATTAAACTCAACATCCCTTCTGGTTTCAGCATAGACGTTCACCGTCGACCAGTCGTATTGTACGCGAAGCTCTCGGA
Organism: Paralithodes platypus; assembly: GCA_032716605.1. NCBI lineage: Eukaryota > Metazoa > Arthropoda > Malacostraca > Decapoda > Lithodidae > Paralithodes > Paralithodes platypus. Next base: position 58,838,302 of record CM064487.1, on the reverse strand, counting down.
TATTTCCATGTATTAGGTTAAGGAGGTATTATGCTTTATTGAGGTTAGAGAGACGGACTTTTCCGTATGTGTCCTCTCTCGGGAAGGTTGTAGACCGGTATATGTCTCCCTGGCAAGGTGTTGAGTGATTCTGCTTAGTTATCTAAAGCTAGACTAGGGGTAGGGTTACTGTGTCGTTGTCTCCGATGTGTGCAGTGTTAGCTAAGCCCTGCACGACATCGACAGGTACTGTGGGAGCCTAAGTTGTCTTCGGGTGGGTTTACTTTGCGAGCACAGCGCTGTGGTGTGAGAGGGCCATAGCCTATCCCTCACAACATAGTGCTGCCTCTTTGTGTTGACTTCTGAGGGATCGCCAGGATAGAACTAGGTACTAGAGACCTAGATTTATCAAGAGAGCATCCCCGTCATATAACGTAATCTTCATTATACCACCTTCAGACAACGTTAGGCTACGAGCCGCATGCTCAGCCATTGTTGCCCTGCCTTGATACCCCAGCTAGACTTCATTAACTGAGCAGACACTGGTTAGAGATAAGCCCCCATTATTATATGTATGCAACATTATTATTCACTGCACTTTTGAGCCGAGGTTGTTGTTGAGTTGCACAACCCTAGTAGGCTGTTGCGTTGTGTCACGAAGCATTTCTTTAGTTGTCGAGCATTACTACCTTTGCGCAGTCTTTATTATTCGCCTGCCTATTATTACTATATGTCCTAGTATTTATTGTGACCCGTATTCTGCATTATAATTGTTCAAGGTTCTTTACGAACATCTTCCCAGCATCAGACTTATTTCAGAAGTTTCCAGTTGATGTTGCAGGACTAGCATTGCACTTTCTTTAATACAGGAGTGCCAGTTATTTGAGTATCTACCGTAACGTTAATTAATCACGTTAACTACCTTTTCTTTGTGTAACCTAATCGAGTAATCTTTTACTGTTTGAGAATAGGCTGTTTCATCGAGCGTCAGCCTAGTGTGTGTGCACCAGTTACCGAGTCATAGGATACCTCGTTGTCCAGGCACGACTCAGGGCGGTAATGGTGTTTTGTTTTCCAGTGTTTAAGGCAGGGGTTGGATCTAGTGTTACCATTGTTGCATTTTGCCATTATCTAGTCCAATGTTGAAGAGCCCTGTGTCTTTGAGAACCTGGATCGTAACAAATTAATGAATGGGGACAAAAGAATCTAGTTTCCTTTAATGCACAGAAAACCAAGTATATTCAATTTTCTAACCGACAGAATCTCACTGACTCCCATATATTTTTTAATGATGTAAATATTCCCACTTCCCCTAGTATTGACATTCTCGGTGTAACATTAACTACTAACTTGAGCTGGACACATTATGTTAGAGGCATTGCTAAGAATGCCACTAAAAAACTGGGACTCCTGTACAGAGTTCGAGAATTCTTCACTGACGAGCAGTTGGCCGTAATATATAAAAGTCATGTGCGTTCTCAGATGGATTACTGTTCACCTCTGTGGAGTGAAAGTGGAGTGGTTGCATTGAGGCAGTTGGACAAAATTCAAAATAAAGCTATTAGATTAATCAATAACCCTGCAATCACACAGGACCTTCCTACATTATCCATACGAAGAAACGTTGCATCCCTTGCATTATTCTACAGATATTTTCACAGCAATTGTTCCGAAGAACTTGCTTCAATTGTGCCGCCTCTCCACATCTTTCCCCGTAGAACTAGGGCAGCTGAGAGCGCCCATGAATTTACACTTTCTCCTCCACAATGCAGAACTTCTGCTTATCAAAATTCATTTATCCCCAGAACTACTACTCTTTGGAATTCACTTCCCTCGAGTTGCTTTCCACAAACTTACAATCTACAACAGTTTAAATCCAGTTGTTACAAACATTTTATGAATGGAGGATGCCTTTAGGCACATGGACCTTTTTGTTTTATCTGTGTTTTTCCTTCCTCCGCTCATTGTCTCTTAAAAAAACAAAAAACAAACAAACCCAAGATTGAATTTTTTGCCAGTTTTTGTTCAACTCAACAAACAAGCTTTGGAACTCTGTCCTTCAATCTGTTTTCCCCTCTTCCTATGACTTAAACTGCTTCAAGTTTCGTGCAGCTAGGCATTTTGACTCAATTGTAACTTGATTTTGGCTCTCTGTCACTTTCAAATTTGGGAGAAGCACTATTTACAAAGGAAGGCAAACAACAACAGACCATCTGGTCCTTACTGGGCTGCTTTAAACAAAATCAACTGAAGGGCTTCATCTCTAGTACTATGTACGATACTAAAATGGTCACATTACTCGGGCACAAACGCAGTTAGTTGCGGGTTTTTGGCAAGATATATGTTAAGTCAATATATGAATGTTTGGATTGTATGGCATTCTACAACGCTGCTAGGCAATTTATTCCACAAGATGACCACTCTGTTGAAAAAGAAGTGCTTCCCTTCGTAGAATGAAACACATTTCCGAAAATTTTCTAACCATTATTTCTTGTGTAAATTGAGTTTTCTGGTGTGAAGTATTTATTTGTATCCATGTTGTCATGGCCTTTGATAATTTCATAAACTTGTATTAGGTCCCCTCCTATTCTGTGGTTTGTCAAGGTAAATAGGTTTAACTCTTTTAATCGTTCCTCATACGTTTTTTTCTTAGTCGGGGAATAATTTTAGTTACTCTCCTTTGTACTATCTCTAGTTTGTCTATATCCTTTACATAGTGTGGCGACCAAAACTGGACACAATCTTCCAAATGCGGACGAATTATATAAAGTGCGTATAACGTTTTCGGATTTATATCAAAAGATCTCCCAATGATGCCAATAATTGTATTTGTTTATTTTAACAACTTCAGCGACTTGTTGGGCAGGTTATAAATTACTTGTTATAGTTATTCCAAGGTCCGTTTCTTTATTTACGTTCATTAATTGAATTATGTTAATCAAATAGTTTGAGCTTTCATTTTTTACTGCCGATGTTGAGCACTTTGCATTTATCTATACTGAAATTCATCTGCCATGTCTGAGCCAGTTAGATAGCTTGTCTAGATCATTCTGAATCTTTTGTATTTGCGATGGCGAGTTTACTTTGCTTCCAATTGTTGTGTCATCAGCGAATTACGAGATTCTGCATGATAGTCCGGGGCATCTTCAATATCATTAATATACATAAGAAACAGGATTGGACCGAGAACTGAGCCTTGTGGTACACCGTGTGTAACATTTATCTAATTTGAGGGCCTGCCGTTAGTCACTACTTTACCGGCAGCTTTGCCTTTTCTCTCCTTCATTCAAATAGAAAAGAATATACTCCTCCAAGGGGAGGTGTGGCGGAGTGGTCTTGCCACTGGCCTGGTAATCCAAAGGTCCCGAGTTCAAATCCCGATGTATCAATGGGAAGATATTATTGGGATGGAATTTGTGCTGTACCTAGTATCAGTGCATTACCACAAAGCCCACCGAAACGCTAATAAAATACCCTCATTGTTCCCTGATTAAATAGCACTGTATGAGTATTCCCATATTCAAAATATGCTTTAGGGGTGCAATGCCTGGTGAGTTATCTGCTCCACAGGTGGCGTTGTGTGAGTGTGTAAGAGTGAGAGTCCGAGTGTAAGGGGTGAGACAGTGAAGCACGGGAACGAGGTGTCTTCAGAGATGTGGTCACTTCGGGCCATGAGTGAGCACCTTGCCTCATGTGAAGGTAAGATGGCAGGTGCTCGTTGTACTCTATGTGCTTCACATGTCTCACTCCCTAGACTGGAAGAAGACCTCACAGGCTTCACTGCTCATTGTACACCTGTGAATGTCCAGGCTCTCAGCCTATGCCCGAGAGGGAGTAAGTTGGAATATAGAAAAGAAAACAAAAATCACAAATATCAACAGTTTATTTTTATGATGGTTCTTTGTTCTTGAGGAAGTACGGGGGGCAATCATTTTCCAAAGTTAATGTTAAAGGGCAATATTTAGCTATCAGTTAATTTATTATATTTTATCTATTAATATTTATTTGTGTTTTTAGTTTCCTCTCTAAAACTCTACCAAGCTTGATCAAATACTCCTAAGGCTCTCCTTCAATATAAATGTTTGCATTTTCGGTAGAAAAAAATCCTCCTAAATTGCAGGCTCGCTATCGCTTGCCAGGAAAAAATTGACACCGAAATGGCACGAAAGGTTTTATAATCGCCATACTAATTCGGGGAATTTCTTAGAATCTCAAAAACAATGGGCTACACATGAGGTAGAAGGGGGTCTAGATGACCCCTTGTTAACCATAAATGTTTTACACAATACACTTTGTCAGTAGGAAGAAATATAATAAAGTTCTCCAATACAGGTAGTTGGATCGTTAGTGTTTCAAGTGGCAAATTATGGTAAATGATGCATCGTTAGGGCACGTTAAGTTCAATAATGATGTAACGGGTATATAGCAGGTTTAATGATCAGGCAATTTATTTGTTGTTGTTGTTGTTGTTATATGTACAATATGTAACGGGTAGATAACAAGTTTAATGATAAAACCATCTATTTGTTGATGTTATATGTACAATATGTAACGGGTAGATAACAAGTTTAATGATAAAACCATCTATTTGTTGTTGTTATATGTACAATATGTAGTAGTACGGGTAGATAACAAGTTTAATGATCAAGCCATCCACTTGTTGTTGTTATAATTATGTACAATATGTAACGTGTAGATAACAAGTTTAATGATAAAACCATCTATTTGTTGATGTTATATGTACAATATGTACGGGTAGATAACAAGTTTAATGATCAAGCCATCCACTTGTTGTTGTTATATGTACAATATTATGTAGGAGTGTATATGGTGTGAGGGGAGAGGTCGCCGGCGCCGCGGGTCCAAGTTTGTGTATCATAACTCGGGATATTGATGATACAACTGAACCAAAATCATCCACATAACCAAACTTAGTGTCGCGGTTCTGTGTAGTGTCAAATCGAATTGATGGCATAAATATCTTTGGAGATATAACAAAAGCGTGTGAAAAACAAAAACCGTTATTCCCCAATGCCAGGCATAAACAAGGGAGTGCCAAGGGAACGATGGGTTTTTAGTTCAGTGTGCAAAGTTAAAATCGCATATTAGTGAAAAGTGGCTAGATCACGATTCATGCATGTAAACTGTATCTCAGGAAAAACAACTACCAGCATTTATACAGAACTTACAATTTCAAAAGAAAGTTTAGGGCCAGTGTAAGTGAGCGTCCTACCACCACCGTACCAAAACACATAAATCGCTTAGCACTTGACGAGTGTCATAGGCCCCCCTCTCACCAACACCACTCCTCCCCCTTGACGTAGACACATTCTAAACCGTGGTACCGGTATACGATTTTACCGAAATGGGAACTTAAACTCGAACAGGTAAAACAAATATAAAAACAAAAAAAAACAGAGAAGCATAATAAGTTAACTATTTAACAAATCGCATATCGCGGGATATTTGTAGTGACGTTATTGAGGAAGAAACTCTCATGCAACCATCAATAGTGTAAATTCGGACCGGGGATAAGAGAGACAGGAAGTGGTTAGGGCAGTGATGATTCTGTTTCATAAGTTTATCGAAAGTGTTACTTAAAGTTTAAACCAAAGCCAATGTTAATGATTGGAAGCTCGAACAAGTCCTAACCACAAAACAGTGACCCCCCCCCCCCCCCCCCCCCCCCTCTCTCTCTCTCTCTCTAGCCCCTTTCCCTCCCCGGCGTCGTTACATACAAGAAAGTCGAGTAAAATATTCTTATAGTGTTAGATATGAATACCAATGACGTTTGCAGTATCTGTAGGGACAGAGAGAGAGACAAACATGGCACAAAATGCCAAATATGCAAAGACAAGTTTCATTGGTGCTGCATAGGACTTTCACCACCGATAAACATGGCTTATAATAATAAGGGGAAGAACTTCCATTTTTGCAACAGCTGTGCCGAGTTCACAATGCAAATCATCCAGACTGTGGAAAAAACAGAGGTACAAGATAGACCTAAATATAGCCAAGAGGCGCTGTTATTCCAACAAAATTGGGGAAACACACCAAGAATTTCCCCTCATACATCCCTGACCACAACCGTATCGAATTCAAGTACTCCTATTTCGTCTCACCCAAAACAACCAACAACACCTCCCTCTGAACAAACACCACACACAACTCCTTCCACACAAAAACTCTCATCAGCCCCCTCCCTACCACCTCGAAACACCGCGACGTCACCAAATACCACACCGCCGCCGCCTCCCGCCTCCCCACATGACCCGCCCCCCTCCACACCTCTGCCATCTGCCTACTTACGCCCGGCAGATCATGACACCCAGCCCCCCTCTACACCACCTCATAACACCACACCATCCCTAAACCACACCACTATTTCCCCCAACTACCCGACCTCACCCTCCCAGACCCAACTAGCCCCGCAGCATAGCTCACCACCTGCCCACCTACAACCGACACGTAACTCCACCCCCCTGCAGGCCTCACCCACCCATACACCAAGCCCACTATCAACCACAACCACACTTAGCTCACCACATAACCCCTCGCAGCCCCAGCCACACCTACTGGGGTTGTCTACACCAGCGTGCAGATATTATCTGGAAAGAAGGTGCTAATTTGGTCAAAAGGGCCAATATAATGGGAAGTCATGTAGATTTGCTCATCCCAAAATTTTCAACAACATAACCAGTCATGGAAAATGTAGATTTGGTGAAACCTGCAAATACCACCACCCATCCCTTTGCAAGACATCACTTGAGAACAAGACCTGCTACAATATGAAATGCCCAGCTTTTCATATAAAAGGGACTTGGAGATATGCTAGACCTAACACGAATGGTAGCCCAAAAAACTCTCTAGCTATGCTAGGACGAGACAGAGGAAAAAGGCAAGGAGGGAAAGGGCAGACGAAGATGAAGAGACTGAGGGAGATGGAAGAGCACATAGAACACCTCGAGCACCTCCTGGCCTCCCAAGAGTGGCAAATACATCCCGAAGACTATTAGGTACACATAGTACTCCAAACAATCTCTCCCCAATCTTGTTTGCAAATATCCAAGGCCTAAAAAATAGAACCACGAACAAAGTACCATTTATTAGGGGCCTGCTAGAAAAAGGAAACGCTATATTTGCGGCTCTCACAGAAACTCACATTAAAGATCAGGAAGATAGTGAGGTATGGATTCCTGGTTACAACCTACATAGGGCGGACAGAACGCATAGATCACATGGAGGTGTAGCCTTGTACATCCATGACTCACTGATATGTACTGAATTCCTAAATAACAGTAATGAAGTGGTGGAAATACTTGGAGTTAAAATAGAATCCCTAAATTTAGCAGTTATTGTTACATACAGGCCTCCAGACTCATCCCGTGAAGAATTCAAAACCCAGCTCAACAAAATAAAATCAGAAGTGGAAACCCTGGGGAACCCAACACCAAATATTATATGGCTAGGAGACTTTAACCTACCAAACATTAAATGGAGACAGCTAGAAAACCAGTTAGTGGCAAACAACACCGGAGAAGCAAATACGAGAGAGCTTTTTGAACTTTGCGATTTGTTTAGTCTTACCCAACATATTGCTGAACCCACACGGGAAAACAATATCTTAGACCTGGTCTTCACTAACAACGACTCTCTAGTACACAGCATTAACATATCGGACACAACATACTCAGATCATAAATTAATTGAGATCAAAACAACCTTAGAAAGTGTACAGACAACCTCAGAATCGAGAACAAAAAACGGCCCCTTCAGTAAATTTAACTTCAATAACAAAAACATTAGGTGGGAAGAGGTAAATCAAGAAATGGAGGAAATAGACTGGGAAGATTTAATGAATAACCTGACACCAGCAGAATGTCTAGTCTTAATAACAGAAACCATGACCCAAATCTGTAGCCACCATATACCTGCAAGACAAACAAAACGAAGAAGCAAACAAGATCGGGAAAGGAGGAGGCTGTACAGAAGAAGAAAATTACTCGCACAAAGACGCACACATCAAAATCTACAGGATAGGCAAAAGGCCGAAATAGATAGAGAAATTGTGGAAATTGAACAAAGGCTAAGAATATCATATGAACTACAACATATGGAAGAGGAGAGGAAAGCTATTGCAGGTATAAAGGAAAATTCCAAATACTTCTTTCATACGCCAAACAAAAGGCTAAAACAACATCAAACATCGGCCCACTGAGCAAAGGGGACGGCTCTTTCACAGGGGACAAAAAGGAAATGAGCGAACTCTTAAGCAGGCAGTATGAAATGGCATTCAGTGAGCCTGATGAAACAAAAGTCATCCGAGACCAAAATATATTTTTCATGGAAATCTCCCCCACGGAAACCCCTCAGATGCTGGATACTGATTTCGGTCCAAAAGACATAGAAGAGGCCATTTCCAACATGCCATCCCACTCGGCACCAGGCCCGGACTCATGGAATTCGGTCCTAATGAAGAAATGTAAGGAAAACCTCTCAAAACCCCTGGCTATAATGTGGAGAAGGAGTCTAGACACTGGTGACATACCAGATAGCTTGAAAAACGCAATAATTGCCCCACTGCATAAAGGAGGGAGTAAAGCACTACCAAAAAACTACCGCCCGGTAGCTCTAACCTCTCACATCATTAAAGTTTTCGAACGAGTCCTGCGAAGAAAAATTTCAACATTCATGGAGACAAATGAACTACACAACACCGGTCAACATGGGTTCAGAGCGGGAAGATCATGTCTCTCACAACTTTTGGAACACTATGACAAAATTCTTAAAGCGCTAGAAGAAAAGAAAAACGTGGATGTCATTTACACCGATTTTGCGAAGGCATTTGATAAATGTGACCATGGTATAATAGCCCACAAACTGAAAGCAAAAGGTATAACGGGGAAAATCGGACGGTGGATATACAATTTCCTCGTAAACCGAAAACAATCAGTAGCAGTAAACCAAGTCACATCTGAGCCTTCGGATGTCAAAAGCTCAGTGCCCCAAGGAACAGTGCTAGCGCCCCTTCTGTTCCTCATACTAATTTGTGACATAGATACCAACACCAGACACAGTACGGTGTCGTCTTTTGCTGATGACACAAAATTAAGCAAGATAGTAAACACAAGAAGACACAGGCCGACTGCAGGAAGACATGAATGTAGTGTTCCAGTGGACCAGGGAAAACAACATGCAATTCAATGAGGAAAAATTCCAATTAATACGGTACGGAGATAATAATGGTGTTAAAGAAATTACAAATTACTTAACAGAATCTAACCACATAATAGAACGGAAAGACAGTGTGAAAGACCTTGGGGTATTAATGTCTGAAAATATGGGTTTCAAAGTACATAACCAGGTCAAAGTGGCGGATGCGAAACGTCTAACGGGTTGGATTCTGCATACTTTTAAAAAACGCGGTGAAGTACCTATGATAACGCTCTTCAAATCCCTAGTGCTACCGCGGCTTGAATATTGTAGCGTATTAACATCCCCATATAAAGCAGGTGAAATAAAGTGACGTAGAGAGTGTACAAAGAAATTTCACTTCGCATATAAGTTCGATAAAACAGCTACACTATTGGGAGCGTTTAAGAGCACTGAATCTGTAGTCACTGGAACATAGAAGAGAACGTTACCTAATAATATACACGTGGAAAATCGCAGAGGGTTTAGTACCAAACCTACATACTCCGATAGTCATGAAATTCAGTGATAGGAGAGGCTGGGAATGCGAAATCCCCCGGATGAATAACAGGGGTGCTATGGGCTCTCTGCGAGAGGGCTGGTTATCACACAGAGGCACACGTCTCTTCAACAAACTCCCACGGCGAGTAAGAGACATGAGGGACGTCTCGTTAGACAGCTTCAAGAGAGCCCTGGATGTCGAACTGCAAAAGGTGCCAGACGAGCCCATCCTCGCAAGGGAGCAAGCTGTCGCTTCAAACAGTCTACTGCACCAAATCACCACCCAAAACGAGGGGCGTCCCGCTCCTTGGTGCCGCTAGAAGAGTGGCGAACACATCATAAGGTATCATAAGGTAAGGTAATATGTAGCGGGTAGATAACAAGTTTAATGATAAAACCATCTATTTGTTGATGTTATATGTACAATATTTAGTAGTACGGGTAGATAACAAGTTTAATGATCAAGCCATCCACTTGTTGTTGTTATATGTACAATATGTACGGGTAGATAACAAGTTTAATGATAAAACCATCTATTTGTTGATGTTATATGTACAATATGTAACGTGTAGATAACAAGTTTAATGATAAAACCATCTATTTGTTGATGTTATATGTACAATATGTACGGGTAGATAACAAGTTTAATGATCAAGCCATCCACTTGTTGTTGTTATATGTACAATATGTAACGTGTAGATAACAAGTTTAATGATAAAACCATCTATTTGTTGATGTTATATGTACAATATGTACGGGTAGATAACAAGTTTAATGATCAAGCCATCCACTTGTTGTTGTTATATGTACAATATGTAGTAGTACGGGTAGATAACAAGTTTAATGATAAAACCATCTATTTGTTGATGTTATATGTACAATATGTACGGCTAGATAACAAGTTTAATGATCAAGCCATCCACTTGTTGTTGTTGTTATATGTACAATATGTAACGGGTGTATAACAAGGTTAATGATCAGGCTATCCACGTTGTGTTGTTATTGTTTGATTGACCTTCCACTATAACGACGGTAAAGTCTGTCTCATTTGCTGTAATTGTACGCCGGTACAGACCTTCTCCCGTATTTGGCTGATGTCTTGTGAGTTATTATTATAGATTTTGTCTAATAGATATTGAGGGTCTTGCTTGTTTTTGCCATTTTCAAGCAATGTATATTAGTTTGTCCCCTAGGCTAAACATAGACGCCTTCTCAGACTTCCCTTAAGGGGGGTGACATGTTTTTGTTCTGTCCTTTTCTATCTTTCTCTGGCTTGTATCCATTTGGCCCCATTCAGCCTACTGTTTTAAGACGTTTATCCCCATCCAGGTGTACATTTTTTACTGGTGAGCGATAGCGAGCCAGCATATTTTTTATTTTTGTTTGACAGCAGGCTAAATTTGTAAATTTTTCGATAGAAAAATGTCTCCGGGGAAGCCAGATTTCTTCATATAATGCTGGCTCTCTATCGCTTGCCAGGAAGAAATCGACACCTAGATGGGAATAAACTTCTTAAAATAGTTGGCTAAATGGGGCCGAATGGATACAAGCCAGAGAAAGAGAGAAAAGGACAGAAATAACAAAAAGCAGGTCACCCCCCTTAAACTAGAAAATGCCCATTGAGACCTTCTCAAAGCGAATTCTGTAAATTTGTCCTACATAAATATATCCCAGACCAAGGCCGTTTCTTGTAAGCTATATGCTCGCTATAACTCGCCCAGAAAAAAATCGACACCTGAAGGAGGTGCAGCGTTTTATTATCAAGCTAATGGGGTTAAACTTCATAAAGTCTTCAAACTAATGAAGCGAAACAGGGGAGATCTAAAGTGATACCCCTCGGACCAAATAGAGCTAAGGCGATGTCACACTAGCGTTTCTGTTTCGACATTGTTATAAGAGCAATTTCCTCACACTATTAAGCTCTTTCATTAACCCATTCAGTACTGGTGACATCCTTTTCATTATATTCTGGCAACTAGTATGCAATTTTTTTCAGCTTAAGAAGGACATCAACCAATTAAACGGATACAGGCTATCACAATTAATCCCTTTAGCTACCATATACCCTCCTAAGCTTCACAAAATCAAACGAAGAAAGACGTCGCCGGTACAGGAAAGGTTAATATGAAGCATTCTGATAACAATTAATATGAAGCATTCTGATAACAATTAATATGAAGCATTCTGATAACAATTAATATGAAGCATTCTGATAACAATTAATATGAAGCATTCTGATAACAATTAACACAGAAATACTACCTGACAAAATGTTGGTGTGACGCAGGCTTATGGCGGAGGTACACGAGTTATTTTTCTGACATCTTTCTGTGTTCTAACCGTTTCAAAAATTGAGTGTTGTCAAGATTGATCCTTTAGGGATCATGACCCTATTTGGCAGTGTATCATGGCTGTCTTTAGACGATTATATTTAAATTAGGAAGAGTATATGGAAGTCAGAGGGTTAATTGAGTCAGTGTTTACCCTTTTAATTCTCACAGATCCTTGTTAAGCTGTACACAATCGTCTAATAATAACCAGAAGAAATTGCTAAAACGCGTCCTGATCCTCAAAGGGTTAAAGAAACTAAGACAGTCTACCTCTAATCAGGTTATCAATGCTAATGGTATGCTATAACATAAGCATCTTACAAAAATATACTTTCAGTCTAGTAGCCTCTGCCTCGAAATATATCCAAACAATCTTGCCGGTAATAAATTGCCGGCAAATCGCTTGTGTGACTCCAATAAAGAGAAGCTTGTTGTTGTTGTTGTTGTTGTTCCCCAAGCTGCCTGGCCGAACAGCCCCAAGGCCCCGAGCAAGGCCAAGGCCATAAACGAGCGCCCCCACAGAACCCTCCCTGCCGACCACAATAAAGCCTGGGTGACCGAAGCCACTCCATGGCGGGGAGCTGAGAGGGTGCGTAAACGCCCGGGAAACCAAAGCCCCACCCAGGGCCCTGTGCCCCTCAGCAATTAAGAAGAGAAAGTTGAGGGGCAAAGGAATAATGTGACGCTTTAGCTTCCAATCTTGGTAGATTGGGAGGTCAATCCACGGAAGAGACGCCGTCACTTGAGATTTAGAAAATATATAAGTAAAAGGAACAGTCAGAGTAAGCTATGGGTATGGCAGAGATCGCTCAGGTCTCACTCTGATAGACCAGCCCATCGCCATGGAGAAGCTTGTTTAACTGACTGCTCTCACCAGGACGTTGAATCTAGCTTAAGGGGAGATCTCCACTTGAGGGATTGTTTTCTTGACCCCTTCCTCCCTCATGTTTAGCCCCATTGCTTTTGATATTATAAAACGTTTGCCCCATTAGTTTAGCGATTTTAAGAACTTTCACCCCATATTAAGACCTTTCGTGCAATTCAGATGTCTATTTTATCCTGGCGAGCGATAGCGAGCCTGTAATTTAAGAGGAACCGGCCTTTGGCCGGGAAATTTTTCTACCGAAAAATGTACAAATTTATCTTGAAAGGGACTCGAGGGGGTGTAATTTTAAGGTTGATGGAGGTCTAGGGAACAAACTAAATACCTCCCCTTAAGGAGGGAGGGTTTATATATTGGTCGTTTTATTTATTCATCTATTTTCATTGTTTTATTTTTTTAGCTTCCTTCCTAAACCTCCATTAAGCTAAAAAAACATCCCCAAGGTCCCTCTTCTAGATAAAATTGTAAATTTTTCGGTAGAAAAATCTCCCGGCCATAGGCCGGTTCTTTCTATATTATATGCTTGCAATTGCTCGCCAGGAAAAAAAATGGGCACCTAAATTGCACGATTGGTTTTAAAATTGACAAAGAAATGGGTCGGAAATTCTGAAAACCGCCAAACTAATGGGCCGAACACCATAAGATTTGATAACTAAAGGGGCTTAACATGAGAGATAAGGGGGGCCGGTAATGAAAACATCTTCCCTTTAGATTTTCATTATGTTCAAGACAAATATGGAGATATAATTATTTTCTTCAAATTATATCTCCATATTTGTCTTGAACATAATGATTTTATTAGGCTGAACTACAACAAAGTATCATTCATAATAATATATAAAAATTAAATATATATGTGAAGACGCTGCATCCTGTATTTCAATTACATCCCAAGGCAGTGGTGCATATCATTATAATAGATATACGTGTAGAAAGGTCAAAGTACTGTAGGTTCTATGAACTACTCCCCCCGCCACCCACCCCCACGAGACAACCGCCACCGTAGGACAATTACCCACCAACCCACCCGGATAATTGCCCCACAAATGTATATACATAAATACAAATAAAAGAGCTAAGATTATAAAGAGTATGATTTAATAAATACATTTATGAAAAACTTAATAAATGGAAATAATAACTACTCCTTTATAGGACTTCAGCTAATATAACTTATATTGCCTACTCTAACATGACCTGGCTGAACCATAATCAAGCCTGACTGTATCTACTTAACCTATACTGAGCTATTTCATACTAGCCCTCCTGCTGGCTCATATGATAGCGTCCCTGCCTACCATCCAGCAGATTTGCGTTCAATCCCTGATTAGGTTGAAAAGTGTTCAACCCTGTGTAAGCAGAGTGATATTGCCTCACCCCCACTGCCGGCCGAAATGTCTGTCGTCGTCGTCGTCATCCGTCTGTCCGGAAAGTCCTCCTAGGCCTCCTCCTCCGACGATGACAACGACGACAGACATTTCGGCCGGCACTGTACCAGTCTAGGGGAAAGATACCACTCTGCTGACGCATAGCTGGTAATGAATCAATCATTTAAATACATTAAAGAGAATCATGATATACACTCCGCTATGGTTATAAATAAAAGGTATTGCTTAATGATACCATTATACCAAGTTACCATCCATCATTGTTCACTCTATCTTTGATGCATCATATTTATTAACCCTTGTTGACTATGACGCTTATAAACAGTTCAGTATATCTGGCATTAGAAAATGTTATGCAGTTTAGGAAAGATCTCGAACAATTAGACGGATTAATATGATCGTGCTTAACGCTCTAGCTCTCACAGATCCTTCCTAATCTTAATACAATTTTATAATAATAGCTAAAATATAATGAAGAAGCGTGTTATCATTTCCTCAAAGGGTAAATATTTGGAATATTGAAAACTGTCTGCTACCCATCACACTGTCTATATATCTGTCTAACTGTCAGTCTTTCTGTTTCGTTAATAATTCCACTGTATTACCGATGTGTCAGAGTCTGACACACACACACACACACGCACACACATATATATATATATATATATATATATATATATATATATATATATATACTGTAGTGTTTATACTGTATATATATATATATATATATATATATATATATATTTAATAGCACACTACCTAATGAAATATTCTGCTGTGAGATTTTCCAGAAAAGACGATATGCCAAGGGGATTGCAGTGTAAGCTGACTAGCAAATGTTGTATTCATTCTTGCTTCGCTCTCAGCTTCTTATTCTTTATCATTGTTCTGTTTATATTTGTAGTTATTATTGAATATTATCATTCATTATAATATATTAATGTTAATATGCACTCGGCAACAGTCTCTTTAAAGGAGAAATACTAATTTAAAATGCATATACTGAATCTTGTATTGTATTTTGAGAGATACAAAATAACTTTAATCTCATACACTGGTATTCATTATTTGAACACTATCTTATTCTTGTTCAAGTTTAGGTCTTGATGAATATAGCAAAGCTCGTGCATGTGTTCTCTCTCTCTCTCTCTCTCTCTCTCTCTCTCTCTCTCTCTCTCTCTCTCTCTCTCTCTCTCTCTCTCTCTCTCTCTCTCTCTCTCTCTCAATAATTGACTATTTATATATTATGACTTGACTCAATCAATGACTGGGATCCAGTTTTGGATTCTTTGTGTAAAGGGGAAACAGAAGGCACTGCTGCCTGTAACGAGTACCCCCTAACCCCTTCCTAAATTGAAAGAGTGACAAAGCCAAATTGAAGCAGTTTAACTCGTATGATGAGAGAAAGATAGATTGAGGGAGTTCAAGAGTTTCTTGTTGAGTGACAGATTGGAAAAATCCGTTCACTCTTGGGTGTGAGAGTTGGACTAAATAGGGGTGGGGATGTTTTGAAAGACTGGTGCCACCTACTCTCCATTAAGGTGAAGGTGTACACTGAGAAAGTTCTGAATAACACTGATAATTGTAATAGTGTTAGAAGAAAGATATAGTTGCAACATTGCGGTGTGTAGAGCTTGTAAAGAATCTGTAATAGCAGGTGAGTTAACGAGACGATATGCTTTTGACTCTACCTTTTCAAGAATTGTAGCAAGGGTGGACCTTCCCCACACATGCAAGCAGTACATAGGTGCACAGCACCCTTGTACTCAGCAAGAAGCTCATCACATGAGTTTTCTTGTGACTACATAGAGGGTCTCTGGGGAAAACTATAGTCTGTTTATTTTCAGCTGAGGGTAAATTGACGTGTCCTCATCATGATTACTCGGCTATTACGATGATTTTAAAGCGAAATATGCTGTTAATTATGAAAACCTTTTATTTATACGAGGCAAAGACAAAGTAGTTCATATTTTTCCATTAAGTATCGATAAATCAGTTGCTAAAGGATTCAATTTACCATCAGCTGGAAAACCCCCCAGACTATAGTTGAATTGTGTAAGATAGAGTCAACGACATAAAAGTGGATAGGACTAGAGATACAGTTGAGAAGATCATTAATGCATATTATAAATATAACTGGTGATAGGAGAGAGGCCTCAAGAGCACCGGAATTGATAGGTTTAGGAAGTGAGCGATGTCCGTCCACAATCGTAGCTATGGAACGATCAGAAAGGAAATCAGAGATACAGGCACTGATAGAGGGATAGAAACCAAAGAATGGTGGATTGAGAAGAAACGGATTTGTGCCAGACTTTATCAAAAACTTTGGATATGCATAGCACAATAAAAAAGGTCTCATCGAAGTCCCGAAAAGAGGATGACCAAGAGTCTGTATGATAAGAAAAGAGATCACCAGCAGAGTGTCCCTTAAGGACAACATACTTTTGACCTAAATGAAGATTATGGGAAGACAAATGCTTAAGCAATTTGAAATTAAGCATACATTTCTTTAGATACGCAAGATATGAGAGCAATTGGACGATAGTTGGATGG
The DNA here is from genome assembly GCA_032716605.1 of Paralithodes platypus. Classification (NCBI taxonomy): domain Eukaryota; kingdom Metazoa; phylum Arthropoda; class Malacostraca; order Decapoda; family Lithodidae; genus Paralithodes; species Paralithodes platypus. The sequence continues at coordinate 58,821,473 of CM064487.1, read as the reverse complement.
TTGATTGTGGTCACCCTTTTTCGGGACAGATTGAATGAGAGCAAACTTCCAGCAACAAGGGAAGGTATTAGAGGAAAGACAGCAATAGAAAAGATATCAGGGATCACTCCTATGGTCAGATTTGTCTCACTACACAAATGATATCAATTTAGAATTTTATTACACTCTATCAGATGGTGTTCATAATACAAAGATAGGAATCAGAGTATTAACCAAAAACAGAAATATGCAACTAAAATACACAAAATGGCGACGCCGCGGCCAGTGTCCGAGAAGGTTCATTCTTTAGGGTTGGCCCACCAAACAGACGAGATGAAAAGCGCTTCTGACAAACCGACGCCACACCACAACAAACTACGACTTAGCAGCCTTTGTCTTAAAGAGGCTACACCGCCCCAGACATATGATATGAAAAGCAACTCTGGCAAAACCAAAGCAACACCCAAGCCGCCCCAACACCCAAGCCATCAGGTCACACGCCCCCCATATAAATAGGGCAAGGAAACCCAAATGCGCTCTCTTTCCGAATACACCTGAGAGTTCTAACCTCACCCCTAGGCTTGGAGTTTTAACCACTGCCGCCTCCCTCTACTACTGCACCTCCTGCTGTGAGTTCTACCTAGTAAGGCTTCGGCTTGCGGGATCGTGAGTTCTAACACAGGCAGTAGACCAGTACCAAATCTGGCCAGTTTAGTTCCAACTAACTGTCTCTAGAGGGGCTGTATGTGAGGACCAGAGCACTGTGACCTGCACCAACAGCAGAGATTCACCCTCGAGCAGACTAGCGTGCACTCACCCATCAGGGACACCCTTCACCACGCCCACCGAGCCCCTAGGAACAACCGAGACACTGATTACACATCTGGTGACGTACCCCATAGTCCGAGCAAGAGTATTATTCATGCATCCTGCGAAAGCAAGATATGGCAGGGGCGGGTCGTAGCTGAAAGTGCTTCACATGTCTCACTCCCTAGACTGAAACGAGACCTCACGGGCTTCACCTTCCAATGTATAACGGATGAATGTACAGGCTCTCAGCCTATGCCCGAGAGGGAGTGGTTGGATTATAGAAAAAAATAAAAATAAATAAAAAATAACGTATACAGCACTCGCTCCATACCCATTTGTTATCTGTACTTTCTTATTTAAAAAAGAAACAATACACATTCCCTCTATTCCCCTGTTCGGAATATACAGGTATATGTTCGATAATCTCCTTAGCGTTCTATGCTAAGATTCTATCTTGCTATCTTGCTCATATGTAATATAACCCAACTCCATTAGATAAAAAACAATATCTAAGAATATAAAGACTTCAAATCAATGTACAGTAACTGCGAACAAGGCTAAAAGAGGATGGGGATTAAAAGAAACTTATACAAATTAGAACATTTTAGTACCATTATTCGGAAACATTGTAAGGCGCCATTTTGATTTTGGTGTGTAATGTTGGTCTCCGTATCTGAGCAAGGTCACTGAAAAATCGAGTCAGTGCAGCATATATCATCAAAGTTGATACCATCACTGAAAAAGTAAACTGTAGTATGGAAGCAAAACAAATGTTAAAAACAAAATATATATTTTATAAAAGTACACACAAATAAGGTAAAGTTATATTTAAGACCAGAAGATTGAAGATTAGTTAATCGACAGTTCCAAGATATTGAAAGGTTTGGAAAAGTTAATATTAAAGCAAAGTTGACAATCAATATTATTTAACAACAGGAATAAATGGTGTTAAGTAGACACCATAAAGGCGAATCTTGGGGTTACAAAGTGTTCACCTATAGTGTGGTGAATGAGTTGAACAAATGGAAAGAAACTAAATTGACACAATCGAGACAAAACAAAAATCAACCAATACAAAGTAGGTGGTAGTGGAGAGTGGGGAGAGAGCCTTCTGCTTTACCATGTTCAACTTAAGTCCAGACTGCCTAGAATGTCCAGCAAGGTTTGTGCAATCTGTGTATCTTTGTAACTCTCATTGGTCTCATAGTTCAGCCAGGCGGAGCAGCACAATAGCCAACTGTCTTCCGTGATGTAAGGTGCTGACTGCTGCCTCACATGTTACCACCTCATTTATACCCTACCTCTCATCCACATCCTTCTTCTTCTTTGTTATAGTCTACCTCATTCCCCCCCCCCCCTCCCTTTCTCTTTCTCTCTCTCTCTCTTTCTCTGTACTTTTGTCTGATAAACATTTGTATGTCAAAACTCTCTGTTTGGACTGTAGTGATGATAGCATCGAGCACCTATTGTAAACAAACTCTCTGCTTGTATTTCATATATTAAACTCTAACCCTTATCAACTCTGCGTAAGCAGAGTGGTATCGTTCCCCTGTATACTGGTACCCTGCCGGCCGAAATGTCTGTGGTCGTCATCATCCGTCTGCCTGTTAACTCCTAATGCGCCTTTCCCACTGGTGTGATTATACATGATTTTCATCACCGACGGCGTATTTTTGGCATTTCACAACAAATTTGTGCGAAGTATACAATTTTGGCCGTTACAAACCGATGAAAAGTGACACTTGGCGACGATGTGTCCGATGAATGCGATGTAATCTGCGAGATTATGCGACGTCATCGGCAAATAGAGCAATGGTTCGCCGATGACCTCGGCGAGAACATGCGAGAACTGTCAAATTTTAAATTTATACTGCGAATTAATGCGACGATGAACGAATCCTCGGCGTATGTTGTGCGACGTCTTCGGCAAATTAAGCGATGGTTCGGTAGAGACCTCGGCGAGATAATCCGACAACTTTTTGAATATATTTAATGGCACAAATTCATGTGATGAATGAACGATTCCTCCGCAGGTTAATGGGCGACACCATCGCAGATACGCCGCCGAGGTGTCCGAACTCGAGCGAGTGTAACGTGAGTGTGCTAATTGCACTCAGGTAAATATGTATCCCCCCCCACCCCCACCCTTAAGAGGGATTATATAAACAGCTTGAGAGACTCCCAGACAACATTCACACCTCAACCCTTGACACGTACTTGTGAAATATCAGTCACGTATATGCAGGAACAATGCGAAATGGATTTATTACGGCTGCAAATGGACCTTATCAGTCAGTGGATGTGTTTGGCTGCTGTGGAATACGAACAGGAACTTAAGGAGGAGGAAACAGAGAGGAAAAGGAAGAAACAAGAGAATGAAAAGAGAAAGCAGAAGAAGCAGCAGTCTGTGTGGACGAAATCATGGCTTTTAGGGCGACAGAAATTTGGGTGTTACGAGAACCTATTGCAAGAAATGTAAGCATAGGACCCAGCCGATTTCAAGAACTTTATGAGAATGGACCCAGCACTCTTCAAAGAAATTCTTCAGAAAGTTGAACCAATGATAACAAAGAAGGACTCAAACCTGAAGAAAGTACATGAACCTGGATTGCGTTTGGCAGTTACGTTGTGTTACCTAGCAACTGCTGACAGTTACAAGAGTTTACAGTATGTCTTCAGGATAGCACACAACACCATCTCAAAATTAGTGCCAGAGGTGTGTGAGGCTATTGTGAATGCCTACAGGGAGGATGTTGTTGCTAGTCTGACAACACCTGAAGAGTGGAAGGAAGTTGCAAATCAATTTGCTAAAAAGTGGCAATTTGAACATGCTCTGGGCGAGTTGGTTAGCAAACATATTGCAATCAGATGACCACCCAAAGGTGCCTCTGTGTTTTACAACTACAAAGGTAATCATTCCAGTGTGCTGCTTGCCATGGTTGACGCTGATTACAAATTTCTCTACATCGACGTTGGTGCCGAGGGATCCGCGTCAGATAGAGGTTTGTTCCTGCGCACACCAATTTGTTTGTTATTGGAGAGGGATGACGTCGGTGTTCCTGAACCCGAGCCACTGCCAAAGGACGACGAACCAACTCCTTTTTCTTATTAGGGATGACGCCTTTCCACTGAGGAGTTGGATGATGTAGCCATACCCGGCGAGAGGCTTATCTGACGACCAGCGTATATTCAATTACCGCCTATCAAGAGCAAGGAGTGTGGTTGAAAATGCGTTCAGTATCATGTCAGCCAGGTGAGGGAAGCAGATGTTTAAATGTTGTATTTTCTTCTTCTGTATATATATATATATTTATATATATATATATATATATATATACAGGGTGTATTGAACAAAATGTTACAGACTATGATGAACACATTGTAAAATGGAAAATAAACATATATTGTATCAAATTCCCCCCCCAAAGAGTGTTATTAATGAGATATATGCTTATTGGGAAATCTAGCAAAACAGGGTTACAAATAAAGCACTTAATAATTGATACATGATTAACATGTTGACAATGGACTTAACTAAAGGTAAAATATAGGTTTACCTATTCACACATAATAAATTACGAAATCAAAGTATCTTAGAATATGGTGATGAAATTAAGTAGTTAGCAGAAAAATACGAATTATTTGAAACAGTTTAGCATAAAAATTTGTAACATTTGCAACTCTGGTCACAGGGTATAAAGACCGGGAGCCAGCAGGGGTTAGGGTAGCTGAAAAGTGAAAGAATTTTCCCTTATGCTACATTACCCTATGCATATAAGGGGTCACTGAAATGGAAGTCTGCCGGGTACCTGGAGGTGGGTGTGGCTGTAGGACCTCTGGAAAGGGTCTGGAAAAATGGTCTAGGTCAGCTCAGAAACGAAACATTCGAAACTTGTGCCAAAATGTTCCTTATGATTCAGAGGATCAAGAATGGCCATTACCAGACATTTTTGGTGCTGAGGTACAGCCGCCAGAGTTACATAACTGATGCAGAAAAATGGCGTAGATTAGCTGGTGAGCGAAAGAAATTAAATTAATTGTAAAATGTCAAGCATAACCCCAGGTATCATGAATTGACTTTGCCAGACAATTTCATTGGTGGGGTACCCCTGCCAGACATGCCCAAAGGACCACAATCTCTTCTTTGTCTAAATGGCTGGGAATTTTCATATGATTCTTAAAGCCTTAATTTATGAATCAATTAACTTTGAAAATTAGGTTAGCCTATACAGTACAGTACTAGTACTGTAGTCTACTAGGAGTTTCCTTGTTTTTGAAGTGCAAGGACAGTAGGGTTACATTAATTTAGCCCAATTAATTATAATAACAGCCAAAATATAAAAACTTATCTCAACATTTTGTTTCAGGATCACCGATAGAATGGATCAAAACTCCCCATCACAACAGGATCCAATACCACATGATGAAACGAAAGAAGATAGTTCATTCTCCATCCCTAATCAAGAGGTGCTCTCAAAGTGTTTCATTTGTGAAGAATCCACAGAGGAGGACAACAAATTGAAGACCCTTCAGAAAACATTATCCACGGTGAAAAATGCAGCAGCAAATCGATCAAAACTGACAACAGACAAATACGAACAAATCACCAGGAAGATTTTGAATAGTAACGTAGAAGTTGAACTTTACCACCTGAACTGTTATCGACAATACACTGCTGTAAAGAGACCAAGAGAGGATAAGGCTCAGGAACCTGAAGCTATGAGTCCCAGAATAGAGACAAGAACGAACAGCTCCTTGCCAAAGACTGACAAACTGGGCATTCTCGAGGGAAAATGTGTTTTTTGTGGAAAGACAAGGAAAAAGAAAAAAGGAAAAGAAGAATCACTCTTCGCAATTGCAACAAAAGAAGGCTGTGATACTCTTATGCAGCGTGCACATCTATCCAAAAACAATCACTTCAGAAGTTTTATTTTGTGTGGGGTGGATCTTATTGCTAAGGAGGGAAAATACCATGGATCCTGCCGAGTGCAGTTCATGCACTATGACAAAAAAGATGCAACTCCTCATAATCTCCACAAGAAAGCCTATTTGTCAGTCTGCAGTTTAGTACAGATGGAAGTAATTAAAAATGGAAAGGTGTTGCTTATGTCATCATTGTTGGAACTATATAAAGTGGAGTACTCTGGAAATGGAGGAGATCCCAAAGAGGTTGTCACATACAACTCCCAGAACTTGTCAAGGAAGATTCAATCCACATTTGGGGACGAGGTTAGAATCGCTCTTGCTGGCATACGACGGGGAAACTACATCTGTAAAGCTTCACTAACAGATGAACAGGCAATAGCAAAGCTGCACAATGACGCAAAGGAATACGAAGAGAATGAAAAGATAAGATATGCTGCCCTCCATCTTCGCTCTCAGATCATGAAGATGCCAAAGTCGAAGACCCCTGACCCCGCCACAGTACAGAATTTAAAAGAAACCACTCCAGAGATACCACAGCAATTGGACCTATTCTTCAGGACACTCCTCGGTGGGCTCACTCCAACTAATCAGGACACATTAGAGAGAAAGGTAACATCAATGGCATCAGATGCAATTTTCAATGTTTCACACGGAACTGTGAAGCCGTGGAAACATACTGCCATGGGGCTTGGTTTGGCATCATTGACTGGATCAAAACTTTCCTTGCAAATTTTGAATAGAGCTGGACACAGCATTAGTTACAACGAAACGAAAGGGCTAGAGACTGAATTTGCGTATTCAATTTCATCTGAGGGTCGAGATGCTCCTGGTGGTATTCATCTTCTTCCCAATCGAGCCACAGAGCGTGTGGGACAATAATGATGCAAATATTGAGACTGTCGATGGCAAAGGGACATTGCACAGCACAGTTGGGCACACATATCAAAATGGCTTGCCAGAGGACAAAAGATGTGCTGCTAGTACTGCCATAGAATATCGCAAAGAAAAAAAACGTAAATTATTTGTTGGAAACCAGCGGGAGATAGTACCATTTCGCAAGCCACTGAAAAGTGCCAACTTCATTGGAACAACAACAATGACAACTTTCAGCAGCACAGACATAAGAACCAAAGAAAAATCAAATCTACAAATGAAGCAGCTTGATTTATATTGGTTTTGGGAACTACAAAAAGGCAAAACTCCATTATATACCAGATATATGAGTCAGTACGTTTCCGACCTTCTTCCTATCCAAAGGATCTGTTACATGGATCCCATTCCAAAGTCACCCACTGACAATGCAGTGGTAAGGGACACCATGACCCGCACCATGAATGTAGCAAAAGAAACTGGACAAGACTGGGCAGTTGTGACATATGATTTGGTAGTTGCTCTCAAGGCCTATTCCATCCAAGCCATAGAACAACCATGATTTGACAAGCTGCTGATCATGTTGGGAAACTTCCACATTGAACTTGCCTTCTATGGAGGTATTGGCACAATGATAAATGAAAGTGGGATGGCGTTTATCCTCACCGAGTCAGAGGTCTTGGCTGAAGGTTCCATGATGGGCTTTCTGAAGGGAAAATTCTACAACCGCTGCATTAGGATACATGAGCTGCTGGCCAATGTCCTGGAAATAAAGCTGCACGACCGTTTTCTACAGGATCTTCCACAGGAGGAATATGAAGCCTTCCAAGACCTCATGGATGCAATTCCGAGAGAGCAGTCTGAAGTAGAAGCCCATCTGACTGATCCTATCATTACTCAGCACCTTCAAAAGTATGAGGAGTTCTTTCACTCTGTCATGGAAGGAAGTCTGGGCCAAACAGCTCAGTTCTGGGCTATCTATATCTTCTTGATCAACAGAGTTCACCGGGAAGTCAAGAGATGCGTCAAGATGAATGATGTAGATGGATATATCAATGCATTTCCAGCTATGCTCGATGTATTCTTTGCCTTGAATCGGCCAAACTATGCCCGGTGGGGAACTCTGTTTCTGCAAAAGTTGGGGTCTGCTGATCAACAGTTGCGTAAGATACTTGCAGATGGTGCATTCTGCATTCGCCGAACAACAAAACAGTACAGCAGGTCAGCAGTTGACATATCATTAGAGCAGACAGTCAATAGGGATGCTTCGTCAAGTCTGAGAGGGATTGTTGCCTTCAGAAAATCAGAAAGCGCAATACGAAGATGGTCGTTGACAATGTCAGAGAGAGCCATGGCTATGACTGAACTCCGCACCTTTGTAGGGCTTGAAGTTGGGGAAAGTGCAACAGCTCAGTGCCGTCCATCAAGGATAAAAAAAGACAACAGTCAAATGCAAGGTCTTGGGCAGAGAATAGAGGAGTTCTGCAATCCATTTGGTAACAACGCCCCAACATCACTGGTGAATTTGGCAACAGGTCGAGCAGCAACAAAGGCAACAGAACAGTATTTACCAATGAAAATGTCTGGCAAAGGCAATTCATTATACCTGGTGATTTGCTAAACATTTTGGAAATGATTTAATTTCTTTCACTTTTCGGCTGATCTAAGTCAGCTAAAGAGTGTGGTCCTTTGGGCGTGTCTGGCAGGGGTACCCCACCAATGAAATTGTCTGGCAAAGTCAATTGATGATACCTGGGGTTATGCTTGACATTTTACAATTAATTTAATTTCTTTCGCTCTCCATCTAATCTACGCCATTTTTCTGCATCAGTTATGTAACTCTGGCGGCTGTACCCCACCACCAAAAAATGTCTGGCAATGGCCATTCTTGATCCTCTGAATCATAAGGAACATTTTGGCACAAGGTTCGAATGTTTCGTTTCTGAGCTGACCTAGACCATTTTTCCAGACCCTTTCCAGAGGTCCTACGGCCACACCCACCTCCAGGTACCTGGCAGATTTTCAGTGACCCCTTATATGCATAGGGTAATGTAGCATAAGGGAATATTCTTTCGCTTTTCAGCTACCCTGACCCCTGCTGGCTCCTGATCTAATAATACTGATGCCCAAGTCTGGGTCGAGTATCCAAACGTAGTTGAAGGTAATTCAATCGTTTATGAAGCATAGTTCTTGATTCATAGATTCATTGGAGGCTGATCGTTCCTATCTTGAATGAAATTCCGAAAATGTTTTATGACTCGGTATATAGATTCAAAGATTAAACATATTGGGTATGATTGATTTCTGAATTACATAAGTTGACGGTAATTAACATTATTTCAATTAATCTCATCTTATTACACTGTAATTACCATGTACAGTCGGTCACCTTTCCGACTGGGCCCCTTAATGGTAATTTCGCTGGGTCTTTTGCTCTGATATTACTAAGATTGCTCACTCCCCCCAACCCTGAATCTGTTGCATATTATGTCCCATAGATGGAGTCATTTGATTTGCTGGGAAGGACAGGGATGGGGTACACGGAGAAGGGGGGGTGAGGGGGTTATCGTGTAGGGAAGGTTGAAAGTGTGTAGGGGGGGGGGGGGGGGTACGTGAATGATTTCACCAGGTTTATGGTTACCGTTTTATCTCTTGATATTAATTAAGATGTAAATAGTTTTTGCTAGTGAAATCTGCCTTTAAAAAATATTTGTGTATGTGTAATTATTGTTTGCAAACCAATTTGTAGGTATTGCTAGATTCACTATCTATTTAGTAAGACAGCTCTTTCTCACTCATTCACTCACACTATCTATTTATCTATCTATCTATCTATCTATCTATCTATCTATATCTATCCACATTATAGATTAGTCTTTTCCTTAGCTGATGTTCATTTGCTCTTCTTTGGGTTCATGTTGGTCTCTTAATTTTGGTTGAGGTCCCGGGCTGGCCCGTATTGTCGATTTGCGGCATTTGTTTTGGGGCTCCTCATACCTCTCTGTATCATGCCTTTTTTTTCAAATACAGCATTATGTGTAGCATTGTGTTGTTACTTAAAATAAAATAATGTTTCTATGTATTGCATATCCATATCCATCTAGTCGTCATTAGTGAAATGCCCATACCAAAATAACAGCTTTCATAACTGGTCGCTTACACCAAAGAATCCTACACTGTTAGAGAAAAATATGAGGTCATTCATCAATAAAAGCAGTGTAATACATATTGATATAATTGTGATATTCTCCAGATGTGTATTTTGTGTTTGAGAAGGGGGTTTGGAGAAGATAAAATATAGGCCTATACAGTATATGACTAAAATACAGTATACAAATATCAGACTGTATAACTGGTAACCCACTTATATAGACACAAATAAATGATTTGCTCGGAAATAAGTGCTACAAACCTCAAAGTCGTTATAACTTATAAGAAACATAGGTCCTACTAAAATTTCATTGGAAAATACTGTATACTCTCAAAGTAGCCCCAGAGAAGTTTTAGTGGTTTGCATTTCCCAATGTTGATATGTATGATAAAGGTGTTTGTTATTAGCATATACATTTGGATGTCAATGCAAATATAATTAAATCGTTCAGAGAGAGAGAGCGAGAGGGAAAGGGAGAGACGAACTAAATGGACGAATACATCGAAGAGACTTATAAACGAAAGTTTGACTCTAATATCTGTGGATAGAGTATTTATTAATCAAAAGAATAAGTACTCGGTAATGTTTACTCTATAATTATATTCATCTAAACATATGAACAAAATGACCCGCAGAGCCACTTCACATATGTAATGCAAATTCCCATTACAAGCAACCCAATTCCTCCATATGACAATCAAAGGTTTGATGTTCTCCACTTCCCTTTACCTAATAAATTGCTTCTCTGTGTATGAAAGAGACAAGAGGCAAAACTACTTATAAACGATTTGACCTCCTATTGTCCCCCTTCCCCCGGTCAGAACAGAATGATTAGTACAGAACCATATTCAAGGTGCACTGGAATGTAACTGCAGGACACGCAAAGCTTGAAACAAAGTCATAGGGTGAGGGGTAGACACATTTACGGAGTTAATTCCATACTTTACTTGTTGAGCTGAACAATTACGGGGAAATTTAAGTTAACTGTTGGCTTTGAATGGTGGGCAGAAAAGTGGTGGGAATGAGTTACGAAGTGGGTGGCCCTCTGTCTCTGCAGAGTGAGTGGCATACGCTGGGACAGCTGTGAAGAACACTGATTATAATAATGGCATAACAGTAATATACATGCAATGTTCACAATGTGGAGAGATTGTAGACAATATGGTGGAGAAGAGTAGAGACACTTGTGTTTCGATAAACACTAATGTTTCACTACATGCACGCGCATATCAGTATATGTTATGGCTCTAGCCATCTCTCTCTCTCTGTAGGAATATTGGTTTGGCAGGAGAGTCACAGGGACCGCACTTTCTACCAATTATTGTCTTTCCCAACTAACTCAGCGCGTTACAGGCTGCCAGGGTAGCTCATGAAAAAGATATATCCACTGATATTTAAACAACCAATCATGTTATGACGTATACCTATTGGCTTCTGGAAGAGAAAAACATGCGTAGGAACTATTTGAGATATACAGAAATATAGCAACCACGCTAGGCCTGAAGAAACCATAATTATATCACAATTCAGTATAAAGAGGATGTCTGCAACCTCATCCACGTGGCAGCTGTATGTGTGTGTGTGTGTGTGTTGGGTTTAAATGCCGATATGATATAACTATGTTAACGTTAAATATTACATGATTAAGTCTATGCAAGGGTAATTATATATTATGTGCAGTAAAATGTGTAAGTTAGATAAGAGACTGTCACCCTATATAAATATTAATAACTATATGCGTAATCATAAACCGACTGCACTGTGAGTGATGCATGGCAGATAATATCTGTAGGACGGTGACTCCTCCAAGGACCCTTAGTTTGTAAAACCCTGTTGGGTATTGTTAAGGTGTTCATTATGTGGGCTGCTGGATCAATATACTCTGTTTCAGCGATGCTGAGGTGAGAACGGCTCACCTAGATGTCAATAAGTCTAGCTGATTGGCTCAAGCGACCGTGTTCAATGTCTCGTTTTTTAGTAATTATTTTATTCTTAAAGGTTTAAATAATCACGGTTGCACAAGTCAATCAGCTTGAACTATTGACATCTACCTGGGCGCTGAAACAGTACAGTCATTAGTATATAACAGACAGCACCTGGTCATGCTAATGCTACCACAGGAAGTGTAACAGGCAGTCAGACAGTCAGTAGACAACCCTTCATTCCCGTTAAATAGATGGGTAGGACTTCTACCAGCGTTGGCAGAATCGCCTCTCGTTAGCCACTAGCACTCGCCAGGGACATCGAAATGGGCTACAGTTATCAGACAATGTTGACTTTCTTTCCTAGTAATCGCATTGTCACAAACAGTCCAGTGGTGGTCTTTGTTTTCGTCTGTGACAACGGGTTATATTTTATATCAACAGTAGTGATGATAGTAACAGCGTGAGAATGAGAAAGACATTCAGAGCGATAAGGTAGTGAGTGTCTGTAGGTGCGGGTGCATTCCTGTCTCTCGCTCGCCATTGGACAGCATGTCTTGCTGTGTCACGTGACACCTGCTGTCTTGTGACGTCTCGGCCCATGATTGGCCGACCATCGCGCCTTTGCGGGCTCCTGTGTAACTTACCTCCTCCATGAGGGTCCACAGGAGCTGTCCTCGTCAGGACAGGCTTGGCGCGCATGCTTCTAACATCCCTTTGCATACTCTCTCCCGATCACCCCCTTTATCACTGTTTCTCTCACTCGATTCTCTCTTTCCATACTCTAACCTTTATTAACTGCACAACACTCCCCTTGAGTTCTGCATACGGTTTTCATAGCCGGCCCATTGTATTGCATGCGCCGTCCTCAGAGATATTTACATGTACTTAAAATAGGTTTGAGGGTTCTTAGTTAGTATAGGTTAAGAACTTTGTGTGTCTCCATTATTGATTTAGTGTTTCTGCTCTTTTATTTAATGCTAGACTGGGATAAGGTAACTGTAGTCATTGTCTCCGATGTGTGTACGGTTTGCTTATACCTACACGACTTCGACCGGTCCTGTGGTAGCCTGGGTTGTGTTTTCGGTTGCGTCCTTTGCGAGTGCAGCATTGTGTTGACTGAGGGTTTTGGCCTGTGCCAGTTCCACATTTTGTTGCCTCTTTGCTTGTCTATAGAGGGTCGCCAGGATAGAACCAGATACTTGTGATCTGGATCTATCGAGAGAGCACCCTAGTCAGTTAACGTAACTTAAAGGATGCAGTCTTAAGGACATCGCTAGGCTACGAGCCTGTCTTGCTCAACCCCAGTTCCTTACCTAGAGTGTCCCAGCTAGACATTATTAATCGAGTAGACACTTGTTAGTGTTTAATATAAGCTCTTTGATATGTGCGCATTATTATTCACAGCATTTATTAGTCTAGGTTGTTGTTGAGCCGCACAACCATAGCAGACTGTTTCGTTGATGAGGAAGTACTTCTTTTAGTGTCGAGCATTGCTACCGTTGCGCATTTATAGTATTCTCGTGTCAGTTAACATTATATGCCCTATCTTTTTGTGTATTCGATTTACACGTGTGGTGTCCTGCCTCCTGCCTTTATATAGTTCAAGATCAGTACGAGCATCTTATGAGCATAAGACTTTCTTCAGAAGTTTCCAGGTCTATGCTGTAGGACTATACTTCACTTTCAATCAGATAGGAGTGAAGAGTTTATTGTTGTTTAGAGTAAGTGTATTGAAGCATCTTTTTATTTTATTAAATCTTGCAGTAAATTAATTGATCTTTCCATAGATTCCTTTTTATGCATTTTAACGTAACTTGCATCTTGTTTGTTATCAGGCTATACCAGTGTCGGTTAGCCTGAAGTAGAGTACATTTATGCCCAGTTAAGGATACCCCACTATCTCAGATTAACCCTGGAGGGTATAGGTGTTTTGTTCGCCGGCATATAAGTTCGAGGGTTTGGATCTAGCGTACCGTTGTTGCATAGTGCCCTATTACTAGTCCAATCATTGAGTGCCCTTGTTTTATTCGTAGCCCCAGTCGTAACAAATGGCGACCTTGCCTAGTATCTTATCTTAGTCGTCATAACAAATGGCGACCTTGCCTAGTATCTTATCTTAGTCGTCATAACAAATGGCGACCTTAGTCTAGGATTTAGTGAACTATGAAATAATTGCAGGATTTTTGGATATTTGTAAGCTTAAGCGAATAGGGTTAATAATGGTATCAATTTCCCTATATATATGCTGCCACCATCACAGGTTTACCCTGGGATTAATTAGATAACTCAAATGAATGTTAGATAAATGGTAAGGTTAGGTAAATGAAACTTGAGAATAATTAAGAATAGTATAATAAAAGCTATCTTAAGACTTATTCAGAAGTACACTAATATATTGATTGTATAAGTATTCGTATCAGTACGATTAATTCAAGTATGTTATATAGTCTGGTTATCACACACGGAGCTAACCTCTGACCCTACGATGAGTGTCGTGAATCCTAGCTGGTATATATACCGTAGTTTGAATTTCCCGGGTTCACGACAGCTGGTTCCTTTTTGTATATACACATACTTTATTTATCTTTGTGGATAAATATTACTGTGGTTGCACCAATTATATCTTAGTTTATTTTCCCTTATTATTTAATCACGGGAGACAATATAGAACCCTTAAATATATTTATATTGTTACGATAACAGGCTATCTCAGTACACTTCACACAGAGACTTCGTCCCATACACAACAACCACCAGTTGCTGCCACATTACAACAGAACTTCACTGAACTACACCTACCGACATGTCCATCACCTAACCTACACTCTTATCATCACAGCTAAGTTCCTTTAATACTAGAAGTACTTCATAGATATTACTGGGACTAACACAGATAACCTACCGATACATGTTTACAAGTAAGTCAAACGCCGACCCGGTATCAAATTTATAGCCTAGGCCATTTCATCTTCCTAGGTCTAATTATTACTTTATATCCGTTTCTCCTCTACACCCTAGGAATAATATTCAGGATATAATTGGTGCCGTGCGACCAGGATACTGGGCCATCTGTTGTATATTGATAGTGATTGGGGGGGTATTAGGCCTGACTTGTCTGCCTTTGTGTAGAGCTGGGCGATCCAGTGGACAAATGCCGAGGGGTGCACCGGGGACGGCTGCAAGGGCAGGGGGCGTTGGCCAAGAGTTTGTGCCATCGTCCGGATACTACCCTGTGTCTTTGCGAAAGGTGGTCCTCTTCGGCCATTCCTATGTGCGGGATTTTCCGCTGGATCGTCCTGTGCAGTGCCCTGCTTTTTTTGTTAAACAACTGTATAGACCAGGGGCAAAGGTAGACACTGTCAGGCAGACCTCGGTCGGGGATGAGCTCCTAGCCTACAAGCCGGATCTTACGTTCCTGATCCTCGGGGGAAATGATTTGTCCCTGCAGGCTGACCTTCAGGGGGTGGCCCTCGGGCTCCAGTCTCTAGCTGAAGAGATAGAAGAGAGGACTGGGGGTCACTGTCTGGTGGTCAGTCTGGAGTCTAGGGTAAGCCCTAGGGGTATGACTCCCGAGGAGTACAACAGGGCGAAGAATGGTGTGAACCTCCGCTTACGAAGAAATCTCCCATTTACTAAACAAAGGTACATTGCCATGGGGATGAGTAAGACCGACTTGTGGGACGGAGTCCATTTAGATGCGCCAGGGAGCCGGAAGGTGTTAGATAGGCTGCTGAACAGAGCGCGTGCCTTCTTTGAGGAGAAGGACAAGGCCGAGGAGGAGCAGTCGACGCAATAGGCTAGATCTAAAGACTAGGACGACGGGTGCGGCTGTTCCTCCTTCAGTGGAGGCATGATCCTTCTTTCTCTTTCTTTTTCTTTCTTTGTAATTTGTTAAAATTTAATATAGCCTAGTAAAGTAAATATTGTAAAGTAGAGTAATAAGACATAGGGTAATTTTCCTTTTCTTTGATCATTTGTAAACTCACAGGGGGCACGCGATCTGCATGCTTCAATTTGCTTGGTTGCTGTCGTCATCAATGTAAGTAGGTTAGCCTAGGCTTAGAATAGAATAGAATAGGTTAGCCTACAGTGACGATTAGTATTGTTGTTCCTTAAGCTTTAGTTACCGTAAACTTTTAAGAATGGATGAGAAAATAAAGTCGTTGCGGCGGTTCAGGGCCGCCAAGAAGGGAGGGATTACTAAACTTACCTCTAATCTGTCTGAATGTATTGAACATGCTGCTACACTGCATGATGTAAGGGGTGTGAAAGTCACTTTCGAAAAGGCCCTAGCTGATATCGAGTCGTATAACGTAGAGTTGTATAGATTATATTCAGATGATCAGTTAGAGGATGAGATGGTGAAAGATATGCAGTATGTTAATCAAGTAAACAGTCAGTTAGCTGAGTTAGATAGTGCTCTACAGACAACCACTACTGGTAGATCTCATGATAGTGCAGCAAGTAGGAAACAGAAGGGTATTAAGCTACCCTCCCTGAAGTTGCCAGTTTTTGATGGGGATCCAACACAGTGGGTGGGTTTCTGGGAGCTCTTTGATTGTAGTGTTCACTCCCAAACAGACTTAACTGACATTCAGAAATTTACGTATCTAAAGGGACAACTTAGTGGTGAGGCTCTACAAATTGTTGGTGGATTTAGTTTGGTCGCTGCAAGTTACGAACCAGCGGTCACTATATTGAAAAACAGTTATGGTCAAAAGGATCGCATCAAAGCAGCTCACATAGCGAAACTGTGTAATCTCCCACATCCTAGCCAGGAGGTCAGTGCTCTGAAAGATTTGTCCGCATCATTTGAGTGTGCGTTAGAGTCATTACGCTCTATGGATGTAACAGTAAGTTAAATGTGTGCAGTACTGTTGCATAATAAACTCCCTAGTGCACTCTCTGAAGTGATTAAGCGTGAATTAAAAGACAACTGGCTGGATGTAGATGAATATGT
This sequence comes from Paralithodes platypus, assembly GCA_032716605.1. Lineage (NCBI taxonomy): Eukaryota > Metazoa > Arthropoda > Malacostraca > Decapoda > Lithodidae > Paralithodes > Paralithodes platypus. Next base: position 58,804,852 of record CM064487.1, on the reverse strand, counting down.
TCGTGTGTTTAAGACTGAAGTGTGCAATCTAGAAAGTAGACATAATCCACTAGAACAGTTTGGGGCGACCGCCACAGCAGTATATGCAGTGTATCAGAAACCCGATACCAAGCAGAAGTATGGATGTAAGTTGTGTTTAAAGACAGGACATTTTTGGGCAAAGTGTGCAAAATACAAGCTCCAGGGATTTACTGGCTCACAAGGCCAATAGAGCAAGGCAGTTGAAATTGTGCGTCGGGTGCCTGTCGTCAGAAAATGGCAGCCAGGGGTGTACTAACCCTAAAATTAGGCCGTGCCGATTCTGCCAACAGAAACATTTTAATTATTTGTGTCCGACGCGACGCCTTGAACAAACTGGACAACCAGTGGCCCCTGAACCAACAGTGACCATGGCTGTGGCTTCGGGCCGTAATGCAGTGTTGTTGCCTACCATTCAGATTCCCTTGACTGACAGAAACGGTCATACCAGTAGAGTAAGAGCTTTGTTGGACCAATGTTCGCAGCGTACCTTCATCTTGCGCTCTGCTTTATCGCAGCTTGATTACATTAGGGTCAGTAAGGAACAGCTAAAGCTCCAGGGATTTACTGGCTCACTTGGTAGTACTGAGTATGAAATAGTAGAGTTAACCTATGTGACGCTTCTGCATAGTAGCCACGTGCGGGCATGCGCGCGCGTCGGCTGCCCAGCCGTTTAGAAACCGGCTGGTGGCAGCCGGCCGGCCGGCTTTTCCTTAGTATATATCCTACGACAACGTAACTAATGTCTGGGATATTCTTATGTTGTTTCACAGCTTGTAGCTGCCCTTATTCTTAACCAACACATCTTAGTATATTTTATTCTCGATTGTTGATTGTTTCATTATAATATATAAGATGTAAGTCTAGTGAGAGCGGGAGGAGACGAGCGGGAGAGAGAGACTGGCTTGGGACGTTGCTTCGCTTGCTTAGCTTGGGATGAGCCTGAAGCGCTGCCACATGCATTTGATTGCAACGTTAGGCTTAGTTTCGACTCACGCACGGGGTAGAGGATTTTGACCCGGCAACTGTGTTGAGTATTGCCAAGCCTGGGATGTATTCTGCATGCCTAGGGCGGAGTCCAGACAGATTCAAGACTCAGAGCTCACCTCACTGTCGTACCCTTCGGACCCCCTTGATATCTATCCCTCTCAACCCCACTTAGAAACTTTCTCTCTTACTTTGTATACCTTCCTTCCACTACTTCACCAATCTATTTAATTATCCCATCCCCTTGATAGACCTTATATCTATTATTGTATTAACGACGAGCTCTCATATAACTAGATAGGATTTTGGGCCTTATGCAGAGACGTAATTGTTAATGAGACTTAGGAAGCTTTTCTGTTGTCTCATATTTGGTGGTTTCATGCTTGCTAGTGTGTTCTTGTGTTAGCAGGGGCTAGACCGGAGGGGAGGCTTTTTGCGATCCTTTAAGTAAAGTCTGCTGGTGCGAGTCCTGTGGACCCGCACGACTTTACTAGGATACCCATGGGAGTCTGGGGGCATTTTCTTGTCTGTGTCCCTGTGTGTCTAGTGTTGTGTTGTGTGAGGGCCCTTGCCTAGTCCACTCAGCACTGTGCTAGCACGTCTTGCTTTTGTTTTAGGGTCGCCAGGAGAGAGTCAGATACTTGCGATCTGAGTCTCTCAAGAGAGCACCCTTTCAATTAGAGTAATTTGGCGCACAGACTTGGGAACGTCCCTAGGCTAGAGCAGGTGGCTCAGCCCGGGTATCCGAAGCCTATATCCTTCCGGCTAGACCTCTGCCACCTGGCAGATTAACAGCTAGGGGTTTATTATCTCTGCATGCTTGTTAATGTGCCACAGTTTACCGTTTTTGTGAGCATTGTGAGTCAGGGTGTGGCTTAGAGACTCTGTCCGAGCAGGCTTGCCTGACTAAGAGTGAGAAGCACACCTGTGGTTATGTTGCGAGTTGCTGCCTTTATTTAATTATACCTATGCCATTATACACTGTATGGCCTATCACTAGTATTTATTCCTGCTTATGAGTTAAGAGTTCTCAAAATCCGTAACGTACTTTCTTTGCTAAGCATCAGATCCTACAGTAGCCGCATGCAGTTTAGAAACCTGCATCTTGTCTACCTGTACGATGTTTTGAGGACTGTTTGCTTTCACCTTCTTTCACGCAGGGGTGATTAGTTGTACTAATTAACGTAACGTTAAATGTACTTTCTTCTAGTTTGTTATTAAATTGTTTCTGCAAGTTAATTCCGTTATCTATCTTTTCCTTGAAGCTTTAAGTCAACTTAATTGTGTGATCTTTTATATAGCCTGTTTGACTATCAGCAGTCTATAGTGCGTGCACCCTGTAACCGAGTCATAGGATACCTCGTTGTCCAGGCAGGTCTCTTGACGGTTTAGGGTGGTTTGTTACCTGGGTTTATAGATAAGGGTTGGATCTAGCGTTTTCAGTTGTTGCTTGTTGCCGCATACCTAGTCCAATAGAAAGAGCCCAGTGTTTATATATCCCAGGACGTAACAAATGGCGACCTTGCATAGGATTTACTGAACAGAGGAATATAGTGGTCATTTGTTTTGAGATTCTTTATGATTAACAACTTACGAGCGGCCTATGCGGTTTATTTATATGTACCGCACAGCGGGGTGTTTTTAGCCAAAATAGGGCTGTTTACGTGATCATTTTCATGCCTAAATAAGACCCAGAACGTAAAACAAGTACCTATCCCTGAAAGGGCATAAACAGAGCTTTCGAATGACACCATAACGATCCTTTTATGATGGCTAGTTTTCTTGCAATAACCGTGCAACGCGAGTGCAAAAAGCATGTAATTCGGTACTTTCCCCATATAATTCAGTATGTAGCAAGTGAGAGAGGGAGGAGGGAGCTGAGATTCGTGTCAGTAGGTTCGCCGCGATGGTCTGGAGCAGTCATACGCTCGCTAGTCTCCTGCCACCACTTGTCTCTCTCTCTCAGCAACATTACGTGCTGAAATTGCCACTCGACCTATGTCGAGCGCCGCCACATAGTCCAGCTTTATTTAACTCGACTTATGTGGTGAGCCGCTAATTAAGGGTTAAAGGAATACAGTGGACATTGATTTTTTTTTTTTGGAGCAACCAATATAACACATTAAAGACTTTAAATTACATTAGTATATACATACTTGCATAGGAGATAAGGCACATTCTATAACCGTGATAATTACTGCAGTACACAAACATGTCTAATACATCAGAACACAGTGATGGGTCAGGTCACGATACGGGCTCAGAGGGAGAAAGACCTGTGGAGTGGCTAGTCGATAGCGAGGAGGGTGCTAGAAGATTTTTAGAGGTGTCCCTTACTGCTACCAGGGTGTTGAAGCTGAATAAGTATGGCTTAAAGTGTGTGGCAGGTCTTCAGGGTCACCAGGGTTTAAGTGGCATGAGGAAAGATCAGCTGAGGACTTTGATATTGGGTTTAGAAGGGAGAGACCTGGGTGGAGAGGCGACTTTGGGCCCCGGTCCCCAGCCCCCCCTCCACTCTACCCCCGTATCAAACGTCAGGGTGCCTGAATTTAGTACATACCCCCAAGTTGATGGTCAATGGCAGCGTGGAATTCAATCACAGGGACCCTCCCCATTAAATGCACCTTCCCCTCCTCAAGGGTTGACTCCAGATTTGTTGTTTCGGCTTGAGATGGCCAAGGTTGAGGCTACCGAAAGACAGGCTAGAGCTCAGGTTGAGGCTACCGAGAGACAGGCTATACGAAAGGCTGAACTGCAGGCAGAGTCTACTAGGTATCGGGCTGACAGGGAGCTGGAGAGATCTCGAGTGGAGGTAACAGGGCGAAATATTGGGGGAGGTAACAGACATCGGGACCAATCATTGTCGCACCTGCTTAAACTAGTTCCTGTGTTCGATGAATTAGGTGTGGCTGAGATTTTTATGCGATTTGAGAAGAAGTGTCAGGAACACCAGTGGCCTCAGGAAAAGTGGGCAGCATTAGTTTCATCAAGACTCCTAGGAAAGGGGCTAGAAGCGTATGATAAACTACCTTTAGAGTCCTGTGTAGTTTATGATGAGCTAAAGAAGGCTGTGCTACGGGCCTATGAGTTACAACCAGAAACTTACCGCTTGAAGTTTCGGGGTGTTACTAAGGGCAAGGATAGTACCTTCCTAGAACACGCCCGGGACTTGTCTGATGCACTACGACATTGGCTGCGTTCTGAGAGGGCAGCTACTTTTGAGGAGTTGAGTGAGCTGGTTCTCTTGGAGCAGTTCTTTAAGTGCACAGGCGGGGACTTAACATTAAATATAAAGGAAACAAATCCTAGAACTCTCCAGGAGGCAGCAGAAATGGATGACTTCTGACTGTCATTAATTCGAGGGTGCGGAGCAGCAGCTAGGAGTGAGTCGGGTGCAAAGGATCGTACCCCTCCCCCTCCCAAGAATTTTGATACACATAAATACACAAAACCATCTAGCACTGACAATAAAACTGAACATAAACCAAATACCGTCCCGTATAAGAAGTATAATGGTACCTCCCACTCCCAAGGGAAACCAAAGAGTAAAGAGTGCTTTGCATGTCACAAGGAGGGTCAATTTGCAAATGCTTGTCCGAACAAGCCTCCAAACAAGGTTGTGTCATTGGCCCGCAGCATAGGGGTGTCGCCTATATCTTCTGAGTTTGCCAAGGGTAGTTCGTCAGAGGGTGGGACACAGCCTGTGTTCAAGAGTCCGGAAGGCTCGAACCCTGTCCGCGACGTCTTTGGGGGTCATAGAGGGCATGGTTTTGTGAGGTGGGCTGGCGAAAGGCGAGGAGTTAAGCTATTGCGTGATACGGGGGCTTCTCAGACCTTGTTAAAGAACTTTACTGGTAGGCCGATTAACGCTGCTCGGGTGGTGGTAGTTCAGGGGATCAATGCTACGAAGTCCTACCCGCTGGTGCGGATGGAGCTGGAGGGGGGTGGTGTGGCGAAGGAGCTGGATGTAGGAATTGTAGAGAACTTGCCTGTTGGGGGCGTCGACCTCCTCCTCGGCAACGACTTTGCGGTGCCTGCTTCTAAGGTTTCACCCTGGGTCGTTGCCGAGAAGGCGGCCGACGTTAGTAGGGAGGAACAGGAGTGGGTTGAGAAGTGTAGCATACAAACCATGGCGTGTGTTGTGACGCGTTCTCAGACATCCGGAGCCTTGCAGCCACCACCTCAGCCTATCAAACCGCGGAGGAAAGGTCACAAGAAAACGGGAAGTGTTGGTCAATTGGAGAGTTTTGAGCAGGCAGTGTTTCTTGGTGACTCATTATTGGCACCTATGTTAGAGTCTGGAGTAGCCCCGGGGCCTGTCACCGTTAGTGCAGGTGCAGGGCAGGAAGAGACTCTGCGACAGCATCATTATGCGCAGCGTGAGGAAAGGATGGCTCAGCGGGACATTGGAGGTGGAAATAAATTATTTAAGATGAACTTGGATAATCTCGCACCTGCTGATATATGTTCCTTGCAGCTGGAAGATCCTGAAGTCAGGGCGTGTGGTAATGGTGCTGTCGAACTGGAGAGCGATGGGGATGCGCAGCCTGGTGATTTTTTCTTGTCCGAGGGGATCTTGTATCGGAGACATCAGGATCCCAAGAAAAAGTGGGATGGCGGGTCAGGATTAGTGGACCAGTTAGTAGTACCAAGGGTGTGCCGTGAGAGCTTATTGAGATTAGCTTATGATGTGCCTTTGGCAGGGCACCTGGGGGCACGTAAGACGGAGGCAGCTCTGAGCAAGCTTTTCTGGTGGCCTGGGATAAAGGCGAGTGTCGTGTCATGGGTGTCACAGTGTCACACTTGTCAAGTTTTTGGGAAACCCAATCAGGTCATCCCGAGAGCCCCGTTACAACCCATCCCTGTCATTGGGCCGCCCTTCAGCAAAGTAGTTATCGATATGGTTGGCCCATTGCCCCCACTAGTGCCGGCAATAAATGTTTACTAACTGTAATAGATGTAGCAACACGGTATCCAGATACTTACCCCATGCGCAACGGCATGGCTAAGACTGTTGTCAAAAACCTACTTGTCTATTTCTCTCATTATGGCTACCCTCAGGAGATTCAGTCTGATCAGGGATCCAATTTTACTTCTGCTCTGTTTAAGCTGACCATGCAGCAACATGGGATAGTGTCTGTGGTGTCATCTGCCTACCATCCCGAGAGTCAGGGAGTTTTGGAAAGGTGGCACTCGACTCTCAAGAGTATGTTGCGGTGTTATTGCATGGAAAATGGGAAAGACTGGGATCTAGGTCTCTCATACGTTTTATTTGCTGCGAGAGAAGTACCTGGGGAGAGCTTGGGATTTAGCCCGAACGAGTTGGTTTTTGGACACAGGGTCAGGGGGCCCCTCCACATAGTCAAGGAGATCTGGGAGGGAGTCACAAAGCCATGCTCGCTTCTAAAGTATGTTGTTGAAAGCCGTGAGAGAATGCTAAAGAGCCTGGAGGTAGCAGGTCGGAACCTTAAGAGTTCACAAGCTCAGATGAAGGACAGATACGACCAGAAGGTGAAGCTGAGGGAGTTTGAAGTAGATCAGGAGGTACTGATACTACTGCCTCTGGTGGGACACCCCTTGTCTGCCAAGTATTCTGGTCCGTATCGGGTTGTAAGGAAGGTTTTTGATCTCGACTATTTAGTAGCTACTCCTGATCGTAAGAAAAAGAACCAACTTTGCCATGTAAATCTGATGAAAGAGTATGTGAGGCGCCCCTCCGAGCCTCTCACTGTCCCGGTGTTGATCTGCAGCGATCGTGGTGGAGAAGGAGGAAGGGACAGTCAAGCTGCGGGGGAGGATAATTGGGATTGTCATGTTTCCGCGGATCAGTGGGCTGGGAATTCTAGACAAGTGGCTCACGAGTTGATATTGCACCTGCCTGAGCAACAGCGTGTAGCTGTGCAGCACTTGTTTGATTCAAACCCAGCTGTTTTCGCGGAGCATCCTGGCCTCACTACTCAAGCGGTGCACGATGTCGATGTTGGGGACCACCCGCCCTTTAAATCAGTGCCATACCATGTTCCCCCTATTAAATTACCAGCACTTAGGGAAGAGCTGGATTATATGCTGAAACGTGGGCTGATTTCTGAGGGTGCAGTAAGGTGGACTTTCCCAGTCACACTGCAGCCCAAACCAGATGCCAAGGTGCGGTTTTGTATAGATTTCCGCAGGTTGAATGGTTTAACCCCCACAAATGCCTACCCTCTCCCTCGCGTGGACGACAGTGTGGATAAGATAGGAAAAGCCAAGTTCCTCACTAAGATAGACCTTGTTAAGGGTTATTGGCAAGTGCCCTTGTCTGAGCGAGCGCGAGAGGTGTGTGGGTTTGTGGTGGACGGTGCCACATATCGTTGCCATGTTATGCCATACGGGCTGAAAAATGCTCCTGCAACGTTTCAGAAATTAATGAACGACATTGTAGCCGACATTCCCAACTGTACGGTGTACCTAGATGATGTCATAATATACGACGATGATTTTAACGGTCACTGTGCTCACATCGGACAGCTTTTTAATAAACTGAATGAAGCAGGTTTGGTGGTAAACCTGGGTAAGTGCGATTTTGTCAAAGCCACAGTTATGTACCTGGGGTTCGAGGTGGGGATGGGTCAGGTGTGCCCTCCACAGACAAAGATCAAAGCCATCGATCAGTTTCCCCAGCCTACGACTAAGAAACAAATCATGCGGTTTCTAGGTATGATAGGCTATTATCGTCGCTTCATCAAAGGCTATTCGACTGTACTTGCACCTTTAACTGACTTATTATCTAAGGACAAGAAGTTCCGGTGGTCTCCTGAGTGTGCAGAGGCGTTTTCCTTGGTGAAACACCTGTTATGTACCCACCCCATACTCAGGGCCCCGGACTTCAGCAGACCTTTTCAGCTGGCGACTGATGCCAGTGGCGTAGGGGCTGGGGCTGTCTTGTTACAGACAGATGATGAAGGTATCGAACATCCAGTGAGTTTTTACAGTAAAAAATTCAATAGTGCACAAAGGAATTACTCTGTAATTGAAAAAGAACTCCTGGCGATAGTGCTGGCGCTCAGGCACTTCGATGTATATGTTCCTGCTTTCGGACTAGTCGTAGTGGTTTATACCGATCATCACCCTCTGAAATTCTTGAATCAGTTTCATAACCGGAATATGAGGCTGACCAGGTGGTCACTCATGCTTCAGGAGTATAATCTGGACATACGCCATATTGCCGGTTCTGATAACGTGATAGCGGATTGTCTATCAAGGGTGGATGATGTTGGTTAGACTGCCACAGGATTGAGGGTTGAGTGTGGAGGAAAATAGGCTGTCACTGTAGTTCAGCCGGAAAAAACATTAAAAAAAACAAAAACCTAATAAAAAAACTCTTTATTTTTATAACGTGTAGAATTTTGTATAAGATGTTGTAGCAGTATCTAAGTTGAATGTTTTCGCTTATTGTCGCTGAGTTAGTTGAACTTGCTCGGTGGAGCGCAACAGTCTTTATTTGTTTATATATAGTGCCTTGTGTCGCAACAGTGTGTGGTACTATGAGAAGCTTTCTGATAGATATGAAGAACTTAGTCAAGGGTCTTATATCTTGGGGGAGGTGTGACGCTTCTGCATATTAGCCACGTGCGGGCATGCGCGCGCGTCGGCTGCCCAGCCGTTTAGAAACCGGCTGGTGGCAGCCGGCCGGCCGGCTTTTCCTTAGTATATATCCTACGACAATGTAACTAATGTCTGGGATATTCTTTTGTTGTTTCACAGCTTGTAGCTGCCCTTATTCTTAACCAACGCATCTTAGTATATTTTATTCTCGATAATTGATTGTTTCATTATAATATATAAGATGTAAGTCTAGTGAGAGTGGGAGAGAGAGACTGGCTTGGGACGTTGCTTCGCTTGCTTAGCTTGGGACGAGCCTGAAGCGCTGCCACATGCATTTGATTGCAACGTTAGGCTTAGTTTCGACTCACGCACGGGGTAGAGGATTTTGACCCGGCAACTGTGTTGAGTGTTGCCAAGCCTGGGATGTATTCTGCATGCCTAGGGCGGGGTCCAGACAGATTCAAGACTCAGAGCTCACCTCACTGTCGTACCCTTCGGACCCCCTTGATATCTATCCCTCTCAACCCCACTTAGAAACTTTCTCTCTTACTTTGTATACCTTCCTTCCACTACTTCACCAATCTATTTAATTATCCCATCCCCTTGATAGACCTTATATCTATTATTGTATTAACGACGAGCTCTCAGATAACTAGATAGGATTTTGGGACTTATGCAGAGACGTAATTGTTAATGAGACCTAGGAAGCTTTTTTGTTGTCTCATATTTGGTGGTTTCATGCTTGCTAGTGTGTTCTTGTGTCAGGTTAGCAGGGGCTAGACCGGAGGGGAGGCTTTTTGCGATCCTTTAAGTAAAGTCTGCTGGTGCGAGTCCTGTGGACCCGCACGACTTTACTAGGATACCCGTGGGAGTCTGGGGGCATTTTCTTGTCTGTGTCCCTGTGTGTCTAGTGTTGTGTTGTGTGAGGGCCCTTGCCTAGTCCACTCAGCACTGCGCTAGCACGTCTTGCTTTTGTTTTAGGGTCGCCAGGAGAGAGTCAGATACTTGCGATCTGAGTCTCTCAAGAGAGCACCCTTTCAATTAGAGTAATTTGGCGCACAGACTTGGGAACGTCCCTAGGCTAGAGCAGGTGGCTCAGCCCGGGTATCCGAAGCCTATATCCTTCCGGCTAGACCTCTGCCACCTGGCAGATTAACAGCTAGGGGTTTATTATCTCTGCATGCTTGTTATTGTGCCACAGTTTACCGTTTTTGTGAGCATTTTGAGTCAGGGTGTGGCTTAGAGACTCTGTCCGAGCAGGCTTGCCTGACTAAGAGTGAGAAGCACACCTGTATGTGGTTATGTTGCGAGTTGCTGCCTTTATTTAATTATACCTATGCCGTTATACACTGTATGGCCTATCGCTAGTATTTATTCCTGCTTATGAGTTAAGAGTTCTCTAAATCCGTAACGTACTTTCTTTGCTAAGCTTCAGATCCTACAGTAGCCGCATGCAGTTTAGAAACCCGCATCTTGTCTACCTATACGATGTTTTGAGGACTGTTTGCTTTCACCTTCTTTCACGCAGGGGTGATTAGTTGTATTAATTAACGTAACGTTAAATGTACTTTCTTCTAGTTTGTTATTAAATTGTTTCTGCAAGTTAATTCCGTTATCTATCTTTTCCTTGAAGCTTTAAGTCAACTTAATTGTGTGATCTTTTATATAGCCTGCTTGACTATCAGCAGTCTATAGTGCGTGCACCCTGTAACCGAGTCATAGGATACCTCGTTGTCCAGGCAGGACTCTTGACGGTTTAGGGTGGTTTGTTGCCTGTGTTTATAGATAAGGGTTGGATCTAGCGTTTTCCGTTGTTGCTTGTTGCCGCATACCTAGTCCAATAGAAAGAGCCCAGTGTTTATATATCCCAGGACGTAACACCTATCATCACAGAAGAAGGGTACGTAATTTGAGAGCCGTTGTGGTGGAGGAGTTACCAGTATACAAGCCAGGGAGGGGATTAGAGATAGAGGTCAATGCTATCACGGCTCGGGGTTACAAATTAGCAGATCCAGGTATCACTGATGGAGATATGATAGGGTTACTGATTGGGGCGGACTTTTATTACCACTTTGTACATTCAGGCTATGTCAGAGAAGGAAGTATAGTTATGTTTCCCACAATTTATGGTTACGCACTGAGTGGCACTTATCAGTCAGATATAGAAGAGACCCATGTAGAGTTAGTCACTGTTCTTAAGTTAGCAGTAGACCCTTTAGTGGAGATACAGGAAGATATTGGCAGGAATTCTCCAGAATTAAAGGATCTGACAGCTCTATGGGACTTGGACCATATTGGTATAAGTCCTAATGAGACTGGTAAGGGTGGGGAGAAAGTCTTAAATAGATTTTCTGAAACGGTAAAGTATTCCGAAGCACAGGGACAGTATATAGTGGAACTGCCATGGAGAGATAACATAGATAAATTACCTGATAAATTTCAGTTAGCCCTGGGCAGAATGAGAGGCTTGCAGCGTAAGTTTATAAAAGATCCCAACTACTGTCAACAGTATACAAAGGTTCTGGATAATCAGATAGAAAGGGGGTTTATTGAAAGTGTAGAAAACAGGAATCAAGCTGGTCATCCCATTCACTACTTAGCTCACCATGGTATTACCAAGGATAGTGTTACTACGCCTGTACGGATAGTGTTTGACTGTTCGGCTAGGATGGACGAGAAGGCGATCAGTCTGAATGACTGTCTCCATACAGGTCCATCTCTAGTGGCTGACCTCACCCAGGTGCTTCTGCGCTTTAGATGCCATCAATTTGCCTGGGTGAGTGATATTGAGAAAGCATTTCTCATGGTGGGGTTGAGTGAGAAAGATAGGGATGCTACCAGGTTTCTGTGGCCCGTTGATCCCTTGGATGTTGCAAGTCCTTACATTGTCTACCGGTTCCGTGCAGTTCTGTTCGGGGCCACCTGTTCCCAGTTCCTCCTTAATGCTACCATTCAAAAACACCTGTCTATGATACAGGAGAACAGTGAAGTAGTTAATAAGCTCCAAAGGGGGCTGTATATTGATAACTTGCAGGGGACTGGTGATGATGTAAGTGATTTGCAACAACAATGTTGGGATGCCCGTAGAGTATTTTCCAGCGCTAACCTGTCTTTACGTGAGTGGGTCACAAATAATGAGAATTTGCGGGAATTGTTGCACCTGAAGGGTATAGCTTCCGCCAAACAAGACGGGGTTAGGGTGCTTGGCGTTGGGTGGCTAACTAATAAGGATATGTTACAGGTTAATTTCCGCGGAGGTAGCCCTGCATTGGTTACGAAACGCGAGGCTCTAAGTCTAACCGCGAGTGTGTTCGATCCTCTAGGAGTGTTGCTACCGGTAACCATCCGGGCGCGGAGGTTCGTACAGGACTTGTGGAGATTAGAGTGTGGGTGGGATGTCCCCATTCCAGATGACATGAGAGCTAACTGGCAGGGTATTTATAACGATATGATAGATAGTACAGGTATCATGTTTCCCCGTCAGGTCACTAATTCTAGGAGGGTTACGCTGCACCTATTTAGTGACGCTAGCTCAGTAGCATATGGTGTAGCGGCCTATGCGGTTGGTGATGAGGTGAGTAGGTTAGTAATGGCCAAAGCTAAGGTGGCGCCTATTAAGTCCCTCACCATACCTAAGATGGAGTTGACTGCTGTTCTTCTCGCACCTCGTCTCGCATGTTATATATGTGAGGCCTATGCGGACGAGCTGATTATAGAGAATGTATACCTCTGGTCGGACAGCCAGATAACCCTATGCTGGTTGTCTAGTAAAAAGATTTTGCCTATATATGTTCAAAATAGAGTTGATGAGATAAAGTCATTAGTCCCCGGCGCTCATTTTCGTTATGTGTCCACAGAGGACAACCCCAGTGATCTAGTTACCAGAGGGATTTCTTATGTGTCCTTACTTGCTTCATCGCTTTGGTGGGGAGGGCCCATATGGCTACCTCACCAAATGCTATGGCCTGATCATGGCCCAATAGGGGGCTCAATAGGAGGGGACACCACTGTGGGTTGTAACGTGAGTCAAGAAGGAACCCTGTCATTGCCGGTACCAGTTGCCCCTACTGCCATATTGAATTGGGACCGGTATGGCTCATATATGAAGTCATGGCATGTAATGGCATGGGTCCTTAGGTTTATTAGGACTCTTAAAGAGAAGACACAAGGGAACTATCAGGCAAAACCGGCATACCTGACGGTGCCGGAATTAAGAGCAGCAGAGTCAGCCATGATTAAGGTAGCTCAGAGAGAAGCTTACTCTGAGGAACACCACTATTTGTCAAAAGGACAGGGCACACCAAGCAATATAGTGAAGCAGTTAGGCCTCTATATGGAGGGAGGCATGATACGCTGTAGAGGTAGGCTACACTTTTCAGCTTTACATGATAGCGCCAAGTACCCTATCGTTATCCCTAATAAATATCGTATAGCCACTCTCCTTAGTAATTACTGCCACACAGTGTGTGACCATAGTGGTGTTAGTTATGTTGTAAATTACATAAGGCAAAGATGGTGGATCCCCAAGATTAGACAGGTAGTAAAGAAAGCCTTACGGGGACGTATCATATGTAAGAGATTGCAAGGTACTTCATACCGTGCTGCACAGGTCCCTCCGTTGCCAGAGTTTAGGGTTCAGGAGGTGAGTCCTTTCCAGGTAATGGGGGTTGACTACACAGGTGCCTTGCCAGTAAAAGAGAAGGGGGGTGCTGTAAGTAAACTATATGTAGTCTTATTCACCTGTGCAGTTACTAGAGCGGTCCATGTAGAAACGGTGTCTAACCTCTCCTGCGAATAATTTTTGCATGCGTTCCGTAGGTTTAGTAGCAGGAGGGGTTACCCTGAGATTATGATGAGTGATAATGCCACCACATTTGTTAGCGGAGCCAGTACATTACGGGAGTTGATGGATAATGCAAGGTTAAAAGGTACTCTAGCGGAATTCACGTGCGAGTAGCGGTTTATACCGGCCAGGGCGCCATGGTTCGGTGCCATATGGGAACGGGTAATTGGCATCCTAAAGGCTGGCTTGAAGAAGGTACTGGGTCGAGCATTGGTTACCACAGAGGAACTGAAGACGGTATTACTGGAGCTCGAGGCCACAGTCAATGATCGCCCGCTTGGTTACAGCTACAGTGATCTTGAAGACCCTCTACCCATCACTCCTTCACAACTGGTTCATGGGAGGCAGATCAGAAGCTTTCCAAGACGGGAAGTCACGGAGGAAGATCTCAGGGACACGACTTGGCGTATCAATGATTCCGTCAACCAACGCTTCCAATATGTTACGAAGCTCTCACATGACCTGTGGAAAAGGTGGAGCAATGATTATCTAATATCACTCAGGGAGCAACATCATCACTTAATGGTAAAAAAAGGGATAGCATCGCCGCAAGTTGGGGACGTCGTTCTAGTACATGATGACTGCCCCCGACTTTGTTGGCGTATAGGTCGGATAATGAAACTTCTTCGTGGTCCTGACCACGAATGTAGGGTAGTTCAGGTAAAAACAGGAGCCGGTTTGACCACCAGACTGGTGGTTAAGCTATACCCACTAGAGATAGATTTAGAGGTAGTCGATGGCGACAGCTAACCGAACTCTGATAATATCCTTCCTGCTACTGGAGCGGACCGAGGTGATACCCCTCCGAGGCCGTCACGTCGGGCTGCTTTGGGTTCCTCCCAGTTGTAGCGATCCATGATCGGGACGGGACAATTGTAAATACTTTGTATATAACTGGTGGCGGAGTATGTCGTGAATCCTAGCTGGTATATATACCGTAGTTTGAATTTCCCGGGTTCACGACAGCTGGTTCCTTTTTGTTTATATACATAACTTTATTTATCTTTGTGGATAAATATTACTGTGGTTGCACCAATTATATCTTAGTTTATTTTCCCTTATTATTTAATCACGGGAGACAATATAGAACCCTTAAATATATTTATATTGTTACGATAAAAGGATATCTCAGTGCACTTCACACAGAGACTTCGCCCCGTACACAACAACCACCAGTTGCTGCCACATTACAACAGAACTTCACTGAACTACACCTACCGACATGTCCATCACCTAACCTACACTCTTTGCATCACAGCTAAGTTCCTTTAATACTAGAAGTACTTCATAAATATTACTGGGACTACCACAGATAACCTACACATACATGTTTACAAGTAAGTCAAACGCCGACCCGGTATCAAATTTATAGCCTAGGCCATTTCATCTTCCCAGGTCTAATTATTACTTTATATCCGTTTCTCCTCTACCCCCTAGGAATAATATTCAGGATAATGAGCGAGCCGGGGTCTCTGTTGTTTCTTCCCTCGCTCTCTGGATACCCACCTTATATTATGTTGGGTTACGCCCCTCTTTATGACGTAAAACCACTTATTAACATTCACGTGTACATCAGGAGGTGTGGTGTGGAGGTAGATGTGCTGGAAAGTGTGAAAAGGAACAACTTGAGATGGTTCGGCCATATGGAACGTATGGAAAGCGAGAGAATGACTAAGAGGGTGTACGAGAGCGAGGTGGAGGGACAGAGGGGGAGAGGTAGACCGAATATGAGGTGGAAGGATGGAGTGAGGAACTACATGAACGAAGGCGGTGCTGGTTGGGGGGAGGGGCGTCGACTGACTGGGGACAGAGGTGCATGGGGGCGGTTCGTTCGTGGCCACCCCTTCGGGGATCACGGCGTCAGGCAATAGATAGATAGATAGATAGTGTACATCACGACCAATCCTAGTACCTGTCAATAATGACGTCATAAGGTGTGGCTTCCAACGTGACCTGTTCTGGGTAACTTTCCATCAGAGCGGTCACATGTAACCAACTCTATTGTGAGATCTCGAGAATGCTGACTAGAAGCTGACGTCTACTTAAACCTCAGATTCTAGGCGCCCAGTACCACTTGCCTCCATCATATACAGTCGGTGTAAGAAATATTATGTTTACTAATATGAATAGTTGTATTAAGGTGGTTATAATAGTGAGATATACTTTAAATATGTATTCTAGTGTTTAAGTAATACATGGAGTAATAGTTGGATATATTGGAGTATCTAACACGCCCCCCTTTAAGATAAGAGACATAAATTCTTCCACTGAAATTACCCACAAACAAAATATAATAGAAATTGATTATAGTATCAAGAATATATTTTCAGGTTTTGTGATTTTTTGTTTTGTTTTTCTTTTGTTTTTGTAAAATTATTTGAAGTTTGTAAATTTACTATATAGAAGGGAATTTAAAATTAAGAAAATCTGGAAGAAAAATGTACATAAGAACAATATAAAGAGATTATATATATACATATAAGTGGACCCATACCTCAAACAACAAAGACATAAGAGCAAATCGAACATAACTGAAGCAATGTAGAGAAAGTTTATCATCCTTTCGATAGGATCCACCAATTACTACACCACTTCGTCAATGTATTTGATCGAAATATTTATCCAGTCATTAGTGGTTGTGAAATATGAATACAATAAATAGTAGGGTATAGTCCAAGTGAATACTTAAATTAAAATTGATAACTCGTGTTTCAAGAGTTATAATACTAGATTTCAACATTGATAACACTGTGATGAATTTGTAGATGCAGAGTGCAACTAATTTTCAATATAGATAAAAACTACGTTGAAGCTTATACTAAGGAAAAGAAAGAGATAGGTAATATCTTTGAATTCTGGTTTTCAACACGGAATACCAAGGACAGAAAATTAAACCAATCAAATAATATGCAATATGCAAACAACAAATAAAATGTGCAAAATAGCTATAAAGTATACACAATAACATTTACATAGAATATATTAAAAACAAATGCTGAAAATAGAAAATCTGAAAAAGAACAATTCCAATATACAAATAAAATTCATGCAAGGTAAGTTAAACACGGAATCGTACCAACAAAAATGCCACAGGTCTGTTTACAAGCCCCTATTGCCTTACACATAATGAAAACAATTTATGGTCTAACATTTTGGATAATCTCAATCCTTGTCAACCTACCTTCAATGTTCCTGGAAATTACAGGGAAAATGATAATGAAAATAAGCACGACAAGACCAGTGAACAGTGGCAGAGGGTAGATGTACACAGGGCGAACGAAATGCATGAACGACAACGTATCCATGGATGTGTTAATCAGCTCCAAAGTGTCAATCTCACGCGAAATTATCTTGGGAAATGAAAAGTTGTTTGTAATGAATACTTCAGACGTAATGCTAGCAAACAGAATATCATGTTCTGTGAACGAAAGCATGTGAGTGAATGATGGGTAAAGAGTAAGATGTGACGAAACCAACAGACACGAGTCCCCCACATAAACTTGGCCAATACATGATTTATGAAAGGGTGCACGGTCCGGGCAAGTAATCAGTAGTTCTGAAGCAGTCACAAAATAAAGAAAATGAGTATTAATTACGTGAACATTAAAAAATGGGTGAAATTGAACCGGAGTGAAATTACAGTTATCCAGGATATCGGTATTGCCAATAATAGCTTGAACGCATTTGTTAGACTTCATTGGCAGTAAAGGAACGGCAGACGCTGGACAAATAGTAAACAAGCCGAGAGCCGTGTGACACCACGCATGAACAGTGGAGGAACTCAATAACGAATAGTATTCATCCGTATACTACCCTTTCGAAACTAGCAAAATCTCGGCAGGAAAATTAATAGTGAGCAAGGAATTATGAAAGTTTACCGGAAAAGGTATAATTTCAACTCAAGACAAACTCATGGCAGAAGCAAAAGGGATCAAAATAAGAAATTTACCGTGACTCACGTACACCTCGAGGAAAGGGTAATAAGACTCTAATTCTGAGTGAACCACCAACGGTACCAAATCATATTCCCTCTTTGCCAATTTCAGCAACTTGTATAAGTCAGCCAAGGAAAGTAAGTCAGATGTCACTAGTCCGTTCTCCGCGTGAACTAAAGCATGCATATAACATTCAAAATTCTTCCCAAAAATAGTAGATATAATATCCCGGTATCCATAATACCAAGACACGCCCTACAATCCTTCCTACGACACCCATCTGAGGAACCGAAAACAAATTATGACTACAAATTTACATGTAAAATTAATCCAAATTCATTCCCAAACTGTCTACCCACCATTGAGCAACAAAATGACCTCCCTCTTTAACAAAAGCAACATTACTCGATCTTAAATTATATTTATGAGCACCACTTGTCTTTGTAGGCCGTTTACATCCGCTAACATTCCTCGGACTCATCGGTTTGTGGTCAACAGAAATATCTTCATAACCAGGTAAATTGCGTATAACACGTTTCAAATTATTCATATGAGCCCTTTTCTCAACGCCCTTTTCTAAGTGTTTTATAACAGTACTATTCCTGTCGACTGAAATTACGCGATAAGGACCCTCGAAAACAGGTTGTAATTTATCTTTGGCGTAAAATTCCCTCAAATAAATAAGATCCCCTACAAACAATATTAACATCCCTCTTACGTGTATTCGCTACGTCCATCATGTCTTCCTTTGATTTCGAAAGAGAACTGCGTAATGTCTTATAAATAGACCGAAAATTATTCAAGTGATACAGCACATAATCATCGCAGTTATAAACAGGAGAATTAGACTGAACTAGCGAATTATGAGGAAGTCTCATGTCTCTACCAAAAACAATAAAATAAGGCGAATCCGCAATTGAGGAATTTATCGAACAATTTAGTGTTGATTCTGCAAAGTGCAAAACTGAATCCCAAGTACTCGTATCACGATCTAATAATAAACCGCGAAGAGCACGAATAAGAGATTGATTAGCGCGTTCCGCCAAGCCATTAGACTGGGGTGAATGAGGACAAACAGTAACATTATCTATAATATATTCATCGCATAGTTTCGTCATACTAGAATTACAAAATTCTATACCATTTTCAGTTATAATTGTATTAGGACAACCAAATTTACACACGACGTCCGCTAAAAATTTATTAGCGACCGATTTCGCCTCTTTATCCTGCAACACTGATAACACGACATACCGGGAAAAGTGACAAATAGTGAGCATAATGTATTGACTTCCGGCGTAAGTCAGTGGAAGTTTCAATAAATCTATAGTAACCACATCGAAAGGATACGCCGGAATCGGATATTCCCCGATTTTCACATCCGGGCTCAACTTAGGTTTAATAGTGGTACATGTAGAACAACAGTCAATATATCTATCTATATCCTTTTTCATCGTCCGCCAATAATAATTTCTCTGGGCTTGTGTCAAACACCGAAGCTTCCCCGGATGCCCAATTGTATCATGTCCATGTAAAATAGGCAATAAAGTACTAATTTGCGAATCTGGAATGACTAGTTGCATTATTACCCTATCATTTAAATCCATCTTTCTGTACAAACACCCTTCATGCATTACAAAATTAGAATAATCAAAACCTGCTAAGTCGGGGTGACAAGGGACATTGCCACTAAAATCACCCGATTCCAAAGCAAGAATAACTTTACCCCAATAACTATCTTTAAGCTGGTCTAACGCAATACTTTTACTGCACAATAGTGCGTTAACCGACACTAGAGCACCAGGATTCCTTGATAACGCATCGGCAACTGTGTTGAGCTTGCCTTCAACATACAATAATGTAGGATTGTATGATGCTAATGTTAACTTCCACCTGGCACATCTACCCGTGAGAAGTTTATCATCAAACAATTTAATTAGAGGCTTATGGTCTGTCCAAACAGTTACATCATAACCATATAATACCCCACGAAATATATTTAACGCCCAAATTAGCGCTGCACCTTCTAAATCGGTAACACAATAATTCTGTTCCGCAGGTTTTAAAGAACGGCTAGCGAATCCTAACGGCCGTAAGAGATTACTATCGTCATACTGCATAAGAACCGCTCCAAACCCAGTATATGATGCATCAGAATTAATATAGAAAGGTTTCTTAAAATCAGGGAAAGCAAGGGTCGGTCGAGATGTTAAACTCGCCTTTAATTCAGCAAAAGAACCCTCTTGTTCAACTCCCCACAAAAATTCAACGTCCTTCTTGAGTAAAATATATAGGGGTTTCGCGATGCTAGCGTAGTTCTTTATAAATGTCCTATAGTAGCCCGATAGGCCCAAAAATTGCCTTAACTGTTTTACGTTAGTGGGCGTAGGAAATTTAGTGATAGAATTTGTCAATTGAGCAGTGGTATTTACCCCGTCCGGAGTTAATTCATGCCCCAAAAATGACAGTTTCTTTTTAAAGAATTCACATTTACTGATTTTAATTTTTAATCCTGCCTCATTTAATTTAGAAAGTATATTTCTCAGTGCGATAAGATGTTCCTCTACCGTTCTAGAATTTGTTTATAATATCGTCTATATATACATAAACATTGTGACCGATCAATCCTGCCAATACATTATTCATTAATCTCTGAAAAATTGCAAGTGAATTTTTAAGGCCCATGGGTAGACGTTTATATTCAAAAGTACTGGAAGGAGAATTAAATGCTGTATATTGCCTTGATTCCGGTGATAACCCAATTTGATGAAACCCACTCGAAAGATCGAGGGTTGAAAAGACCTTGTTATTCGTACCCAAACTAGCAAGAATTTCCGGTATCACCGGCATATGAAAATGATCGGTCTCCGTAATGGTATTAAGTTTCCTAAAGTCTACCACGACTCTAAACTCCCCCTTCGCCTTCTTCGGAACTAAGAAAAGAGGTGATCGCCAAAGTGACGTTGATGGTTGAATTACGTCCTGAGAAAGTAAATCTGAAACATGTTTATCAGTCAATTCCCGTTGACTGTGCGATAAGCGATACATAGGCAGGTAAACGGGCTTCTGATCCTTGTCACTCAACACAATTTTATGGTCCATAATGTCAGTAAACCCCATAGCGTCCCCTTTCAAATGTACGGACTAATTAAATTCCCTCAATAACGCCTTAAGCGGACCCTGAGCCTCAGGAAAGTCGGTACCTTGTAAATCCTCGTAAATCTTACGCATTCTATCCTCCATACCAGGAGAGTTCCCTGTGCGCACTGAAGCCACGGGAAGATAATTAATTTCTTCGAATTTACAAGGTACACAGGAAGCATTACATAACTTCGTATCCGCATATCATTTCATTAAGCCATTTGTGGTATTTAAAATGAGAGTTTGGAAAACATTGGTGTCATCCACCTCATGTAACGCTTGAGCGAACGTAATACCCTTGATCGCTGAGGAATCGGGTAATAATACAATAGAATTTAATGTACTCTTAAGATTGTTCGCATAAACATTAACAACCTTCGCATTCTGCGGTTCAACAATAGTATTACAGTGAATGAGAATATCAGAATCCACCATAGATTGTTTCAAATAATCATGCAGTTTAATCTCGACACCGGGAAGAGCGGGGTTGGTAGTGTGGACGTGCCGGCATCTACCTCCCCCGATATTCCTGCCAGATGTACGACGCTTCGCCTGAAAGGTTTTACCACTCTCCACAACGCCCTTACGTACACCCCTTGATACAAATTGTACATTTTCTGGGAAGCTAGATGACGCCTCAATATAAGTACCATCAATAGATACACCATTCATCTCTAGACTTAAAATAAATTTACGGTCCCTCATTGTCTTAAAACCCAACAGAAGGTCCGAAGAGATATTTAAACCCTGAACAACGTACACTTTCTCCGTCATTAAATCCAAGTCCTCATGCAATGCCAACGGTAAGTATATAACCCCCAATATTGAAATATTATCCCCTGAAACACTCTGAAGATTAACATTGGGGAATTCAAGTTTAAACGAATCATCATGATTCAATTTGTTAGAGACAGAGCTAGACATTAGGTTCACAGGAGAACCTGTATCAATTAAAACACTTATATCTGTATTATTTACACATGACTTCAAAATGAACGAGTCAGGTGAATGCATAAGGGCACTTATCATTAACGTAGGACATTCCGGAGTTTGTGTACATTGATGTTTTACGTTACGTTTGCTTGGGAGTGATCATAAGCTTCCCCCGACCTAGGGTGACTGGCTTTCCAATCGTCCAAATCTACCTTCACTTCCGGGCAAGTTTCGGTCCTGTGAACATTACACTTGCATCTACGACAGAAAGGTTGCTTACCTGCCGTATATTCATATAGCTCCTTGGCCTTTATGTTACAACGAGGAACAATGTGACCCCGTCCCCCACAATAAAAACACATAACATCCCTGTGTTGACCAGATGCGCCGGTAGCCATTATCGCAGGTCTCTGCGCGCCCTGACCGCCTCCGCCTGTTGACCGGTCGACCACCATTCCCCTGATAACGAGGCGATTGATGGTTCCATGTTTGAGAGCTGTAACTCTGTATACTCTGACTTACTAGTGCAGGTTTATGGAATTTGGGAAAAGAACTGTTTGAGGAGAACTGCTGGGGATTTCTATGTGGTTGAGAGTTCTTATTTGGTTGACTCTGTTTAGGGAAATTCTGTTTAGGCCCAGGTTGAGCTGGGGAAACAGGTAGGGAATACCTAACGGCAGCACACGAGAACTAAATTTGCTCGGTGGTTACACCGCTAGTATCACAAGACTTCCTAAGTTCCTTCGAGAATTTATTGAGAGACATTGTTGGAGGGAACTCGATACGTCGTGCGATCGGTTTCACGGTGTCTGGTAAAGCACTAACCAGCATAACATACCCCAGTAACTTGCTCAGCTGTCCTATTGTTATCTTACTGTCCTCAAACCAGGAGTGACGAACTAGATCCTGCGACATACAATTCGCGAACTGTGAACACTGCGCCAATAATGTATCTACTGACAGATTTTTCTTTTGCTTCAATAGCTGATCAGCGAAATCATGGAATTTCGCAAATTCCCCTTTAGCTGACGACCCAAGCTTCTCTAGGAATTCTAGCCTGAACTCATCCTAAGTCTTAGCATGTATGAGGTCATCGCAAGCCATAAGGTACCCAGCTGGAGTATTCCCTTTGTTAATTTTCGAGCGAAAAATGTAAATTTTGGCCCTCTCCTGTGTGATACCCTTTGCTGCAATTTCCGTCTCTACATCATCCAAAACTGAAAAAATATTTCTGTGTTCTTCCAACCCAGTGAAATTTTGTACGGCCTGACCATGGGTCACACTTAAATGAAAAGCCTGGGGTTCGTTACCCGACAAAATGACGTTATTTTCGGGAGGTGTGGGAATTAGTATACTAGGCAATGGTTCCAAATAGGTGGGGGTCGTATCTCGGAAAGTCCCACTTCTTAACACACTCTGATTAACATTTTGGTACAAAGGTGGAAGTCCCGAAGAAGCCGGATTTGCTTGAGACTCAATCTCTGAATAATGATTATCAAAATCACTCCAATAATCGTCCGAAAAATCGTCTCCGCTGTCCTCAGCAATATCAGATCATTCGGGATCAACTGGATTGATAGCGGGAACCTTAGGCCTTTTGCTAAACAGTCGTTTTAATGACATGTGGAAATTTCACTTGATAAACATATAATATATAAAATCCTCCCATTTATATAGTAAATAATTCCTGTAAAAAAAAAACACCGCACAATAAACCTTGAATCTAAATACACCCTATTTTGCACAAATTAATTAATTAATTAAAAGGCAGTGATAAAAAAATGAATTACACAATTGTATGAATGTATTGAATTAACACCTTACGAGCGGCCTATGCGGTTTATTTATGTGTACCGCCCAGCGGGGTATTTTTAGCCAAAATAGGGCTGTTTGCGTGATCATTTTCATGCCTAAATAAGACCCAGAACGTAAAACAAGTATCTATCCCTGAAAGGGCATAAACAGAGCTTTCGAATGACACAATAACGATCCTTGTATGATGGATAGTTTTCTTGCAATAACCGTGCAACGCGAGTGCAAAAAGCAGGTAATTCGGTACTTTCGGTACATAATTGAGTATGTAGCGAGTGAGAGAGGGA
Source organism: Paralithodes platypus (assembly GCA_032716605.1). Classification (NCBI taxonomy): domain Eukaryota; kingdom Metazoa; phylum Arthropoda; class Malacostraca; order Decapoda; family Lithodidae; genus Paralithodes; species Paralithodes platypus. The sequence continues at coordinate 58,781,312 of CM064487.1, read as the reverse complement.
GGAGGGAGCTGAGATTTGTGTCAGTAGGTTCGCCGCGGTGGTCTGGAGCAGTCATACGCTCGCTAGTCTCCTGCCACCACTTGTCTCTCTCTCTCAGCCACATTACGTGCTGAAATTGCCACTCGACCTATGTCGAGCGCCGCCACATAGTCCAGCTTTATTTAACTCGACTTAAGTGGTGAGCCGCTTTTTAAGGGTTAAGATTGGTATAATTTTATGGATAGAAAGATGCACTTAAGACCTCCAGTAACACATTACCTCTTCAATGTCATGCCTGGCTGTATCGTATATCCTCACTCAAACCAAGGCAAGATACAACTGCCTGCAGCAGTGCAGTGCCTCTGTGGTATGCTAGGCAGAAGAGAATTGTTGTGAGTTAGCCGCGGTGGAGCTTGGGTGGTTTTCACTGCCGACGACGTCCAGAATTCGGCCTCAAACCACTGTCACTCAAACTTGGTCCTCCTAAGTCAGGCTAATCACACCACACGTCGGTACCATATCCATGTAGACTCCTCCTCCGTCAGACAAAGTTGAGGATTCCCTGCTTCCGCCGCAAGAATAGTTTGACGAATTTGCGACCAGCCCCGTAGTTGTGTGGGGGAGCGTTGCAGGCAGGGAGGGAATTTGATTTGGTACCGTTGGTACTATTCGCTTAAGCTTACATGGTGTGCAGCGCGTGGTCCTTTTTTGTTTCAACAGAGGCTACACTCACGTGTCGATTAATTGACCGCTAAAGCTACTAAAATTATTTAATTCAAGTCACTGGAGTCTGTATACATATATATAATTCACACACGGCGGGCTGAAACACTTGTACATCTGGCAAGTTTCCCACCGATGCCACCATGTAAGCTTAAGCGAATAGGGTTAATAATGGTATCAATTCCCCTATATACTGTATATGCTGCTACCATCACAGGTTTACCCTGGGATTAATTAGATAACTCAAATGAATGTTAGATAAATGGTAAGGTTAGGTAAATGAAACTTGAGAATAATTAAGAATAGTATAATAAAAGATATCTTAAGACTTATTCAGAAGTACACTAATATATTGATTGTATAAGTATTTGTATCAGTACGATTAATACAAGTATGTTATATAGTCTGGTTATCACACACGGAGCTAACATCCGACCCTTCGATGAGCGAGCCGGGGTCTCTCTTGTTTCTGCCCTCGCTCTCTGGATGGGTACCTTATATTATGTTGGGTTACGCCCCTCCTTATGACGTAAAACCACTCATTATCATTCACGTATACATCACGACCAATCCTAGTACCTGTCAATAATGACGTCATAAGGTGTGGCTTCCAACATGACCTGTTCAGGGTAACTTTCCATCAGAGCGGTCACGTGTAACCAACTCTATTGTGAGATCTCGAGAATGCTGACTAGAAGCTGACGTTTACTTAAACCTCAGATTCTAGGCGCCCAGTACCACTTGCCTCCATCATATACAGTCAGTGTAAAAATTATTATGTTTACTAATATGAGTAGTTGTATTAAGGTTATAATAGTGAGATATACTTTAAATATGTATTCTGGTATTTAACACCTTACGAGCGGCCTATGCGGTTTATTTATGTGTACCGCACAGCGGGGTGTTTTTAGCCAAAATAGGGCTGTTTACGTGATCATTTTCATGCCTAAATAAGACCCAGAACGTAAAACAAGTACCTATCCCTGAAAGGGCATAAACAGAGCTTTCGAATGACACCATAACGATCCTTGTATGATGGATAGTTTTCTTGCAATAACCGTGCAACGCGAGTGCAAAAAGCAGGTAATTCGGTACTTTCAGTACATAATTGAGTATGTAGCGAGTGAGAGAGGGAGGAGGGAGCTGAGATTTGTGTCAGTAGGTTCGCCGCGGTGGTCTGGAGCAGTCATACGCTCGCTAGTCTCCTGCCACCACTTGTCTCTCTCTCTCAGCCACATTACGTGCTGAAATTGCCACTCGAGTTATGTCGAGCGCCGCCACATAGTCCAGCTTTTTTTAACTCGACTTATGTTGCTCGCCGCTAAATAAGGGTTAAGTAATACATGGAGTAATAGTTGGATATATTGGAGTATCTAACATATTTGTTTTTTGAGGAATATTTTGGGCACGTTGGATTTTTTTTTTGGCAACGTAGTATAGCACTTGAGTTGTCTTCAAGCATTTTTTGAGTGAATAGTGCTACATGAGAGTTTAGGTATTTTTTTTTATAAACGTTGAGGATTTCCGGTGGACTCTATGTCGAACGACGGATCAGTGCACAGTGAGGACACAGTACGGGAAGCAGGCGAGGAGGTGGAGAAGGTGGAGTTGTTAAGCGGCGTTCGGGTGGTGAACAATGAGGAGGATGCTCGGATATTTTTGGAGGAGCCTGTGTCAGCGGATCGGGTGTCGGGGATAGACCGGTACGGACTGCAGTGTGTAGCCACGGTCTTAGGGTTTCCTGGTACTAGCGGTTTGTCGAGAAGTGAGCTGGTTACCTGTGTGCTCGGTGGGCTGCGTGGGGCTTCGGGTGGAGCGGGAGCTGGGGCACCTTCGGCCAAGCCCCCATTCCACTCGACTCCTACCATGGCGCCCCCTCGGGATCCGGAGCCGGGTACGTTCCCGCAGGCCGATGCCCGCTGGCGGTTGGGTATGCCACTAGGTGATTCACGGGGTGGGTCCATGATAGTAGCACCCACTCCTCAGGGTTTGTCTTCCGAGATGTTGTTTCGGCTCGAGCTCGCCAAACTTGAGCTCGAGCAGCGGCGGATTCAGGCTGAGGAGAGAAAGGCCAGACATGAGGCTAAGCTCAGGCAGTAGCAGCAGCAGCGGGAATCTGAGGCTGAGGAGAGAAAGGCCATACGTGAGGCTGAGCTGCAGGTGGAGGCTACGAAGTACTGTGCAGACATAGAGCTTGAGAAGTCTCGGGTGGAGTCGACAGGGCAGCGTCTCGGTTCTGGGAATCGATGTCTTGATCAGTCTTTATCGCACCTTCTTAAGTTAGTCCCTGCATTTGACGAGTCGGGTGTCACCAAGTTTTTCTTGCGTTTTGAGAAGAAGTGCCGGGAGCACCAATGGCCCGAGGTTAAGTGGGCAGCCCTTGTTTCCTCTAGGTTGGTTGGCAAAGGACTCAAGGCATATGATGCGTTGCCCTTGGAGTCTTGCATCGATTATGAGGTATTGAAGGAAGCTGCTCTGCGGGCGTACGAGTTACAACCAGAGACATATAGGTTGAAGTTTTGGGGTGTTATGAAGGGTCGTGAGTGCACTTTTCTAGAACATGCCCGGGAACTGTCTGATGCTTTGAGAAATTGGCTGAGGTCAGAGAAGGTGACGACGTTCGAAGAGCTTGAGCAGTTATTCCTTCTAGAGCAATTTTTTAAATGCACAGGCGGCGACCTGACTTTGAACCTCAAAGAGAAACATCCTAAAACTCTACAAGCGGCAGCTGGGTTGGCCGACCTGATATTATCGCTGATTCGTGGGTGCGGGTCTGCACAATGGACCGATGCAGTTAACAAGGGGCGCAACACTCACCCCCCCCACCCCGAGTCAGTAATGCAACATTTAATAACAAAAGTGAGAGCAATGATACTAGTTTTGATCACAAACCTAAAACCGTCCCGTTTAAGAAAGGTCAGGGCCCTTCCCCACCTCAGGGGAAGTCCAAGGGTGAAGTAGAGTGTTTTAAGTGTCATCAAAAGGGGCACTTTGCACGTTCCTGCCCTAGTAACCAACCTACAGCAGTCGTGTCTTTGGCTAGCAACATTGGGGTGTCTCTGAGGTCTTCTGCATTTACCCGGGGTGATATGTCAGATGCGGGGGCACAGCCAGTGAAGGAGTGTCCGGAAGGCTCGAAACCTGGCCGCGATGCTTTTTGCGACCATAGAGGGCGTGGCTGCGTGAGTTGGGCTGGTTGCAAGCATGGGATGGAGTTGTTGCGTGATACATGTGCATCCCAGACTCTGATGAAAACTTTACAGGCCAACCTATAAACGCGGCACGGGTAGTTGTGGTGCAGGGTATTAATGCTATACGGTCATACCCGTTGGTTCGAGTGGAGCTGGAGGTTGATGGTGTGACACGAGAGATAGATGTTGGAATCGTAGAGAAACTGCCAGTAGAGGGCGTCGACCTTCTCGGCAACGACTTTGCGGTGCCTACTTCTGAGGTTCCACCCTTAGTCGTTGCCGAGAGGGCGGCCGACGTGAGTAGGGAGGGGCAGGAGTTGGTCGAGAGGTGTCAATTACAGCAGATGGCGTGTGTTGTCACCCGATCTCGTGCATCTAAGGTGTCACAGCCTATTCCTCAGTCTCTAGACCAGCGAAGGAACGGTCGGAAGGAGAAAGCTATAGTTGGGAGAAGTTTTGTGAGTTTTGATCCAGCGGCTCTTCTTGGCGACTCAGTATTAGCACCAACGTTTAGGTCCTGAGTGGCCCCAGAACATGTCACACTTGGTGAGGAGGTAGGGCGTGAGAATACTCCGAGACAGAAACGTTACACACTTAAGCAAGATGGGATCGAACAGTCCAGTATCGGGGGAGGCCATAAGTTGCTCCGGGAGCACTTAGGTTGATTGGCTCCTTCGGATATCTGTCGGCTGCAGATGGATGATCCTGAGCTTCAGAAGTATAGTAACGGTGCGATTGAACTCGAGGACGGGGAAGCATGTCATGTGAACCTGTTAAAGGAGTTTGTGAGGCAACCACCTGAGCAGCCACTGTCCCTGTGTTGGTCTGCAGTGGCCAAGGTGGAGAAGGAGAGGGGGGCAGTGGGGCACAGGTGGAGGAGAGTTGGGATTGTCATGTCTCGGTGGAGCAGTGGGCGGGGGACACGAGCCAGGTGGCTGTGGAAGCGCTAGAGCACCTGCCTGAGCAGCAGTGTGCCTCGCTCCAGCACCCGCTCGGTTCATACCCCACTGTTTGTGCCGAGCACCCAGGCCTCACAACTCATGCGGTGCATGAGGTTCCGCTGACAGGTCACTTGAGTGTGAGTAGACCGTTGGCCTCATTGTTTCAATGGTTCAAGGTGGGCGACGAGGCTTTGGCATGGTTGTCAGGCCAGGGTCGACCCATGGCTGCTAAGGGTAGTGGTCAGAATCAGGACATTGAGCAGATTGGTGAGGTTGGCTGTGGAGTGGATGAGCCCGGTCGTCGCATAGCCTCCCAATGCTGTTCTAGTCGTATGCAACAGCCCTATCATAGACCGACTGAATCTGTCCATGTCGCTGAAGGCGGTGATGCTGCGCAGGCAGATGTAGTCGCAAGGAATGCGGGGGTGCGCATGTACGGTATCGGCGGGAGAGCATTAGCAATTATGAACTATGGGAGTGACTGCACAGGTGGTACAGATTGTCCCTCTCATGACCTGGCTGTTCTAGGGACAAAGGTGGAGAAGGAGGGAAACTATAGTGTAGAAACTGCGGTCTCGGCTGGGTTGTGGGAGGGCAATGTGCATGTTGTTCGTCGAGATAAGTTGCAACCTCTTGTTCTTAAGCGCCAAGAGAAGTTGTTTACTAGGCTGTGGCAGTACATCCGCATGTTTGTTCATTCTCCAGGCCTGATGTACGGGGTAGAATCCGACGTGGAGGCTGGATACAGTGCAAGGCTCAAAGTGGCTCCCTACCGTATAAATCTTGCTCGACAGCCTGTGGTGAAAGCAGAGCTGGACTACATGTGGACGAAGGGTCTGAGGGATAAGGGATATCGTGAGTGATCGTTGCCTGTAACTTTGCAACCTGTGTTAAGTGGGAAGATCAGTGTGTGTGTTGATTGCAAGAGTGTGTGTGCATTATCCCTGACAGACGCCTATACCTTATCCAGAGTTGACGATCCCATAGACCGCATCGGGCCTGCATCGCTTATCACGAAGGTAGAACTAGTGAAAGGTTTTTGGCAGGTCCCGTTGCCGGAGAGAGCGAAGAGAAGTGCCAGCCTTGTGATGAACTGGGCAGTTTATCAGTGCCAGGTGTTGTTTTGTTGCCGGAACACAAGTTGGATGTGTGGCATGTTAAGGGCGCTGATAATGTTGTGGCTGATTGTTTGTCACGGGAGGGTACGCTTCAAGGAGCACCCTCGCCGTTCAGTCAGTGTGTGTTTGAGAGTAGGGAAAAACCAGCCTTGCCCCTGTAGAGCAGCCGTCAAAAACAACATTAAAATTAAATCAAAAAATCACGTAAAAATTCTTTCTTTTTGATAGTTAATTGTAAGTTGCCAATGTTATAGCTAAAGTCCTAAGATGAACCTGTCTTTCACTTAGTAGGCTGGGCTCTGTGAAGCTCGCTCAGGGAGCATAGCAGGCTAAATTATACTATTGTGTTTGGGAGGGGTTGTAAGATTTTCTTTATGCTAATATGTAGTTTTATTTAAGATTGAGCTTTGCATTTAATTTCTGGTGGAGTGGCTAGGTGTGGCGTGTCTTGTCGGCATTCTGCCTTGTCAGATATGGTGCTCGCCTAATGTTGAGCGTCCCATTTCTTGGGCGGGGTGTGACGTCTACCAGTGTTGGCAGAATCGCCTCTCGTTAGCCACTAGCGCTCGCCAGGGACATCGAAATGGGCTACAATTATCAGAGAATGTTGTTCTTTCTTTCCTAGTAATCACATTGTCACAGATAGTCCAGTGGTGGTCTTTGTTTTCGTCTGTGACAACGGGTTATATTTTATATCAACAGTAGTGATGATAGTACCAGCGTGTGAATGAGAAAGACTTTCAGAGCGAGAAGGTAGTGAGTGTCTGTATGTGCGGGTGCATTCCTGCCTCTCACTCGCCATTGGACGGCGTGTCTTGCTGTGTCACGTGACACCTGCTGTCTTGTAACGTCTCGGCCCGTGATTGGCCGACCATCGCGCCTTTGCGGGCTCCTGTGAAACTTACCTCCTCCATGAGGGTCCACAGGAGCTGTCCTCGTCAGGACAGACTTGGCGCGCGTGCTTCTAACATCCCTTTGCATACTCTCCCCCGATCACCACCTTTATCACTGTTTCTCTCTCTGAACTTCTTCTTTTCCATTACTTCTCGCCTTTATTCAATTACTTATCCCCTTGGGTTCTGCATACGGTTTTCATAGCCGGCCCATTATATTGCATGCGCCGTCCTCAGAGATATTTACATGTACTTAGAATAGGTTTGAGGGTTCTTAGTTAGTATAGGTTAAGAACTTTGTGTGTCTCCATTATTGATTTAGTGTTTCTGCTCTTTTATTTAATGCTAGACTGGGATAAGGTAACTGTAGTCGTTGTCTCCGATGTGTGTACGGTTTGCTTATACCTACACGACTTCGACCGGTCCTGTGGTAGCCTGGGTTGTGTTTTCGGTTGCATCCTTTGCGAGTGCAGAATTGGGTTGACTGAGGGTTTTGGCCTGTACCAGTTCCACACTTTGTTGTCTCTTTGCTTGTCTTTAGAGGTTCGCCAGTATAGAACCAGATACTTGTGATCTGGATCTATCGAGAGAGCACCCTAGTCAATTAACGTAACTTAAAGGATGCAGTCTTAAGGACATCGCTAGGCTACGAGCCTGTCTTGCTCAACCCCAGTTCCTTACCTAGAGTGTCCCAGCTAGACATTATTAATCGAGTAGACACTTGTTAGTATTTAATATTAGCTCTTTGATATGTGCGCATTATTATTCACACCATTTATTAATCTAGGTTGTTGTTGAGCCGCACAACCATAGCAGACTGTTTCGTTGATGAGGAAGTACTTCTTTTAGTGTCGAGCATTGCTACCGTTGCGCATTTATAGTATTCTTGTGTCAGTTAACATTATATGCTCTATCTTTTTGTGTATTCGATTTACACGTGTGGTGTCCTGCCTCCTGCCTTTATATAGTTCAAGATCAGTACGAGCATCTTATGAGCATCAGACTTTCTTCAGAAGTTTCCAGGTCTATGCTGTAGGACTATACTTCACTTTCTTTCAGATAGGAGTGAAGAGTTTATTGTTGTTTAGAGTAACTGTATTGAAGCATCTTTTTATTGTATTAAATCTTGCAGTGATTTAATTGATCTTTCCATAGATTCCTTTTTATGCATTTTAACGTAACTTGCATCTTGCATCCAGTGTCGGTTAGCCTGAAGTAGAGTACATTTATGCCCAGTTAAGGATACCCCGCTATCTCAGATTAACCCTGGAGGGTATAGGTGTTTTGTTCGCCGGCATATAAGTTTGAGTGTTTGGATCTAGCGTACCGTTGTTGCATAGTGCCCTATTACTAGTCCAATCATTGAGTGCCCTTGTTTTATTCGTAGTCCCGGTCGTAACACAAGGGACATTAGAAAGGGAACAATGATGACCGGGAGAAAATTAATACAATAAACACCTTCCAAAGCAAATATTCTAACATTCGGAACAACATTCACCAGGCCTCAATATCATTGACTTCACCTCAGATGATATACACTTCCACAACAAAGTCTTCACATTTTCGGGGATGATGACCTTCCAAGTTTGTCAATTTAAAAGTATACAAATACCTTCATATGTTCTTCCTAACAAGCTTCCTCCATTTATTCCTGGAACAACAATCGCATATAATATCCGTGTTAATAGTTCATGCATCGACCATGAGCCTCCCGACCGTGGTTCCCCTTTATTGTTTTGGCTAGTGCTTGATAATTTCATTCAGCACTGGAGCCACGGCGGTTGAGTGGCTAGCATGCTCACGTGTGAATCTGCTTGACCTTGGTTCGATCCCAGCCAAGGCGGACATATTTAGTGGGTGGTGTGAAAGTCAGGTGTCTGAAGCAACTGCAAGAAGCCCCTTCTCTGTATCCTCCTACTTTCTCTATCCTAGTTTCAAAGCCAGAGGCGGATGTTGTGCATACGTGCACAACAAACTCACTTGCTCTCGTATTTCCGATTTTGACTCCTCTGAATTCTCCACTTTATGGCTCAAACTTTCCTGTCATTCTCATATTAAATATTTATGTGATATCTGTCTTTCCCCTAACTCTACCGACTTCCTAAATTGTTTGATTATCTAAACTCTTAAGTGGAACACATTCTAGCCATTTCTCCTTTCTCTGAATCTCCATTTTAGGAGATTTCAACGTTCATCACCACCAATGGCTCTCATCTAATTTTACTGACCAACTTGGTGAACAAGCCTACGTCTTTTCTATCCTAAATGACCTACAGCAGTTGATTCAGCAACTTACCTGTATCCCGGATCGCCTCGGAGATCGGCCCAACATTCTTGACTTGTTTCTAACTTCTAACTATCTATCTATTGCCTGACGCCGCGATCCCCGAAGGGGTGGCCACGAACGAACCGCCCCCATGCACCTCTGTCCCCAGTCAGTCGACGCCCCTCCCCCCAACCAGCACCGCCTTCGTTCATGTAGTTCCTCACTCCATCCTTCCACCTCATATTCGGTCTACCTCACCCCCTCTGTCCCTCCACCTCGCTCTCGTACACCCTCTTAGTCATTCTCTCGCTTTCCATACGTTCCATATGGCCGAACCATCTCAAGTTGTTCCTTTTCACACTTTCCAGCACATCTACCTCCACACCACACCTCCTTCTTACTTCCTCATTAGTCTGTCTATCCCTCCATGTAACTCCGCACGCACTCCTTAAGTAATTCATTTCCACTGCTCTCACTCTTGGTCTGAGTCTCTCAACCAACGTCCATGCTTCGCTTCCGTAAGTCAGTGTCGGGATTACCACACTGTCATGCAAGGACTTCTTCACTTCCATACTGACCACCCTATTTCTTGTTACTGCTTTTAGCGTTCCTACAACCCTCTTCCCCTGTTGTACCCTCTCCCGCACCTCTTCATCCATAGTCCCATCTTTACTCAACACACTGCCCAGATACTTAAAAGAGTTGACGATCTCCATAGCCTGACCGTTCAGCTTCACCTCACACTCTGTGACTTCACCCCTTTCGAAGACCATAACCTTGCTCTTCCCCGTATTTACCTTCAAATTCCGTTTTTCGCACACTGTTCCAAACTCATTTACCAGACCCTGCAACTCCCATTCATTATCACTCATCAGAACTGTATCATCCGCAAACAGCAGTATAGGTAGCTTCCACTCAATTCCCTCCCTTTTCAGCGATACACCAACATCCACTGCTCTTGATAGTATTTCTTTCATAACTCCATCCATATATACAGTAAACAACCACGGGGACATCACACACCCCTGTTTCAAACCAACATTCAGGTCAAAGAACTCGCTCTGCTCACTCTCCACGTACTGCCGCCTTTGCACCCTCATACATGCTCTTCACTGCTTTCAGCAACTTGCCCTCTACTCCGTATATTCTAAGTACTTTCCACAAACCTTCTCTATCCACTCTGTCATAGGCCTTCTCCAAGTCCATAAAGGCAACATACACCTTTTGTTTCTTCTCCAGATACTTCTCCACAACACAATTCAGGGTAAAAATCTGATCTACACATCCTCTTCCCTTCCTAAAACCTCCCTGCTCGTCGCCTATCCATTTCTCCGTTCTCACTCTCACTCTCTCAATCACTACCCTACTGTATACCTTCCCTACTACGCTTAGAAGACATATTCCTCGTGGTTACCACACACTCCTCTTTCCCCTTTGCCCTTATATAGGGGGACTATTATGCCAGTCTTCCAGTCATCGGGTGCACTGCCCTTCTCCCATGCTAGTTTGCACATTTTCCATACCCATTCTATCACTATCTCACCACCATACCTCAACATTTCCCCACACACTCCATCTGTTCCTGGTGCTTTCCCCAACTTCACTCTTTTCATGGCTTGCCACACTTCTGACCTCCTGATCCCCACCTCCTCCTCCACTACTTCTCTTCTTCTCCCTCCCATACCATATCCAGCTATGTTTGCTGGCTCTTCATTCCTTTCATTTAGCAACTCACTGAAATACTCCCTCCATCTTTCGACTCTCTCTTGCTTCTCGGCTAGCATTCTCCCATTCTTATCTTTCACACCCTTACTGTTTCCCTTGCTACCTTCCCTAACTTTCTTGACTTCTTTCCAGAACAGTTTCTTACTCTCCCTCCATTTTACACTCAGATTCCTTCCAAATTCCTCATCTACTCTTCTCTTACTTTCCTTCACTACTCTCTTCACCACCCTCTTACTCTCCACGTACCTCGCTCGTTTCTGTCTCTCGGAATCTTCATTCCCTCTACTACCCAACCACTCTCTATATGCTTTCTTCTTTTCTTCCACAGCTATTCTTACCTCTTCTGTCCACCATGCTGTACCTTTCACTCCCCTCCCTCTTCTCCTCACTCCACACACCTCCTCACATGCTGCACAGATCTCATCCTTAAACACCTTGCTCATCTCCTCCACTTCCTCCATAACTTCCAGGTCGAACCCACCTAGTCGTCTTTCTACTGCTCTCCTGTACTCCTCCCTGACTTCCTCCTCCTGCAACCTCTCCACCCTCCTCACCATTCCACCCTCCTCTCGCCTCCCTCCCGCTCTCCTCACCCACTTCTTTTGTATCCTAACCTTAGCTACCACTACATAATGATCAGACAGACCCCCTCCAATACCCCTATACACCCTAGCATCCATCACAGATTTCTTCATTCGTTCATCCACACATACATAATCAATCAATGACTTTCGTTCCACCACTGTCTTATCCTTCATCGTCAACATCCGTTTCCACGTGTACCTATGGATCATTCTGTGTCGGAAGAAGGTGTTGGCTATCCACAGCCTCCTCCCCACACATACGTCCACAAGTGCACTACCATTCCCATTCACCTCTGATGGTGCCCCCCACCCTCCCACCACTCCCTCAACTTTCCTATCACCCACCTTACCATTCATATCCCCAATCAGAAATATTCTTTCGTTCTTGTCAAACTTCTCCAGGCATGCCTCCACATTCATCCAGAACTCCTCTTTCTTTCTTTCAAGTATATCCTCTGTCGGGGCATACACGCATACAATCACCCACGTTTGTATTCCTACTTTCATTCTCACCCACACAATCCTTGAACCCACAGACCCATACTCTCTTACACATTCCTTCCATTTGCTACTTACAAACAAACATGCACCTTCTCTCGCTGTTCCTTCACTCACTCCAGCACACACACCCATTCCACACTCCCACTCTCTCACATCTGAACCTTTCCATTTGGTCTCTGTCATTCCACATACATCCAGCCTGGCATTCACTAACACTTCCAGAACCTCTCTCTCTTTTGTGCCATCATTCATGCCACTAACATTCCACGTAGCCATTCTCAGAATGTCCAAAGGCATGTCCTTAGTCGGTCGTGGTTCGTCAACGTTGGTTCCGTCCGCATCCGAGGCTGTTCGTTCGTTTTTCTTTGCTTAGATATTTTTTCCGGGTGGGGGTCGCAAGCCCACCGACCCAACTTCTATCCCTTCTTCTTATACTGTCGATTTTTTTTCTCCTTTTGGCTCCTCCGACTATAAACTTATCTCTGTCATCTGTCCTATCTCTCCAGTATGGCCACCTGATCCTCTTAGCAGGCGGGGTTTGTGGCACTTTGGCGCTGACGACTGGGAGTCTCTCCAGCAGTATTTCTTTGATTTTCCATGGAATTAATTTTGCTTTTGTGGCCGAGGACCCGAGGAGAGTGCTGAACCCATTACTGAGGTAATCCTGTCGGGCATGGAGGCATACAGTCCATTTTCTTTCTGCAAAAATTCTTGGTTTACTCATGCTTTTTCTACTGCTGTCCGCAATAAGGAGGAAGCATTTAAACGGTACCGACGCCTTAAAAGTAAAAAATCTCATTCTTCCTAATGTTTCTTCCCGGAATCAAGCCAAATATGTTCTTCGACTTGCCAAACACTCTTTCATCAATAATAAATGCACTGAACTATCCAACTCTAGCTCTTCCCAAGCTTTCTAGCATCTAGCCTAAAACCTCTCCAACAATTTTTCTTCCTCGTCTTTCCCTCCCCTTTTCCACTCTGATGGCACAACCATCATTTCTTCCTCTGACAAAGCTGAACTATTCGCTCAAACTTTCGCTAAAAACTCCACCTTGGATGATTCCGGTGCTATTCATCCCTCTCCACCCCCCTCTCTCCTACTTATGCCTAATATCCTAATCTCTTCTAAAGATGTACTTTCTACCCTCTCTGGGCTTAGTACATAGAAGGTGAACGGTCCGAATGGTGTTCCTCCTGTTGTACTCAAATACTGTTCTTCTGTGCTGACTCCCTGCCTAGGCAAACTCTTTTGTCTCTGTCTCTTCTCTAACGTCTTCCCTTCTTGCTGGAAGTTCGCTCTCATTCAACCTGTCCCAAAGAAGGGTGACCATTCTCAACCCTCCAACTATCGTCCAATTGCTCTCGTCTCATGTGTCTCTAAAGTTTTTGAAACTATTCTTACTTCCAAATTTCTTAATAATTTATCTTCTCATAATCTACTCTCAGATCGCCTGTATGGCTTCCTTAAGGGTCGCTCTATTGGAGATTTTCTTTCATATCTTACTGACTCCTGGTCATCCTCCTTTTGGTACTTCGGTGAGACCATTTCTATTGCGCTAGACATATCAAAGGCCTTCAATATAAGAGGTATAGAGTTATAAGAGTTTCTACCGTATTTCGTCATTATTATGTAATTCACTTCCATTCTCTCGTATATTATTCGTGCATTTCTATGTAATACTCCCTAATATCAATATGTCCTTTTCCTTTATCCGTATAACGTTTATCCTTAGAACGTGGCGACTACCTAAGTTACATATATGTGTTAACCCTTTGGCGCACGATGACTCTATGTGCGTCATTAGGGTATTTTTCCCTAAGTGCAAGATGACTCTATGTGCGTCATTAAACTTAGAAATATTCGCCAAAACTTTAGTTTTCGTCTGACGCGCGTCATATTTGGCACATATACTCAGTATTAAGTCTAGTTCAATGGGTACAATTGGCAACTCCCTCAGTTTAACGGTTAACTCACGGCTGGCATGGGAAGAGAGCAGAGTACAGCTCAGTCTGTTTTCGATACTTTCACGTGTATTCGTGTATCTCAGTAACTATTTGGTTTATAGTAATTCTGAAGTTACCAGTGGAATCCTCATAAAATTACGCTTCCATATATATGCAAATCAAAAATGTTAGGGGCAAAATTTTTAGCTAGCACGAGTTGGAGATAAGGTATTTAGATTTTTTGTTTACAATTCTTATTTCGGTGTGCCTCAATGTGGTTGTTTTGTATTTATTCTATGTTTTTACTTGCCTATCTTCAAGTTCAATCAATACCGAAGCCGATGGTACCTCATTTATCCAAATACAAGGATTGTTTGGTGGATAAAAACGTCACAGAAACAAATTATCGCCAGGCACAAAACTGGCTCTGAGTGAGCTGAGATATACTTTGGGAGTGGGAAAAAACTTGTTTGGAAACTATAGGTGCGCCTAAGGGATGTGTTAATAGTTCTACTCAGTCTTTCTCAACTCCTTCCGTACCGGCGACATCTTTTTATTTTCTTCTAGCTACTATTAGACGATATTTTTCAGCTTAAAAAGGGCCTCTACCAATTAAGCGGCTTTGAACTATCTCAATTAACCCTTTATTCTACCACAGATCCTTCGTAAGCTGCACAAAATCATCTAAATATAGCTAATATATAATGAAAAAGACGTCGCGGTACAGAAGGGGTTAAACCTATCCTACGATTACCTTATCTCAGAGAACCTAATCTGTTTACAATAGGAGTACTCGGCTAAATTATACGAGGTTAAGGGGAGATGGGTCTTTTTTCTGTTCCCCCTTCTTTCTCAAGATTAGCCCCATTAGTTTTCTGTTCGTGTCATTTAGGTGTCGATTTTTTCCTGGCAAGCGATAGCAAGCTTGTAATTTAAGAGGAACCGGCCTTCAGTCGGAACATATTTCTATCGAAAAACGTACACATTTATCTTGAAGGAGGGTCTCGGGGGGGGAGTGTTTTTTTTTAAGCTTGATGGAGGTCTAGGGAGGAAACTAATATTAAAAAATGATACATAAATGAACACATAAAAGTGAACCAAAGTATATGCTAGGTTGTTGTTGTTGTTGTTGTTGTTCCACAGGCTGTCTGACCGAGCAGCCCCAAGGTTCCGAGCAAGGGCAAATCCATAACCGAGCACTCCCACAGAACCCTCCCTGCTTACCACCAAGAAAGGTGACTGAAGCCGCTCCCAGGCGAGGAGCTGAGGAGGGCGTGGAAATGCCCGGGACACCAAAGCCCCACCCAAGGCCCTGTGCCCCTCACCAATTATAAGGGGAAAGTTGAGGGGCAGAGCAAAAATGTGATGCTTTGTCTCCCAGTCTGCCAACCTTGAGGTTGGCAGTAGGAAGGTCAAGCCACGGAAGAGACATCGATACATGAGATCTAGAAAATATATAAGTAAAAGGAACAGTCAGAGTAAGCTATGGGTATGGCAGAGAACGCTCAGCTCTCACTCTGATAGACAAGCCCATCAGCACAGTATATGCTATGTTAGATAGGTCGGCTTAGGATATGCTAGGTAAAAATAGTGTTAGTTTACAGGATATATAGGTAAACTAGAGTGGCACTTGGTAGAGCGCATATACCTTCGCCTACACTTGCCGGTTCTTTACCATTAATTACTTAAGGTTTCTTCAGAGTTCTGAATCTGGGTTTTAGAATGTGATCATGATCTCCTCCTAAATTGAAGTCGGTTCAAAAATTTGTGAGATATCTTGTTTACAGACTAACATACAAACAAACAGAGACGAAAACATAAACTTCAGGTCAGGACGATACAAATGGCCAATTATTCTAACAATTGATGCTTTCTTTCAGGTAGCAGTAAATAGGAACACTCAGCTACACATGCATGTAGCCCCATAAGAGAGAGAGAGAGAGAGAGAGAGAGAGAGAGAGAGAGAGAGAGAGAGAGAGAGAGAGAGAGAGAGAGAGAGAGAGAGAGAATCACTTGGTCGAATTTTACACTCGTTTGTTTTTCTGTTAAATCTCAACCGATATTCACGAAAGTTGCCGGGCAGATAGGATCCAATGGGAGGGTGTGAGGATGAGTTGTTACGGTGCTTTTAATCATAATGTTTTATAGGTACCCACTCTTCCATGTTAGTTAGTACAGTGTTTATTATATGTACTCACTAAGTTATTCTAAACGTATGGAAATATAAGCGTATTATATCGTAATGACAGTGAAGCAATATTCACATGAGTAGTTGATTAACCTTTGATTCTACCGATCCCCCCCCCCCCCTCTCTCTCTCTCTCTCTCTCTCTCTCTCACTAGTTACCCATAGATATCACTATCAGTAAATGCTACATAAGAGTGTGTTAAGTGTGACATTACTAATATGCCTATTTACAATACAATGTTTATTAACATATTACAATATGGAAAACATTGACCAATAATTATAAACATGATACGCATAATATAATGAAGTGTAAGCACACATTCGTTGGATGGGACTTTGAGACATGATGATCATAATGTTCTGTTGTGAGTCAATTCATATTCTCACCCTCCTACCTGTCAATTTCCTTGTAGGACCTTGTATTAGACCTTTAGCTAGTGCGAAGTTTAAAGTGAAACTATCTTCATTTCAACTATGCATTTACATTAGCGCTAGATGGGGTTTCAGTTGTATACATGATTACAGCTGTAATATAACGAGATAATAATACTATACTACGCGGTGACCACCCGGACTTCTCTCCAGTTCTGAATGAAATTATCAAGCACTAGCCTCAATAATATGTATGATTGTAGCCAAAACAATATGCGTGAACCAAGGTCGGGAGGTTCATGGTCGATGCATGAGCTATTAACACGGATATTATATTCGATTGTTGTTTCAGGAATGAATGGAGGAACTTTGTTAGGAAGAACATATGAAGGTAATTGTAACCTTTTAATTGACACACCTGGAAGGTCATCATCCCCGATGTTGTGAAGAGACTTTGTTGTGGAAGTGTACATCATCTGAGGTGAAGCCAGTGATATTGAGGCCTGGTGAATGTTGTTCTGAATGTTAGATTGCTTGCTTTTGGCAGGCGTTTATTATATTCATTCTCTCCCTGTCAACATTGTTCCTTTGCTATTGTCCCTTGCTAATCCTCCCTACATATTTAACGGGATGGTAGGGTTGGCTACTGATTGTCTGACTGCCTATTACACTTTCTGTGGTATCATTAGATAACCAGTAGTGGTGTCTGTTATATTCTAATATCTATACTGTTTCAGCGACTCTGTGGTGATAATGGCCCACGTAGATGTCAATAGTTCCAGTTAATTGACTTATGCGACCGTGATTAGTTAAACCTTTAGAAATATATAATTACTAAAAGACGAGACATTGAACACGGTCGCATGAGCCAATCAGCTAGAATTATTGACATCTAGGTGAGCCGTTCCTACCTCAGCGTCACCGAAACAGTATAGTGATCCAGCAGCCCACATAATGGACACCATTAACAATACCCAACAGAGGTTGACAAACTAATGGTCCTCCAGATATTATCTGCCATCACTCACAGTGCACTTGGCTTATGAATACGCATATAGTTATAAATCATTTATAAGGGGACAGTCTCTTATCAAACTTATACATTTTACTGCATATATATAATTACCCTTGTATAGATTTAATCATGTAATATTAACCCACTGAACCTCAGCTAGTTTATAATAAATATACCACCAGGGACCAGCAGGATTTGAAAAAAAAAAAAAAAATCCAGAAACAATAGCGAATGGGTTAGGAATGAAGGAAAAACCACAAAAAAAATATCAAAAATGTCAACAATTGGTCCTACGGAGCCCCCGAAAGTCGATTTTACAAGAGTAAAAAATTGAAGTCAAATACACCCAAAATATCGGTTTTTGCGTGCTCACGCGCATGCGGTTGGACTTTGAGAATGTTCAACCATCGGCATGGTTGCGTGGGATACTTACACAGTTCCCATACAAATCTGAGCCCTCTAGGTACCATAGGACCGGAGTAATAGGGACCGGAGTAACATGGACGCAACGTTCGAGTCGCTGGAGTTTAGCGTTACATACATTGCGGACGCAAACGCTGCGTCGCTGGGGCTCAGTGGGTTAAACATTAACATAGTTATATCGGCATTTAATAAGTAGAAAGTACGGTCCCTGTGACTCTTCTGCCAAACCACTAGCGCAGAGAGAGAGAGAGATATGGCAATAGCCATATTATACACTGATATGCGTGTGCATATAGTGAACCATTAGTGATTATCGAACCACAAGTGTGTGTGGATTGGGTGGGGGAAAACACAGGAAAGAGCTATGATTCTTTATTCTCTAACTTTTCGGGATATGTATTACCCATCTTCAGAGAGACAACGTCTCTCTGAAGATGGCTAATACATCCGAAACGTTAGAGAATATTGTGTAAATCTATATGAATGAATGGGTCTGCGTTCTGTAAAGAGGGATGTGAGTGGTCATTTTGAGTTTGCTAGATGTAATAATAGTTTGTATTACAGCCTTTAACTTTAATACAATTAAATTATTGTATGAATCGTTACCATAATCATTAAATCTATTGTATATGCCGATACAAAATAGTTAAAAGTATATAACTTCAGAAGAATATTTAAATATTTAGCATTACATGATATGCAGACAGTAGCCATCATACATTAGCCAACCTTATTTCACCAATGTGGAGCCTGGCGATTTCGATTTGCTTCATATATATTTGTGCGAGATATTAGGAATGTCAAACGAATCATGCTAAAATGTGAAGTTATGCACGACACAAATATATTGTTAACAGGATTATAAGCATAATGCAAAATGATTAGCCAAAATACAAGTTTCAGTCCATTTTCATAAATATAGATCGGGCACGGATTATGTAAAGTAATCGACAGGTGTGACCCATGGTAGAGCAAGGAAATAATCTGATTATTATCATACGATTGTGACACAATTTATACAAGTCTACCCAACATGCCACGTTTAACAAATAAGTAAAAAGGAAAACAAGCAACAACATATCTACTAATCCTTACGAGGCTGCTTGTAAATATGATTGCAAAAGGGCAGATACACATATAATGATATGGAGTAAAATAAGTCCACATATAACGTCATTATCACCATATAAGACATTGTTTTGTTTTCTGTGTTAGACACATTATACTTGCGTGACCCGCCATCGAATGTAGTCATATATGATAACTTGCATCTACTATTGGCCTATGTATAACCTGTTTAAAATCCATGATATCATTTGGTGTCACATAAGTCGTGGGGATAAATATGCTATAATTAATGATATAGTACAGATTTTCGCCTACACTTATGACTTCAGAAAGCTACCTTACATTTGTAATTTTTTTAAATGTACTATTTCTTTAAACTAATACTGTATTGTCTGTTCTTTTTTATACAGTGCAATCTCAGGCAATTAATAACATATTCTCGCGCAATTGACAGCAGTGATTGTCATTGGTCGACCATCACTCTCTAACCTGGGAAACACAAACTACGTCAACTAAGCATTACTCTTGGCATAATCGGTAATCACACACACTTTTTTTTTTTTTAATAAAAAAAAAAAAAAAAAAAAGGTCCCACCCCTTTCCCATTCTTAAGTAAGCCATTTTAGATTTACAGAAGAGTGACCATTACTTGCATTACTGCATGTCCACAAACATTTCAGTAATGTAAGCATGTTTCCTTCTATTTTTTTTTTTTTTTTTTTTTTTTTTTTTTTTTTATTAAGGTGACAGTTACAAAGTGGTGTACAATCTATCTTATTCTAGTTACATTGTAGTTTATCTTATTGTACCAGTACCTCCCTACAATTAACCTAGTTGTTCCCCAATTCGTCCCTCTGCCACGACCATTTCAAAGTCCAAGTCTCTCACTCTCGTCCTCTGTAGCGGGGAGGACCTTGTACCCCTGAGACATAGGAGTGCAGACCTGAGAAGAGAGAAAGAGAGCCGGCATCTCATCCAAGTTATGACTTGGCTTCTATGCTGGCGCTTTTTCTCCGATATTTGTTCAGCTAATCTGGCATAGAAGACACTTGCAGAAGGTCCCATACCTCCCGACGATGAGAAGACCAGAGGAGTAAAGCTTCCTTGATCCCTGTTCAAAATTCTTTCTTCATAAGCGCGTTTTTTCTCACTTTCGTTTCTCAAGTATGCCGCCTTGTGTCCTCGCTCACGATATGTTTGTGCTCTTGGGTTGAAGATTCTGATGTCGAAAAAAGCCTGTTGTCCCCTCGTCCAAAAACCTCGAGCACTTATGTCCACTCTTGCTTCATGTAAAGTATTTGCAGTATTGTGGGCCAAGCGCTGTCCGTCCATAGGCAGAAGTTCCGGTTCGATTCTGACATCATGGCACACCTCGTCCAGTATTTGTGCAGTGATGTCTTGTACTTCATCATGCCGGATACAGATGAATCCTCCTTTCTTACAAGTCATACAGTGGTCTGAGTTGTTTATTTCACCACATGCACGTTTCAGCGGCAGGTTAGAAAGTGGCCACCCATACCTCAAGGCTACGGCATCATTGAATTCTTGTTTATTTAAGCTGAAGCCTTTCACCTTTATTGGTAATGATGTGAGCCAATTTGAAGCCCCCGTGTCTTGTGCCATCTCAACTCTCATTTTCAGTTCTTCCCTACATCTGGTCTTAATTTGTTCTAGGCTATGTTTCTGTCTCTCTTCTCTGCTCTTTGTAATTTCCTGTCTTGCATTTCGTTGTTCCTCTTCGTCCACCTCATCATTTTAATTTTGCTCCCGTATTTTTTCTGTCAGAGACGTAGTAAGTTTAAGGGAATTTTGGTACTCATGTTGTGCCGCCTCCACTGGGTTTATGATCCCCATACCTCCGAACCTTGGCGGAAGAGCTAATAGATCTCTTAGCTCTTGCGTGACGCCTTCCATCTCTGTTAAGGCCGGTATGAATGTTCCTCTGATTGCTTCTTCAAGCGTTTTTTTTTTTTTTTTTTTTTTCTATGTGATTGAGGGAGGCAAAAGGCATAACTGCCTATAGCGAGAGCCTCCCCCATAGTTGAAAGAGTGACAGGGCCAAAATCAAGGGACGTTCGAGTCAAAATGCCTGGACACACGGAGTTTGAAGCAATTTAAGTCATAGGAAGAGGGAAAGACTGATTCTGGGAGAGAGTTCCAGAGCTCAGCTGTTGAGTAGAAGAAAGTTTGAGAGTAACGTTTCACTCTTGGGTTGGAGAATTGCACAGAGTAGGGGTGGGATTGAGTTGCAAGACGGGTACCACGTGCCCTACGTAAAGGAGGTGGTATGCACTGGGATAGCTCTGAGGAACACTGATTATTATAGTAGCGATAGAATAGCGAGAGAGATGCAACATTGCGGCGGAGAGAGAGAGATTGCAGAGAGTTGGTGAGTGGACGGGAGTTAATGATACGAAAGGCCTTCCTTTCAACTTTGTCTAGGAGAGCGGTGTGAGAGGAACCTCCCCACACATGTGAACAATACTCAATACAAGGGCGCACTATGCCCCTGTACAGAGCAAGAAGCTGTGCAGGGGAAAAGAACCCCCTAAGGCGGTTGAGCACACCCAGCTTCTGGGAGGCTGCCTTAGCAAGACTGGTAATATGGTCCTTCCAACTGAGAGCAGAAGAAAAAGAGACACCAAGAATATTGAGAGAAGATGAAGGGTTGATTTTTGTATTGTTGAAGAATAAGGGATAGTCCGCTGGGAGATCCTGACGGGTAGATAGATGGAGAAATTGGGTTTTGGAAGCATTAAAGTTAACAAGGTTTTCTCTGCCCCAATTGGAAATAGTATTTAGATCAGAATATAAGAGTTCTATGGCTTCATTACGTTTGTCGTTGAGGGATTGCTGGCTGGGGCGTTCTGAAAAACTAATGGAATAGTGCAAGGTTGAGTCGTCTGCGTATGAATGGATGGGAATTAAGGTACAGTTAAGGAGATAATTTATAAAAATTAGAAAGAGAATAGGAGATAGGACAGAGCACTGAGGAACACCGGAGTTTATAGAGTGAGGAAGTGAACAATGGCCGTCCACAACCGCGGCTATGGAACGGCCGGAAAGGAAATTAGAGACAAAGGCACAGATGGAGGGATAGAAACCGAAGGAGGGTAGTTTAGAAATTAAAGATTTATGCCAGACTCTATCGAAGGCTTTCGATATGTCTAGTGCAATAGAAAAAGTCTCACCGAAGTCCCGAAAGGAGGATGACCAAGAGTTAGTAAGATATGAAAGAAGATCACCAGTAGAGCGACCCTTAACCCTTATTTAGCGGCGAGCAACATAAGTCGAGTTAAATAAAGCTGGACTATGTGGCGGCGCTCGACATAACTCGAGTGGCAATTTCAGCACGTAATGTGGCTGAGAGAGAGAGACAAGTGGTGGCAGGAGACTAGCGAGCGTATGACTGCTCCAGACCACCGCGGCGAACCTACTGACACAAATCTCAGCTCCCTCCTCCCTCTCTCACTCGCTACATACTCAATTATGTACTGAAAGTACCGAATTACCTGCTTTTTGCACTCGCGTTGCACGGTTATTGCAAGAAAACTATCCATCATACAAGGATCGTTATGGTGTCATTCGAAAGCTCTGTTTATGCCCTTTCAGGGATAGGTACTTGTTTTACGTTCTGGGTCTTATTTAGGCATGAAAATGATCACGTAAACAGCCCTATTTTGGCTAAAAACACCCCGCTGTGCGGTACACATAAATAAACCGCATAGGCCGCTCGTAAGGTGTTAAGGAAGCCATACTGGCGATCTGAGAGCAGATTATGAGAAGAGAAATGCTTAAGAAATTTGGAAGCAAGAATAGTTTCAAAAACTTTAGAAAGACAAGAGATAAGAGCAATTGGACGATAGTTGGAGGGTTGAGAGCGGTCACCCTTCTTTGGGACAGGTTGAATGTGAGCAAACTTCCAGCATGAAGGGAAGACGTTAGAGGATAGACAGAGACGAAAGAGTTTGCCTAGGCAGGGAGTCAGCACGGAAGCACAGTTTTTGAGAACAACAGGAGGAACACCGTCCGGACCATACGCCTTATTAGTGTTAAGCCCAGAGAGGGTAGAAAGTACATCTTTAGAAGAGATTAGGATATTAGGCATAAGTAAGAGAGAGGAGGGCGGAGAGGGAGGAATAGCACCGGAATCATCCAATGTGGAGTTTCTAGCAAAAGTTTGAGCGAAGAGTTTAGCTTTGTCAGAGGAAGAAGTGATGGTTGTGCCATCAGAGTGGGAAAGGGGAGGGAAAGACGAGGAAGAGAAATTGTTAGAGAGGTTTTTGGCTAGATGCCAGAAAGCTTGGGAAGAGCTAGAGTTGGATAGTTCAGTGCATTTATTATTGATGAAAGAGTGTTTGGCAAGTCGAAGAACAGATTTGGCTTGATTCCGGGCAGAAACATATGAAGAATGAGAGTCTTGAGTTTTAAGGCGTCGGTACCGTTTGAATGCTTCCTCTTTATTGCGGACAGCAGTAGAACAGGCGTGAGTAAACCAAGATTTTTTAGCATTAGTCTGAGAGAAAGAGAATGGAATGTATGCTTCCATGCCCGATAGGATTACCTTGGTAATGCGTTCAGCACTCTCCGAGGGTCCTCGGCCATGGAAGCAGAAATCATTCCATGGGAAATCAAAGAAGTACTGCCGAAGAGCCTCCCAGTCGGCAGCGCCAAAGTGCCACAAGCGCCGCGGGCTAGGAGGATCGGGTGGCTGTACTGGAGAGATAGGACAGGTGACAGAGATAAGTTTATGGTCGGAGGAGCCCAAAGGAGAGAAAAGATCGACAGTATAAGAAGAAGGGTTAGAAGTTAGAGAACAGGTCAAGAATGTTGGGCCGATCTCCGATGCGATCCGGGATACGGGTGGGTTGCTGAACTAACTGCTCTAGGTCATTTAGGATAGAAAAGACGTAGGCTTGTTCACCAGGTG
This sequence comes from Paralithodes platypus, assembly GCA_032716605.1. Lineage (NCBI taxonomy): Eukaryota > Metazoa > Arthropoda > Malacostraca > Decapoda > Lithodidae > Paralithodes > Paralithodes platypus. Next base: position 58,757,448 of record CM064487.1, on the reverse strand, counting down.
GATCAGTAGTGTGAGAGGAGAGCCAATGGCGGTGGTGAACGTTGAAATCTCCTAAGATGGAGATTTCTGAGAAAGGAGAAATGGATAGAATGTGTTCCACTGTAGAGTTTAGATAGTCAAAGAATTTGGGAAAGTTGGTAGAGTTAGGGGAAAGATAGACAGCACAGAAATATTTAGTAAGAGAATGACAGGAAAGTTTGAGCCATAAAGTTGAGAATTCAGAGGAGTCGAAATCGGGAACACGAGAGCAAGTGAGTTTGTTGTGCACATATGCACAACATCCGCCTTTGGCTTTGAAACTAGGATAGAGAAAGTAGGAGGATACAGAGAAGGGGTTGCTGGATGTTGCTACAGACACCTGAGTTTCGGTGAGGAAGAGAAGATCAGGTTTGTAGGAGGAGAGATGGTGCTCAACAGAGTGAAAGTTAGAGGAAAGTCCGCGAATGTTGCAGAAATTAATAGAAAGAGTAACAGGCCGAGGTCCAGGTAATTGTGTGGGGTCGTCAGGGGATGGTCGGTCGTGTGAGGGGGCATTTATGGTCCCCCCCCCTGGGGACTCCGAGGCTGGGCTACAATTCATCATTTTTTATTTTGTTTTATTTTGGTGTGGAAGAATGAAGTGTGGTGTGCATGTTTAGTGTAGTGAAGTGGATAGGAGGAGGAGGTGTTTGTGAGAGCTAGCTGGATTGCTCTCAGTGTAAATGAGGCACAAAGAAAATCAGTAAGAGAGGCCAAGCAAGTGAAACAGGAGTTCCAGCGACTCTTTATCACATGCCTATAACCTCACCTGGGTTGGAGCATCTGTCTAATGCCAGGCACTGTTCTCATAAGAAAGGTCCATCTGTGCTTAACACCATATGTGAAGGCAGTATATGCAGCATGTGGTTCAGATTTTGCAATGTCTGCCAGGGTTTTCACTTCCTTTACCCACTCCGCTACCTTTTTTCGCACATAGTCTCTCTTGCATTCTTCTGTGCCTATTACTGCTCCCAAATGGCGTTGACCCTCCTTTGTAATCTTCACTCCTGTCCCATCAAAAGTCCGCACCGCTTCTTCATACTTGTTTTCTTTCACTATTAGTATAGATTTACTAGCATTCGGATGGTACCCAATGACTTCGCCTACCGATTGTACTCTCCGCCACCATTCTTTGAGATCCCCTATTTTTCCTGCACCTGTGAGGTCATCTGCATACGCCACTTGTTTCACTCGGGTTACCTCATGTTTTATTTTCTGCTGCAGAATTGATAGTGCCAGTGCGTACATTGCCATTGCCACTGGATCTCCTTGCGTTGTTCCTTCATTTGATTTGAGAATTTTCATTTCTTCCTTCTTTGTGCTTCCAACTATATACAGGTTAGCTGGCTCCTTATAAGTATTTTCTATGTACTTTGCGATGCTCGGGCATTTGATCTTGATGTTGTGAATAGCTGCCTCCCTATTAATGGTGTTAAAGGCATTTGTTGCATCCACTAGCAGTACCGCTTCACAATCTTCCTCATGATACACCTTCCCCATTGCATGTATTGCTGCTTCTCCTCCGGCTTGCTGTCCTGCACATACTTGTAAGTTGCCCACTGCTCTTTGTACATCTTTTCCAAATACAGACATGATTGCTTTTCCTATAATCCTTCTAAGAACTTCCCCAACGCCTACTGGTCTAACTCCTGGATTCTTATTTAAAGGTATCAGGCGACATGCTGTCAGAGCTTCTATGTTCACGCATGGTGATGATGCAAGTTTCTTTGCCAGCAGTGCTATTGCTTCACAAAGGTCACCCGCGGCTGAACCAAACTTGTTTTGACTTAGGAAGATCCTCCAAGTCTTAGCATCTACTCCTGATGGACCTGCTCCTCCCTGTGTTTTCAGCGCCTTTCTCCATATGAGGTCTCCAGTTATATTCTCATATATCACCGGGTCTGGAGGAACATATTCCCCGTCTAGTTTGGCCTCATCACTTGCTGGTTTTGCTTCTGGGTGTTTCTCCTTCAGCTGGTCCAAGATGCGTCGATTCACTTCGTGCACCCCACTTGAGGCTTCCCCAGTGACCATTCTGACTGCCTGTGCCACTTTACCAATCCTCATGCTATTTCCCACTGATCGTGCCATATCATCTGGCTTCCTCTTTCTTCGTTGTTTTGTTTTCAGTCTTTGCTGGATTGCTCGTACTTGGCTAAGAATTTTGTCTAACTCCCCATTTTTCCACCACTCCATTCTCTGTTTCAGCGCTTTAATGTTCTCATTCAGTTTTCCCTTTGGTCTTTTTCTTTGAAGGAACAACTGAGGAATGAAAGAAGCTATCTTGATTGCCACGTGCGCCAAAGGGGCATCCTGAACATACTTTAGGATCATAAGTCTGAGTTCCCCCAGCATGTCTTTTGCAGCTTCACAAATCGGTAGTTCAAACTTATTATGTTGCCATTGTATCACTTCTGTTTAGATTTCATTCACTAATGTTGTGAGTCGGTCACCAGAATGTCCCATCCATTCTCCACCATTCATGTTTACGTTACGAGGTCGTTCGTTCTGTTCACGATTTTCGATTATTTCTCTCTCATTATCTTCGTTTAGGCCTACACTATTTTCATTATTTTGTTCCACACCTCTGTTGTCTTGCGAATTATTGATTCCTGCGTTTTCTTCTGCGGGCTGCAGTTGTTGATTGTTATTTTCTGCATTTTCTCTAACAGGGTTTGCTTGTACATCTCCATTAACTTCATTGTCTGTTTCACGGTTCATTTGTACTGCATCTCTCACTGCGTTTTGTCTGTCATCAGGATTATTCCTCGACTGGGACCGAGTTAATATCATCTTGTCTTATTATCATAATTTCCTACCTATTCCCTAATACTGAGTCTATCTATCATTTCTTCCTAAGGGACGAGCCTCTGCCCGATAAAGGTGAAAATTTAAACATCCTATGAGTAACGTTAGAGATAGAAAGAGTAAGATAAGTTATTTAACTCACCTAGTATGATGCAAGGCTACAGAAGATCAGGCTATATTACAAGACAGTGGGTGCAAAAGAAAATAGAAAATAAAGTAAAATAAAAGTAGTGTTTAAAAATACGCACAAAGAATAAACACGGGAAAAAAAAAAAAAAAAAAAAAAATATATATATATATATATATATAATACAAAACGAATATTGTAGTGAGAAAGGAAATACACTAATTAAGAGAGTAAAATGATTAAAAAGACAAGTGTCAAAATAGTGCTAAGGATTAAAGAAGGATGTTAGAAATCTACTATTAGTTTGAGAAAAAGGTCCTGGTTATCAGTATGCACATAATATATCAGCGAATTATACCTTATTTTAAATAGTATACTTAGTTACTAGTTCGTTAGAGATAACTCTCACATGAAATATACCACTTCAAGTCTGATTTCCTGACTCGGCCATAAATCATATATAACCTTACCTAATATAATCGGCCTGTTTCCTCAAAGCTAAATGACTCTATACAAAGCTAAAGAAACCTTGGCAATTTGAGCCGCTTTACATTCTAAATATGCCTAACTTTAAATGGAAACCAGCCAATTATGTCCTAAGATTTAATTATTTTCAAGTCAAAAATATGTACAAAATATTACATCATGTTACTCATGTAAATTATTAGCATGAGGGACATTGAGCAAAGTGGAAGGAAGAGGGAAGGAGGGAAGAGGGAAGGAGAGGAGAGGGAAGTGAATGTGTGGGTAAGGATGGTGGGGGGGGGGGGGGGGAGGAGGGTGGGTTGAATACCTGTTGTCACTGTGTTTCTCTCTCTCTATTATACAGTAGCTACTACTACTCTTACATAAACACACATTTATTTTTAAGCTGCATTGCATCAAAAACTACCACTGACATTTTGTTTTCAATACAAATCTCCCCCATGGATTTAGATAAGAACCATACTTAAATACACTTTTGTTTTGCTTTTATACTGTCAGGTATCATATTACTTTAAGCGAGGGGAGGAGGGGGGAGTGTTGTGGTCAGCGAGGTTTATGGCTCCTTCCTCTATTCCCTTACTCCGCCTTTTCGCCTCTGCTGTACTTCGCTCGCTCTCTCCTGCATACTTCCCCCCTGCTGCAGTCGTCCTCTCAGCATTAGCGCCATGCAGAATATTTCGGTCCACTTTCACACGACCAGCTTCTCCATGCACTGGCGCGATGACAGATGGGATGTGGGTGGGGAAGGGGGGGGGGGGGGGGGGGGGCACACCCTAGGGTGAGTGGTGTTGTCTGGAGACAGTCAAGGGTGGAGGGTATTTTGCCTGGCATCGGCTTGCCCCTCGTCCGTTCGCCTCCCTCGCAGCCTGGCACAGCACTCTTCAATTTTCCGTCTCTTCTTTCACATGTTGTTTGATTTTGGTTAGATAGAACTCCAGAGTTTCACCCTATATCAAATCACCGTAATTTCCCACTCACCCTGTTGTATATTTCACAATTCCATCACCACCCCTTCCCTCACTAACTTGCTGTTCACCACGGAGAGAAAAATCCATACGTCCTCTCCCTTCAAAGACTCGAACAATACCAATCACACACACACACACACACACTCAGAATATTGTGTGCCTCATTAAGCATTATCAGAGTGAATATGCTTTTTATAGAAAATTATTTTCGGTTGCAACATTGAACACTTAGCAAAGTATAGCAACAGTACTAAATGTATGCAACGCAATTTATATATATATCATAATCATATATATCGTGACACCTCATGTAATAGCGAGTGGAAATAATAATAGCCATTATGTGCGTTTGCGTATGCGAGCGTGTGTGCATGTCTGTTTGTTTGCATATAGTTCAGAAATATATACATATAAGTATATGTTGTAAGAACAGAAACACAAAGTCTTTAAGGTATATTTATTTGAATATAGTATTTATCCAAGTTCTATATATAACAATTATACATTACACTGTATATACAGAATATTAAGCAACACGGCATTTAACAAATGCCGTATGCGTTACATTTTTTGTCTATGTGTATGAGGGAGACAAAAGGAAGGTTGCCTGTAACGAGTGCCTCCCCAAAAGCCAAAAGAGTGACAGAGGCAATTCAAGGGACGTTGTGGTAAAAGAAATGCCAGGACACACGAAGTTTAGAATAGCTTAAGTCATAGGATAAATGAAAAATTTATTAAGGGAGAAATTCCAGAGTTCACCTGTTGAGTAGGAGAAAGACTGAGAATGCCAGTTCTTGGCTTTGAGAGATGGACAGAATAGGAGTGAGACTGTGTTGCAAGGCGGGTGCCTGGCACTCACCGGAAGGGACTGATATGATCCAATGATTTTTCATGTATTCACCCATGCATTGGACAAGTCTAAATAACAATATATTCATTGTAATGAATCATAGACATTACTAATGCAAGACAAAAATCCTATATTATCATTGCTGCTGTTCCGTTCTCCGCTTAAACTGTTTCTTAACCCACCGTTCTAAACACTTGTAAGATTATATATATGGAGAGCTTAAGTCTAATGTTAATAACGTTAATATTAGCACACCCATATGTATAATTTACCTTTATATATCAATATTTTGTGTCGTGCATAGATGACTGTCAACATGGTTTCCATGGAAACGAGAGCTTGTTGGTAGTTTGGGAATATAATCACAGTAAAGGTCAAACTACCATTACACCAAAAGTAAACGTCTACAAACACATTATTCTCTACAATGATATTTTTCGTATATTAATTGTCAAATCAAATTACCACAGTAATCCTTTGTATTTTAATTAGTATAACTATAATAATGGTTTCCAATGCAAGTCACGAATATCTATTGTCTCCAGGCATACCAACAGTTATATTCTGCACATTTTTCTAATCAAAACAACTTTACAGGCAGCAGATCAAGCACCTGTTATTTTTTAGCATTGAAAGATAACGCAAGTGGGTCAAAACCATTATATTGTTAAGGACAGTAAAGATAGAGGGTATACAGTATGTTGATATCTTGACATATGTTGGCATGCCTGAACAGCTGTAAGTGTGGCATTTTCAGAGGTGTTAGGTTGGCGAGGAATTGAACCATACCATTTTCAACTTTCTGTCATGAGACAATAGAGGTCAAAATAGTATAAACGTCTACAGTGAGGTAATGGAAGTTTGATTATGCAGAGTATTTCAGTCCTTATCTACCTGTGCAATAGATCGTTAATACAATCAATCATAAACTACAGTTGCCAGCTTCACTTTAATTTTTGTACATACCAATTTTCCTGGATGGCATATAATACATAGACATTTGCATTATTATATATACTTACGGTAGTTCATCAACTAATTTTCTTTCGGAATACGATTACAGGCATAGGCAAAATAACAAAAACAAACATGGCCAGTAAATGTTTGTAAACTGCTTTGTACACCGTTAAATGATAGTAAAATACTGTATATCAAATCAGATGAATATGTAAATCGCCCATGATCATATTGTACAAAAGTCTAATAAACTATTTTTGTTTGTTTGTTTGTTTGTTTAGTATAACAATGTTGAGAACATTGTGTTCGACTTTTGGTGTAATGGTAGTGTGACCTTTACTGAGATTATATTCCCAAATTACCAACAAGCTCGCATTTCCATGGAAACCATGTTGACAGTCATCTATACATGAAACATAGTATTGATATATAAAGATAAATTATACATATAGGTGTGCTAATTTTAACGTAATTAACATTAGACTTAAGCTCTCCATATATATTATCTAACACGTGTTTAGAGCAGTAGGTTAAGCAACAGCTTAAGCGGAGAACGGAACTGTAGCAATTATTGTAAAAATTAATAATACATATTCTAATATTTCTTAACCCACTGAACCCCAGCAATGACACGTTGTCGTCGGCAATGTATGTAACGCTAAACCCCAGCGACGACAACGTGTCGTCCCTGTTAATTACTCCGGTCCTATGGCACCTAGAGGGCTCAGATTTGTATGGGAACTGTGTAAGTATCCCACGCAACCATGGCGATGGTTGAAAACTCTCAAAGTCCAACCGCGTGTGCGTGAGCGTGCAAAAACCTGTTTTTGGGTGTTTTTGCCTTCAATTTTCCCCTCTTGTATACTCGACTTTCGGGCGCACCGTAGGACCCCTTTTTGACCTAGGGGATAATTTTTTTGTGGTTTTTCCTTCATTCCTAACCCATTCCCTATTGTTTCTGGAAAAAAATATGTTTCAAAACCTGTTGGTCCCTGGTGGTACATTTATTCTAAACTAGCTGGGGCTCAGTGGGTTAAAGGTAGATTTCACTAAAAATAGCTGTTCAATAATTGTAATTAATATCATGAGATAAAACAATAACCATAAACCTGGTGAAATAATTAACTTAACATCCCCACCCTACACACTTCCAACCTTTCCTACACAATAATACGTCCCCCCCCCCCCCCCTCCTCCCTATAGCCCCTCCCTCTCCTTCCCAGCAAACCTAACTACGCCATCTATGGGACATAATATGCAACAGGGTGGGGGGAGTGAGCGATCTTACTAATATCAGAGCGAAAGACTCCCAGCGAAATTACAATTAGGTGGCCCAGTCAGAAAGGTGACCGACTGTACAGTAGTGGTAATTAATTCTGATCGATTTTGAAGTCTCGAACTCTGTCTGGCTTGGTAGGATTTCTAATGGCAATATAATATTATATCCGTGAAAATTGTTCTTTTCATGACACCACCGATAAACCTTGGTTATATATTTTCATATTTCCAGTCTCTAGCCTTGACTTTCTCTCTCTCTCTCTCTCTATATATATATATATATATATATATACATATATACAGTATGTATGTATATACAGTATATATGTATATGTATACTGTATATATATATATATATATTTATGAGAACCTCAGCAGGTGATCTTGGACACCGCAACTTCCAAATTAGTAGGGCAATGAGAAGAAATACGTTGTGGAACATCATGATTTATTCTAATTTTCGGCGACTTCACGCAGCCATCCTCAGGAAAGGGTTACCAACAGATCCTAAAAATTGAGTATAACTCTGTATATATTGCTAAAACAGGATCACTAAAATGTAATGCATTGTTGAACACGTGGCAATTTGCCTATCTAAAAAAAACAATTAAACAACATAATTTTGGCCAACTAGGCAAGGTTTGAATTTAAAATAAATCTACGGCTAGACACCATCAAATTCAAAATTGCTAAATCTCAATGCAACAAAAGAAATCAAAACGCATACGATATCAAATTTATATTATCATTTCTTTTTCAATTCAAATATTATTCTGAACTTTAAAGGCTAAAATTTATTAAACAAAATTTAACCTACCGCTAAACAGCGTCCAAAGTATTATGCTAATATCCAACCATGTGAGGACAAGACTTAGCAAAAGCAATCATAATAAACGAGAATATTAAAATGAAGGACTTTACAAAACATTTAAAATTATCTAGTAAAATTAGAAGCAAATTATAGTAATCCTAATCACATCGAACCGCAACATAAAGCAAGAGTACATTTTAATTACTTTACTCTAAGAAACAAAAGATAAATGTTGAAAATTCACATAAAGGACAATTGTCACAAACAAATCGGAACTCACCATGATACCACCAGTCTCCAATGAAAGACGATGAGGGACTGATTAACTGAACACATTTGAACTCTATATGTAAACTCAATATATGGTGAAAATTAAACGAAATAAAATTAAAAACCAAACTACATGAACACCCAAAAAGCAACCAAGTGTACCTAATAATGAACCTTCAACTATTATTGACAAGATTTATTTCTGGTTTGTGCTTATTTATCAGCATTGTTTCGCCTATTAAAGCCTCATACGTGCTTCTAAACCTGTACTTTTATGCTTTATGTTGCGATTCGATGTGATTAGGATTACTATGATTTGCTTCTAATTTTACTAGATATTTTGAAATGTTTTGTAAAGTCCTTCATTTTAATATTCTCGTTTATTATGATTGCTTTTACTAAGTCTTGTCCTCACATGGTTGGATATTAGCATAATACTTTGGACGCTGTTTAGCGGTAGGTTAAATTTTGTTTAATAGATTTTAGCCTTTACAGTTCAGAAAAATATTTGAATTGAAAAAGAAATGATAATATAAATTTGATATCTTATGCGTTTTGATTTCTTTTGTTGCATTGAGATTTAGCAATTTTGAATTTGATGGTGTCTAGCCGTAGATTTATTTTATATGTAAACCTTGCCTAGTTGGCCAAAATTATGTTGTTTAATTGTTTTTTAGATAGGCAAATTGCCACATGTTCAACAATGCATTACATTTTAGTGATCCTGTTTTAGCAATATATACAGAGTTATACTCAATTTTTAGGATCTGTTGGTAACCCTTTCCTGAGGATGGCTGCGTGACGTCGCCGAAAATTAGAATAATCATGATGTTCCACTATATATATATATATATATATATATATATATATATATATATAATATTATATATATATATATATATATGAGATGTCGGGTTGGTATTACAACTCGACTTAGTATAATCTTGTTAACAATCCTATAATAGGATATCGTGAGATAGAATATGCTCGACAGGGTCACGTCCAGCTTTATAAATCTTGCATTAACTCTTCGTCCCAAGGTAGCATTCATACAGTAAGAACACAGGTTACTTTACACTCTAATTTATTAAATGGCATGGAATAAGAAATTCGACTCTATCGATCTGTCATGTATGGCAGACGATGAAGGAAAATCATTGACGTATCAAATATAGAATGGTCTATAATGATAACTTAAATATTACAAGTCACGTTACACACACACAGTATCAGTAATATGGATATGCAGGAAAGATAAGTTACACATGTACAGTAGCCCAACTAAGTTCTGCGACAATATTAGGTACGTGGCACCTGTCTAGTTTGCACTCCCGTCCCAAGCCCGTGTGGTGTGTCTAGCAGGGACCCGTGGTGTCTAGGCGCCACCGCCACCTGCGCTACCACAGCCAGGGCACACAGACACAGTACTCGTGCATGCTGGGCGCTAATAACAATATTGCTATCATTATTTGTTTGTATCATATTAGAAGGTTCTCTCGCTCTTGCTCTCTCTCTCTCTCTCTCTCTCTCTCTCTCTCTCTCTCTCTCTCTCTCTCTCTCTCTCACACTGAGGTTAATATTAATCAATTTTCACGCTACACTATTTGTAGATTAATTAGCACACACACACGCACACACAGAAACGGAAGGCAAAGTTCAGTGTTATAAACCCACATTGTTCACTGATTTCCTTGATAAAAGAATGAGGTGTAAATAATTGTGTTCTTTTATCTAATTAACCCTTTCAAGATCCGATACGCTTTTCTGTTCTGTGTTATGGTGATTATTAGACGATTGTATTCAGATTAGGAAGGGTATATGGAAGTTAGAGGGATGATCGAGCTAGTCTTTGCCCTTTTAATAACCACAGATCCTTCCTAAGCTGCACAAAATCGTCTAATGATAGCCAAAATAAAGTGCTAAAGCTCATCAGAGCTTCAAGGGGTTAACACTCTTTAGATAATACAGATATGTTATTATCTGCATCATCTTGCAGTACGAGTAGTTCTATTTGCAATATCTGCATCAGGTAATATTATTAATGATACTAACGTGAATTAACCCATACTGTACCGCCGACGTCCTTTTCTTCCTATCCTAGCAACTATTACGCGATTTTATTCAGCTTCGGAAAGACCTCTAGCCATAATAAGGCTTCAAACTATCTCAACCAACTCTTTTAACTACCACAGATCCTTCCTAAGCTGCATAATATCGTCTAAATATAGCTAGAATAAAATTGAAAAGACGTCGCTGGTATTCAAAGGGTTAATATACAGCTAAAGTTCTTACTGTTTCTATGAGATACTATTAGAATATAGAAAATTATCGTTGCCGTATCATGATTTTAGAATCTAACTTCGATGAAATTATGTCTACTATAGAAATATATGGGAGTATAACTAAACATGATTTAGTTTACCGGGTATATAATTTAAATTCTATTTTACAGAATGTTACACACACACACACACACACACACACACACACAGCCCGTAGCCTAGTAGGTAGAGCTCTCGTCTCACACACGAGGGGTCGGGGGTTCAATCCCCGGCCGGGCGGAGACAATTTGGGCTTGTCTCCTTTCATGTGTTAGCCTCAGTTCACCTAGCTGTAAATAGGTACCTGGAATAAGTGGACGACGTTGTGACGTCCCATCTGGGGTTGGCAAAAATGGTACAAGGCGAGATGGGTATCATATGGTTCACCTAAGCTGATGGCTACCTAAGCCTTCGGGCGAGACGGTACCGTCTATAGTGAGAATGGTACCATACAGATCCACCCTAAGCCTTCGTTTCCGATGTCGCCAATTGGCTAAAATACAGACTACACACAGATCCACAGCCATTCCAACAGTACATAAAACACTTAACATGCATTTCACGCAATACATTCCCAGTTAAGGAGGCGCGATAATAATGAGCTTAGCTCGCATTGCGTGGATTCCCCTTGACGAACAAGTAACTGAGTAACACACACAAACACAGTGGTCTGTAGCATATTGGTTAGCGCACTTGATTCACAGCCAAAAGGACACGGGTTCCATTCCCGGGCGGGAAAGAAACATTTGGGCAATTCTTCTTACACAATGTGCCTCTTTAGACATAGCAGTATAAATAGGCCTCTGGAATAAGAGGCCACTTACGACGTCTTTTTTAGTGTTCGTGGTCTGTTACTAGCTGGAAGGGTACCGTACAGGTCAACCAAACACTCAACACCTTGGGGCTGTTCGGCCAGGCAGCTTGGGGAACAACAACAACAACAACAACCAAACACTCAAAATCCAGATATCGGCAATTGGCTGATTACAGATTACATGCATATCTACAGCCACTCCAATCTTGCATTAACACTTTACGCAATATATTCCCAGGTCGAACTTTTATCGGTAAACAAAAAAAAACACATAAAAAAAACGTGAAGCTGTAATTATTGGAAACTGATGTGATCAGAAAATCCTCAATACTCTCTTGCCCACATCACACCTAGTCATCCATTCAGCAAGTCATGGCTCATCAGGCTGCTAAGGTTGCTGAACGTGGTAGTATGGTTGGGTTGAGCGAGAGTGGGGTGTCGGAACGTTTACCGGTGGCAAAAAGAGGTGGGAAGAAGGGCAACTGACAGACCGACATAGAAGTGGAGCTAAGCGGAAAACCACGTCATAACAGGACCAAGAAATTAAACAGTATATGTATATGTATACTCTGTGCAACTCTCCAACCCGAGAGTGAAACGTTACTCTCAAATTTTCTTCTACTCAACAGCTGAGCTGTGGAACTCTCTCCCATAATTAGTCTTTCCCTCTTCCTATGACTTAAATTGCGTCAAACTCCATGTGTCCAGGCATTTTGGCTCGAACGTCCCTTGATTTTGGCCCGGTCACTCTTTCAACTATGGGGGAGGCACTCGCTATAGGCAGTTCTGCCTTTTGCCTCCCTCAATCACATAGAAAAAAACAAAAAAAAACATCCGTTCTCCAATGCCGAGGAAGCTAAGCAACATTGCAATTTCAAGCTTCTACAGAAACTATACACAAGAGATTGAAGGAGATGGGATATAAACATAGATCACCAGCTGTCAAGCCAAAGCTAACCAAGAGGCACAAACAAACTAGGCTTGATTTCTCTCGACTATTTGTTGACCAGGGCATTGACTATTGGACACGAGTTGTTTTGATAATGTCAGAGAGGTTCCATAATAGTACCAGGACGATTAAAATTGTATCACTTAGCCGAGGTGGCGGGGGTTCTTCAAATAAGAATAAAGGTTGCTTCCTTTATATCAGCTCATGGCCGAGTGGTTACGGTGCCCAACTCTCCCAAACATAACTGAAGTGAGTGGGTTCGAATCCTGGAAAGGAAACCTCTCTCCCAACCAAGAGTTGTTTTCTCAGACAAGAAAACTTTCAGCTCAACCATGCATGGGTCGAAGACTGCGCTGTTGGAGGCCTAGGAACACACGGCATGTGAGTTAGTTCTAGTTGATATTGTGCATAAAATATATAGAATAGTCATCATACAGAGTAATACTTTCCATCGTATCACTCTTGGCTAATTTCATGTTAACCGAGCATTACATAACTCCCCCGTAAACGGCGGCAAAGCTCTTAAGAGGTTTTACTGGGCGACGGCGGCAAAGCTCTTAAGAGGGAGGCCTAAAAAAAACATTTAAACAGCACTAAACATTTTTTTGTTTTGTTTTGTTTTTTTCCTGTACCTCATATCACTCCTCCACATCCCCTCCTTCCTCCCTTTCCCCTCCCCCTTCAATTATCACCTATTTTCCCTGTTATTCCCTAATTTGTTGGTATATTTTTGTGCTAACATTAGCAAACTGTGTGGGGATGTGCTTACGTGCCTAGCGGGTGTGTTACACAAGCGAGTGTGTGTATGAGTAGGCTCAGTGTGGCTTGAGGCCTCGTGGAGGGAGGGGTTGCCTCAATTTTCTCCATAATTCATGAATGAGCTGGTCCATCTATATTCGCGATTTTGACCAGAAAAATTAGATTTTCCCTGATTTGATTGTTGTTACAGGTTACTATCTTCATAGTGAAGGTAAAATAGGCTCATATGAATAGGTAATAACGATATTTATCGTAAAATGACGATTATAGGCCTGAATGGAGCCCATATGCTCGCCCATGGGGAGCTAGTTCATTAACCCCCCCTCGCCGTTCCCGGGTTAATTTCATTACTCATCCACTAATACCCCTAACTTACTAGTTAACTCCTTACTTATGTTGTTCAAATACCATTAAGCTAGCATGACTTGATATAATATGCACATTAACCACTCCTGTCTATACCATCGGTTGTTTACCTATAAACCAAACACGTTCGGTAGTAACTCATCCTAGCCACCTCGCCCGCCACTATCTGTGCAATATAGGATAGATCTTCCCCCATTACTTCCCTCCCCCATTAGTGAAGGCATATAACTTGTTTGCGAATATAATAAATAATACTTTACCTAAGCTATCATTGGTGAATAGAGAGACCAGTTTATCATGAGCATCAATAAATATATATTCATTAATCCCATTAGGATTGACTCATTTTGGCAGTTTAATCGGGTTTTTCATTAGAGGGTTTATACAACTTAAGGAGGTTCTGTAGGAATTATAGGGACACATACTATGTCATAATATGAAAGTCAAAGGGTAAATATTATTTACCCTTTGACTTTCATATTTCCTTTCTACTCTGAATAAAATAGTATCTTTTTCTACTCTGAATATAATAGTATAATGCTAGTCTGAATATAATAGTATAATGCTAGTCTGAATAAACTGCCAAATACGAGTCCTGATTCCACTAGGCCTACATAAACATTAACATAAACAAAAATCATAAAAGAGGGATTTGTTCAGAGGGCTGACTCCATGGGCTGACTGGCCCATGGTATAAAGACTAATATTAGGCTTTATACCATGGCCTGGCTCATTCACGGCGGATCCCATTGACAATCAGCACATCACAGCCATGTGCCTATCTAATTATGTTTCTAAGCTTTCTGTCGTTGTTGATCCTACTGTAGCAATCGGTATCCTATTGCACATATCTACCAAACTGTTGCATGCTTATCACGGAGCAGCAGTCCGTTTTCCACATCGTCTTTGTGGATCCCACTTACAACTAAACCATCTGTATCATATCCTCTCTTACTCTACACTTCTAATATATGCAAGCCTAATGTTTTCCCAAGTCCCCTTTCTTTTGTACTGACCATATCATGATATTTACTACCTCAATAATCTTTTACTTCTGTTAAATGTTCTGACCCAAGCTGGCTATAATTCCGTGTCATTTGGCCTTAGTCGTCAGGCGTTAGATAATTATTGATGTTCTAATGTTCTATTATTTTGGATTGTTTTGCCATTCTTCTTTGTACCGTAACTTCCAATCAATCTATGGAAACTGGAGAGCAAAATTAAAAACATAATCCATGTGAAGCCTTACTAAGGACGGGTGAAATTTTAAAATTACGTTTGTTGTAATTCACACTTCTAGATATCTATCTAAACCTCTGATTTCAAACAATGTTGGATTGTTTTTTTGGTTTCATATCACGACTGACGATGACTTCCAAATCTGTTGTAATAATTGAGTTACTTAATTCAATGTTATTTAGCCATCTAGATACCACTGATATTGCGTCTTGCCCCTGTCACCACTCACATTGGTGAACAAATTATATATTTTTGTGTCTGAGATATAGCTGGTGGTTACTGGCTACCCTGGCCTTGAGTAAGGAAGATGGGTAATGGAATCGGACATCAGAAGAATGCTTTGAGCTATTGAATCTCCTCATACGGGAGATATATGGCGGGAGATATATGGCGTGTAATTATTGACTAAGTATATATTGTTAAATTTATATCCTGAAATTTCTGTTAATTTCCCAATTTTCACTAAACTGCATGTATTGCCCATTCGGGTAGTGTATCAAAATCTTTTTAAAGAGCATTAATCGTTATCAGGATCAATAATTCAACATATTTTTAGTTTCATTTGACAAATTACCAATCTTTTTAGTTAGGCCTAAATCAAGCTATGTCGTTAATGTAAAAGATGAACAATTGCGGAACTAAAACTGACCATCGTGTAAGATCCCAACCTTCACTACACCCAATCTGATTGTATAGGCTACTGTTAATGTTAATTTTTTGTTTCCTACTAATTAGCCGTGGTCTAATTCACGTAATATAGTTCGCTCTATTCCAAGAGCTGCTTCTTTGATCAGCAATCTTTCATGTGGATATTTATCGAAAACTTACTGACATGTCAATATTTTTGAAGGTATTTTTTTGTCTTTGTTTATCGATTCGTATGCTTGGGAAAAGAAAGGTTAATAGATAGCGAGACACTCGCAACCAACACGGTTAAATTCCATTACAAGATTGATGATTAAGCATTTAACAAATGTGACAGCAGCATACTCCTTTTAATTTGACGTTTGTAATTTAGTCAGTAGCCAGCCCTACAAGGGGTAGGGAGAATCAACAAGAAACACATGAAAGGAGACAAAACAAGAGGTGGCAGGGGAAGAATCCATACAACAGTTCGCACACAAACATTCGGAAACCTCAATCACTTATTAGCCCCCAAGATGACTGGCTTCACCTCAGATGCTATTGACGTCCAGACAAATTAAGTCTCCTAGTCATTTAGCTGTATAAAATTAATATTTTGTTTAGTAACATCGAATACATATAACCGTTTAGGATAACTAATACAAGATATACCCGGTGCCAGCGAACTTGGCGCTAATCCTGACCGCATAACATCTTAGTAAAAAATAAATAAAAACAAAAGATAAAAAAATACATATACAGTACAGTATATATAAATACATAAATACGAGTAGATCAGGAAATAGATGTAGAGATTTACTACCCGTTTCTCGAATACTTTCTACACCAACACCAAGTATAGTGTTTAATAGGGGTTCTGATTAGAACAATCACTAGCAAGTGTATACTAGATTATATAATACAGTACAATCTATGCAACTCATTGTATTCATTTTAAGTTATGTATAGAAATAGATCTATAAAGTAGTTTGTCACGCGTAAATATATTTGTATTTAATGGAGAGAGAGAGAGAGAGAGAGAGAGAGCCTTCTATTATGATACAAACAAATAATGATAGCAATATTGTCATTAGCGCCCAGAATGCACAAGTACTGTGTCTGTGTGCCCTGGCTGTGGTAGCGCAGGTGGCGGTGGCGCCTGCCTAGACACCACAGGTCCCTGCTAGACACACCACACGGGCTTGGGACGGGAGTGCAAACTAGACAGGTGCCACGTACCTAATATTTTGTCGTAAAATTTAGTTGGGCTACTGTACATAGTAATTCAATAAGATGATAACACGTATGCGAGCGTAGTGTCTAGCGTGAAGATTTCTGACACAAAGTGAACCGCCTGAGAAAACGTTCACGGCGCGGGGCGGTGAGAGCTTATCAAGGGGATTAACGGGGGGGGGGGGGTCACACAGGTAAGATAAAGAGGTATAGTGCGTTCGACCCTAGGTCAGATGGACTGCTTAGGTATAAACTCGCAATTCTATTTAGTGCAATAATAAAGCACAGATGAACGTTAGAGATATACTCAGGATCTTATAGGCAAGGTAGTTTAAATTAGAACTAACTTGTCTAAGCGGATTTGTGAAGTAATCAACACACGAGGTACAAAAATAGTAATAGACTGGGTATGAGATCAATTCACACGTATATACGCCTAGAATTCAAATTCAAATTTAGATCAATGAATCACTATAACAGGGTTTTGAAATGAAATGCAAATTTGTATAAAAAGAGGAAACTACACTCCATTAAAATTCGCCTGGAAATCACAGTAAATTAGAATTCAAATGAACTCAGAATAAAAAGGGCATACACAACGAAGTTGTACTGGGTGAAATACTACGATAGTAGTATGAAAAGGAAATTTGAATACATTAGCAAATCCCTATCTGGCAATACGTGAATCAAAGATATGACGTAACGCGGATTACATACACAAGATGCAATTGAACATTTACCGTTATAATAGTAAATTAAATGGAGAATCGGTCCCTAAAATAATACGGAGACACGAATATAAAATAACTTAAACGAGTATTACTATAAATGTGTGAAAAGAATTATTAACAACCCGCACACGTAGATTAGATTAATTCTCAAGCACTTGTATAAACTACAGAGCTCGAATGATAGAATTAAAGTTAACTCAACGGAGGGTTCTTGACTTTTCAATAAGGAAAGGATAAATAGATTACAATTTGGACATAGGTCCTAGGTAAATGGTAGTTTAGAAGGCAATATCTGCATGGTATACACTTTCGCCTCAACTTGGATACACAAGAGAATAAATAACATATATAGGTGAAATCTGAGAGTATTCCATTTTAAGCCTGAATCGAGATAGGATTATATAACGTGTACACGAAGTAGAATTATAAATAATGAACGAAGGACTACACTTCAAAGGATACACAGAGCAATATCTGGTACTATGAATTCACTTGTACAGATCAAGATTTATGGGAGGACAAATTACTATGTAATGTGTACACAGATAGATAATTGAATAATTATTTGGCACAGATCTTGGGCACAGATCAACTTATTAACACTTCCGGAATACTTGCATATTCTACCTTACCTTCAACAATAGCCACAAATTGAGATATGCAGAAACACTTAGGATAGCGTGGGGGAGGAGAAGAGCCAAGTACGAGGGTCGGGGCGTCATAGAGTTCCGGGCACGGCGGCTGGACGCCAGGGGACCACTTCGTCAGGAGTCCAAGGGCACGGGGGCATGACAGCAGGCACCTTCTCTCTCGGGGGTGAACGACACTTGGACAGTATAATCAGACAGAGAGTTGAGGGTGAGCAACTCCCGGACAGTATAATCCGGACGGAGTGGTTGTAGGTGGGTAATACTCCCGGACAGTATAATCCGGACGGACGGAGTAAGCCTACTAAGTGTGAACTGACTTCCTGTAGTTTCAGTCAGGCTATATTTGGGGTATTTCTCTTGGTCAGGTTACATGATCTTGCATTAATAGGGGCATAGTAAATACATAAGAATTGGCTATGTTTAGCTTAATAATTACATGACAAATATTTTATGGTGCTTAACCCTTATTTAGCGGCGAGCAACATAAGTCGAGTTAAATAAAGCTGGACTATGTGGCGGCGCTCGACATAACTCGAGTGGCAATTTCAGCACGTAATGTGGCTGAGAGAGAGAGACAAGTGGTGGCAGGAGACTAGCGAGCGTATGACTGCTCCAGACCACCGCGGCGAACCTACTGACACAAATCTCAGCTCCCTCCTCCCTCTCTCACTCGCTACATACTCAATTATGTACTGAAAGTACCGAATTACCTGCTTTTTGCACTCGCGTTGCACGGTTATTGCAAGAAAACTATCCATCATACAAGGATCGTTATGGTGTCATTCGAAAGCTCTGTTTATGCCCTTTCAGGGATAGGTACTTGTTTTACGTTCTGGGTCTTATTTAGGCATGAAAATGATCACGTAAACAGCCCTATTTTGGCTAAAAACACCCCGCTGTGCGGTACACATAAATAAACCGCATAGGCCGCTCGTAAGGTGTTAATGACATCACACTGAGGTTTTCGTCCTTTTACCTTTGTTTATTATTTATACTATCTAGCCTGATGATGTAAATCGTGATTATCTGTTCACTAGTTGTTTTGGCTATTTGGATTGTTTATGTAATGATTTTCTTCCGTGGCACTTCTTATCACCATTTCACTTTCCTTCTCGTCTGGCAGCTGCTCTAGGTTGAAGATCCCAACGATTTAAATACTCCCAGGGCTCTTTATGCTAGCTTGCATATATACATTTTCAATATAGTATTTGGATGAAAGTACTGCCTTGGCTGTCTGAGACCCGCACTGTGATTGGTGGGGCAGGGTGAGGTGATGATTGGTGGGGCTTGACCTGCCTTTTGGGGGCAACTCAACTGTTTGCCCGGGAATTAGAGAATGGGTCCAGGGGTCAGATTTCCCGTGTTTGTGTTTCCCGTTGTTACGACCGGGACTACGAATAAAACAAGGGCACTCAATGATTGGACTAGTAATAGGGCACTATACAACAACGGTACGCTAGATCCAAACCCTCAAACTTATATGCCGGCGAACAAAACACCTATACCCTCCAGGGTTAATCTGTGATAGCGGGGTATCCTTAACTGGGCATAAATGTACTCTACTTCAGGCTAACCGACACTGGTATAGCCTGATAACAAACAAGATGCAAGTTACGTTAAAATGCATAAAAAGGAATCTATGGAAAGATCAATTAAATCACTGCAAGATTTAATACAATAAAAAGATGCTTCAATACAGTTACTCTAAACAACAATAAACTATTCACTCCTATCTGAAAGAAAGTGAAGTATAGTCCTACAGCATAGACCTGGAAACTTCTGAAGAAAGTCTGATGCTCATAAGATGCTCGTACTGATCTTGAACTATATAAAGGCAGGAGGCAGGACACCACACGTGTAAATCGAATACACAAAAAGATAGGACATATAATGTTAACTGACACGAGAATTCTATAAATGTGCAACGGTAGCAATGCTCGACACTAAAAGAAGGACTTCCTCATCAACTAAACAGTCTGCTATGGTTGTGCGGCTCAACAACAACCTAGACTAATAAATGCTGTGAATAATAATGTGTACATAATTCAAAGAGCTTATACTAAATACTAACAAGTGTCTACTCGATTAATAATGTCTAGCTGGGATACTCTAGGTAAGGAACTGGGGTTGAGCAAGACAGGCTCGCAGCCTAGCGATGTCCATAATACAGCATCCTTTAAGTTACGTTAATTGACGAGGGGGCTCTCTTGATAGATCCAGATCACAAGTATCTGGTTCTATCCTGGCGACCCTCTAAAGACAAGCAAAGAGGCAGCAAAGTGTGGAACTGGTACAGGCCAAAACCCTCAGTCAACACAATGCTGCACTCGCAATTGACGCAACCGAAAAGACAACCCAGGCTACCACAGGACCGGTCAAAGTCGTGTAGGTATAAGCAAACCGTACACACATCGGAGACAACGACTACAGTTACCTTATCACAGTCTAGCATTAAATAAAAGAGCAGAAACACTAAATCAATAATGGAGACACACAAAGTTCTTAACCTATACTAACTAAGAACCCTCAAACCTATTCTAAGTACATGTAAATATCTCTGAGGACGGCGCATGCAATACAATGGGCCGGCTATGAAAACCGTATGCAAAACCCAAGGGGATAAGTAATTGAATAAAGGCGAGAATTAATGGAAAAGAAGAAGTTCAGAGAGAGAAACAGAGATAAAGGTGGTGATCGGGGGAGAGTATGCAAAGGGATGTTAGAAGCACGCGCGCCAAGCCTGTCCTGACGAGGACAGCTCCTGGGGACCCTCATGTAGGAGGTTAGTTACACAGGAGCCCGCAAAGGCGCGATGGTCGGCCAATCACGGGCCGAGACGTCACAAGACAGCAGGTGTCACGTGACACAGCAAGACACGCCGTCCAATACCGAGCGAGAGGCAGGAATGCTCCCGCACCTACAGACACTCACTACCCTCTCGCTCTGAAAGTCTTTCTCATTCCCACGCTGGTACTATCATCACTACTGTTGATATAAAATATAACCCGTTGTCACAGACGAAAACAAAGACCACCACTGGACTGTCTGCGACAATGCGATTACTAGGTAAGAAAGAACAACATTCTCTGATAACTGAAGCCCATTTCGATGTCCCTGGCGAGCGCTAGTGGCTAACGAGAGGCGATTCTGCCAACGCTGGTAGACGTCACACCCCGCCCAAGATATGGGACGCTCAACATTAGGCGAGCACCATATCTGACAAGGCAGAATGCCGACAAAACCCGCCACACCTAGCCTCTCCACCAGAAATGAAATGCAAAGCTCAATCTTAAATATAACAACATATTAGCATAAAGAAAATCTTACAACCCCTCCCCAACACAATAGTATAATGTAGCCTGCTATGCTCCCTGAGCGAGCTTCACAGAGCCCAGCCTATTAAGTGAAAGACAGGTTCAACTTAGGACTTTAGCTATAACATTGGCAACTTACAATTAACTATCAAAAAGAAAGAGTTTTTATGTGATTTTTTATTTAATTTTAATGTTGTTTTTGACGGCTGCTCTACAGGGGCAAGCCTGGTTTTTCTCTACTCTCAAACACACACTGACTGAACGGCGAGGGTGCTCCTTGAAGCGTACCCTCCCGTGACAAACAATCAGCCACAACATTATCAGCGCCCTTAACATGCCACACATCCAACTTGTGTTCCGGCAGCAAAACAACACCTGGCACTGATAAACTGCCCAGTTCATCACAAGACTGGCACTTCTCTTCGCTCTTTCCGGCAACGGGACCTGCCAAAAACCTTTCACTAGTTCTACCTTCGTGATAAGCGATGCAGCCCCGATGCGGTCTATGGTGTCGTCAACTCTAGGTAAAATATAGGCGTCTGTCAGGGATAATGCACACACACACTCTTGCAATCAACACACACACTGATCTTGCCACTTAACACAGGTTGCAAAGTTACAGGCAACGACCACTCACGATATCCCTTATCCCTCAGACCCTTCGTCCACATGTAGTCCAGCTCTGCTTTTACCACAGGCTGTCGAGCAGGATTTATACGGTAGGGAGCCACTTTGAGCCTTGCACTGTCTCCAGCCTCCATGTCGGATTCTACCCCGTACATCAGGCCTGGAGAATGAACAAACATGCGGATGTACTGCCACAGCCTAGTAAACAACTTCTCTTGACGCTTAGGAACAAGAGGTTGCAACTTATCTCGACGAACAACATGCTCATTGCCCTCCCACAACCCAGCCGAGACTTCAGTTTCTACACTATAGTCTCCCTCCTTCTCCACCTTTGTCCCTAGAACAGCCAGGTCATGAGAGGGACAATCTGTACCACCTGTGCAGTCACTCCCATAGTTCATAATTGCTAATGCTCCCCCGCCGATACCGTACATGCGCACCCCCGCATTCCTTGCAACTACATCTGCCTGCACAGCATCACCGCCTTCAGCGACATGGCCAGATACAGTCGGTCTATGGTAGGGCTGTTGCATAATACTAGAGCAGCATTGGGAGGCTATGCAACGACCGGGCACATCCACTCCACAGCCAACCTCACCAATCTGCGCAATGTCCTGATTCTGACCACTACCCTTAGCAGCCATGGGTCGACCCTGACCTGACCACCATGCCAAAGCCTCGTCGCCCACCTTGAACCACTGAAACAACGAGGCCAACGGTCTACTCACACTCAAGTGACCTGTCAGCGGAACATCGTGCACCGCATGAGTTGTGAGGCCTGGTTGCTCGGCACAAACAGTGGGGTATGAACCGAGCGGGTGCTGGAGCGCTGCACACTGCTGCTGAGGCAGGTGCTCTAGCGCTTCCACAGCCACCTGGCTCGTGTCCCCCGCCCACTGCTCCGCCGAGACATGACACTCCCAACTTTCTTCCACCTGTGCCCCACTGCCCCCTCTCCTTCTCCACCTTGGCCGCTGCAGACCAACACAGGGACAGTAGGCTGCTCAGGTGGTTGCCTCACAAACTCCTTTAACAGGTTCACATGACATGCTTCCCCATCCTCGAGTTCAATCGCACCGTTACTACACTTCTGAAGCTCAGGATCATCTATCTGCAGCCAACAGATATCCGAAGGAGCCAATCTATCTAAGTGCTCCGGGAGCAACTTATGGCCTCCCCCGATACTGGACTGTTCGATCCTATCTTGGTTAAGTGTGTAACGTTGCTGTCTCGGAGTTTTCTCACGCCCTACCTCCTCACCAAGTGTGACAGGTTCTGGGGCCACTCCGGACCTAAACGTTGGTGCTAATACTGAGTCGCCAAGAAGAGCCGCTGGATCAAAACTCACAAAACTTCTCCCAACTTTAGCTTTCTCCTTCCGACCGTTCCTCCGCTGGTCTAGAGACTGAGGAATAGGCTGTGACACCTTAGATACACGAGATCGGGTGACAACACACGCCATCTGCTGTAATTGACACCTCTCGACCAACTCCTGCCCCTCCCTACTCTCGTCGGCCGCCCTCTCGGCACCGACTAAGGGTGGAACCTCAGAAGTAGGCACCGCAAAGTCGTTGCCGAGAAGAAGGTCGAAGACCTCTACCGGCAGTTTCTCTACGATTCCAATATCTATCTCTCGTGTCACACCATCAACCTCCAGCTCCACTCGAACCAACGGGTATGACCGTGTAGCATTAATACCCTGCACCACAACTACCCGTGCCGCGTTTATAGGTTGGCCTGTAAAGTTTTTCATCAGAGTCTGGGATGCACCTGTATCACGCAACAACTCCAACCCATGCTTGCAACCAGCCCAACTCACGCAGCCACGCCCTCTATGGTCGCAAAAAGCATCGCGGACAGGGTTCGAGCCTTCCGGACACTCCTTCACTGGCTGTGCCCCCGCATCTTACATATCACCCTGGGTAAATGCAGAAGACCTCAGAGACACCCCAATGTTGCTAGCCAAAGACACGACTGCTGTAGGTTGGTTACTAGGGCAGGAACGTGCAAAATGCCCCTTATTATGACACTTAAAACACTCTACTTCACCCTTGGACTTCCCATGAGGTGGGGAAGGGCCCTGACCCTTCTTAAACGGGACGGTTTTTGGTTTGTGATCAAAATTAGTATCATTGCTATTACTTTTGTCATTAAATGTTGCATCACTGACTCGGGGGGGTCGAGTGTTGCGCCCCTTGTTAGCTGTATCGGTCCATTGTGCAGACCCGCACCCACGAATCAGCGATACTCTCAGGTCAGCCAACTCAGCTGCCTCTTGTAGAGCTTTAGGACGTTTCTCTTTGAGGTTAAAAGTCAGGTCGCCGCCTGTGCATTTAAAAAATTGCTCTAGAAGGAATAACTGCTCAAGCTCTTCGAACGTCGTCACCTTCTCTGACCTCAGCCAATTTCTCAAAGCATCAGACAGTTCCCGGGCATGTTCTAGAAAAGTGCACTCACGACCCTTCGTAACACCCCGAAACTTCAACCTATATGTCTCTGGTTGTAACTCGTACGCCCGCAGAACAGCTTCCTTCGATACCTCATAATCGATGCAAGACTCCAAGGGCAATGCATCATATGCCTTGAGTCCTTTGCCAACCAACCTAGAGGAAACAAGGGCTGCCCACTTAACCTCGGGCCATTGGTGCTCCCGGCACTTCTTCTCAAAACGCAGGAAAAACTCGGTGACACCCGACTCGTCAAATGCAGGGACTAACTTAAGAAGGTGCGATAAAGACTGATCAAGACCTCGATTCCCAGAACCGAGACGCTGCACTGTCGACTCCACCCGAGACTTCTCAAGCTCTATGTCTGCACAGTACATGTCCTTTCTCTCCTCAGCCTGAATCCTAAGCTCAGCCTCTCGCTGCCGCTGCTCGAGCTCAGCCTCATGCTTTCGTTGCTCAGCCTGCTGGTTAAGTTTGGCGAGTTCGAGCTGAAACAACATCTCGGCAGACAAACCTTGAGGAGGGGGTACTACTATCGGGGACCCACCCTGTGAATCACCTAGAGGCATACCCAACCACCAGCGGGCATCGGCCTGCGGGAACGTACCCGGCTCCGGAGCCCGAGGGGGCGCCATGGTAGGAGTCGAGTGGAAGGGGGGCTGGGCCGAAGGTGCCCCAGCTCCCGCTCCACCCGAAGCCCCACGCACCCCACCGAGCACACAGGTAACCAGCTCACTTCTCGACAAACCGCTAGTACCAGGATACCCTAAGACCGTGGCTACACACTGCAGTCCGTACCGGTCTAGCCATGACACACGATCCGCTGACACAGGCTCCTCCAAAAATATCCGAGCATCCTCCTCATTGTTCACCACCTGAATGCCGCTTAACAACTCCACCTTCTCCACCTCCTCGCCTGCTTCCCGTACTGTGTCCTCACTGTGCACTGATCCGTCGTTCGACATAGTGTCCACCGGAAATCCTCAACGTTTATAAAAAAAAAGTACCTAAACTCTCATGTAGCACTATTCACTCAAAAAATGCTTGAAGACAATTCAAATGCTATACTACGTTGCCAAAAAAAATATCCAACGTGTCCAAAATATTCCTCAAAACAAATGTCCAAAAATCCTGCAATTATTTCTTAGTTCACTAAATCTTAGACTAAGGTCGCCATTTGTTACGACCGGGACTACGAATAAAACAAGGGCACTCAATGATTGGACTAGTAATAGGGCACTATGCAACAACGGTACGCTAGATCCAAACCCTCGAACTTATATGCCGGCGAACAAAACACCTATACCCTCCAGGGTTAATCTGTGATAGCGGGGTATCCTTAACTGGGCATAAATGTACTCTATTTCAGGCTAACCGACACTGGTATAGCCTGGTAACAAACAAGATGCAAGTTACGTTAAAATGCATAAAAAGGAATCTATGGAAAGATCAATTAAATCACTGCAAGATTTAATACAATAAAAAGATGCTTCAATACAGTTACTCTAAACAACAATAAACTCTTCACTCCTATCTGAAAGAAAGTGAAGTATAGTCCTACAGCATAGACCTGGAAACTTCTGAAGAAAGTCTGATGCTCATAAGATGCTCGTACTGATCTTGAACTGTATAAAGGCAGGAGGCAGGACACCACACGTGTAAATCGAATACACAAAAAGATAGGACATATAATGTTAACTGACACGAGATTACTATAAATGTGCAACGGTAGCCATGCTCGACACAAAAAGAAGTACTTCCTCATCAACGAAACAGTCTGCTATGGTTGTGCGGCTCAACAACAACCTAGACTAATAAATGCTGTGAATAATAATGTGTACATATCAAAGAGCTTATATTAAATACTAACAAGTGTCTACTCGATTAATAATGTCTAGCTGGGATACTCTAGGTAAGGAACTGGGGTTGAGCAAGACAGGCTCGCAGCCTAGCGATGTCCTTAAGACTGCATCCTTTAAGTTACGTTAATTGATGAGGGGGCTCTCTTGATAGATCCAGATCACAAGTATGTGGTTCTATACTGGCGACCCTCTAAAGACAAGCAAAGAGGCAGCAAAGTGTGGAACTGGTACAGGCCAAAACCCTCAGTCAACACAATGCTGCACTCGCAAAGGACGCAAACGAAAAGACAACCCAGGCTACCACAGGACCGGTCAAAGTCGTGTAGGTATAAGCAAACCGTACACACATCGGAGACAACGACTACAGTTACCTTATCCCAGTCTAGCATTAAATAAAAGAGCAGAAACACTAAATCAATAATGGAGACACACAAAGTTCTTAACCTATACTAACTAAGAACCCTCAAACCTATTCTAAGTACATGTAAATATCTCTGAGGACGGTGCATGCAATACAATGGGCCGGCTATGAAAACCGTATGCAGAACCCAAGGGGATAAGTAATTGAATAAAGGTGAGAAGTAATGGAAAAGAAGAAGTTCAGAGAGAGAAACAGTGATAAAGGTGGTGATCGGGGGAGAGTATGCAAAGGGATGTTAGAAGCATGCGCGCCAAGCCTGTCCTGACGAGGACAGCTCCTGGGGACCCTCATGTAGGAGGTTAGTTACACAGGAGCCCACCAAGGCGCGATGGTCGGCCAATCACGGGCCGAGACGTCACAAGACAGCAGGTGTCAAGTGACACAGCAAGACACGCCGTCCAATAGCGAGCGAGAGGCAGGAATGCTCCCGCACCTACAGACACTCACTACCCTCTCGCTCTGAAAGTCTTTCTCATTCCCACGCTGGTACTATCATCACTACTGTTGATATAAAATATAACCCGTTGTCACAGACGAAAACAAAGACCACCACTGGACTGTCTGCGACAATGCGATTACTAGGAAAGAAAGAACAACATTCTCTGATAACTGAAGCCCATTTCGATGTCCCTGGCGAGCGCTAGTGGCTAACGAGAGGCGATTCTGCCAACGCTGGTAGACGTCACACCCCGCCCAAGATATGGGACGCTCAACATTAGGCGAGTACCATATCTGATAAGGCAGAATGCCGACAAAACCCGCCACACCTAGCCACTCCACCAGAAATGAAATGCAAAGCTCAATCTTAAATAAAACAACATATTAGCATAAAGAAAATCTTACAACCCCTCCCCAACACAATAGTATAATATAGCCTGCTATGATCCCTGAGCGAGCTTCACAGAGCCTATTAAGTGAAAGACAGGTTCAACTTAGGACTTTAGCTATAACATTGGCAACTTACAATTAACTATCAAAAAGAAAGAAATTTTATGTGATTTTTTATTTAATTTTAATGTTGTTTTAGACGGCTGCTCTACAGGGGCAAGCCTGGTTTTTCTCTACTCTCAAACACACACTGACTGAACAGCGAGGGTGCTCCTTGAAGCGTACCCTCCCGTGACAAGCAATCAGCCACAACATTATCAGCGCCCTTAACATGCCACACATCCAACTTGTGTTCCGGCAGCAAAACAACACCTGGCACTGATAAACTGCCCAGTTCATCACAAGACTGGCACTTCTCTTCGCTCTTTCCGGCAACGGGACCTGCCAAAAACCTTTCACTAGTTCTACCTTCGTGATAAGCGATGCAGCCACGATGCGGTCTATGGTGTCGTCAACTCTAGGTAAAGTATAGGCGTCTGTCAGGGATAATGCACACACACTCTTGCAATCAACACACACACTGATCTTGCCACTTAACACAGGTTGCAAAGTTACAGGCAACGACCACTCACGATATCCCTTATCCCTCAGACCTTTCGTCTACATGTAGTCCAGCTCTGCTTTCACCACAGGCTGTCGAGCAGGATTTATACGGTAGGGCGCCACTTTGAGCCTTGCACTGTTTCCAGCCTCCATGTCGGATTCTACCCCGTACATCAGGTCTGGAGAATGAACAAATATGCGGATGTACTGCCACAGCCTAGTAAACAACTTCTCTTGACGCTTAGGAACAAGAGGTTGCAACTTTTCTCGACGAACAACATGCTCATTGCCCTCCCACAACCCCGCCAAGACCGCAGTTTCTACACTATAGTCTCCCTCCTTCTCCACCTTTGTCCCTAGAACAGCCAGGTCATGAGAGGGACAATCTGTACCACCTGTGCAGTCACTCCCATAGTTCATAATTGCTAATGCTCCCCCGCCGATATCGTACATGCGCACCCCCGCATTCCTTGCAACTACATCTGCCTGCGCAGCATCACCGCCTTCAGCGACATGGCTAGATACAGTCGGTCTATGGTAGGGCTGTTGCATAATACTAGAGCAGCATTGGGAGGCTATGCGACAACCGGACACATCCACTCCACAGCCAACCTCACCAATCTGCGCAATGTCCTGATTCTGACCACTACCCTTAGCAGCCATGGGTCGACCGTGACCTGACAACCATGCCAAAGCCTCGTCGCCTACCTTGAACCACTGAAACAACGAGGCCAACGGTCTACTCACACTCAATTGACCTGTCAGCGGAACATCGTGCACCGCATGAGTTGTGAGGCCTGGGTTCTCGGCACAAACAGTGGGGTATGAACCGAGCGGGTGCTGGAGCGCTGCACACTGCTGCTGAGGCAGGTGCTCTAGCGCTTCCACAGCCACCTGGCTCGTGTCCCCCGCCCACTGCTCCGCCGAGACATGACAATCCCAACTTTCCTCCACCTGTGCCCCACTCTCTCCTTCTCCACCTTGGCCGCTGCAGACCAACACAGGGACAGTAGGCTGCTCAGGTGGTTGCCTCACAAACTCCTTTAACCTAAGAAGTGCACATGGGGGTAATTAGAAATGTCTGCCTGTGCTGACGTATTTGAGCTGTTTCCATCACTAAAATATTCATTTTAACATATATAGCATTAATAATTATCAATACGCGCCAATTATGGGTTGATTATAAAGGTATTAACCTGAAACAACAATAAAACAAGTGAAAACAGCGTTTGGATGGTCAAAATTGGAGATACAGGCCGCGAGTTATATAATGTATGGGTGAGGCAACCTGCTTTCCCGCCAATTTCCCCCAAGGCCACTGAGACACAGTAGATCGATACTCTCTCTCTCTCTCTTGCACTCGCTTGCTAACAGTGATGACAAGGCCCTGCTTGCAACTCGCTAATGTTAGCATGAAAATATACCTCAGAATAAGGGAATAACAGGGAAAATAGGTGATAACTGAAGGAGGGGAGGAAAGTGGGGAAGGAGGGGAGGTAGAGGAGTGATATTTTGCATTGCCCAGGGGCAATTTTTTTTTTTTTTTTTTTTCGATGTTTAACCCATAACTAGCGGCGCGCAACATAAGTCGAGTTAAATAAAGCTGGACTATGTGGCGGCGCTCGACATAACTCGAGTGGCAATTTCAGCACGTAATGCGGCTGAGAGAGAGAGACAAGTGGTGGCAGGAGACTAGCGAGCGTATGACTGCTCCAGACCACCGCGGCGAACCTACTGACACAAATCTCAGCTCCCTCCTCCCTCTCTCACTCGCTACATACTCAATTATGTACCGAAAGTACCGAATTACCTGCTTTTTGCACTCGCGTTGCACGGTTATTGCAAGAAAACTATCCATCCTACAAGGATCGTTATGGTGTCATTCGAAAGCTCTGTTTATGCCCTTTCAGGGATAGGTACTTGTTTTACGTTCTGGGTCTTATTTAGGCATGAAAATGATCACGTAAACAGCCCTATTTTGGCTAAAAACACCCCGCTGGGCGGTACACATAAATAAACCGCATAGGCCGCTCGTAAGGTGTTAAAGTTGATTTTTTTTTCTCTGACTCTTAAGAGTCTTCCCGCAGTCCGCCGGAGGAACTCTTAAGAGTCAATAAAGGCAGGAGACAGGACTCCACACGTGTAAATCGAATACAAAAAAGATAGGACATATAATGTTAACTGACACGAGAATACTATAAATGTGCAACGGTAGCAATGCTCGACACTAAAAGAAGTACTTCCTCATCAACGAAACAGTCTGTAATGGTTGTGCGGCTCAACAACAACCTAGACTAATAAATGCTGTGAATTATAATGCGTACATATCAAAGAGCTTATATTAAATACTAACAAGTGTCTACTCGATTAATAATGTCTAGCTGGGATACTCTAGGTAAGGAACTGGGGTTGAGCAAGACAGGCTCGCAACCTAGCGATGTCCTTAAGACTGCATCCTTTAAGTTACGTTAATTGACGAGGGGGCTCTCTTGATAGATCCAGATCACAAGTATCTGGTTCTATCCTGGCGACCCTCTAAAGACAAGCAAAGAGGCAGCAAAGTGTGGAACTGGTACAGGCCAAAACCCTCAGTCAACACAATGCTGCACTCGCAAAGGACGCAACCGAAAAGACAACCAAGGCTACCACAGGACCTGTCGAAGTCGTGTAGGTATAAGCAAACCGTACACCCATCGGAGACAACGACTACAGTTACCTTATCCCAGTCTAGCATTAAATAAAAGAGCAGAAACACTAAATCAATAATGGAGACACACAAAGTTCTTAACCTATACTAACTAAGAACCCTCAAACCTATTCTAAGTACATGTAAATATCTCTGAGGACGGTGCATGCAATACAATGGGCCGGCTATGAAAACCGTATGCAGAACCCAAGGGGATAAGTAATTGAATAAAGGCGAGAAGTAATGGAAAAGAAGAAGTTCAGAGAGAGAAACAGTTATAAAGGTGGTGATCGGGGGAGAGTATGCAAAGGGATGGTAGAAGCACGCGCGGCAAGCCTGTCCTGACGAGGACAGCTCCTGGGGACCCTCATGTAGGAGGTTAGTTACACAGGAGCCCGCAAAGGCGCGATGGTCGGCCAATCACGGGCCGAGACGTCACAAGACAGCAGGTGTCACGTGACACAGCAAGACACGCCGTCCAATAGCGAGCGAGAGGCAGGAATGCTCCCGCACCTACAGACACTCACTACCCTCTCGCTCTGAAAGTCTTTCTCATTCCCACGCTGGTACTATCATCACTACTGTTGATATAAAATATAACCCGTTGTCACAGACGAAAACAAAGACCACCACTGGACTGTCTGCGACAATGCGATTACTAGGAAAGAAAGAACAACATTCTCTGATAACTGTAGCCCATTTCGATGTCCCTGGCGAGCGCTAGTGGCTAACGAGAGGCGATTCTGCCAACGCTGGTAGACGTCACACCGTTCTCTGGAGATTGGTAAATGTTCTTCTTTCCAAAATCCTTTTCTCCTGCTGTTTCTGGATTCTCTGACTGTGGCTACTCTGTGTGGTTCTCCTTTGGGTCTCGTCATTTCAATAAATATATATATACAGTATATATATAAATATATATTTTGTTTTTTTCTATATTCCAACTTACTTCCTCTCGGGCATAGGCTGAGAGCCTTAACATTCACCGCTTTACAATGAACAGTGAAGCCTGTGAGGTCTTGTTCCAGTCTAGGGAGTGAGACATGTGAAGCACGTAGAGTACAACGAGCACCTGTCATCTTGCCTTCACATGAGGCAAGGTGCTCACTCATGGCCCGAAACGACCCCATCTCTGAAGCCACCTCATTCCCGTGCTTCACTGTCTCACTCCCTACACTCGGATTCCCACACTTACACACACACAACGCCACCTGTTGAGCAGAAAACTCACCAGGCATTGCACCCCTATAGCATATTTTGAATATGGGAATATTCATACAGTGCTATTTAATCAGGGAACAATGAGGGTATTTTATTGACGTTTCGGTGGGCTTTGTGGTAATGCACTGATACTAGGTACAGCACAAATTCCATCCCAATAATATCTTCCCATTGATACATCGGGATTTGAACCCGGGACCTTTGGATTACCAGGCCAGTGGCAAGACCACTCCACCACACCTCCCCTATATATATATATATATATATATATGTTTCTAATCTCTCAGTGGGGATCGAACCGTCGACCATCAGGACGAAAGCCGACGCTTTAATCAACTACACCACGGCAGTCTATATATATTGATTAAAGCGTCGGCTATCGTCCTGATGGTCGACGGTTCGATCCCCACTGAGAGATTAGAAACATTTAGTGGCTCAGGTGTATTTGTGATATATATATATATATATATATATATATATATATATATATTTATCTACATATACATATATTTATATATATATATATATAATATATATATATATATATATATATATATAATATATATATATATAATATATATATATATATATATACAGTATATATAAATATATATATATATATGTTGTATCCGTCGCAACTATTTGTCATTAATAGTTTTCTTGTTCCCTTTTTATACAGGTTCGGGTGTCTACTGACCACAATACCTCTGCATCCTCATCGGGTGGAATCGGTCGTCATGGCTTGTTGCTGCCTGTACAACATCCTACGCATCAGGAATCCCTCCGATAGCAAAGGTGTTGTTGAGGAAGAGGACATCGAAGCTGGAAGGATAAATTGCATTGGCCACGCAAATGAAATCCTTGACCGTTTAGGGCCCCTGCCTGGCAAGACCAGTACCAAAAATGGCAAGAATGTACGCGATCATCTACGCGAATACTACAACTCACCACGAGGTAGTGTCCATTGGCAGGACAAGATGATCTGTCGTACCCCCTCAGAATAAGAATGGTGTCTCTTAACACACCCAATGTCTTTTCCTTTAAATATGTTCAATAAAAGGTGGATTCTTTGTCATTATTTGTTTAATTGCATTCTAGGCAATGTTTCAATTATTGAAATATAAAGTTTACTGTTTGCCAATATGTTCTTGTTTAACACATATATCAACATATTAGTGAGAGGGTGCTCTTTTTTTTTGCCGTACATTCTAGCGCGAAACATATTAATGAAAAGTATTGAGGATGAAAAGGAAAGAAAAATGCTAAACATATTGAAAAATAACATTAACAGAATGACAATGGAAGATAAGAAAATCTTAATCAGGCTTTAGGCCAATGCATGACTTGAAATCCGCTTAACTTTGGGGTATTTGCCCGTGACCTTTTCCAAACGACTTCCAGATGTCTAATCTAAGGAGTGGGCTTTAATTCTCCGTAATTGAATTGTCGAATTTAAGTCTGTCTTCCAATTTATTCGCAATGTTGCCTGTAAGGAATTATATGGCTTTAAATCTCAAAATGTCTTCTCCCCCATATTTACAAAAAATTATATAAATATCCTCTAACAACTTGGTAAGAAAGAAGACCTACTGGTCTGTCGTCCCGACAAAGGTAAAGGAGTTGTGTTACTCAACAAAGATGACTATTTTTCAAAAATGTACGACATCCTGAGAGACGTTTCCAAATTTACTAAGCTAATTCAAACTGATATTTTCAAACTAAGCCTTAAAATCGAAGATCGAATAAATAGATTACTTAAATCTATAGTAAATTTAAATAAAGTCTCGGAGGAATTAGCTAATGCTATGAAGCCTACAGGTTCATCCTTGGCTTTTCTTTATGGCCTCCCTAAGATCCATAAGACCACTGTCCCTCTTCGACCCATTCTTGCCGCATATAATACTGCCTCTTATAAGCTTGCTAAATTTTGCTCCCAACTTTTATCAGCGTTCTCTACGAACGATTATACACTTAAGAACTCATATGAATTGTTCACTTCCCTCTCAAACTACAAATTACCTCCCTCGTCATACCTATGTAGCTTTGATATAACCTCCTTATTCACCAACGTCCCCTTAACTGAAACTTTGAACCTTTGTGTCAAACTTTTGTTCAACCAATCTGAGACTTTTATGGGTATTAGTCAATCCTTCTTCAGAAACGTTCTATCAGCATGCGTACAAGATTGCCATTTCATATTTAATAACCAAATCTATAAACAAACTGATGGGGTAGCGATGGGATCCCCACTAGGCAGTACTTTAGCCAATGTTTTCCTATGTTATTGGGAGCAAATCTGGCTAGACAACAGTTACTGCCCTCCCACTTTCAAACCTATCCTCTACCGTAGATATGTCGACGACACCCTGCTGGTCTTTAACCCTTAATTAGCGGCTCACCACATAAGTCGTATTTAATAAAGCTGGATTATGTGGCGGCGCTCGACATAGGTCGAGTGGCAATTTCAGCACGTAATGTTGCTGAGAGAGAGAGACAAGTGGTGGCAGGAGAGTAGCGAGCGTATGACTGCTCCAGACCACCGCGGCGAACATACTGACACGAATCCCAGCTCCCTCCTCCCTCTCTCACTCGCTATATAAGGAATTGTATCGGGAAAGTGGCTAATTACATGCTTTTTGCACTCGCGTTGCACGGTTATTGCAAGAAAACTAGCCATCATAAAAGGATCGTTATGGTGTCATTCGAAAGCTCTGTTTATGCCCTTTCAGGGATAGGTACTTGTTTTACGTTCTGGGTCTTATTTAGGCATGAAAATGATCACGTAAACAGCCCTATTTTGGCTAAAAACACCCCGCTGGGCGGTACATATAAATAAACCACATAGGCCGCTCGTAAGGTGTTAAAGATAAAAGTCATACCCCCTTGTTTCTAAATTACCTAAATAAACAGCACAAAAATATAAAATTCACCAGCGAAAACGAGGTAAATAACACGTTGCCATTCCTCGACCTTCTACTTACCAAAGTTAATGACATACTTTGTTACGACTGAGGTTCAAATATATCAGGGCTCTTATTCATTGGACTAGTAATGGCATAAATGCTACAACGGAAAGCGCTAGATCCAACCTCTGGTGTATATTCCCAGTGAACAAAGAACACAAATACTCTCCAGAGTTCTATATGCAATAATAGGTTATCAAACTCTCAATAAATGTGTGTCTACTCTAGGCTCAATGTTATGTGAAAACAGTCTATTACTACCTATAACCGAAGGTGCTTGGTTATGATATGCAAAGTAAGGTGGTAAGAGAAGTTACAGCTTACGTTACTTTAATCAATAAATGTCAGGCACTCCTGCATGAAAGAAAGTGCACTAAAGTCCTTCAACACCAACAAGGAATCTTCTTTAAATGTTAGATGCTATCAAGATGCTCGAATCGGAAATGGAACCCAAAAAGGCAGGCAGCGGAACAATGCTCGTGCAGGCTATGCACACAAAAAGGCAGGATATATAATGCAGTCGGAGCCAAGAATATCCTAAACGCTACAACAATAATAATAATCGCCACGACTATGCAGTATTCCTATCAACAAAAAGAGCCTAAGTCATTTGTGTCTCAATACATCAAACTAAGCTGCGAAATGCTTGTGTAATCATAAACGGGTATGCATAATAAGAGTAATTGGTTTAATATCCTTAATGTCTACTATGACTGATAAAGTCTAGCTAGAGTCAATGATACGAGATACTGGTGCGCATGGCATGCCGCATAGCCTAGTGCAAATCTCAAGTCTGTGCGTCAAATATTACGTTATAGGGAAGGGTAGCTCTCTTGAGAAACCTTAATACCGAAGTATTAAGCGTTCTCCTGGCGTACCTCAAAGACAAACAACCGAGCCTAGAACAGTGCAGAATGGTATAGGCAAAAAGCCCTCATTTGTGCATGCTCTACTCTCAATGGCACACAGACTAGAATTTACCCAATCAACTCCAGTTCTCAGGTATGTCGTGCATCTTTTAACTAAAGCCAGCACCCATCGGAAACAATACCTTATAGTATCAGACTCCTAGTCTAGCATTATCTAATCTAGCAGAACACTAATAATTATAGGAAGCGGTACTGAACAATATGAATGCCAACCAATGCTTCGTGATCAACTTATCTTAACAACTAAACATACATGGGTTATATAAGACCTTAACGCACAATACAACTGGCCAGCATTAAGCTGATTATGCAGAGTTAACCAGAGGGGGTATAATATTAATAAAAGGTGGTGAAAGATATGGAAAATGAGAGAGATAGGCAGAGGAAAAGGTTCTCAGGTTTAGAGAGGGGGACAGATATCAAAGGGATAAGAGGGATGCGTTCTAGAAACCAGATCTGAGGGAGAGAGTGGCAGAGAGAGCTGTATATATACTAGCACCAGCTCGAACCGCGTAGGAAAAGCGGTAACAAGTCCTCCAGCCAATCCCCAAGAGACCAGCCAGCCATGACGTCACCGAACATGGTAAAAAACTCCTCCATCCAATCTCCAGGAAGCCAGCCAGCCATGACGTCATCGAGCCTGGTAAAAACACTGCGCGCCTCCTCGCACTCTGTTCTACTCTCTCTCTCTCTCTCTCTCAAATCTTATCATTACTATTCCATGATAAAACATATACTTTGCAATTAAATATATAAAGCCTTGACATGGGCGAAAACAAAGAGCCTTTCTGGACTGCCCATGACACGAGCTTTCATATGAAATAAAGCACACAATAATACATCAACTGTAGCCACATCCACTGCCCTGGCGATCCTAGCGAGTCACTGTAGGACAAGCCATACGGTTCTAACGGAGTGGTTAACGTCACACACCCCCCAAGATTATTTCACAGAGGCCCAATGCTCAAAAAAACATCTGATGGTTAGAACCCATGCTATAACTACTTCCCATCACCCAGCGGCAGTAAAATATCTGGCACAGTTCCCAACAAAACATTTTACAAAATTATAACCCTCCCCAACACAATAGGTTAAATCATATGTAGTTATGCTCCTCAAGAGCGAGCTTCTCTAGCCCAACATTCTGAGAGGAGTGCAACTCAGAATTACTGCTATAACATACTGAAAAAATTCAACTATCAAAGAAAGAGTTTTTATTTGATTTTTATGTTTTTAATTTGTTTATTTCGGCTGCACTATAGGGGCAAGCCTAGTTTTTTCTTCTATACCAAACGCTCAACTCCTGCTTTACGACCCAATACGCTGGGCTACAACCGCGAGCCAACAAGCACCAAGCGCAAAATACAATTCAAACTAAAGCAGGAGGCTACCCGTGTGTCAATCTACCCAGGATCATCCACCATTGAAGGACAATCTGCAACCACGTTATCACAACCGGCAATATGGCGTATGTCCAGGCTATACTCCCGTAACCCCAGCGACCACCCGGTCAGCCTCATATTCCGATTGTGAAACTGGTCCAAGAACTTGAGAGGGTGATGATCTGTATAAACTACAACGACCGGACCATAGGCTGGAACATAGACCTCGAAATGCCTTAGTGCAAGCACAACTGCCAGCAGCTCCTTCTCGACAACAGAGCAGCTCCCCTGGGCTGAATTGAACTTCTCCGAGCAGAAACTAACAGGATGCTCCAGCCCATCATCGTCCTCTTGCATAAGGACGGCACCAGCCCCCACACCACTAGCATCCGTTGCTAGTTGGAAAGGTAGGCTAAAGTCAGGGGCCCTGAGGATCGGATGAGTGCACAACAGGTGTTTTACTACTCTAAACGCCTTCTCACACTCAGGCGCCCATTTGACATTCTTATCCTTCCAGTTATCCTCCACCTGAGCTTGACTGTCCCGTTCTCCTTCTCGACTTTGACTGCTAAACGTCATCACAGGCACAGTGAGAGGCTCAGGGGGATGCCTCACATACTCCTTCATGAGATTAACGTGACATAACTGATTGCGCTTACGTCTGTCTGGAGCGGCCACCAAGCAATCCAGGTCCGATAGCCTCTCAACCACCCTATAAGGACCAGTGTACTTCGCGGATAAGGGATGACCTACAAGGGGCAGTAGAATCAACACCTC
Organism: Paralithodes platypus; assembly: GCA_032716605.1. NCBI lineage: Eukaryota > Metazoa > Arthropoda > Malacostraca > Decapoda > Lithodidae > Paralithodes > Paralithodes platypus. The sequence goes on along the minus strand of CM064487.1, from coordinate 58,719,132 downwards.
CTGACCCACGTGAAACTCCCTGAGTTTAACCTTCAGGTCGTACCTGTCCTTCATGAGGGCCTGAGAGCTAGTCAAATTACGGCCAGCCAACTCCAGACTGCGCAACATCCGTTCTCGACTGTCGAGGACATACTTGAGCATAGAACAAGGTTTTTCTGCGCCCTCCCATATTTCTTTAACCATATGGAGAGGCCCTCTGACACGGTGTCCAAAGACGAGCTCATTAGGGCTGAATCCCAAACTTTCCCCATGCAGCAAATAAAACGTATGGCAGGCCAAGATCCCAATCTTTCCCACTCTCAAAGCAACAACAACGAAGCACAGATTTTAAGGCTGAGTTCCATCGCTCTAACACACCCTGGCTCTCCGGATGATACGCAGATGACACAACCGCAACAATCCCATGCTGCGGCATTGCTCGAACAAAGAGGTTAGAAGTGAAGTTGGATCCTTGGTCTGACTGAATCCCCTGCGGGTAACCATACCGGGAAAAATACAGTAGCAAGTTCCGGACCACCGTCTTCGCTGACCTATTTCTCATAGGGTACGTGTCAGGGTACCTTGTTGCTACCTCCATGATGGTCAGGGGATACTTGTAAAAATCTCCCGACTGTGCATCACTGTCCTCCTCCAACTCGACAGCACCGGTACCACATTCAAGAACCTCCGGATCTTCTAATTGCAATTTACGAATGTCCGAAGGAGCAAGCTTATCTAAGTGTTTGCGAAACAACTCATGCCCCCCTCCTACATTGAATTTAGCCTCCCGTTGCTCTCTCTCTGTGTATCGTTGCTGTCTCTTCGTCTTTTTAAGCCCATCCTCTGCCGTCTTAGTAACAGTTAATGGGTCTTCTCCAGACTCGAAAATCGGTCCTAATAATGAGTCCCCGAGATTGTCCGTTGATACTAAACTCTCAACCGCATCAACTTTCAACCCCTTCTCGGTACCTTTCCTCCGCTTATCTAAAGACTGTTGACCAGAATGTTACTCCCTGGATGCAAGAGATCTGGTGACAACACACGCCATAGGTTGCACCGGACACTTCTCAACCCACTCCTGCTCCTCCCTACTCACGTCGGCCGGCTTCTCGGCAACGACTAAGGGTGGAGCCTCAGAAGTAGGCCCCGCAAAGTCGTTGCCGAGAAGGAGGTCGACGCCCCCAACAGGTAACTTCTCCACAATTCCTACATCCAGGTCACGAGTCACACCATCAACTTCCATCTTCATTCTTACAAGCGGGTATGACCTTGTTGCATTAACCCTCTGAACCACAACCACCCGCGCTGTATTTACAGGTTTACCAGTGAAATTCCTCAACAATGTTTGCAATGCCCCAGTGTCACGCAAAATTCTCACCTCCTGTCTTCTACCCCCCCACTCCACACAACCGAGTCCCCTGTGGTCACTAAAGGCATCACGGACAAGGAATAAGCCTTCCGGATCCTTCTGCACTGGCAGTGTATTTACCTCGGAAGAATTGCCTCTAACAAACTCCGATGTCCTCTTGAACACTCCAATGCCGTGAGCAAAAGACACGGCTGCCGGAGGAGGTCGACTAGGGCACTCATTTGCCTTATGACCCTCCTGGTGGCACTTAAAACACATAAATTTCGGTTTCAGCTTACACTGTGATGTAAAAGGCCCCTGACTTGTCTTATAACGGCGTGGTGTCAGGCTTGGATTCAGTTTTAGTTTCATTGCTCTTTTGTTTAAATGTGTCATTGCTATGGGGAGGGGGAGGATAACGGTCCCTAGCACTTGCATCGTACTTCTGTGAGGACCCGCAACCCCGAATCAACGACAGCCGTCGATCAGCCATTTCTGCTGCTTCGACTAGAGTTCTTGGGTTTTTCTCCTTTAAGTTCAAAGTTAGATCACCGCCCGTGCTCTTAAAGAACTGCTCCAACATCATTAACTGCTTAATCCCATCAAATGTTGTTACCTTCTCAGATCGGAGCCAGTTCCCCATAGCATCGGACAAGTCCCGGGCGTGTTCCAAAAAGGTGCTATCTCTTCCCTTGGTTACACCCCGGAACTTCAAACGGTACGTTTCTGGTTGCAGTTCGTAAGCCCTCAGGACAGCCTCCTTGAGATCCTCATACACAATACATGACTCCAAAGGTAACGCATCGTAGGCTTTAAGACCCTTGCCTATTAATCTAGAGGATACAAGTGCTGCCCATTTATTCTCGGGCCACTGGTGTTCCTGGCACTTCTTCTCAAAGCGTGCGAAAAATTCTGTTACCCCACTCTCATCAAACACCGGAACCAGTTTCAATAAATGCGAGAGAGATTGATCATGAGCACGGTTACCAGCCCAAAGTCGCTGTCCCGTTGTCTCTACTCGCGACTTCTCTACGTCCCTTTCGGCACAGTACCTAGTCGACTCTAAATCAGCTTTGATTCTTGCTAGCTCTACGTGCTGAGACTGCTGACTGATAGTTTTTCTCTCTTCTATCTTGGCTAATTCTATTTTCTGCTGAATCTGAAGCTCACATGCCCTTTGTTGCTGCTGAATCTTAGCTAATTCGAGCTGATACACTAATTATGGAGTTAACCCTTGAGGAGGTGAAGGTGCTACAATGTTTGAAATTACCGGTGGTCCCCCCAGGGGCAACCCACCCTGCCAGTCACCACCCAACTGTGGAAGCGTACCCGGGGTCGGCAAACTACTGGGATGGCTGGGAGTCGAGTGTAGGGGAAGCATGGCCGAAGGGCTCTGAGCACTCAACCCATCTCGCTCACCAGTCACCCTGCCCAGTACACACGTTATCAAGTTTTCCCTGGTCATGCTGCTAGGACCCGCATGACCGATAGCTGTGGCCAGGCATTGAAGACCGTACCGATCCATACCCTCCAACCGCTCGGCAGTAACAGGCCATTGCAAAAATATCCTAGCATCCTTCTCACAGTTCACCTGATTAACCATTTCATCATGCTGCTGTTCCTCAGTTTCGACATTACGTACTGTGTCTCCATTCTCCTCTGATCCGGTATAAGACATGATGCTCACAAAAATTTCCCACCTCAGAAAAGAACACCCCAAACTCTTATACCTCAATATACACACAAAAATTTTCGGAAATACTCAAGGGCTATACTATGTTGCAAAACAAAAAAATTCTTGCTGATCCCCGCAAAATATTCCCCAAAACAACAAATGTTCCCTGCTAATAAATATAGGTTCACCAAATCCTAGGTAAGGTCGCCATTTGTTACGACTGAGGTTCAAATATATCAGGGCTCTTATTCATTGGACTAGTAATGGCATAAATGCTACAACAGAAAGCGCTAGATCCAACCTCTGATGTATATTCCCAGTGAACAAAGAACACATATACTCTCCAGAGTTCTATATGTTATGTGAAAACAGCCTATTACTACCTATAACCGAAGGTGCTTGGTTATGGTATGCAAAGTAAGGTGGTAAGAGAAGTTACAGCTTACGTTACTTTAATCAATAAATGTCAGGCACTCCTGCATGAAAGAAAGTGCACTAAAGTCCTTCAACACCAACAAGGAATCTTCTTTAAATGTTAGATGCTATCAAGATGCTCGAATCGGAAATGGAACCCAAAAAGGCAGGCAGCGGAACAATGCTCGTGCAGGCTATGCACACAAAAAGGCAGGATATATAATGCAGTCGGAGCCAAGAATATCCTAAACGCTACAACAATAATAATAATCGCCACGACAATGCAGTATTCCTATCAACAAAAAGAGCCTAAGTCGTTTGTGTCTCAATACATCAAACTAGGCTGCGAAATGCTTGTGTAATCATAAACGGGTATGCATAATAAGAGTAATTGGTTTAATATACTTAATGTCTACTATGACTTATAAAGTCTAGCTAGAGTCAATGATACGAGATACTGGTGCACATGGCATGCCGCATAGCCTAGTGCAAATCTCAAGTTTGTGCGTCAAATATTACGTTATAGGGAAGGGTAGCTCTCTTGAGAAACCTTAATACCGAAATATTAAGCGTTCTCCTGGCGTACCTCAAAGACAAACAACCGAGCCTAGAACAGTGCAGAATGGTATAGGTAAAAAGCCCTCATTCGTGCATGCTCTACTCTCAATGGCACACAGACTAGAATTTACCCAATCAACTCCAGTTGTTGTTGTTGTTGTTGTTCCCTAAGCTGCCTGGCCGAACAGCCCCGAGTCCCTGAGGAAGGCCATGGCCACGATCGGGCTTTCCCACAGAGCTCTCATTGAGTGTAGGTTGTGTTGTTGGCGTAAGTGGTTGTGTGAAATGCAGTCTTCTATGATGTGTTTAATGGTATGGGGTGCTGTGTTACATCCCGGGCAGGCGTCGACAACGGAGTCATCCAGTCTCTTCTGATAGCTCAGGAGAGCTGGATGGTGTCCGTATCTCAGCCTGGCCAGGTGGACTCTGTCCTCGCGAGGGAGGGAGGATTCGGAAGGATGGATTTCGGGAGGTCGTGCATGCAGCTGCGTGTTGTCTGTGAGTGAGTGGATGGATTGGCGAGAGATATGAGTATGGATGTGCTTCTGGAAGTTGGTTCGGGGTGGGCAGGGAGGGAGAGAGGACAATAACTGTGTGTGATACCGTGTGCTGGGTGTTGTTTTGATATTTCTTGGTGTCTGTGGGTGTGTTGCCATGTAGTTTAGTGGGTGGTCTTGGTTCGTGGAGGCTGCTGCCAGGAATTGAGTGCCTCTCATGTCCAGATGGTCTTTGACTTTGAGGATTTTGGTTTCTTGATGTAGATGATCTGTGGGTGAAGTAACTGTGCAGCCTGTAATGATCTTCAAGGCTTTGTTTTGGATAGTCTGTAAGGTCTTATGATGTGTTTCAGCTAGGTTAGAAGCCCAGGCTGGGCTTGCGTATTCCATTACTGATCTTATGTATTGTTTATATACTGTGGTGGTAGTTTCTTTGTTGTGTCCAAATTTTGTGTGAGCAAGTGACCTGAGGGCGTTAAGTCTGGGTGTCAGTTTCTTTTTAATGTTTGTGGTGTGCTGTTTGAATGTCATATGAGTATCATATGTTACTCCTAGGATTTTGGGTGTGTGTGTATGTGTTAGGGGTGTGTTGTTTATGGTGAGTTGAGGGATGTATTCGTGTTCACCTGTCCAGCTTGTGAGCAGGGTTGCGGTGGATTTGGCTGGGGCTAGATTCCGTCTGTTTGTAGTGCACCAGCCATATAGTGTGTTGAGATAGGGTTGAAGGAGATCTGTTGCTCTTCTTGGGTCATGGTGTGTGCATGTGAGTGTTATGTCATCTGCATAGGAGGCTAAGTTTATTTGGGGAGTATTGGGTGTAGTTATATCGTGCATGTACAGATTGAAGAGTGCGGGCGATAGGACGGATCCCTGTGGGACTCCGTTTGGAAAGTTTCTGATTTTAGATGACTGACCGGCAAAAGATACGTGTGCACATCTGCCTGCTAGGAAGTTGGCCAGCCACCTTTTTGTGTTGTTGTGCATGTTTGTGTTGTAGATTTTGTTTGTTAGGTTGTGGCGGGGGATGGCATCGAAGGCTTTACTAATGTCGAGTGTGGCTAATAGTGATCTGTGTGGTGGTCTAGCTGAGTTGATGCCGTCAAAAGCTCTTTGTGTAAGGTCTGTGAGAAGAGTGTTTGTGGAGTGCAGTGGCCTAAAGCCATGTTGTGTTGGAGCTAGGGGTAGGTCGGGTGTAATTAGTTGTAATACTAGGCGTTCCATGACTTGGAGGGGGAGCAAAGGAGTGTGATGGGGCGGTGCGAGGAGGGTAGCGTGGGGTCTTTGTTGGGTTTGGGGAATGTGATGATGATACCATGCTTCCAAATGTCTGGTATTGTGTTGTGTGAATAGCTGTAGTTTGATATGTTAGTGAGTGTTTGTATGCCTTGTGGTCCCAGGTGTCTGAGGTGTATGTTGCTTATGTTGTCTAGGCCACAGGCGGGTGAGTGCTTGAGATTGTTGATGATATGCTTTGTCTGGTGATTGGTGAAGGGTGTATAGTCAGGGTCTGTGGGGAATTGTCTCTTACGTCGGATGACACGTTGGTCGTCTTTGTGAGGTTTTAGGTGGCTGACATGTGAGAAGTGATTGATGAGAGTGTTTGCTTGTTGTTTACATGAAGGAGTAGAGTCTGTTGTTGTGATTGCAGCATGTGATTGTGTTGTGTTGCTGTTGGAAAGTGTGATGCTGTTTAGTGTTTTGTAGAGTTTTTTGGGGTTTGTTTTGTGATCAAGTGTTTGTAGGAAGTTATTCCAATTTAGTTTTTGTTGTTCTTGTATTTTGTTGTTAGTTTGGGTGTTGAGTGCTTGAATTTGTTGTGTGATGTCTTGTGTGTGGGGTGCTGGGGAGTGTTTCAGTGTGTCGCGTTGTCTGATGAGGTTTTGAATTTCTGGTGTGAAGTTGGGGTTGTGTCTTTTTCTGTTACCTCTTGGAATGTGTTTCTTGTCAGCGTTTTGGATAGTTTTATTGAGTATGTGTACAGCATTGTTGATGTTAGTGATGGGTGTACTGTTTAGAGTTGTGAAGTGTTGTTCTGTCTCATTTGTAAATGCTTCCCAGTTAGCTCTTTTATAATTGGTGTATGTGTGTTTGTGGCTACCTGGGGTGAGTCTGGTTTTGGTGGTGATAATGATCGGGAGGTGGTCAGAGCCTAAGGTTCTGACCACCCTCCAGGATGTTGTGGGGGCGAGTTCTGGGGAGCAAAATGTGATGTCTGGAGATGATGGGTTATAGAGGGCTTGGTGAGGAATATGGGTATGTTGATGGATGTCGTTAAGGATGATGAGGTTATCTGTTTGGTTTTGTAGTACCAGCCCTCTGTCTGTGTCGGGGTTGTCGACAAACCAGGCCGACGTCTTGGCGTTGAAGTCACCACCCAGGATGATGTGTGGGGTGTTTGTGATGTGTTGTAAGTGTGGTCTGTATTCATTTGGTATTGTAGGGGATGTTTGGGGAGGGATGTATGTGTTTATGATGGTTATGTTGGATTTGTTGCCAGTGCATATTTTAATTGATTGTATTTCTGTTGTGTTATCATTTGGGGGGAGGAGGGATTTGGTTTGTACACTGCTTACTATGTATGATATTTTATTGTGTACCAGGGTGATGAGTCCACCGCCCCCGCCGACAGCCCGGTCTTGTCTGATGGTGGTGAAATTATGAAATGTGGGTGTTTTTTGTGATGTGCGGAGTTTTGTTTCTTGTAAGATGGCAATGTGTATGTTGTGTTGTTTGATGAAGTGTGAGAGTTCGTGTTTCTTTGTGTTAATGCCATCTATGTTCAATTGGAGAATGTTAATGTTATGTGCACGATGTATGTTGGGTGCTGCTGCACGAGGATGGGGTGGGGGTGAGGGAGGGGCTGGAGGTTGGGATGGGTGAGGTGGGGGTGGGGATTGGGGAGCAGGAGATGGGGGTTGGAATGGATTAGGATGGGGTGTGGTGTGTTGAGTTGAGGATGTGGATGGTATGGGAAAGTTAGGTGGGTTAGGGAGGAGAGGTGGACGGGTTTTAGGGGGGGGAGTGGATGATATGGGAAGGCTAGGTGGGTTGGGGAGGAGAGGTGGACGGGTTTTAGGCGAGGGATTTGACTGGGAGAGGGAGGGGCATGAGGAACAGGTCCAGGTGTTCGTGTAGTGTTTCTTGGAGGCAAGTGTTGTACAGGTGAAGTGGGTCCAGTTCCTGCATGAATTGCAGAGAACTGAACCCTTAGTGTGGCGACTCGAAGTGATGGGTTTTGAGCAAGTTGGACATATGTAGGTGTACGTGGGTCCTGGGTTGCTCTCAATGTCTTCGGCTAGAAGAAGTCTTCGAGAAATGACAGCCGGAGAGTCATTTCTCGGTGTAGGAAAAACTGTGTGATGTGTGTGTGTGGTGTGAGAGGTGTGGAAATTCCCGGCGCGACCGAAGCCACTCCAAGGACCCGTGCCCCCAGGGGGGGGGCAGGGGATAGTTGTGACGGTTTGGCTCCCGAAACTGCTCCCCGCGGCCGGCATCCGGTTGTCCTCCACTGGTCGATTGATCTTGTCTCCGGCCGCGGAGGGTCGGCAGCCATCCGCGGTTGGCAGCTCCGGGAGGTGGTCCCACGGCGTAGACGCCGCCACATCAGGACCTAACTCCAGTTCTCAGGTATGTCGTGCAGCTTTTAACTAAAGCCAGCACCCATCGGAAACAATACCTTATAGTATCAGAATCCTAGTCTAGCATTATCTAATCTAGCAGAACACTAATAATTATAGGAAGCGGTACTGAACAATATGAATGCCAACCAATGCTTCGTGATCAACTTATCTTAACAACTAAACATACATGGGTTATATAAGACCTTAACGCACAATACAACTGGCCAGCATGAAGCTGATTATGCAGAGTTAACCAGAGGGGGTATAATATTAATAAAAGGTGGTGAAAGATATGGAAAATGAGAGAGATAGGCAGAGGAAAAGGTTCTCAGGTTTAGAGAGGGGGACAGATATCAAAGGGATAAGAGGGATGCGTTCTAGAAACCAGATCTGAGGGAGAGAGTGGCAGAGAGAGCTGTATATATACTAGCACCAGCTCGAACCGCATAGGAAAAGCGGTAACAAGTCCTCCAGCCAATCCCCGAGAGACCAGCCAGCCATGACATCACCGAACATGGTAAAGAACTCCTCCAGCCAATCTCCAGGAAGCCAGCCAGCCATGACGTCATCGAGCCTGGTAAAAACACTGCGCGCCTCCTCGCACTCTGTTCTACTCTCTCTCTCTCTCTCTCTCAAATCTTAGCATTACTATTCCATGATAAAACATATACTTTGCAATTAAATATATAAAGCCTTGACATGGGCGAAAACAAATAGCCTTTCTGGACTGCCCATGACACGAGCTTTCATATGAAATAAAGCACACAATAATACATCAACTGTAGCCACATCCACTGCCCTGACGATCCTAGCGAGTCACTGTAGGACAAGCCATGCGGTTCTAACGGAGTGGTTAACGTCACAACTTGTTATCTCAATCTTTAGAAAACCCACCTTTTCCGGTCTCGGTATTAGCTTTTTTAGCTACTGTCCACTCAGATTCAAAATTAATGCAATTAAAACCATTCTTCACAGGGCGTACCACTTGACTTCGACATACAGCCTTTTTCACTGCGAGATATCCTTCCTTAGAGACTTTTTTAATAATAATGGCTTCACCAGTGACCTCTTCAACAAGCAATTGAGGAATTTCCTAAATAAATTGTACCAACCTAGACAACCTGTGCTCACTGCTAAAAAGGAGGTGTTTTATATTAGTTTACCCTTTCTTGGAAAGGTATCAGAAAAAATAGAAAGATTACTGAACAACAAATTACCTAATTTCTTCCCTTATATAAATTGTAAAATAATTCACAAGAATGAATTTAAGATTCGATCCCTGTTTCACTACAAAGATAGACTTCCCACTGATCTTCGCTCATCCATCGTTTATAAATTTACCTGTCCATTTTGCAAAAATGGCTACATTGGGAGCACAATACGAGCTCTCAAAGTAAGGATGGATGAGCACAAGGGTCAGTCTAGTAGAACCGGCCTCCCCATCAGTAACCCTCCTCATTCAGCCGTGAGAGAGCATTGCTACGGTTGTAACCTTGGTGTAAGCTATAAAGATTTTAGCATTTTTGACTCCTGTAATACCGGTAACCTTAGGATTTTAGAGTATCTATATATATATAAAGAAAGACCCCCCTTAATAACTGCCTTTCGGCAGCCCCTCTACATATCCATTGTGATTAAATATTTCCCAGTGTAGCTATGTTGAGGCTACATTTTTAGTTATAATATACTCGCTTCTCGCGATTTTATTTTTAAATATTTGCTATATGTTTTATTATTGTTTTCTAGAACACTGAAGATGACACACGAGTGTCGAAACGTTTGTCTGACTGCTAAATAAAGTACTGGCCCCCCCCCCACCTGGTCATCATTTTTATCCTGCACCATGCTGTTTGCTGCTACCCTGTATATATTCTTCATCTGTTACTTGAGGTTCCCCAAGAACAAACCCATCACTGATATATTATATATATATATATATATATATATATATATATAATTATATATACATATACTGTATGTATATATACCGGTATATATATATATATATATATATATATATATATATATATATATATATAATTATCTTTCTATTGTATTATTTTAATTAATTCGGTATGTATGCAATGAGATGCATATGTTATAATTTTGGTCATCATGACATTATGTTGGAATATACGTATAAATAATGTACTAAGCATGTAATTATTGTTCAAACTTTTATTTGTTATATTTTCCAATGGAGTGCTCCTTCTCACATGGTGGGTCCCTTGTATTAGTTATTTTCCCGGAAATTATCTTTAATTATAGTAATGTTCTACGTCAAGTATATAGTTTTATTTTGCTTCTGGTATTAAATGTTTAAGTGTTACTGATATAGTTTTGGAGAGCAATAATGGTTTTAGCTTAATATTTAACTTTATCATATGTGTTTGGTTTGTCCAATTTTTGCTTTTCTCAAAACACAATTTGTGCATTTTTCATATTTTTTTAACATTCTTTCATGCATTTATTATTACTGTTTTTGAGGGGTATGTGTATAGATACATGCGTACAATAAATTAGTTTATTGACATTGACACAAAATATATGACAAAAATATAATTTATATACATATATTTGGTGGGGAGATTGTAGGCACCAATCGATCAGGGCTAGACCCAGGTGAGGTTATAGGCATGTGATAAAGAGTCGCTGGAACTCCTGTTTCACTTGCTTGGCCTCTCTTACTGATTTTCTTTGTGCCTCATTTACACTGAGAGCAATCCAGCTAGCTCTCACAAACACCTCCTCCTCCTATCCACTTCACTACACTAAACATGCACACCACACTTCATTCTTCCACACCAAAATAAAACAAAATAAAATAATATGAATTGTAGCCCAGCCTCGGAGTCCCCAGAGGGGGGGACCATAAATGCCCCCTCACCCGACCGACCATCCCCTGACGACCCCACACAATTACCTGGACCTCGGCCTGTTACTCTTTCTATTAATTTCTGCAACATTCGCAGACTTTCCTCTAACATTCACTCTGTTGAGCACCATCTCTCCTCCTACAAACCTGATCTTCTCTTCCTCACCGAAACTCAGGTGTCTGTAGCAACATCCAGCAACCCCTTCTCTGTATCCTCCTACTTTCTCTATCCTAGTTTCAAAGCCAAAGGCGGATGTTGTGCATATGTGCACAACAAACTCACTTGCTCTCGTGTTCCCGATTTCGACTCCTCTGAATTCTCAACTTTATGGCTCAAACTTTCCTGTCATTCTCTTACTAAATATTTCTGTGCTGTCTATCTTTCCCCTAACTCTACCAACTTTCCCAAATTCTTTGACTATCTAAACTCTACAGTGGAACACATTCTATCCATTTCTCCTTTCTCAGAAATCTCCATCTTAGGAGATTTCAACGTTCACCACCGCCATTGGCTCTCCTCTCACACTACTGATCCACCTGGTGAACAAGCCTACGTCTTTTCTATCCTAAATGACCTAGAGCAGTTAGTTCAGCAACCCACCCGTATCCCGGATCGCATCGGAGATCGGCCCAACATTCTTGACCTGTTTCTAACTTCTAACCCTTCTTCTTATACTGTCGATCTTTTCTCTCCTTTGGGCTCCTCCGACCATAAACTTATCTCTGTCACCTGTCCTATCTCTCCAGTACAGCCACCCGATCCTCCTAGCCGGCGGCGCTTGTGGCACTTTGGCGCTGCCGACTGGGAGGCTCTTCGGCAGTACTTCTTTGATTTCCCATGGAATTATTTCTGCTTCCATGGCCGAGGACCCTCGGAGAGTGCTGAACGCATTACCGAGGTAATCCTATCGGGCATGGAAGCATACATTCCATTCTCTTTCTCTCAGACTAATGCTAAAAAATCTTGGTTTACTCACGCCTGTTCTACTGCTGTCCGCAATAAGGAGGAAGCATTCAAACGGTACCGACGCCTTAAAACTCAAGACTCTCATTCTTCATATGTTTCTGCCCGGAATCAAGCCAAATCTGTTCTTCGACTTGCCAAACACTCTTTCATCAATAATAAATGCACTGAACTATCCAACTCTAGCTCTTCCCAAGCTTTCTGGCATCTAGCCAAAAACCTCTCCAACAATTTCTCTTCCTCGTCTTTCCCTCCCCTTTCCCACTCTGATGGCACAACCATCACTTCTTCCTCTGACAAAGCTAAACTCTTCGCTCAAACTTTTGCTAGAAACTCCACCTTGGATGATTCCGGTGCTATTCCTCCCTCTCCGCCCTCCTCTCTCTTACTTATGCCTAATATCCTAATCTCTTCTAAAGATGTACTTTCTACCCTCTCTGGGCTTAACACTAATAAGGCGTACGGTCCGGACGGTGTTCCTCCTGTTGTTCTCAAAAACTGTGCTTCCGTGCTGACTCCCTGCCTAGGCAAACTCTTTCGTCTCTGTCTATCCTCTAACGTCTTCCCTTCATGCTGGAAGTTTGCTCACATTCAACCTGTCCCAAAGAAGGGTGACCGCTCTCAACCCTCCAACTATCGTCCAATTGCTCTTATCTCTTGTCTTTCTAAAGTTTTTGAAACTATTCTTGCTTCCAAATTTCTTAAGCATTTCTCTTCTCATAATCTGCTCTCAGATCGCCAGTATGGCTTCCTTAAGGGTCGCTCTACTGGTGATCTTCTTTCATATCTTACTAACTCTTGGTCATCCTCCTTTCGGGACTTCGGTGACACTTTTTCTATTGCACTAGACATATCGAAAGCCTTCGATAGAGTCTGGCATAAATCTTTAATTTCTAAACTACCCTCCTTCGGTTTCTATCCCTCCATCTGTGCCTTTGTCTCTAATTTCTTTTCCGGCCGTTCCATAGCCGCAGTTGTGGACGGCCATTATTCACTTCCTCACCCTATAAACTCCGGTGTTCCTCAGGGCTCTGTCCTATCTCCTATTATCTTTCTAATTTTTATAAATGATCTCCTTAACTGTACCTTAATTCCCATCCATTCATACGCAGACGACTCAACCTTGCACTACTCCATTAGTTTTTCAGAACGCCCCAGCCAGCAATCCCTCAACGACAAACGTAATGAAGCCATAGAACTCTTAAATTCTGATCTAAATACTATTTCCAATTGGGGCAGAGAAAACCTTGTTAACTTTAATGCTTCGAAAACCCAATTTCTCCATCTACCTACCCGTCAGGATCTCCCAGCGGACTATCCCTTATTCTTCAACAATACAAAAATCAACCCTTCATCTTCTCTCAATATTCTTGGTGTCTCTTTTTCTGCTGCTCTCATTTGGAAGGACCATATTACCAGTCTTGCTAAGGCAGCCTCCCAGAAGCTGGGTGTGCTCAACCACCTTAGGGGGTTCTTTTCCCCTGCACAGCTTCTTGCTCTGTACACGGGCATAGTGCGCCCTTGTATTGAGTATTGTTCACATGTGTGGGGAGGTTCCTCTCACACCGCTCTCCTAGACAAAGTTGAAAGGAAGGCCTTTCGTATCATCAACTCCCGTCCACTCACCAACTCTCTGCAATCTCTCTCTCTCCGCCGCAATGTTGCATCTCTCTCGCTATTCTATCGCTACTATAATAATCAGTGTTCCTCAGAGCTATCCCAGTGCATACCACCTCCTTTACGTAGGGCACGTGGTACCCGTCTTGCAACTCAATCCCACCCCTACTCTGTGCAACTCTCCAACCCAAGAGTGAAACGTTACTCTCAAACTTTCTTCTACTCAACAGCTGTACTCTGGAACTCTCTCCCAGAATCAGTCTTTCCCTCTTCCTATGACTTAAATTGCTTCAAACTCCGTGTGTCCAGGCATTTTGGCTCGAACGTCCCTTGATTTTGGCCCTGTCACTCTTTCAACTATGGGGGAGGCACTCGCTATAGGCAGTTATGCCTTTTGCCTCCCTCAATCACATAGAAAAAAATAAATAAATAAATAAAATGTATTTGTTATTACATGAAGGCGATCGAAGTGTGTGTCTGTGGGATGTGGATGAATGAATCCATGGTGGTTGTGGGCGGTGTGGCAGTGGTTGCCTCTCCTGGCGAAGGAGTTGGGAAACCCACGGTCGTCATCTGGATGTGTGGGAGTGGCGTCGTGGATGGTGGTGGTTGTGGTTGCTGCTGCTGTTGAGGATGCAGCACTGGCAGGACAAACTATGAGGGTGGCCTAGTGATGTCTACCGGGGGCCATGCGAAGGGCATCTGATAGTGTATAGGCGGGTAGTTGATGGGGACAATGCTTGTCGGAATGCTGTACAACACAGGTTGCGACAAACGGGGTGCGAGTGCCTGTTGCTCGTGGACGGCATGGGGGAGTTGCTCCTGTGTTGACACAGGCCTTGGAGGCACCTTGGACACGGCTAAGGTCATAGCAGGAGATGATTCCTCGCCAACCATGATGTGCCTCGTGGTGTCAAAGGCCAACTCTGTGACCTCCATGAACCTGTGGACTCCGGGGAGGTCCATGTGGAGTATCTTCATATCCATAAATTGAGTGTAGCTCCTTATGGTCGACTCCAGCAGGTTCTTGGGCCTGTGGCTGGTGAGGGTGGACTGCACCTCCTCCATCACCTGTTGAGACATTTTTTGCTGCTCCAGTATCTGTAGAAAAGTAAGAAACTGTACATAAATTTCACAAAGATATAAGTCTTAAATGTTGTTTGTGACATGAAACAAAACATAAGTATGGGCAGTATAGGAAAAACAATACATATATATATATATATATATATATATATATATATATATATATATATATATATATATATATATATATACTGTATATATATATATATATATATATATATATATATATATATATATATATATATAAATATATACTATAAATATATATATATATATAAATATATATATATATATATATACCGGTATATATACTGTATATATATATATATATATATATATATATATATGTATATATATATATATATATATATATATATATATATATATATATATATAAATATATATGAAGATCGGCCCAACATTCTTGACTTATTTCTAGCCTCTAACTCTTCCTTTTTTACTGTGAATATTTTCTCTCCTTTAGGCTCCTCCGACCATAATCTAATATCTGTCACCTGTGTGAGAATTCGATAGTAAACAAAGCGAAATTTACCTATAAACTCACAAGAGTTAACTAACTTTTAATGGTTGATAGGGATAGATAGCTCAATGATAGTGGTAGGAATAGATAGAAGATATAGTGGCCATTAAGAGATAAGAATTAGGATGACTTAGCAGGAAACAGGTGGTTGTATTGGAGCGGCTAGAAGGAGATGTTCTCGAGGTCGTAGCTAAAGCGAGTCTGAGGTTTATGGCGATGAATCCGCCAATCCCGAGAATGACGCATGCGCAGTTATATTCCACCAATGCGTCATTTAACTAACTAAAAGATATACCGGATTGATTATAATGATAACCCGATATATTTATGGATATTAAACCCATATAAACTTAATACGAAATAGTATATATCTTTTATATAGATATATAACTTAGCCTAATACTGGCGCCTAATTTGAACTTCCAGTATGTTTACTTAACCTAAACTGTCAAGTTACTTACGAGAGTCTCGACACATTCCCACCACCAATATATACATTATCTACAATAATCCCGCAGGGATGTTAGATCTGCAAAGCTGTGAAGAGCTAACAGCGGCTCGGCGAAGAGGTAGTCTTCCAACAGGATCGTTACTGGCAGATGGTCCAGCGACCGCTGGTGACATAGGGGTGGAGTCGTGGGAGCTAACACCATCACCAGTGACCGCCAGTTGAGGGATCGAAATGCTTTCGATTTTCTGTTCCAATGGATACAACTTGACGATGGGTCGAGTGGTCAGGCCAGTTTTTGTTCTAATCTGGACCACTCTAACCAGATCATCTCGTCCGGGATAGAGTCTAACTACCCTACCAAGTTTCCAAAGGACACGAGGTCCCTCGTCATGTATAAGCACGATGTCATTTATCTTTTGCCATACTCTGCTTGATGAGCCTCTTTTATTCTTATAGGCTTCTCGTAGTGATGCCAAGTATTCACTATATCAACGCCTCCATAGGTCCTGGATCAATTTATTGATGTAATTGTACCTGCTGTGTATCGCTGCTTTACTATCGTAACTAGGATCCTGCAGCTCATCTAGCTGAATTAGGTCCTTTGGGAAGTCACGAAGTCTACGACCTTTAACCAGCATGGATGGAGTAATAGGGCAAGGGTCCTCCAGATCACCCGAGACATATGTTGTTGTTGTTGTTGTTGTTGATCCCCAGGCTGTCTGGCCGAACAGCCCCAAGGTCTCGAGCAAGGCCAAGGCCATAAACGAGCGCCCCCACAAAACCCTCCCTGCTTACCACTAACAAAGCCCGGGTGACCGAAGCCACTCCAAGGCAGGGAGCTGAGGAGGGTGCGGAAACGCCCGGGAAATCAAAGCCCCACCCAAGGCCCTGTGCCCCTCAGCAATTATGAAAGGAAAGTTGAAGGGCAAGGGGAAAATGTGACACTTTGGCTCCCAATCTGCCAACTTCTAGGTTGGCAGTAGGGAGGTCAATCCACGGAAAAGACGCCGTCACTTGAGATCTAGAAGATATATAAGTAAAAGGAACAGTCAGAGTAAGCTATGGGTATGGCAGAGATCGCTCAGCTCTCACTCTGATAGACCAGCCCATCACCACATAACTAGAACCCAATCCTCTCAGCAACAGCTAGGAAAGGCCCTAAAAAGCCGCCTTTGGCGGGGGGATATCTCCCCTATTTCAACTCCTTTCTGGGTTGGGCACCCGCCCAATATGTTAAAGGGCGATCATTCACGTTAGCCTCCAGCTCCAATAAGTCAGTAGTTAGTTCCTCAAAGGAGACTAGAGCACGACCTAGTACTTTTTTAAGCCCAGCCTTCACAATACCTATGGCTCTCTCCCAAATAGCTCCGAACCAAGGCGCACGTGCTGGGATAAAACGCCATTCACATCGGATTTCGGCAAGATGAGCATGAAGACTGGGATCGCTTTGGATGTCTTCCAAGTGTCTGGAAGCTCCCACAAATGTAGCAGCATTGTCGCTTAACATTATCTGTGGAAATCCCTGCCTACTACAAATCTCCGGAAAGCATGGATAAAGCTGTCACAGGTCATACTGCTAACTACTTCAATGTGAATAGCTCTTGTAGTAGTGCACATAAATAAAAGCATATAAGCCTTGTTGTTGTGTGAGCCCCGGACAGGAATTGCTCCTGTATAATCAACCCCCGTGACCTCGAAGGGATCTCTAGGAGTAGTCCTGATGTCTGGTAGAGGAGGTACTCTAGCTTTCGCGTAGGTATTACCCTGTATTATACTACAGGTTATACACTTACTGGTCACTTGTTTAACTGCTCGTCTTATCTTAGGAATCCACCACCTCTGCCGTATATATGCGACCACGTGATTAACTCCATAGTGACAACAGACACAATGACACATATTGATGAGCATGGTAGTGAAAGGATGTTCGGAAGGCAGTAGTATCAGATATTTCATTGAATCCGGAAGAGCCACTAACTTCAATCTACCTTCACATACAATTTAACCTCCTTTCATGACAAGTCCTAGTTGGTTTACCAAATTATTGCGAGTACCCTTGTCACCAGACAGCATCTCGTACTCCTTTGGGAAGCATTCCTGCTGGCATCTTTGAGCTATAATCTTTTCTGCTACTTTTAGTTCCTTTATGCTCAGGAGGGTACTGTCTGTGGGAGACGTCCCTTTAATTTTAGCCTTCAAATTATTCTTGTATCGAATAGTCCATGCAACTACTCGAATTAATTTATCATAACTGCCATATTTTTCCCAGTTCCATAACCGTGTGTCCTGTTCATCATTGGTCCCAATGACTTGGCTAGTTACTTTTGGCATTGGGTCATCTGGTAATATGTCTTCTGGCCACTCGTCTTTGTTTCGGAGCCACATGGGCCCCTCCCACCAAAACGCAGAAGATTTCAGATGTTTTGCCAAAACACCTCTAGACAGTAAGTCACTAGGGTTTTCTTTAGAGGATACGTACCGGAATACTACAGTCGGAAGAAGGGATTTGATCTCGTCAACACGGTTTGCGACATACACTGGAAGCTTCTTCATACTACGCAACCAATGCAATGTAACCTGGCTGTCGCACCATAAAACAATTTTGTTGACTTTTTCAATATTATGATAGGCTTCCTCTACAAATTTGATTAATCTGGCGGCTACCAAAGCAGCAGTTAGCTCTAGTCTTGGTATTGTTATGGATCTAATGGGAGCGACCTTTGCTTTAGCGATGACCAGACAGCTATGTTCCAGGCTCACAAAATATATTGCAGTGCCATAGGCGACACAACTTGCATCGCTAAACGCATGAAGTTCAACTGAGTCAGCATATACCGACCTCCGAGGATAAGTTCCGTGTGATGTGGGACTCTGTCCTATTCCTTGCTACACCAAGTACCACACACTGGAACACTTCTAACCTCCTCCCTTCTTGCCAATCATTCATAACTTCATTCAATCATTCATTCATCTATTTCAAAGTACCTCATGAATTCATGTCATTCAATCATCCATTCATCTATTTCAAAGTACCTCATAAATTCATGTCATTCACTCATTCATATGGTGGAATAAGCACACTACCCAAACGCAAGTGCATTCATCATCATCAGCAACATCACCCATTACATCCATAAGTTTCGAATCTCATCCATCCATCTGGTTCTTGGTCCACCTCATACATCCATGTCATTCATTCATACATACATTCATACACTCGCTATAGGCAGTTCTGCCTTTTGTCTACCTCAATCACATTCATACACTCGCTATAGGCAGTTCTGCCTTTTGTCTACCTCAATCACATTCATACACTCGCTATAGGCAGTTTTGCCTTTTCCCTACCTCAATCACATAACTGCCTTTTACCTACCTCAATCACATAACTGCCTTTTGCCTACCTCAATCACATGTGGATTACACCTCCTGGGAACACCACAACAAAAAAAGAGTCGTCAACACTACCCCATAGGGTGATTTGGAAATGTGTTGAAATAATATTATATATAAAACAAAAACAAAATCCTGCAAAGCAAGCGAAACAGAGAGAGAGAGAGAGAGAGAGAGAGAGAGAGAGAGAGAGAGAGAGAGAGAGAGAATGCAGAAACTGAACTGAAGAAAGAGTGAAAAAGATATTATAATACAGAAATATTACAAGCAAATAAAGAAAGAGGGATTAGAGAAAATAATAATGAGAATTACATATACGGATGAGGAAGAGAGAGAGAAAGAGAGAGAATACAGAAACTGAACTGAAGAAAGAGAGTGAAAAATATATAATAATACAGAAATATTACAAGCAAATAAAAGAAATAGAGTGATTAGTTAGAGAAAATAATAATGAGAATTACATATACGGATGAGGAAGAGAGAAAGGGAGAGAGAGAGAGACAGAGCGCGCGTTAGAGGGAAAGCGAGCGAGCCAGAAAGAGAGAGAGACAGACAGACAGGAGTGAGAGAGATTAGAGAAAATAATAATGAGAATTACATATACGGATGAGGAAGAGAGAAAGGGAGAGAGAGAGAAAAGACAGAGCGCGCGAGAGAGGGAAAGCGAGCGAGCCAGAGAGAGAGAGAGAGAGAGAGAGAGACAAACAGACTGGAGGAGTGAGAGAGAGAGAGAAAGAGAGAGAGAGAGAGAGAGAGAGAGAGAGAGAGAGAGAGAGAATACAGAAATAAGGGGAAATAAGAGAAAAATAAGACTGATTACCGAAGAAATAGTAGACGCGCGGGAGGCCGAAGTCAGGGCAAAGCGAACGCATCCGAACACGGCCAGGAAATAGACCAAAAAGTACCTCCTCTTCCTCACCTCTTCCCACTCTCCACACTCAACCATAACATGCAGAATAGACTTATATGGGGAGACGAAGAGTTGCTCTTTCCAAAAAATTACCGTTTCGTTCGCATTTGAGCCATAGTGATGGCGCTAGGGCGAGTGAAAGTGAGCGAATATTTCGGGATTATGCCCGCTGGGCGGCACGGTGTAAAATACCTTACCACCCGCTCTTTGAGTGTTAATAGCCTCCACAACTCCGGGATCCTCTTTAATAATGGAAAGATGTTTTAAGATCGTGGCATTAAGAAGAAACTGTGAGCAAGTCGCCCCGAACAACTCTACCTTAAATCGGTAGCAAAGTAAGGGTGAAGATAAGTCCAAGGGATCCTTTGGCCACAGAAATCGGGTGTAATCACGATCTTCTTCATGAAGTCTCAACATGAAAAAGGCCTTCTCGATGTCACTTATCCAGGCATATTTGTGGACCCTGAATCTCAATCAATATTTTTGCTAGATCCGGCACTAGTGATGGCCCTGTGTAAAGGCAGTCATTAAGACTTGGTCTGCTCTTGCCAATACTAGCGGAACAGTCGTACACAATACGAACAGGCGTCGTTCTGCTATTCTTGGTGACCCCGTGATGTGCCAAATAATGACTGTTTTCAGTAACACCGAAAGGAACCTCTTCAATAAAGTCACGATGAAGCTGATCTTGGATAACATTGGTGTAGTGACTACAATAGACAGGTTCTTGTTTGAAACGCTTCTGCAGACCCCTTAGGCGACCCGCTGCTAAACCATAATTAGAAGGCAGCTTCTCTTTATGTTGGTTCCATGGCAGTCTGACTTCATATTGCTGATTCTGTGCAGAGTATGTTACTCTCTCCTTGTATATGTCCAACGCAGTCATGTTTTCCTTTGAATCTTCGCTTGGAGAAATTCCTAGATGATCCAGTTCCCACATTTATTTTAATTCATTATGACATGGATTACTTGATTCCGTGGATATATATTGATCCATCGGGGTGACCGCAACTTTCAAAATTGTAACTACCTGTACTTGGGTGCTAGACTTGTCGTTATGGCAGGAGCCACTTAGTGCATAGCCAAATTTAGTGGGTAAGAGAATTATGTCACCCTCCTTTTTGTACCCTGGCCGCACTAAGTCATAATAATAATCGGCACCAACCAACAAGTCCAGTCGAGATATCTGTGTCATTAGAGGAACAGCTAATTTGTAACCCTTGTTTCGCAAAACTCTCATGTCTGCTGCAAGGCATTCTGATCATTTGTGATCTGGGAGAGTTTCTACCACAACTGCTTGTAGAGGATAGTTTCTACCCCGGAACTTGTATTTGAAGGACACTACTTGGTACTTTCTGCTCTCACATGCTCCGGTAAACCCTCGCAACTTCATCACTCTTCATCACCCACTTTTATATAATGGATCGAGTCTAGAGTGGAGTTTAAAATGAAGGTGCGCTGTGAGCACTGATCCAGCAGTGTTCTCATCTTGACTGTTCCTCTTGATTCCTTAACAGTTGGCAGCATAACAGTTGGTAGGATAATACTAGTCTTCTTTGACGACACAGACATCGTGGTAGTTTGCGTCTTGGTCTTTGTTACGTGTTGAGGTTTTTGCTCCTTCTTTGCACCATCCCAATGAGATCTGGACTGACAGAGGATATGGTAGTGTCTGTTATGACAGAATTTGCAGTTATGGATGTCAGGGTTCATTTAAGAGACAATGAACGGAGGAAGGAAAAACACAGATAAAACAAAAAAGGTCCATGTGCCTAAAGGCATCCTCCATTCATAAAATGTTTGTAACAACTGGATTTAAACTGTTGTAGATTGTAAGTTTGTGGAAAGCAACTCGAGGGAAGTGAATTCCAAAGAGTAATAGTTCTGGGGATAAATTAATTTTGATAAGCAGAAGTTCTGCATTGTGGAGGAGAAAGTGTAAATTCATGGGCGCTCTCAGCTGCCCTAGTTCTACGGGGAAAGATTGGAGAGGCGGCACAATTGAAGCAAGTTCCTTGGAACAATTGCTGTGAAAATATCTGTAGAATAATGCAAGGGATGCAACGTTTCTTCGTATGGATAATGTAGGAAGGTCCTGTGTGATTGCAGGGTTATTGATTAATCTAATAGCTTTATTTTGCATTTTGTCCAACTGCCTCAATTGACCACTTGCGAGTTTCAGTATATAAGGAAGTTGAAGCCGTAAACATCGATATTAAACATAAATACAGTAAAAATTTGGTTTCTGATGGATAGAAAGTATGTTGAATTGGGTTGTATGTGTGTATATAATTATGTACTACAATCGTATTTCAGCTGGTAATACGGCTAAATATCGATGTCTATGGCTCCAACTTCCTTATAGCCTGAAACTCGCAAGTGGTCAATTATCTCACAAATTATCACAAATACATGTCGATTATCAAGGGGTTAAATTTACGAGTCGAGAGAAAAAATATAATAAATATATGTTCCCGCCAATCCAAGCATGATGAAATAATGGTAGGCCCCTACCGATGAAAAGGTGATACTTCTGAAACTGACATTCTTTCTAAACTGTGGGCCGAGTTGGTTGACCGAGTTGGTTGTGGGTTGGTTGTGTGTGGGCCGAGTTGGTGGGACGAGTTGGTTGTAGGTGGGCCGAGTTGGGGATGGGCCGAGTTGACCCTACCCCCACACAACCATTGCTCCCGTGGGATGAAGATAAGCACCCGGTGCAAAGGTTGAGTTGTTTTGCGCGTTTTACTTTTAGAGCACTGGTTTTATATCTGAGACGCTTGAACCACACGTGTGCCCCTTTGCACAACTTACAACCCTTACTTCGCACCGAGGCCTCCTGCACTGCAAAGGATGCTGAAGCAACTAGTATGCGTGGTGTAGACCGTTCTGCTACACTTTCCATGTTAAAAACTTCTTTCCTTTAGTGGGGATGGCAATTTATTCATGAGAATCACAACACTAGCTTCATGAAGGGTAATTTGTAGGGTCTCTATTGACCTCAGTGTACTTTCAAAACTAGCATAGAATCCCTTTAGTTCCTCGACATTGTAAGAGGGAGGATTCAAAGTAGTAAGGTTAGTTATATGTGCCGCCTTAATTCTATCCCTGTGTCCATAGGTTTTCTTTAGAAGGGCAACCGCTGTTTGGTAACTGGCTCCCTCAATTGCAAAACCTTCAATGAGTTGTTTTGCCTCGCCATTCAGTTGACCCGGGGAGGCTGCAGTCTTGACCCCCAAGTCAGCCTGTATAAGAGATAGCATTTCTGCCATTATACCATCTTATTACATATGGTAATACTAAGACTCGATGAAAAAATCAGATCTCTATGTGTGCGCGCGCGCATGAGCGCAAAATTGCATAAACTTTCATTGCACTTTTATAAAACCATATAGTCACTCAAAATTGTTCAAATTTCCCGCAAGTTTTGCATGGCATAGAGTACAAGCATCCCCAACACCGTGCCGTTTAAATATACCCCTATTGAATAATAGAAAGTGCTGAAATAAATATATTACATTATCATCTTTGGGTTACAGCTGATTTGACTCCAAAAGTGCCAAAAATCGGACATTTTCGGCAAATAGTTTTTTTTGTTTAAACGGACAGGCCTTCCTATGTACCCCTATGTAATCTATGTAGAAGGGGAATGCATTTGAGCAATAGATAAAAATATAGATAGACTCATAAGTGCAAAAAAATGGTACCAAACCACACAAATTCTTAGATTTTCTTGACTGTAAAATCATTTTGGGGCAGAGACAACAGTTTGTCCTCCTTAGCTTCCATTTTCTCTAATAGCGCGCACATAGAAGATCGAGAGTAATGGCTAACTAAACACATTTTTCGTCAGGGGGATAGTTTTTCTGAATTTATGAAACATATATTTACAAAAAAACATGATTTTGGGGCCCCCCCAAGGGGGCCCTAGGGATATCATATGGGTGTTTATGCCCTCATATGATCATTTATATTGCTTACAGCAGCCCTTTAGACTACGGATACAAAAACAAATTTTGTGTGGCTGAAAGAAAAAAAAATAGATTTTCGGGGGTCGAGGTCGAACCCCCGGCCCGGGGGGTTATGGAAGCGATATGTGTTTTGTTCCTTCCTATGGTATTCTCCTATGTTGAAAGAAGCATTATAGAACAAAAACACAATAATTAGAAATGTTGATATCTGGGCTCAGAAAAAGGTTCAGCCTCCTTAAGTAGGTGAATTTTTGGATGTCACTGAGCTCCGCATTGCTGTGGACACTACAGTGGAACATATCCCAGAATCCCAACCATAGAGGGGGATCACTGTCAAACACAGGAAGGGTTATTTTCGGCAATCTTATACCGGCATTTCTGTTAACTGCAGCACGATTTGGCTCCTTGTGTTTTAGCTTACCTTTGAGGAGGATGATAACTTTATCAAGACACTCTATATAATCCACGTCTGTTTCTATGTCCGCAAAATACTCGACGTCATCTTCATACAGCGTTTCCATTTCGCGGCGACATAAATTTAAATCTTCGAGCTGTCTTAATAACGAAGCCAATTTAGCCTCAATCGCATCATTATCTGCATCAACAAAAATGTAGCAATATCTTTGGTGATCCTAGTCAAACCACTCTTGATACCCCCCTTGCGTCGCTTGTACTGGGACAGTGTCAACGACATGACGACAATACACAGGAAACAGAATAATAATATATCTTACCTATATGGACGTAAAGCGGACTCAGAAAGTTAGCTGACGCCAATAAAGGCAAGATATATGGAACCCCAAGGTAAACGTAATAATTAATTAAACGTGTGATGTCGGGGTAGGGCAATAAACGGGAAATATGACACGGAACGCAATAATGAAAGTAAACGAACAATGCCTAAAGATCTCCACTCTTAATTTTAAATAGTTACATTATATTAAATGCGTCAATTTTGTTGGTGTAGGGCAATAATGAGGGAAATAAGACGCAGAGCGCAATAATAAAAGTTAACGAATGCCTATACTATCTCCACTCACAAAATAAAGTAACTAACCTTACATAATATGCGGCAAAATGTTGTTAGAGTACACTAAGGAAGGGAGGCCAAAAGGGTGTAGGGTCAATAGGGTCAAAGGGTCAATACAAGCCAATTTAAATTGAAAACTTATATTAAACTAGGCTAGCCCAACATCTAATGGTACCAAAAATGTTTGTGGTAATTACCCCATTTAAATTTAGTTAAGAACGAACAAATTCAATTTAACCCTTATAATTCTACTTTACATTAATTAAATTAATGAATTTGGAACAGTGTGCGAAAAACAGAATTTGAAGGTAAATACGGGGAAGAGCAAGGTTATGGTCTTCGAAAGGGGTGAAGTCACAGAGTGTGAGGTGAAGCTGAACGGTCAGGCTATGGAGATCGTCAACTCTTTTAAGTATCTGGGCAGTGTGTTGAGTAAAGATGGGACTATGGATGAAGAGGTGCGGGAGAGGGTACAACAGGGGAAGAGGGTTGTAGGAACGCTAAAAGCAGTAACAAGAAATTGGGTGGTCAGTATGGAAGTGAAGAAGTCCTTGCATGACAGTGTGGTAATCCCGACACTGACTTACGGAAGCGAAGCATGGACGTTGGTTGAGAGACTCAGACCAAGAGTGAGAGCAGTGGAAATGAATTACTTAAGGAGTGCGTGCGGAGTTACATGGAGGGATAGACAGACTAATGAGGAAGTAAGAAGGAGGTGTGGTGTGGAGGTAGATGTGCTGGAAAGTGTGAAAAGGAACAACTTGAGATGGTTCGGCCATATGGAACGTATGGAAAGTGAGAGAATGACTAAGAGGGTGTACGAGAGCGAGGTGGAGGGACAGAGGGGGAGAGGTAGACCGAATATGAGGTGGAAGGATGGAGTGAGGAACTACATGAACGAAGGCGGTGCTGGTTGGGGGGAGGGGCGTCGACTGACTGGGGACAGAGGTGCATGGGGGCGGTTCGTTCGTGGCCACCCCTTCGGGGATCGCGGCGTCAGGCAATAGATAGATAGATAGATAGACATTAATTAAATTGTTGCAATTTTATACCTAGCCTATAGCCTACCAATTATTACTCAGATCTACTTTAGAGAAAATAGCCGCCTCCCATTCCTCATCCGACTGGTCCCTTAAAGCCTGAATATCTCCCAGCTTTGTGAAGTGCTCCTGGGCAGTAGCCACGACCCACTTGAACAGGTCTTCGCTGGCATCATATGTGAGATGTATCACTCGGTTAAAGTCCTCCCCAACCCCCCCCGCCAAAGGCGCCAGACGGAAATACATGGCGGCGGCTCATATTGTCGGGCAAAACAAGCGGGACCCGGCGGAAATTAGGGCATAGATAACAAACACGAGCTCTCAAGCCTACAGGGGACACCAGGGAAGAGGAAATAGGTAACAGCAAGAAGGAATAGCCAGGAAAGAGTAGACAACAGGAAAGCAGAAGAAAGAAAAGACAAAGAAGAAAAGTTAGCATAACGCAAAATTCAGAGGTGACGAAGGACCATTTTGTGAGAATTTGATAGTAAACAAAGCAAAATTTATCTATAAACTCACAAAAGTTAACTTACTTTTATTTGTTGATAGGGATAGATAGCTCAATGATAGTGGTAGGAATAGATAGAAGGTATAGTGGCCACTAAGATATAAGAATTAGGATGACTTAGCAGGAAACAGGTGGTTGTATTGGAGCGGCTAGAAGGAGATGTTCTCGAGGTTGTAGCTAAAGCGAGTCTGAGGTTTATGGCGATGAACCCGCCAGTCCCGAGAATGACGCATGCGCAGTTATATTCCACCAATGCATCATTTAACTAACTAAAAGATATACCGGATTGATTTTAATGATAACCCGATATATTTATGGATAATAAACCCATATAAACTTAATACGAAATAGCATACATCTTTTATATAGATATATAACTTAGCCTAATACTGGTGCCTAATTTGAACTTCCAGTATGTTTACTTAACCTAAACTGTCGAGTTACTTACGAGTCTCGACAACCTGTCCTATCTCAACAGTACGGCCACCCTATCCTCCCAACTGCTTGTGGCACTTTGGCGCTGCCGACTGGGAGGCTCTTCAGCAATACTTCTTTGATTTCCCTTCGAATGACTTTTGCTTCCGTGGCCGGGGACCCTCGGAGAGTGCTGAACGCATTACCGAGGTAATCTTCTCAGGCATGGAAGCATACATTCCATTTTCTTTCTCTCAGTCTAATGCAAATAAATCTTGGTTTACTCACGCTTGTGAGTTTTAAGGTACCGATGCCTTAACCTCTCTGCTGCATACCCCCTATAGTATACAGCCACCCCTGTGCGGAGGTATTTAGACTGTTTCCTACACTCAAATCGTCATTGTACCATAAATATCATTAATACTTATCCATATGCGCCTATTTTACGTTGATTATAAAGTTATTAACCTGTTACAGCAATAAAACAAGTGGAAACAGCGTTTGGATGGTCAAAATCGACAAATTAGATCGGAGTTACATAACTTAAGGCTGAGGCAGCCTGCCAGCCTGCCAGCCGTCACGACGGCTGGAGAGAAACTGTCGTGTAGTTCCCTCTCTTTCTCTCTTTCTTTCGCTGTGTAGCACATACAAGCACAGCTTGCTTATGAATTGCTATTGATAGCACAAAAATATATCGACGAAACAAGGGAATAAGAGGGAGAATAGGTGATAATTGAAGGGGGGGGGGGGGGGGGGGAAGGGGGGAAGGAGAGGATGTGGAGGAGTGATATTTGGCATAGCCAAGGGGCAATACAAAACAAAAAATAAAAAAAAAAGATACTGGGCTGGTTTAAATGTTTTTTTTTAAGGCCTTGGATTATATAAGGAGTTCCGCAGCGCAGCAGTACACCTTATATAAGTAGATCCGCACTTTCCGGGTTAAAACTCAAGAATCTCATTCTTCCTAGGTTTCTGCCCGGAATCAAGCCAAATCTGTTCTTTGACTTGCCAAACACTCATTCATCAATAATAAATGCACTGAACTATCCAACTCTAGCTCTTCCCAAGCTTTCTGACATCTAGCCAAAAACCTCTCCAACAATTTTTCTTCCTTGTCTTTCACTCCCCTTTTCCACTCTGATGGCACAACCATCACTTCTTCCTCTGACAAAGCTGAACTCTTTGCTTAAACATTTGCTAGAAACTCCACCTTGGATGATTCTGGTGCTATTCCTCTCAATCCACCCCCCTCTCTAGCTCCTACTTATGCCTAATAACCTAATCTCTTCTAAATATGTATTTTCTACCCTCTCTGGGCTTAATACTAAGAAGGCGAACGGTCCGGATGGTGTTCCTCCTGTTGTACTCAAAAACTGTGCTTCCGTACTGACTCCCTGCCTAGGCAAACTCTTTCGTCTCTGTCTCTCCTCTAACATCTTCCCTTCTTGCTGGAAGTTTGCTCTCATTCAACCTGTCCCAAAGAAGGGTGACAGCTCTCAACCCTCCAACTATCGTCCAATTGCTCTCATCTCTTGTATCTCTAAAGTTTTTGAAACTATTCTTATTTCCAAATTTCTTAAGCATCTCTCTTCCAATAATTTACTCGCAGATCGCCAGTATGGTTTCTTTAACCCAATGAGCCCCAGGCAATATAATATAAATGTACAGTCCAGGACTGGCAGGTTGTCAGATTTTTTTTTTTCTCCAGAAAACACCTGGAATTGGTTAGAAATGAAGGAAAAACCAAAAAAAAAAAGATCCCCTAGGTCATTAAGTGGTCGTACGGGGCGCCCGAAAGTCGGAATTAACATGAGGAAATGGGTAGGCAAAAACATGCAATACCACATTTTTGCGCGCTCACGCGCACACGGCTTGATTTGAAAGATTTCAACCATCGGCATTGTTGCGTGGGATACTTACGCAGTTTCCATACAAATCTGAGCCCTCTAGGTGCCATCGGACGGGAGTAATTAACCGCGACGCATCACGTGCGTCGCTGGGGTCCAGTGGGTTGAAGGTCGCTCTACTGATCTTTCATATCTTACTAACTATTGGTCATCCTCTTTTCGGGACTTCGGTGAGACCTTTTCTATTGGGCTAGACATATCGAAGACCTTCGATAGAGTCTGGCACAAATCTTTAATTTCTAAACTAGCCTCCTTCGGTTTCTATCCCTCCATCTCTGCCTTTGTCTCTAATTTCCTTTCCAGCCGTTCCATAGCTGCGGCTGTGGACGGCCATCATTCACTTCCTCATCCTATCAACTTCGGTGTTCCTCAGGGTTCTGTCCTATCTCCAATTATCTTTCTATTTTTCATAAATGATCTTCTCAACAGTACCTCCAGCCCTATCCATTCATATGCAGACGACTCTTCCTTACACTATTCAATTAGTTTTTCAGAATGGCCCAGCAAGCAGTCCCTCAATAACAAACATAATGAAGCCATGCAACACTTATCATCTGATCTAACTACCATTTCCAATTGGGGCAGAGAAAACCTTGTTGCCTTTAATGCTTCCAATACCCAATTTCTCCATCAATCTACCCATCGTGAACTTCTAGAGGACTATCCCTTATACTTAAACAATACAAAAAGCAACCCTTCATCTTCTCTCAGTATTCTCGGTGTCTCTTTCTCTTCTGCTCTTTTTTGAAAGGACCATATTACCAGTCTTGCTAAGGCAGCCTCCCAGAAGCTGGGAGTGCTCAACCGCCTCAAGGGGTTCTTTACACCTGAACAGCTTCTTGCTCTGTACAGGGGCACAGTGCGTCCTTGTATTGAGTATTGTTCACATGTGTGGGGAGGATCCTCTCACACTGCACTTCTAGACAAAGTAGAGAGGAAATCCTTTGGTATCATTAACTCCTGTCCACTCACAGACTCTCTACAATCTCTCTCTTTTCGCCTCAATATTGCATCTATCTTGCTATTCTATCGTTACTACCATAATCAGTGTTCCTCAGAGCTCTCCCAGTGTATACCACCTCCTATACGTAGGGTACGTAGTACCCGTCTTGCAACTCTCCAACTCATGAGTGAAACCATACTCCCAATCTTTCTTCTATTCAACAGCTGAGCTCTGGAACTCTCTCCCTGAATCCATCTTTCCCTCATCCTATTACTTAAATTGCTTCAAACTCCGTGTGTCCAGGCATTTTGGCTCGAACGTTCCTTGATTTTGGCCCTGTCACCCTTTCAACTCTAGGGGAGGCACTCATCACAGGCAGTTTTGCCATTTGTCTCCCTCATCCACATAGAGCAATACAGACTTCCTTCCTTAGCTGAATGAAATCGTCTAATTTGCCAGAATAAAACGAAAAGTCCGTCACCACTACTGAATGGGTTATATGAGTTCCCCAATACCTGTTCTGAGAAGCTCCACAAGGTTACAGGCATATTTCTCTTCTCAGAACATAGGCCAACCACTACCACGATTTGTTTGTTTCGTTCAGATTCAGTTCTCCGAAAATGATAATAACTTTCAGATCCCAAAAGCCGGTGATTAACTACCATTCAGTTACTAATAAAAAATACACTAATAATATTTATTGATATACAAATATAAATAGACCCTTGAAGAAAGATTGTAACATTGTGATTTAGATATGACTAAGCCTTATTTGTCTTATCCGGGTTTTTTTGCTGGTCCCCCTTCTTCCTCATGTTTGACCCCATAAGTTTTCAGACCTTAAGACGTTTTATCAAATAGTTTGGCGATTTTAAGACCTTTCAACCGATATTTGTTAATATTATGACCTTGCGTACAATTTAGCTGCCGATATTTTTTCTAGCAGGCGATGGCGAGCTTGTGATATAATAGTAATCAGTCTACGGTCGGGACACGTGTCCATCGAAAAATATCATAATTTTTGTTTAAAGCCTGATGGAGGTCTAGGGAGGAAACTAAAAACATAATAACACAAAAAACATATACAGTATATATACGTCCATCCCCCTTTAAGATTTTGAAATGATCCCGTACTGAATTGAGTCTTTCTATTATTTCTTTACCTAATATTTAGAGTTGAGAGGTTCGTTTTGCTGTTCGAGGGTTCATAGTGGGCCAGGACTTGAGGTTCATAGTGGGCCATAATTTGAGTGTACACAACTATATTATATAATTTGAAACAGTGAATATTGGAAGACGAAAAACACCGAATCTGTCATGTATGGTAAGGGGAGATGTTTGCATTTAGTTTTAGTTTTGTGTCCCTCCCCCCACCCCCCTACTTCTCCCTCATGTTTAGCCCCATTAGCTATCAGATCTTCAGACGTTCGTACATTTTTCTACCGAAAAATGTACACATTTATCTTAAAGGGGGATCTTGGGGATATTATTTCAAGCGTGATGGAGGTCTAGGGAGGAAACTAAAACAAATAACACATATCTAAATATATCGACCAATAAATAAACCCTCCCCCCTTAATGGAACTGTTTCAAGATATGAAATCCGTGTTAGTTAAAATAGGACTTCAGAAGTTATCAACCCTAGTTGATTATTAAGCCAGCACACTGTAAGTAAAAAATAGAGTCAGGAATGGAGCCTCTCTGCGAGAACCCCAGTCCCTTGATATCCGTGTATCAGAATGGTTTACTAAAATGTGTACAGTCATGAGCCATAATACCTGCACACCCATATTTATTTTTAAAGCCAAGTTGTGAAGCCTGTGGGATATAACAAAACGTTGGTTGTCTCGCTTGGTCAAGATACAGATTAAAATGGGTGTGCAGGTATTATGGCTCATGACTGTACCTTCTTACACTACACACGATTTTACAGTCAAAAGCATTAATAGCGACGCACCCATTCCAATCTGTACCGAAAACAAAAGACACAATATTATAATACGGTAACATATTATATATATATCTGATTATATATATATATATATATATATATATATATATATATATATACAGTATATTGGGGGAGGCGATTGCACAGTGGATAACGCCGTGGACTGCAGGCCACAGACCAAAAGGACCTCAGTCCGAGTCCACGCCAAACGTCAGGGTTTTTTCTGAGTTGATCTGATCGTTCCTGCTGCTCTACAAGTATCCTGGCTACACCGACACGTCAAGGAAATACCCCTATATTGTCACCAATTCATAGCATAAAAGATGTGCGACCATATTCGCAGATGCTGTGATTGACCGTATAGCTGCTCTCTCTAAATCAAGAGACGTATATATAAGGTGTTGCCATCTAGTGAAGCTCCACTGTGACCATCTCATCTAGTGCGACACATGAAACACCAAACATCTCAAGGCTTCAATTGATAATCTCGGGGCCTCCCAAGAGTAACCTACTACCGAACAACCTACAGTCCCGAGGTTGAGACATAAAATCTATATACAAGACAACAAGACAAAGCCAGCATATCACCCTAAGCCAGTGCACAACAAATCAGAACCCTCAGAGCTAAAATTAGCTCCGCCCACCTCCCTCACCAGGTCAACACAACCCCTATAAATACGACCCCCTATTCATCATTCATCACACACTTGACTTGCATTAGGCGTAGCGTACTAACGTGTTCTCGGCAATTGTTTATGCTTCTATGATTTTTGTTGGCCTGGGTGCCTCTTTTTTTCTTCTAAATAAATAAATTTGTGTTCATTTCCTCCTTTCCCATTTTTGTGGCAGAGTAGGTGCCTCTGCCCTTTTGTTTGCTTTTTCCTTGCTTTCTGACCTCTGGGAGATCCCCCCACTGATCGCTCTGGGCCTGAATTGACAGGGTCGGGCTCCCCGATACGAGGATTGAGAGGGGTAAGCAAACATTAATTTTTTCCTCCCCTGCCTTCCTCCCCTTTTTCTGGCATCTGCAGTGCGTTTCTCACTTTCCCCTTCTGTGGAAGTGGGGTGGAACCCGATCTTCCCTCCCCTCCCCCCCTCTGGGGGAGGGATGTCCCTCCTGATCCTCCCCATAAACCAGCCGTGATCGCCCCCGAGAATGCTTCCTTTGTGACGCTGCATGCATCTGGTACGGTGTCTCTTGCTAGCCTCAATCCTTCTTGATCAAGAAGGTGTTTGATAGTTGGGTGGGGCCAGTGGACCAGGTCAAGAAGCTTGCTAGTGGTGACCTTCTTGTTAAAACGAATAATGCTTCCCAGGTTAAGAACTTACTCAAGTTACGAAACTGTCATTGCTATGATGTAACTGCGCAGATCCCTGTGTCAGTGAATTCCTGCAATGGGGTGGCCTATTGTAGGGATTTCTTGTCCATGTCTGAGCAGGATATTGTCGATGAAATGGCCTATCAGTTTGTCGTTGGCGTGAGATTTATTACTCATTTTACAAATGGCGAACGTGTAAAGATTCCTGCGGTTGTTTTAACTTTCGGTATGGCCAAGCTCCCCGATGCTGTTCATGTAGGATACGAACGTTTCCCAGTTAGAGTATTCATCCCTACCCCTTTGCGTTGTTTCAAATGCCTGCAATTTATGCACACTAAAGAAGCTTGCCGTTCTCCCCAGGCTGTTTGTGAACGTTGTGGTGGACGGGGTCATAAGTCTGCAGGGTGCACTGGGACAGCTAAGTGTGTAAACTGTGCAAGTGCTCACTGTTCTTCCTCTCGGGATTGCCCTAAGTGGAAGATAGAGAAGGATGTCTGTACAGTCAAGGCCACTACGGGGGTCTCGTATTTTGAAGCTAGGAAGAAGGTGGAGGAGTTGCATGCAACTCCTTGGCCGGATGTTTCTTATGCTTCGGTGGCGTGCTCTCGGCATCTGATGTACTCTGTGGGGACTCAGACTTGTTCTGTGTCTACCCCGACTGATCCTCTCCCTCCTGCTACACCTGTTCAGTCTCAGCCACCTCTTGCCCACTGTTCCTCCTCTACCACTACCACTGTTTTTACTGCTCCCAATGATTCTACCACTTCCATTGACTCTACCACTACCTCAGTGTTTGACTCTCCTACTCCATCTACCTCTTCTACTCCTATTGCTTCATCCTCTGCCTCTGCTTCTGCCTCAGTGCGGGATAAGTCCTTCTATTCCCACGCTGCTGCTTCTTATCCTCCCCCTCCTACTGGGAAGAATGGCAAGTCTGATACGAATAAAGTCAATCTTACCCCCATCAGCCGTCAGTCTTATACGCACGTCATCCCGTCTCCGGCTCCCTCGAGGGGGGCCTCCCAGCCTCACCTGGGGGGATCTACGGAGAGGATGGAGGTTGCCGGTGGCAAGCCCCAGCAAAGGTCCCCCGGTTCCTTTCATACTAAACAGAAGAGTAAAAAATCCAAGCACACTGGGCATCCCAATCACTCTTAAACCATGGAGTACAAGATATTTCAGTGGAACTGTAGAGGTATTAGGAATAAATTACAACACTTAGCACTTCTGTTGCAATTGCACGTGCCGTCAGTCGTTTGTCTACATGAGCTGAATTTGGTGGATCACGCTGATTCACCTCCTTTTAAACACTACCATTCATATAGAAGACATGAGGGTCATGGGGTGGCGATTTATGACCATATGTCCCTTCCCCACTCAGCAGTGCCTCTTGATTCTGCCTTGGAAGCCGTCGCATGCAGGGTCAAAATTCGGGGCACGTACCTGTCTATTTGTGCTCTGTATTGCCTTCCTCAGGTTCCAATTGATGATGATTCTTTCTTTTCTCTTTTAGATTCATTGCCCAATTCTAAATTAATTTTAGGCGACTTTAATGCACATCATCATCAGTGGGGTAGTATGAGGTGTGATGGTCGCGGCAAACAAATAGTTAATGTTTTACTTCCCTCTGACCTCTGTCTTTTAAACGATGATAGTGCGACTCGTGTAGACGATCGTACGGGCCATACATCATGCATTGACCTGTCTTTGCCATCTCCTGTAATACTACCTAACATCACTTGGGGCACTTTCGATGATTCTATGAGAAGTGACCACCTACCGATTTGTCTTTCTTATTCATGCGACTTTGCTCCTCCACCGCCGCCCATTAAATTCAACTTTAAAAAAGTAGACTGGGGTGCCTTCTCTAGAATCGCTAACTTTGATATTTTGGGGGGTGACATTAACGACAAGGTAACTCACGTTCAGACTTGCATCTTACACGCAGCCGAGATTGCTATTCCTCTAACTTGTACAGTCCACACGAAGCATGGAGTTCCGTGGTGGTTACCAGACTGCCGACAAGCACTCACTAAACGTAATAGGTGATACAGGATTTCTTATAAACAGCCCTAGGACGACAACCTCATTGCTTATAAGAAATCTAGGGCTGAGGCAAGGACAGTAATTTGATCCCCAAAGCGTAGTGCCTGGTGTTCTTATGTGTCCACGGTGAATTAGTTCGCACCGCTTAAAGAGGTCTGGTCCACAATAAATGTATTTAACAACAAGTATACCCGTTTAGCCATCATCACTCTCAGGGTGGATGATAATATCATCGATGATCCCATGGACGTTGCCAACACGCTCGCCAGGCATTTTGCGGATGTTAGCAGTTCGGCCAGCTACGATCCCCGTCTTTTGGACTATAAGCGGCAGGCCGAACTCCATAATTTTGACTTTGCTACAGAAGACGTAAACTCTGATTACAATTGTGAGTTTACGATGAAGGAACTTCTCCTTGCCCTAAAATCCTGTTGAGGTTCGAGTCCGTGTCCTTTGCAAGTTACCTACGGTATGATTCAGCATGTTAGTCCGGACAACCTGACTAGCATTGTACAATGAGATTTGGATGTCTGGAAGGTTTCCAAACTCATGGCACTTTGCGCAGGTCATACCGATCCCGAAGAGCCTGGGTCGCCTCACAGATCTCAAGCTGTTTCGCCCTATTGCGTTGACGTAGTGTCTCTGTAAGGTCTTTGAGAGGATGGTTGATGTCAGATTTTTTTTTTTTTTTAGAGTCGAAAAATGTGTTAAATGTTCAGCAATGTGGCTTCCGTAAACACAGGGGTACACTAGAACATTTAATGGATTTGGAGCATTTAATCGCCGAGGCTTTTGCCAACGATGAATTCATGATAGTATTTTTTATAGATATTCATAAAGCTTACAATATGACCTGGTGACACGAAATACTTACGAAACTCTATGCTTCCGGTTTCAGAGGTAATTTGCCTATTTTTATTCGTAATTTCATGTCTCACCGAACTTTTGCGGTCAGGTTGCCCCATCACATAACATCAGATGCTTATGTCCAAGAGAATGGGGTGCCTCAAGGCAGTGTGCTTAGCCCTTCATTGTTTTTATTCATGATAAATTAAATTCTGACTTACTCTCCGATCCCAAGGAATCATAAATACCCACTGTACGCTGATGATTGCGCGTTGTGGCATTATTCCCGCAATATCCAATTTTCAGCTGGAAAGATTCAAGTGGCCCTTGATTCCGTCCATCTTTGGGCCTTGCAGTGGGGCTATAAGTTTTCTGTTGCTATGTGTGTCGGCGTAATATTTACTCGTAGACTTGACGTACCTAATTTGCGTATCACTTTGGATAATGAGCCGATACCTTTTCAAAATTCAGTTAAGTTCTTGGGTCTGCACTTTGATCGCAGGCTCAATCGGAAGTCTCATGTCAATTATTTGATTAATTCTTGCAGTAAAAAGTTAAATGTCCTTAAATACCTTTCTGGCCGTTACTGGGGAGCCGACAGAACATCTTTACTTATGGTGTATAAGTCCCTTATTCGTTCAAAGTTCGACTATGGCTCGCAGGTGTATGGGCCAGCGTCTGCTTGTATCATGAGGAGGTTGGATGTGTTTCAGAATGTCTGTTTGCGTTTGTGTCTTGGGACCCTTCGGTGTACTCGTGTGGAGCGTATGGAAGTGGAAGCTAACGTGCCGCCCCTCCGTCTTCATCGTGACCATATGTTGCTTTTGTTTGGTATCTCTCTGCACAGGAAACGATCGCTCGGTCTTCCAGCTTGTGGGATCCTCGTGCAGTACGAGCATGTGCTGCATGGGGCCCTCAAGTCTGTGGCTGTGCGGCTTCACTTCCTGACACGTAAGCTAGGTTATGACTTCTCTAATGTTGACCAGCTGGTAGTGTTAAAGATAGCACCTTGGGAGCAACCCACTTTTACTGTCGATACCCAGTGGCTCCCTTCCCCCAAACGTCAGGCGCCGGAGGTGGAAATTCGCCAGGTTTTTAGATCGGTCCTCATTAGACACCTAGCTTCTTTTCACCTCTACACCGACAGCTCTAAGACGGATGAATGTGTGGGAGCGAGTGTGTGGTCGACCAAATGTCGCCTCAGGTATCGTTTGCCGATCCATACGTCTATATTCAGTTCTGAACTTTTTGCTATTGACCGGGCCATAGATTTTGCTGAAGCTTCTCCTCATGAAAGCTTTGTAATTTTTTCAGGTTCCAAGTCAGCCCTTCAGGCAATTGATTCATGTAGAACGGATTCTTCTGAAAACCAGGGCCGCATTATCAATAAATTGCACTCAAGTTGTAAGTACTCTCTGATTTGGGTGCCTGGTCATTGTCGTATTTTCGGCAATGAGCAGGCTGACGCACTTGCAAAATCGGCGGTAGAACTTGAGGGGCCGTGCAACATCCCTCGGGATCTACAGTCAAGTCTCTTTTTCGGAGAGACTGTACATTCAGTAAAGCCGACCCTTGGTGTTTGGCCCTCGGCGGCCCGTCGCTCCCGGAGGGAGGAGGTTGTCTTAGTAAGGTTAAGAATGAATTGTACTTTTTTGACTAACATGAAATCATATATCGTCCGTGTATTCCCCCCGCAATGTACCACCTGTGGAAGGATTCAATCGATCACCCGCATCCTTTTGTCCTGTGGCAGATTTGTGGAGGAGCGTAGCCCTCTCCTAATGTACTGCAGGGCGAATAACGTCCTCATCACTTTAGACTCGATCCTGGGTGATGGGGATGTTGATGTGGTTGACAAATTGATGGCTTACCTAAAAGAGACCAATTTATTCTGAGAGTTGTAACTTGAGTTATGTTTTCGGTGGTGGTGTTTTATTTATTTCCTATGTTCCTTTTTAGCATATTTGTATGCTATTGTGTTCCCTCATTGTTAATTACGTTCACAAGACCTCCCATGTTGATTAGTTTGATTTGTCTTTACTTTTGTCTGTAATTAATTTTAGAGTAATATTAATTTCAGTTATTTTTTGCTTTTTCCCCTTTGTGTTAGCATATAATGAGGTTGACAGTTGATGCTCTTAAGAGTGTGTTTGTCCTGACACTATTCTTCTCAGCTGATGTTTCCTATATTATTTTCCTGTTGTTAATTGCTTTGGACCTGTGACTTATACTGGATTGTGATACTTGCCACTATCACATTCCAGTATTATGAGGTTCTTGGCGATTAATATGTTGCTTTAGTATGGCCTAATAGTCCTGATGGGCTGATAGCCTTCCCAATAAAGCTATAGAAAAAAAAAAAAAAAAAAAAAAAAACTCATCACTCCTTCTGAAGATGGCTTGGGACCAAGTCGAAACGTCGAGGCCAAACTATGCAGAACTACTCTACCAACTACCTGAACATCAGAGGAAAATCACGAAAAATATCGAAGTAATAAATAATAAACTTATTAAAACTGAAATTGCTGCTTTTTTTAACACTTACGCTGTGGGCATATTTGGACTATTTAGAGCATATTCAGGCACTCCTAAATGATTAATCAAGTGTCTGCTTGAAATGAAATGTATTCAGCCGAAAACTAGACGAAAATAGCTTCCAAATGACACTAGAATGAGCTTCGTAGCTCTCGTGGGATTCACCCGCAGCGCTATCATAGACATTGGGGAAAACTCGCTATTTATTAGCAATGTAGCACTTTTTTGCCTTTGGCAGCACTGCTGAGACCCGGGGCTCGGGTTTCAGTGCACGGACGGAAGTTCTGACGGTCGGAGGTGGGCCCCTCGCGCTCCCGCCCACTGACACTCAATTTTTACGGCTTTAACAGGCTTAAAAAGCCTGTAAATTGCTATAGATTGCCATGGCGTTCCGAAACATCTCCCGCAGGGAAAGGGTTAACCTTGTCTGTCTCCAAGAAAATCTACTTCCTAGCTATACAAATATATATATATATCAGCAATACTCAAGTACTTAGGACAGCGTAAGCGAATAATGAGCAGCAAAACCAACGCTGTGGCGAACATCTTTATTGGGCAACGTTTCGACCCCATACAGATAGTAATTTGCAAGAATATAATGATGTAAAAACAAACTATTAATATCTAAAGTATAATTTTTATATGATATACAATAGTTTTAGTAACTGACAACCTAACAAACCTAACTAATTGACATAAAAATACATGCAAACTAAGAGAGAAAAACATAAAATAATCATAAAAAACATACCATTAAAACATAATGGAATGGAGGAGTCTTGAGTACCCAGAGTGGTTTTATGACACTGAATTAAAAGGGACTCAAGTAGATGGCGTGTAACATCGTCAGTTACTGTGTATAGACTGGATTAATGAAATGGTCTGCTGCTTCAGAGTGGTCCCGAATAGCCGAATAAGACGGTTTTAAGAGTGGCAAACACGTCCTAAACGACCTACCCCTATACTCAGACAAGGGCCTGGAGTTCTCGCAGAGAGGCTCCAGTCCTGACGTTATTCTTGACTTACAACGTGCTGGCATAATAATCCAATAGTGTTGATAGCCTCTGAAGTCCTATTTTAACTAATAACCTTATGCTCAGCAATCCTGGTTGATAGATGGCGGTTTGTTTGGCCAATATAGGTAGCATTACAGCTACCGCACTGATATTGGTAAACCACCGAGGATTGCAATGAGTCAGGTATTCGGTCCTTGAACCTGAAGCAGTGAGACAAGTGAATGCTGGTTTAAGTATAATTTTCAGGGAAACTTGAGGGTTATAAGAACCTGAGGTAAACAAAGATACAACACGGACTGGAGTTTTCGCAGAGAGGCTCCAGTCCTGAAGCTATTCTTGACTTACAGTGTGCTGGCTTAATAATCCAATAGGGTTGATAGCCTCTGAAGTCCTATTTTAATAAATAACAACGATACAATTATTCCCAGAGACTTACAAGTTGTAACTTTAGATGTTTATTGTGATGGATAGCTCAAGGATAGAGTTAGGGATAGGTAGAAGCTATCGTGGCCACTAGGAGATATAGTAGAATGACTTAGCGTGAATGACATAAATTTCACACCATTTAATTGACAATATTAATACCTTTCTTGCCATTTAGGTGTTATTGTTTTCCTGGCGAGTGAAAGTGAGCCTATCGGTAATTTAACAGGAACCAGCTATCGACCTGAACATAATTCTACCGAAAAATGTAGAAATGTATCTCAAAAGTTGTTTTATATATATTTTTTTAGTATGGGTAGCAAATTAAAGGAAAGTCCTTCAGCTACACTATACAACATTATGGATTTAAAAGATAGGTATGAAAAGGGTAATTGTAGAGTCCGTACTAATCTACACTTATAAAAGGTACAGTCGGTCAAAGATCTAGCTGGACCACCCTCGCTTTGGGACTCACGGATTTATCTGGCAATACTTGGTGTAGAAAGGAGGTGTGTCATACAGGGGTTGTGATTGGTTGATCTGATTTCGGCTGTATCAGTATCAGAAAATTATATTAACTCAATGACTGCGGGCATACTATATAAACAAATACGGATATCACTGCGGCACTTGTCATATGACAATCGCAGAAAATCATCGTATTACAAGGCTTGGGAGGCAGGCAAGCAAGTCTAAGCAGAGCGTGACCCTCCCATCCATCGCCCTCTGTGTCTCGGTGTATACTGAGGTTGCTGTGAGACATCTCCAGCTTCCCTACAGACTTGGGGATAGCAAAAAAACGCTCAAATCTGCAAATTTTTCCCAATTTAGCCCTACCCTTGCAATATAGTTGCACGGCAACCAGTGGTCGTACATACATGATTCAGGTGAAAGGTCTATTCCTCTACTTTCAGGGATATATAATTGAATTACGTTCTAGCTCATGTTTATACTGAAAATGTGCAGTGAATGAAGGTCACTTTTAGACCAAAACCCTCGTATGGTACAGTGCAGGCCAAGCAATTGTCATATGACAAGTATTATTGAGGGTAGTCTGTCTGACCATTATGTAGTAGTAGCTAAAACTAGGATACAAAAGAAGTGGGTGAGGAGAGTTGGAGGGAGGCGAGAGGAAGGTGGAGTGGCAAAGAGGGTGGAGAGGTTACAGGAAGAGGAGATCAGGGAAGAGTTCAAGAGAGCAGTACAGAGACAAGGTAGCTTTGACCTGGAGGAAGTGGAGGAGGTGAGTAGAGTGTTTAAGGAAAATATATGTGCAGCATGTTAGGAGGTGTGTGGAGTAAAGAGAAGAGGGAGGGGAGTGAAGGGTACAGCGTGGTGGACTGAGAAGGTAAAAATAGCTGTTGAAGACAAGAAGAAAGCGTGTAGAGAGTGGTTGGGTAATAGAGGGAATGAAGATTTGGAGAGACATAAATAAGCAAGGTACTTGTAGAAAAAAACAAGTGGTGAAGAGAGTAGTGAAGAAAAGTAAGAGAAGAGCAAATGAGGAATTTGGAAGGAATCTAAGTGTAAAATGGAAGGAGTGTAAAAACTGTTCTGGAAAGAGGTCAAGCAAGTTAGGGAGGGTAGTAAGGGTGTGAAAGATAAGAATGGGTGAGTGATAGCCGAGAAGCAAGAGAGAGTCAAAAGATGGAGGGAGTACTTCAAAAAATTGCTAAATGTAAGGAATGAAGCACAAGCAAACATAGTTGGATGGGGTATAGGAGGGAGAAGAAGAGAAGTTGGGATCAGGAGGTCAGAAGTGTGTGAAGTCATGAACAGAGTGAAGATGGGGAAAGCATCAGGAATAGATGGAGTGTGTGGGGAAATGCTGAGGCATAGTGGTGAGACAGTGATCGAATGGGTATGGAAAATGTGTAAACTAGCATGGGAGAAGGGGAGTGCACCTGATGACTGGAAGACAGGCATAATAGTCCCACTGTATACGGGTAAAGGGGAAAGAGGAGTGTGTGGTAACTACTGGGGAATATGCCTTTTAAGCATAGTAGGGAAAGTGTACAGTAGCGCAGTGATTGAGAGAGTGAGAGCGCTAACGGAGAAATGGATAGATGACATGCAAGGCGGGTTTAGGAAGAGAAGAGGATGTGTAGATCAGAGTTTTGCCCTGAAATGTGTTGTGGAGAAATATCTGGAGAAGGGATAATGGTTTTATGCTGCCTTTATGGACTTGGAGAAGGCCTATGACAGAGTTGATAGAAAAGATATGTGGAAAGTACTGAGAATATATGGAGTAGATGGCATGTTGATAAAGCCGTGAAGAGCATGAATGAGGGTGCAAAGGCGTCAGTACATGTGGAGAACGAGCAGAGCGAGTTCTTTGATCTGAATGTTGGGTTAAAGCAAGGGTGTGTGATGTCCCCATGGTTGTTCAATATATAATTATATGGATGGAGTCATGAAAGAAATACAAGGAAGAGCAGTGGACGTCGGTGTACCGCTGATAAGGGAGGGAAATGAGTGGAAGTTGCCTGTACTGCTGTTTGCCGATGATACAGTTCTGATGAGCAATAGTGAATGGGAGTTGCAGGGTCGGGTAAATATGTTTGGAACAGTGTGTAAAATATGAAATCTGAAGGTAAATGTGGGGAAGAGCAAGGTTATGGTCTTTGAAAGGGGTGCTGCCACAGGCTGTGAGGCGAAGTTGAACGGTCAGGCTATGGAGAATGTCAGCTCATTTAAGTATTTGGGCAGTGTGTTGAGTAAAGATGTGAGTATGGATGAACAAGTGCGGGAGACGGTGCAACAGGGGAAGAGGGTTGTAGGAATGCTGAAAGCAGTAACAAGAAATAGGGTGGTCATCATGGAAGTAAAGAAGTTCTTGCATGACAGTGTGGTAATCCCGACATTGACTTACGGGAGCGAAGCATGGACGTTGCTGAAGAGACTCAAACCAAGAGAGAGAGGGGTGGAAATGAGTTGTAAGAGAAGTGCGTGTGGAGTTACATGGAGGGATAGACAGACGAATGAGGAAGTATGAGAGAGGTGTGGTGTGGTTGTAGATGTGCTGGAAAGTGTGAAAATTAACACCTTGAGATGGTTCGGCCATGTAGAACGTATGGGAAGCGAGAGAATGACTAAGAGAGTGCATGAGAGTGAGGTGGAAGGACAGAGAGGGAGAGTTAGACCAAGTGAGAGGTGGAAGGATGGAGTTAACCTTTAAATAGCGAGGCTATGGTAGTTCAAAGGGTACCGCCATGCACATGTATTTGGTTCAATTCTGACGAAAACTGTCATATTTACCATATATATAATTATTACTTATCCATATGCACCTATTTAATTTTAATATGAACATATGGACATTGAAAAGCAATACAACAAGTGGTAACAGTAATTGGCTGGTAAAAAAACGAATATTTTAGCCCCGCAGTCGAAATCTGACCCGGACCGGCGAGAGAGAGAGACATCCTCCCTCTCTCCTGTTTCACATAGCACTGAGAGACAAGGGGAGGTCTGAGACTGGCTTAGAAGGTTGGAGAAAGACTCATCATCTTCCCCTCGCTCTCCCTGCCATCCTCACGCAAACATACTCGATAATTATCGGGAAAAATAGGGAAAATAACGGATAATTGAGAAGGGGGGAAGAGGGGAAAAATAAGGGGGGAAGGGGGAGATTAGCACACATATAGAGGAGTGGTAGCATGTATTGGAGAGGAATTATATCACCTAATCACAAATTGCTTTGTTTTGAGTGCCCCTGGGGTGTTTTTAAAGTTTTGTTTTTTGCTCTGGATCTATTGAGGAGGGTCGCATTGCACACCAAAAACCTCAATAGAGGACGGTTGCCGATTATGGGTTAAATAGTATAGTAGCGAAGGCGGCGCTGGATGGGAGGAGAGGCATCGACTGACTGGGGACAGAGGTACATGGGTTGTTTCGTTCGTTGGCACCCCTTCGGGGATGACGGCGTTTGGCAATAGATAGATAGATAGATAGAACTTCATATCACTCAGACTCTTAAATGTAACACTATATTTCTATTTATTTCGTTCACGAAGCCATTACTGGGTCACCTGTGTCTGTCCTGTATATTATGGCAAAGTATATTATGCAATGTTCATATTGTGAACACAAATATCTCTTTCATTATGCAGCCAACATTTTAGCACGAATATATATTCTTGAAACTAGAGTAAGGTATTTTTTGTCAGCCAGCAGGGTATATATGCGTTGCCAATCAATCAATATAATGTCCTTAATTAATTAAGAATATCTACAAACTTTTAGTGACATTACATGATCATATAATTATAGCGATGAATACATTTGCATTATGCTATAAGTTTCATTTACCTTGTATCGTGTAATACGATAGTTAGGCAATAGGCTAGCAGTCGTTTCTACGACGTATCTAGTTAGGCAATAATATAACAGTCGTTTCTATAATTAATTTCAGGAATAAAAAGTATTGCATTATCATGATTGTTGGAAGTTAAGGAATATGAATTAAATTATAAAAGGTCTATTATGACAGTATATAATATTAATATGGTCTTAGGCAGTATATATGAATACTATCATATGTACTATTGCATTAAATCATCGTATTAGCAACTCCGATGTGGTACGATATTTTCGTAACTCGCAGCAGGAAGCTAGCATGACTGAGGTTCCGAGAGACGGCCCTCAGAGCGTTTGTAGATATCACCCAGTACACATGTTTTTCTTGAATTGTGCTATAGTGCCTACAGATGCAGTAAATGGCCAGAATTTACCACACATCATCATTATAGACGTTCTCACCGACGCCAAGACTGACAGATAAGCCTATTATGTCCTCATACCCATGATCATTTAACATCATTCTTCCTGTTTATATTCCTCTTGGTGGTTATTTGGTGCCGCCAGCCAACTAACCTTCACATAATCGTCCCTACCACCAGCCATCTTTGCCGGTTCTTTTCCAAC
The DNA here is from genome assembly GCA_032716605.1 of Paralithodes platypus. Lineage (NCBI taxonomy): Eukaryota > Metazoa > Arthropoda > Malacostraca > Decapoda > Lithodidae > Paralithodes > Paralithodes platypus. Next base: position 58,674,335 of record CM064487.1, on the reverse strand, counting down.
GTTGTGTGGATGTATTGGTAAGTTAATTCCCGTCATTAATTAACGTGTTCTTTATTATGAATTGTATCTTTATGTGAAATACCTTTAGATTTGATTTAGTCTAGTTTAAATATATTAACTTCACTGAACATTCCATCACACCTTGTTTGATATATGTTCTGACACTTGTATAGCCGAAATCAGCTCTACCAATCAAAATCCCTGTAAGACACACCTTCTTACTACACCAAGTATTGCCAGATAAAACTGCGAGTCCCAGAGAGAGGGGTGGGCCAGCTGGATCTTTGACAGATTGTACAGGTGTGAGCATCCTGGGTTCGAATCCACGGACTGCCACATGTGTTTGTAAATTTCATTAATCGATTTTAGGAGTATGGTTGGTTGTTGGAAGGAACATAATAATTGGTATTAATAGGCTCAACTAGTATTATAAACACAGGTAAATCACTATCAAAATGCCCTATGATGTTATATACCAAAAGTCCACCTCGGATTATTTTCGTGTACCCAAATCTGGCTGCCCAAGGTTTCGTCTTCTTCTTCTTTTTCTGAATTGTTTTCTTGTTCATTTTCTTCGTCTTCTTCTTCTTCTTCTTCTTCTTCTTCTTCTACCTTTTTATCTTCTTCTTCCTCTTCTTCTTCATCTTCTTCTTCTTCTTCTTCTGGGGTCGACTGGGTATTCCCACCTCAGCCACGACTTTAAAACGGCTTCCTCCCTTTAGAGAAAGTTAGGAAAATAAAGGAAATTAAGACATCAAATAGATAGAAAGAAGGAGGATAAAAGGAGAAATCGGGCTTAGGAATGAAAGGAAACAAATCCAATTGCACAAGAAATTATCGCAGTCGGGCTTTGGAATGAAAGGAATAAAAAAAATTCCCTTGCTGTGATTACCATTCCCGGAATAGAAATACGCGAATAACATAATTACGTTGGAGTGCAGTCGTCCCCGGGTGGCTACTTCGGTCGGTGATTTCTTATGATTTGCTGTAATTCCCCGACTCGAAAAGGAAGGCGAGAAAGTGGGGGAGGAAAATGTGAAAAAATCGGGGGTCTGGAATTGGTTCGTGTTTCCTGTTTGGGTTTTCATTTATTCGTTCATTCATTCGTTGGTGTGTTCTGTCTGTTTCTCTTACTTTTGTTTAGCTCTCACTCTCGGTTTGTCTCTCTCTGTCTCTCTGTATATAAACAGTAATATGCCTAGTATGCATGTATGTGTGTACTGTATATACTCATGCACACATCCCATAGCTTGGGGTTGCCGACTCGAGACAGAGCGCGACCAGAAGCAACAAAATATAATAAAAAAATCAATCACACACATCTAGATCGTCCAAGAGAAGACCCAGAGACCAAGGCCCATTTGGGGTCCCCAGCAAAAAAATCCCAGGACCTAGACCTCCCAGAGAGGTTCCGGTCTCAGCAGGCAGACACTCAGCGGAGTGCACCACAATGCCCATCCACATCACTTCCAGGCATAGCCCTTCATATACACACCGGCTACCCAGGCCAAGTAACTGACTATATTTCACGCCACTTACAGTACTCGCTTAACCATTTTATGAGGAGTACTTAACCCCTCCAATCCCAGCGACGGCTACCAGCCGTCAATAGATAAGTCACTCCCCAGTCCCAGCGACGGCTGAGAGCTGTCAGTAATGCCTGTATCAAGCTGTGCCTAGTACCACGACCGTTTGAGCACTGCTCTCGATATGGCAACACTTCTCAGCTTATATCTAACCCTCTGAAGTCTTCCTTCATCTCTTGAGGTGGAAGGTTGTTCTATCTTGCCATTTTGGCCACATTGCTTGGGACTGGGGGGGACTTTTATTACTGTATCCTACAGTACAATAGGGGTTAATATACATGGATGAGATTTTTTTGTTTTTCTATGTGAGTGAGGAAGGCAAAAGGCAGAGCTGCCCGCAGCGAGTGCCTCCCCCATAGTTGAAAGAGTGACAGGGCCAAAATCAAGTGAGCTAAAATGCCTGGACACAGAGTTTGAAGCAACTTAAGTCATAGGAAGAGGGAAAGACTGATTCTGGGAGAGAGTTCCAGAGCTCAGCTGTTGAATAGAAGAAAGTTTGAGAGTAACATTGCACTCTTGGTTTGGAGAGTTGCACAGAGTAGGGGAGGGATTGTATTGCAAGACGGGTACCACATGCCCTACGTAGAGGAGGTGGTATACACCGGGAAAGCTCTGAGGAACACTGATAATTATAGTAGCGATAGAATAGCGAGAGAGATGCAAAATTGCGGCGGAGAGAGAGATTGCAGAGAGTTGGTGGGTGGATGGGAGTTAATGATATGAAAGGCCTTCCTTTCAACTTTGTCTAGTAGAGTGGTGTGAGAGGATCCTCCCCACACATGTGAACAATACTCAATACAAGGATGCACTGTGCCCCTGTACAGAGCAAGAAGCTGTGAAGGAGTAAAAAAAAAAAATTGAGGCGGTTTAGCACACCCAGCTTCTGGGAGGCTACCTTAGCAAGGCTGGTACTATGGTCCTTCCAAGTGAGAGCAGAAAAAAAGAGACTCCAACAATATTGAGAGAAGATGAAATATTTATTTTTGTATTGTTGAAGTTTAAGTATATGGGGGTTCCTGACGGGTAGATAGATGGAGAAATTGGGTTTTGGAAGCATTAAAGGTAACAAGGTTTTCTCTGTCCGAATTGAAAATAGTAGTTAGATCAGCGGATAAGTGTTCTATGGCTTTATTACGTTTGTCTTTGAGGGAATGCTGGCTTGGGTGTTCTGGAAATCTAATTGAGTAGTGGAAGGTAGAGTCGTCTGCGTATGAATATGTACACGTGTACAGTTTATATTTTATTTACTAAAGGTGACAACATAAGGGGCAAACAATTAAAATATGCGAGGGCAATTAATACTTAGGACATTACAGTATGTACAGTACATACATAAACAATGATATAACCTGTGATAGGCATAAACTTAGGTTTGGGGGTGTAATATTAAGTGAAATATTTGTTGTGTAATGAGTAGTGTGATGGAGGCTTACACGTACTGAATGTAAATGTATCTCAGTCGATGTTGGCAGAGTCGTCAATGTAAGCTTAACCCTTTTGCGCATTCATACGCAATTTGCGCACTTTATGGGATACTTAAAACCCTTTGTGACCATCAGTTTTGGTTAGAAACATTTAGTTTAGTTACTTGAACCTCTGCAGTTGTCTTTGAGTGAGCTGTGGGCTGAAAACTAATTTTGGAGTGGTAATTATGAGACTAAGATCATTCTATTTTTGAATACAAAACAGCAACCCCCGGTGCATGAAAGGGTTATGATATAAGTATATTTAGCAAAGTGGCACATGGGATAGCGGGTGTTTTGTTGTATTATATTACGCTAAGAGGGATCTCGAAACAGGGAACAGCAATACTTATGGTAACTTTGATGTTCAAAACTTTATAGATTTGCAAGGGGTAATAGATAAAGATGCTAAGGGAATCTGTACTTACACAAGGGTTGAAGGAGGGAAGAAAGGGACTGGTTTGATACCATATCCAAGCTTTGTCTTCATTTTCTTCTTCGTCTTCTCTTCCTGGAGTTGGGTCATCAACGGCTGGCGAGCGGAATATGCCTCACTGGTGGATAGAATACGCACCATTGCCTCGGTCGGAATAAGCAACAAATTAAGCTGGAAAGGCCGGGGCCTTGCGAGCAGTGGATGGAATATGCACCACTGTCTCAGCTGGAATAGGAAACTGGAACAATGCGAGCGGAAGACACCTCATGGGTGTTCATGATACGAACCACCAACTTGGCTGGAATACGCAGCAAGTGTGTATGAGCGGCCAGAGCCTTGTGAACAGAATACACCTAGCTGGTGGTCAGAATATGCACCACCGCCTTGGTCGGAACATGCACCAATTTGATTGAGCTGGTGAGCTTCCTAACAATCTTTCGATCCGAGCTTGTATACGGATTTGGCGTTGGTTAGAGGAGTTCGGGCTAGAAGGTCTTCAGGTTCTTGATTTTTCTTAGGTGGTCTGTGTGTTTTTTGCTTTGGTGTGGCAGATAAGGGTGAGAGGACAGGTAAGCTGGCAGGAGGGAAGGGGAGGTTGAAGACGGAAAAGGTGGGGGAAACATGAGTGAACACTTGTGAGGTTGGAGTAGGAATTAGGGGCGGAGTTCTTAGTCGCTAATGGCTGGCTGCTGGCTTTAACCCTTAACCATCGGGGGCGGACTTAAGTCCGCCTCTAAAAACTTGGACTATGTGGCGGGAGCGGACTTTAGTCTGTGTGCAATTTTGGCGCAATATTGGCTCTGGGAGAGAGACGAGCGACGGGAGGAGCCTGGGTTACCTCATGACCGCTCGCCACGGCCGCCGTGGACCGACTGAGATGTACTCCACATACATCCACCCTCACTCCCTCGCTACATACGTAATTATATAAAGAAATTACCGTATTTTAGCGATTTTGCCCTTCGGTTGCACGATCGTTGCAAGACAACCAGTGATCGTAGAAGGATGGTTCAGGTGTCATTGGAAAGCTCAATTTACGCCCTTTCAGGGATACATACTTGTAATACGCTCTGGCTCTTGTTTATGCATGAAAAAGAGCACGGAAACAATGCCATTTATGGTAAAAAAAAAACGCTGGGCGGCACGGTGAAATATACCGCCTAGGCCGCTCGTAAGGTGTTAAAGAAAACTGCTTTTTATGGGTGGCTTGTGTAGTTTTCTCTGGTACCACGGTGATCAATGCAAGTTATCTTGTGGATGCTGATGAAGAAAAATCGGGCATAATAGATAGAAAGACATATATATAGATAGATAGATACATTTAGATTGATAAATAAATTGACATGCTTTTTTTTAATAAATCATGTCTATCTGATTATCTATCTTTATTATATGTTTCGTTTTGTTTTGCGTTTTGCTTGCAGCGTCAATAGATTTTAGCTTAGGGATTGCTTATGAATAATTTGTCTTAATCCTGTGAGCTAAATTAGTTCCCCCCCCTTCTCTCTCTCTCTCTCTCTCTCTCTTTCTCTCTCTCTCTCTCTCTCTCTCTTCTTGCATGTTAAAAAGATCGCTCATGATAGATTAAAATCCTAACAAAATTACGAAGAACAGGTAAAATTCGTAGAACTATGACGCAAAGCCAAAAAGTTAGTTAACCCTTAATTAGCGGCGAGCAACATAAGTCGAGTTAAAAAAAGCTGGACTATGTGGCGGCGCTCGACATAGGTCGAGTGGCAATTTCAGCACGTAATGTGGCTGAGAGAGAGAGACAAGTGGTGGCAGGAGACTAGCGAGCGTATGACTGCTCCAGACCACCGCGGCGAACCTACTGACACAAATCTCAGCTCCCTCCTCCCTCTCTCACTCGCTACATACTCAATTATGTACCGAAAGTACCGAATTACCTGCTTTTTGCACTCGCGTTGCACGGTTATTGCAAGAAAACTATCCATCATACAAGGATCGTTATGGTGTCATTCGAAAGCTCTGTTTATGCCCTTTCAGGGATAGGTACTTGTTTTACGTTCTGGGTCTTATTTAGGCATGAAAATGATCACGTAAACAGCCCTATTTTTGCTAAAAACACCCCGCTGTGCGGTACATATAAATAAACCGCATAGGCCGCTCGTAAGGTGTTAAGTAAAGTAGCAAGACCCTGGAGTTACATTTTGCGAATCAAAGTAAAACAGACCCGAAAAAATGCTATAGTTACATAAGAAATAAGAAAGTAGTTACTTCAACTATTGGATCGTTAGTCGATGAAAACGGAGAATACACCAAAGACGAATGTTAGGGATTTCTTTTTCATTCAAGTGTCACTGGTTGTAATTGAGGTATTGTGCTTGTTATGGTGGGTATGATCTTTAATTATTTATGATTGAACATTGTATGCAATGTTATGAGCCCGGTATAATTAATTCGACCTGTAGACAGCTTAGTTTCATATAGGAAGATATTTTTGTTCAAGAGTGTACTACAACGAGTGAGGTGGTATTGGGAGGCTTGGTGCAGACTACCCCCCTTTCGTTCACATTCCATTCTACCCCCTATCGTCCTACACTCGTAACCCTATTCATTCTCCCCCCCTTTCTTCCAACCCTTGCTCTTCTTCGTTGCCTGACGTATGAATGATAGTGATTATAGCTAGGTAATAATGTATTTGGCTTTTCTAATCATAAGTAATGTTTACAAGATATATCATCGAGTTCTTGGTAAAAGTAATACTTTAATTCAGCAAGTATATAATGAGTTGAGATTAATACAGTTAGAGAAGTTGGTATCAGAGCCAGGTGCGCTAAGGGTATATAAGCCGCTAGTACCGTAACGGCAAAGTAGTGTATTCTCCACCACCATCTTAAGCTGACCTGCCCCGAGTTCGTTTGTAAAAGAATCACCATGAGTTGAATAAGTATCGCCTAGGATTTTTTCTATGTTTATTAATTGCTTTCACTTACTCTCTTGGAGGGTATTTATATAACTAAGTATTATTTTTCTTAAGAGTTTCTTTATTATTTCACATCAATGTTTCTCAAATTTGATATTTTCACTAGAAGTAACTTTTGTGTATAATTAATCATGTAAATAAATTATAATTATATTTTACATACTCTTTATATTTTACCTTTATATGTTAATATATTATTCTTTTGATTGTTTGGATAAATCTAAGTCAAAGTAACTAAAGATAAATAATTCTGAACGAGGGATGAGAAAGGAATAACTTTGGGTATTTTAGGCTAAAACAGCCATTTGATATCAACTGATATTTGACGAACTTGCCACATCTTTTCACCTACCAAGGTTTTAGTGACTACAAAGAGAGATGCTAGTTTTTGTGGAAGTTTAACATACCACTTATTCTTGACTGAAACTGATAGTCATATTTTCCGCATTTTGAGAGGCTAAATAATAAGTCCTCATTTTGTGGTGTTTAGTGGAATGTTTCTTTATGTTATGGGTTCGAACCCCGCTCATAACGTAACAAGGTGCCGCGTGACCAGGATTCCTTTCTCTCCCTCGTTTGGTAGTAATTGAGAACATTAGTGAAACATTAAGGCCCTCGCTAGGACATCGCATACTCATCTCATCCATCTCGTTTTGTTCTGTTTATGAGTTGAGAGAGCTGTGTCAGCCTCTACGTTCTTTAATGCCAATTATTCGCGTTTCTCACTCATCCTAATTAGTCATACATTTTCTCGTTCATCCATTGTTCATAGCATTCAATCATGGAATTTAAAGTTAGTGAATTTGTCGCAGACCCCTCCTTGAGCACCTTGTCTGTGTCGAAGCTCAGAAAAGTAGACTGGATTTCCTTAGCCACAGAGTATGATGCACCTTACAAAACTAGTAATACCAAAGGTGAGATTAGAAGGAGTGTGATTGGGAAATTGGTAAATACTGGTGTTTTGTCTGAGGCAGCATATCAGTTGTGTGCAGAGGATGGAGGTAATGATGCATGGATGAAAGTGAAACTATTAGAGCTAGAGAATGCAAAAGCTGACAGAGAACAGAGAAGGCTTGAAATTGAACATGAGCGTGAACAAAAACAGTGTGAAATTGAACATGAGCGTGAACAAAGACAGTATGAGTTTGAACAAAAACAGCGCGAGTTTGAACAAAAACAGCGTGATATTGAACATGAGTGTGAACAGAAACAACGTGAGAGAGAGCATGATGAGCGCATGTTAAAGTTAAAAGCTGAATAAAACCGGAATCAAAGGGATTCGGTTGCAAGTAGACCATTTTCTGATAAGGGTCATAGTTTGAAATTTGTCCCTAGTTTTGATGGGACTGACCCGGAGAATTTCTTCATCCTTTTTGAGAAGGCAGCCAACCATCTCAAGTGGCCAAATGATCAGTGGACATTTCTAGCCCAGACTGCTTTCATAGGTAAAGCCAAGCAGGTTTACACCAATCTCTCCATTGATTTCTTGACCTATGAAACTCTTAAAACTTCAGTCTTAGCAGTGTATGATCAGGTTCCTGAAACTCATCGTCAGTGTTTCAGGGATATGAAGAAAGGTGAAAAACAAAGCTATCTAGAATTTGTAAAGGAAAAAGAGCGAAAGTTTCTGAGTTGGTTGAGAGCCAGTAAAGTGACAACCATTGAGCAGTTGTGCCAGCTAGTTATGCTTGAAGAATTTCTCCGCAAAGTCCCCTTCCCCTTAAATCTTTACCTCCAAGAGAGAGAGGTGCAATCTGTAGACAGGGCGGCTATTTTGGCTGAAAATTACCGATTAACTCGTGGCGATTCTTATTTCAGGACAGGACAGAGAGGGCCTGGCAACCGACCACATTCTGGTGCTGGTCCTCGTGATGGTGGTAGTTTCCAATCTACTGGTTGTAGGTCTGGTTATGGTGGTGTCTCCCAACCAGTTGCAAGGGTAGCTTCTGGGGGCAATGGATCTGATGAAAAGGAATTTAACAAAACTTCTCTTTCTTCCAGTAAACCTCCTGGACCCTTAGTTTGTGCCTACTGTAAACAACCTGGACATTAAATCAGAGAGTGTCCCAAATTAAAGTTAAAAGAGAAAACCCGTAAACCAGAGAGTAGTGCTGTTCTAGCCTCTTCCCTTGTACTTCATCCAAATAGAGTAGCAGTATCCCCTCCTACTCCACCTGTGTTGAGTACCTGTTCTGACTCTGATGGCTCTCACAACCAGGTTTTCCCTAGTATACCACCTAGCTGTTCTAAGCAGTTCCAACCTTTTCTTTCCACAGGATCAGTTTCCTCTACTGACGTTTCCACTGACTATACCATTCATGTTTTGAGAGACACAGGAGCCTCTCATAGCCTCTTGGTAAGAGGATTGGTGCCCAGTATTGAGGACTGTTTGCTGGGCCAGAGTATACTCATTCAGGGAGTCAGTGGGTGTCTTGTTGTTCCTTTGGCTAGGGTGTATTTAAAAACTGATTTAGCTAGTGGTTACTTTACTGTTGGGATTCAAGATTCCCTACCTGTAGAAGGAGTGAACTTTTTGATGGGCAACGATATCGCCGGTGGCAAAGTGATACCAGACCCCATAGTTACCTCCACTCCCTCCTCTGATAACAACACTAAGCAATTAGAAAGTCAGTATCTCAATTTGTTTCCCTCCTGTGTAGTGACTAGGAGTGGGGCTGGTCATCACAGTAAGAAGGACAAAGTTGATCCTGATAGTGTTGACCTAGACACTTCCTCCCTATTTCCTGATGTAGAGTCCGAGGATATTAGCAAGATTCCCATTGATTCTGAAACTCTCAAATAGGCTCAGAAGCAGGACCCTGAACTGGCAATATATTTTGATAGGGCTGTGGAAGAGTCAGATATAGGAAACTATCCTCAATGCTTCTATCTAAACAATGGTACCCTGATGCGCAAGAATAGACCTCCCAATGTGTCAGCTCATGAGCCTTGGCAAGAGGTGCATCAAGTAGTTGTGCCACATAAGTATAGAGTAGACATCATTTCCATTGCTTATGACCTTAATGGTGGACATTTGGGTGTCAACAAGACTTATGACAAAATTTTCAATGATTTCTTTTTGCCGAGGATGAAACAATCTGTGAAGTCTTACTGTAAAACTTGTCATGTGTGTCAACTTGCTGGGAAATCCAACCAACCCATCAAGCCTGCATCTTTAAATCCCATCCCTGTAACGGATGAACCGTTCAGTAAAATCATAACTCGTAGTGGGAATGAGTACTTGTTGACTGTCATGTGTTCCACCACTAGGTATCCAGAAGTGTTCCCCTTGAGGCGTATAACATCAAAGAATGTAGTAAAGGCGCTTAGTAAATTTTTCACCCAGTATGGAATACTCCGTGTGGTACAGTCTGATTTAGGAAGTAACTTTACCTCTCAGCTCTTCAAGCAAACCATGGAAGAGTTGGGAGTACACCAGTACCATTCCACTGCCAGTCACCCACAGTCCCAGGGGGCATTAGAAAGGTTCCATCAGACCCTCAAATCAATGCTCACTAAATATTGTGAAGAGAACAATGCCGACTGGGATGAGGGCATCCATTTTGTGTTGTATGCTGTAAGAAGCAGGGTACAAGATTCTCTAGGATTTTCACCATTTTCTCTAGTTTTTAGTCATGAGGTCAGAGGTCCCTTGAAAGTGTTAAAAGATACTTGGATCAATGCTAACTCTAATAAACATCTTCTCACTTATGTGCATCAATTTAAATCTAGACTGAGATCTGCAGTAGAACTAGCTATGAACAATTTAGAGAAGTCTCAAGATAAAATGAAAGTGCAGTATGATAAGACTATAGTTGTCAGAGAATTTCAGCCAGGAGATCTAGTGCTTGCCTTTCTGCCTATACCTAAAAAGCCTCTACAAAGCAAGTACCATGGTCCATATGTTGTGCTTAAGAAAACAAGTATTGTAAATTATGTTTTAAAAATTCCTGATCGTAGGAAGTCGGAAAGACTAGTACATGTTATCCTGCTGAAAGCCTATCACTGCAGAGATCCAGATAAGGTATTAAACTTTGAATAAGTAGCACAGTTTGAAGGTGAACTAGAGGATCTAATGATCAAGGAGCATAATGACATCCAGTTGCCTCTTGATAACAAATTGCAAAACTCGGACTTCTTGACAAACCCCCTTTTAAAATTCCAGCACTTGTTGTCTGACCAAGGTGAAGACTTGGAGTACCTGCTTTCCGAGTTTCCACAGCTGTTTGGTAACTTTCCCCAGCAGTGTCCCCTGGTGGAACATGATGTGGTCCTGACAGGGGGGGCCACTCCCATCAAACAACATCCCTACCGCGCCAATCCAGAGAAGCGTGCGGCACTTCAACAGGAAGTGGACTTCCTACTCGGCCATGGATTGGTGGAACGGAGCGACAGCGAGTGGGCCTCTCCATGCCTACTCGTGGACAAACCTGATGGCACATTTAGGATGTGTACGGATTATCGCCGGGTAAACCAACCCACCCGCCAGGACTGCTACCCTCTGCCATGGATCGACGACCTGTTGGACCGTTTGGGAGGAACGAAGTACATCTCCAAGATTGACCTGCTGAAGGGTTACTACCAGATAAAACTATCGGAGAGGGCCAAGAGATTGTCTGCATTTGTCACCCCGGACGGGCTATTCCAATACACCGTCATGCCTTTCGGTATGGTGAATGCGCCCGCCACCTTCCAGCGACTAATCCACCGGGTGACGGATGGCCTCTCGGGCGTGCAATCCTACCTCAACGATATTGTGGTTTACAGCGAATCCTGGCAGGATCATCTTCACCAGCTACAGAGTCTCTTCTCCAACTTGGCCAGGGCAGGACTCACTGTCAACCTTGCCAAGAGTGAGTTCGGCCATGCCAAACTAATCTTTCTGGGTCACGTGGTAGGAGAAGGGGAAGTCAGCCCTATTTCTGCCAAAGTCGAAGCCATTTCAACACTGCCTATTCCCCAGGACCGCAAGGCAGTAATGCGCTTCTTGGGTATGGCTGGGTACTATCGGAGATTTGTACCCAACTTCGCTGACCTCTCCGCCCCCCTAACAGACTTGATTAGTCCCAAGAGAAAATGTGTGTGGACCCCAGAATGCCAAACTTCATTCACAAAGATTCGTTGCCTATTAGTCAATGCACCTATTCTGAAGTCCCCTCAGTTTCATAAACCGTTCATAATTCAGGTGGATGCTAGTGATGTTGGTGTAGGAGCAGTTTTGTTACAGTACAGTGATGCTGAGATTTTGCATCCAGTTTGCTATGCATCCGGTAAACTCAAACCTTATCAGAAACACTACAGCACTATTGAAAAAGTGTTTTGCCTTGCTCTTTGCAGTGGATAAGTTTAATGTGTATCTTAGTGGTTCACATTTTCCTGTGAAAGTGTTTACTGATCACAACCCCCTGAAATTCTTGTATAAAATGAAAAACTCGAATCAGCAGTTAATGAGATGGTGCTTGGCATTGCAACCATATAACCTTGAAATTCACCACATACAGGGAAAGAACAATATTATCGCGGACATGTTGTCCCGGAACTGAATGAGAACAATTTTAGTTGTTAGAGCTATTTTGCCAGCAATAATTTGTAAGTTTGTTAATGTGATTTTGGTTTTGGTTTATGGTTTGGTGAATGGTATTAGGTTTAAAAATATTGAATTAGGATTTAGATTTAGTTGCGCTTCTCTTATAAATCTCTTTGTGAGGGAGGTGTTAGGGATTTCTATTTCATTCAAGTGTCACTGGTTGTAATTGAGGTATTGTGCTTGTTATGGTGGGTACGATCTTTAATTATTTATGATTGAACATCGTATGCAATGTTATGAGCCCGGTATAATTAATTCGACCTGCAGACAGCTTAGTTTCATATAGGAAGATATGTCTGCTTCGTGCAGACTACCCCCCTTTCGTTCACATACCATTCTACCCCCTATCGTCCTACACTCGTAACCCTATTCATTCTCCCCCCCTTTCTTCCAACCCTTGCTCTTCTTTGTTGCCTGACGTACGAATGATAGTGATTATAACTAGGTAATAATGTATTTGTCTTTTCTAATCATAAGTAATGTTTACAAGATATATCATAGAGTTTTGGTAAAAGTAATACTTTAATTCAGCAAGTATATAATGAGTTGAGATTAATACAGTTAGAGAAGTTGGTATCAGAGCCAGGTGCGCTAAGGGTATATAAGCCGCTAGTACCGTAACAGCAAGTAGTGTATTCTCCACCACCATCTTAAGCTGACCTGCCCTGAGTTCGTTTGTAACAGAATCACCATGAGTTGAATAAGTATCGCCTAGGATATTTTCTATTTATTGATTGCTTTCACTTACTCTCTTGGAGGGTATTTATATAACTAAGTATTATTTTTCTTAAGAGTTTCTTTATTATTTCACATCAATGTTTCTCAAATTTGATATTTTCACTAGAAGTAACTTTTGTGTATAATTAATCATGTAAATAAATTATAATTATATTTTACATACTCTTTACATTTTACCTTTATATGCTAATATATTATTCTTTTGATTGTTGGGATATATCTAAGTCAAAGTAACTAAAGATAACTAATTCTGAACGAGGGATGAGAAAGGAATAACTTTGGGTTTTTTAGGCTAAAACAGCCATTTGATATCAATTGATATTTGATGAACTTGCCACATCTTTTCACCTACCAAGGTTTTAGTGACTACAAAGAGAGTTGCTAGTTTTTGTTGAAGTTTAACATACCACTTATTCTTGACTGAGACTGATAGTCATATTTTCCGCATTTTGTGAGGCTAAATAATAATTCCTCGTTTTGTGGTGTTTAGTGGAATGTTTCTTTATGTTATGGGTTCGAACCCCGCTCGTAACGTAACACGAAGTACAAATGAGTAATGCCCTCAATACATTCTTTGCATCAGTTTTTACAACAGAAGACCTTATTGATATCCCTACAGCATCAACGGTTCACATTTAAAATTCTGGCGTTCTAAGCAACATCAGCATTACAGAGAGAGAAGTATTGAAATGTTTAGATAAACTCAAGGTAAATAAATCGCCTGGATCTGATACGATCTGACCTACAGTTCTAAAGGAAGCTATGGATGAGCTCTCAAAACCACTGACATTGTTATTCAATAAAACTTTGCAGTCTGGGACTATGCCTGATCAGCGGAAGCTCGGCAACGTAACACCGATATTAGAAAAAGGCAGCAAATCCTAACCCAGTAAATATCATTCAGATAGCTTAACCTCAGTTGTATGTAAAATGCTAGAAACACTCATAAAAGACAGACTAGTAAATCTCTTAGAGGAAAACAACATACTTAAATATATACAGCACGGTCTTTGTAACAAAAGCTCCTGCTTAGTAAACTTTTTGGACTTCTTCCACGATATCCTCAACCTCTATGATGAGAGTATAGCTGTAGGCATTGTATACCTTGATTTTCAAATGGCCTTTGACAAAGTTCTCCACAAACGTTTACTGGTAAAACTAAAAGCGCATGGAATACAAGATGGTATGTTGAAATGGATAACAATTGGCTCAGCGACAGAAAGCAAAGAGTAGTCATAAACGGTAAAGCATCTAAATGGACAAATGTAAGTAGCGGGGTACCCCAGGGATCGGTACTAGGACCAATTATCTTCCTAGTTTACATCAACGACATAGATGAGGGTCTCACCTGTACAATCTCGACGTTTGCTGACGATAAACAAATTGCAAATAGCGTACTCTCAAAAGAAAAAGTTGACGATATGCAACACAATCTAGAAAAGTTGTCATGTTGGGCCCAAATTTGGCAAATTATTTTCAATGTGGATAAATGTAAAGTACTCCATATCGGATACCGAAATGAGAAAGCAAACTATTCGATGAATGGCACCTAGTTTAAGAGTGTAGACAGAGAAACTGATTTTGGAGTAACAATAACTAGTAACCTAAAACCCAGTCAACAATGTACAGAAGTTGTTAAGAAGGCAAAAACAAAAATGGCTTTATAGGCAGGTCATGTGAGCATAAATCCAAAGAAATAATCCTAACTCTTTACAATTCCTAAGTCCGACCTCTTCTGGAATTTTTTTCTTCAATCCTGGTGCCCTTACTACCAAAAAGATATAGAAAAGCTATAACGAGTTCAACGTAGTTACCAAAAATGATACCTAGCTTAAAGAACAAATCATACGAGGAGCGTCTTAGAGAATTAAATCTATTTCCTTTAACCCAATGCAGATTAAGAGGCGACTTAATTCAAGTGTTCAAAATCGTCAAAGGCATCGACAATGTAAACTGTCGTAAGTACTTCACTATTGACCAATCTAATTACACGCGGGAAACGGTTGCAAAATTATAGTAAATCTTTTAACTCTCACGAATCTAAGAATTTCTTCTTCAATCGAGTTGTCAACTTGTGGAATGGGCTTCCCCGAGATGTTATAGACTGTAGCACCGTTGATTCTATTAAACTTTGCATAGACAAATATCTTGCCTCAAACCCGCAACTGACTGCGTTTGTAAATGAATAACTTTATTTACTCCATCAGATTCATCAAGGATTATTGCGTATATAAATGACTAAGATGTTACTCTCTTTTTCCCAGATACACAAAATATCACTTATAACTGTGCTATGTAACTAACCCAACTGACCCCTACTAACATCTCCTAATCCTGCCACGGACATTAGTTTCAGGACAATAGTTAATTTCTAATGTTCCCTTACCCTCTCTAAACCACTGTTTGGACACATGATCCTCAGTGTTTTGGAGGACAAGCAGACTAGAGGGGTCGCAAGACACATTGTTGCTTGATTTCCCTTGTACTCTCTCTCTCGATAGCCTTTTTTTATATTCTTTCATTCCACTTTTTCTTACTATCGCGTTTGCTATCTCTACTAGAATCAGTTCCTGACCACCTTGCTGGGATCGTGAGGTCTCTATGGCCATTGTGTTTTTTTTCTATGTGTATGAAGGAGACAACACTCAGGTTGCTTGTAACAAGTGTCTCTCCAGAGCCAAAAGAGTGACAGAGAACTAAATTCAAGGGATGTTTACATCAAAATGCCTAAACAACGAAATTTAAAGCAGTTTAAGTCATAGGATGAAGGAAAGATTGCTTGAGGGAGAGAATTCAAGAGTGTATTAGTTAGGTAGAAAACAAACTGAAAACATTTGGCAATTCTTGGACTGATGAGTTAGACAGAATAGGACTGTGTTGAAAGGCGGTGGCCTCGCACTCGCCGCAAGGGATGGGCTATGCACAGAGAGAACTCTGAAGAAGACATCTATGTAAATCTACTGTATGTAAAATCTCTCTCTCTCTCTCTCTCTCTCTCTCTCTGACATTGCTATTCAATAAATCCTTGCAGTCTGGAACTATGCCTGATCAGTGGAAGCTAGCCAACGTAACACCGATATAAAAAAAAAGCAGCAAATACCTACCTAGTAACTATCCTCCAATTAGCTTAATCCACTGAGCACCAGGCAACATAATATAGATGTATACTCCAGGCCCCGCAGGTTGTCAAAAAAAAAAAAATCTCCAGTAAACACCTGGAATTGGTTAGACATTAAGTAAAAACCACAAAACACCGATCCCCTAGGTCATTAAGGGGTCCTACGGGGCGCCCGAAAGTCGGAATTATCATGGGGAAATGGGTAGGCAAAAACATGCAAAAACACATTTTTGCGCGCTCACGCGCACGCAGCTGGACTTTGAGGGTTTTCAACCATCAGCATTATTGTGTGCGATACTTACACAGTTCCCATACAAATCTGAGCCCTCTAGGTGTCATAGGACTGGAGTAATCAACTGTGACGTAACATATGCGGCACTGGGGTTTAGCGTTACATACATTGCCGGTCGAGGGGTTAACCTCAGTTGTATGTAAAATGCTAGAAACACTCATAAGAGATATACTCGTAAATCACTTAGAGGAAAAAACATACTTAAAGATACTCAACACGGCTTTCGTAACAAATGTTCCTGCTTAACAAACCTCTTAGACTTCTTCCACGATATACTCAACCTCTATGATGAGAGTAAAGCTGTAGATATTATATACCTTGATTTTCAAAAGGCCTGTGACAAAGTTCACAACAAACGTTTTCTGCTAAAACTAAAAGCGCATGGAATACAAGACGGTATGTTGAAATGGATAGAAAATTGGCTCAGCGACAGAATTCAAAGAGTAGTCATAAATGGTAAGGCATCTACTTGGACCAATGTAAGTAGCGGGGTACCCCAGGGATCGGTACTAGAACCAAATATCTTTCTAATTTACATCAACGACATAAATGAGGGTCCCACCTGTACAATCTCAAAGTTTGCTGACGATACAAAAATTGCAAATAGGTTACTCTCAAAAGAGCAAGTTGACGATATGCAACACAATCTAGATAAGTTGTCATATTTGGCCCAAATTTGGCAAATTATTTGCAATGCGAATAAATATAACATACTACAGACAGAGAAACCGGTCTGGGAGTAACAATATCGAGTAACCTAAAACCGAGTCAACATTGTTCAGAAGTTGTTAAGAAGGCAAACAAAATAATTGGCTTAATAGGCAGGTCTTTCGAGCATAAATCCAAAGATGTTATCCTAACTCTTTACAATTCCTTAGTCTGCCCTCTTCTGGAATACTGTGTTCAATCCTGTTTCCCTGATTACCAAAAAGATATAGACAAACTAGAACGAGTTCAACATAGAGTTACCAAAATTATACCTAGCCTAAAGAACAAACCATATAAGGAGCGTCCTAGAGAATTAAATATATTTCCTTTAACCCACGCAGATTAAGAGGCAACTTAATTCAAGTGTTCAAAATCATCAAAGGCATCGACAATATGAACTGTAGTAAGTACTTCACTATCGACCAATCTATTTACACGCGGGGAAACGGTTGCAAAATGATTGGTAAATAATTTAACTCACACGAATCTAAGAATTTCTTCAATCGAGTTGTCAACTAGTGGAATAGACTTCCCCGAGACGTTATAGACTGCAGCACCTTTGATTCTTTTAGACTTCGCCTAGACAAATACCTTGCATCACACCCGCGACTGACTGCGTTTGTAAATTAATAACTTCATTTGATTTTCTCCTCAGATTCATCAAGGATTATTGCGAATTTAATTATATTACTAAGACGTTACTCTCTTTTTCCCAGATATATGATAGATCATTTGTAACTCTGTTATGTTACTAACCCATCCGTCCCCTACTAACTTCCTAATCCTGCCACGGACATTAGTTCCAGGGCAGTAGTTCCCTTTCCAACTTACCCACTCTAAACCACTGTGTGGACACTTGATCCTCAGTGTTTTGGAGGACAAGTAGCCTAAAGGGGGTCACTATATCTGTTGTTGCTTGATTTCCTTTGTACTCCTTTGTACTCTCTCATGACACCAGGAGGATTGCTACCCCCTTCACCACCATTACACGTACTTTTCATCATATTCTTGTTACCATTAGACAATTTTGTCTTCAGTTTATAATCTACCAGTGCGACTCAAATGGTTAGATATGATGTCAATAAACCCTATAGTAAGATATGCCCTTCTTAAATTGCATAATAGCGTCTAATTATAGCCAGAATCAAAGGTGAAACCGCGTGTTGGTGCTGCAGGTGTTATCAGCGAAATATAATATTGGAGCACATACTTACAACCACGGAAACACACTATTGCTCATGCTTCACATGAACACAAGTACACATATTTGTGCACATGAACCCACACGCACAGTGATGCAAACTGGATGCATATTGACAGACACAAACACACACAAAAACACGCACACACACACACACACACACAAAATATCTACAATCATACGAAAATTATATCTCATTCATTTACATCAGACGAACTATTAATGACATAATACAAATTCTTTAGTGGCACAAGAGAGAGAGAGAGAGACAGAGAGAGAGAGAGAGAGAGAGGGAGAGAGAGAGAGAGAAAAAAATAATTACATGGAGTTACATAGATACACTGACTGCACAGACCTTGCGGCCTCTACTAAGCTGTCAGGACTTATTTACAACTACATTTGCTACTAAGTGGAAGGTAAGGCTGGCAAAGTTAGAAGGTTCTCTACCCACCCACCCACCTACCCACCGAGAGAGAGAGAGAGAGAGAGAGAGAGAGAGAGAGAGAGAGAGAGAGAGAGAGAATAATAATACTAATATTGATTATGATAATAGTAATAATAATATCAAAGAACTATAGTACGAAATCACAAGGAGAAAATTACCCCGCCATGAGAGAAAAACATTAATTAATATTGAGAGGAAAATCCGCAGTACCTAAATTGTGTATTGATCCCCCAAGCTTAGCCCAGTTGCACTATTAATCGCTGGGAACAAATTGCCTCCTCCCAATCCCCTTCGATCTCTCATGCGTTTTTGAACCCAGACTCCAGAATACCTGATACAAAGTGTACATTAATTCAAGGGGGCTGTGGGGATGAACTTGGGGCCTCACTATTGCAAAATAAGGCTAGATGTTTCCGTTTTTCTTTAATAATTACTCTACCCATTCTAATATGATGAAACAGTACATAGTAAATTAGTTCTTAATAATATATCGTTTTTGTTATGCAATGAAAATTTAAAGTAAATGTTTTGATGCACCATACTAAACCTCACAATATATATATATATATATATATATATATAATATATATATATATATATACAGTATATATGTATATATATATATATATATATATATATATTATATATATATATATATATATATATATATATATACTGTATATATTAAGTATATATCACAAATACACGTGAGCCACTAAATGTTTTAATCTCATTGGGGCTCGAACCGCCGACCGTCAGGATGATAGCTGACGCTTATTTTTAAGACTGCCGTGGTGGAGTTGGTTAAAGCGTCGGCTATCGTCCTGACAGTCGGCGGTTCGAACCCCACTGAGAGAACTGTTGAATATACAGGCTCTCAGACTATATCCGAGAGGGAGTAGTTGGAATAAAGAAAAACAAATAATACAGGGGGACTATTAAGCCTGTCTTCCAGTCTTCCAGTCTTCAGGCACATTTCCCTTCTCCCATGCAAGTCTTCACATTTTCCATACCCATTCAGTCACTTTCTCAACACCATACCTCGGCATTCCCCCACACACTCCATCTTCCCCTGATTCTTTCTCCGTCTTCAATCTTTTCAAGGCCTCACACACTTCTAACCTCCTGATCCCCACCTCCTCCTCCACTACTTCTCTTCTTCTCCCTCTCATACCCTATCCAACTATGCTTGCTGGCATGTCATTCCCTCCATTCAACAATTCATTGACGTGCTCCCTCCATCTATTAACTCTCTGTTGCTTCTCTGCTAGCACTCGCTCATTCATAGCTTGGTCACCCTTACTACTTCCTATGCTATCCTCCCTAATTTTCTTGATTTCTTTCCAGAACAGTTTCATACACTCCCTCCACTTTACACTTAAGTTCCTTCCAAATTCCTCATCTACTCTTCTCTTACTTTCCTTCACTACTCTCTTCATCACTGTCTTTTCTCCAAGTACCTTGCTCTTTTATGTTTCTCCAAATCTTCATTCCCTCTACTACCTAACCACTCTCTATATGCTTTCTTCTTCTTTTCACCTACTAGTTTCACCTAATCGTCTTTCTCCTGCTCTCTTGAATTCTTCCTGAACTCCTCCTCATGTAGCATTTCCACCCTGTTCACCACTCCACCTCCTTCGACCCTACTCTAGCTCTCTTCACCCATTTATGTATCCTAATTTTAGCTACTACTACAGCCATAATAGTAAAAACAAAAAACTCCCCCCATACCCCTATATACCCAAGCATTTAAGACTAAATTTGTCATCCTTTTATCCATACATAGGCCTACATAATCAAGCAGTGCCTTTCGTTTCACTGCCTCTCCCTCCCTCCTTTATGCATGTGTATCAGGATAATTTAACTGGGGTGCACTATAGTCAGTTTATTTTCGGCTGACTGTAAATTGCAAAAAGGCTCCAGCTTAACCATTAGAAGATACGATGACACATTTATTTTCTGTGTTCTGGTCATTGTTAGGCGACTTTATTAAGGTTAGGAAGGGAATATGGAAGTCAGAGGATTGAATCAGTTAATTCATATCCTTATTATTCCCACAGAACCTTCCTAAATTGGATAACATCGTCTTATTATAGCCAGAATAATGTGTCAAAATGCGTCATAATCTTCAGAGGGTAAATTACTTGGCTATCAAGAACCTTTAGAAGCGTAAGATGTTATTAATTAAGAACACTTGGTATTTTTATGAGCCAAAGACATCGTAGTTTCAAATGTTTCCATCATGTATCGAGAAATTAGTTGCAAAGAGAGATCAAATACACCCTTAGCTAACAACAAACCGATTATAGTTATCGCTCACTGTCTTGTTATTATTATCAGGAGATGTGCAAGTATTCCTGACCGCGACTGTACATCCTAAGCCATAAATCGAGGCCCCGTTTGAAGCCTCGAACAGCAAAACGAACCAGCTAAATGCGTAGATTAGGTCAAGAATTAATGACAAGATTCGATTCAGTGCGGGATAGCTTCGAAAACTTAAGGTCACGATATATGTCCTAGAGTGTACAGTTGGCCACATTAGTTTGCATACACTCCATGTATTTATGCATGGAAGCAAATTAGTATATGATTGAATTAAAAGGTGTATTCTCTTATGCAATAGTTTAAAAATATGACCAATTGACGGTTTTATAACAAAGTATTCATGTAAGTCTATCACATAATGTTTCGTTCCATACATAAATTATCATGGAATGCATAAAAACTAATGTGTATACAAACAAGGCAACTGCAAGAAAAATAATGAAATAGATAGCCAGCATATGAAACAAGGCTATATTACACGCCCTCTGACAATACTGCAATATTAGTCCGTTAGGCTAATCTGGACGCAATATTACTGTTTCCAGGCAACCCGTTTGTCATATTGACAATTTCTAGCTACCCGATATGATTAAAGAACCTGGCCATCTTTTTCTTTGGACGCCATTTTGGTACCTCAAGTATCAGAGAACGAGGTTTTATTTTATTTTTGATCGTGTATAATGTATATCCACAGACCAAACTATGCATCCTGTTCCAGTATTCCCGTCCGTTTATGATAGGTATGGAGATTTTTTAGTGTAAACATAAGATAACAACGCCAGTTATTAGGTTATTAGTTATAGGTGTGGCAGAGTGGTCTTGCCACTGGACTGGTAACACAATGGACCCGGGTTCGAATCCCAATATGTCAATGGGAAGATATTATTGGGATATAATTTGTGCTGTACCTAGTTTCAGTGCATTACCACAGCACACCGAAATGCCAAAACAAAATACCCTCATTGATCCCTGATTAAATAGCAATGTATGAATATTCCTATATTCAAAATATGCTACAGGTGTGCAATGCCTAGTGAGTAAATTGTTCAATAGGTGGCGTTCTGAGAGTGAGGGTCCGAGTCTAAGGAATGAGACGGTGAAGCACGGAGGCGGAGCAGCTTCAGAGATGGGATTGCTTCGGGCCGGGGTGCTTCGCATGTCTCACTCCCTAGACTGGAACAAGACCTCACGGGCCTCACCATGTTCAGCGGTATGCCCGAGAGGGAGTAGTTGGAATATATAACAAAACAAAACAAAAAAATGGCACCAAGATGGCGGAGGTTGACCGATCTCCGTTACCATAGGCTCTCTAGATATGATATGTTCCGGTCTCTCTTGCTAATAATTAATACCAACCGTCATTCACTTCGGTAGAGTCACAAGCGTCACTATAGTCGGTTTATTTTCAGCTGACAGTAAATTGCTGCATCTTGATTACTCCGCTATTATGCAGATCTTGTAGCGAAATCTTTTGTTTATAATAACGAAAACTCGTCACTATTAAGCAGCAGAAACATAGTAGTTTTTTCCGTTAGTTATCTATAAATCAATTTCTAAAACGTTCACATTACAGTCAGCTGGATTAAAACCGAGTATAGTTGACGGAGGACTATTATCTTTCCCCATCTTACTTGTTCAGTTATTACAAAGTTCTATTCCCAAATAATAATTATGTTGTTCATTATGAAAACTTTGGTAGTAAAATCACTACCATACGCGTTACCGTAGACGTGAAGCACAAAATATTCTTTTCACTCTTGTCTTGTCGAGAGAGAATGTATGTATTTCAATTATAATGAATCACTCCCTTCAACAAATACCACTCTGGGATATACCTGCTCGATACTCGAGATATTCTAGATGCTATGGTCTATTTTTTCCAGCTGACGGTAATAATTTCCTAATTTTAATTATTCAGTTTTTGCAAAGAATTTTAAGATAAATATGTTGTAAATTATGAAAGTTTGGTATTTATATGGTACAGAGCCATTGTAATTTCATATGTTTACACTGGCCATCGAGAAATCAGCTACTTAGGGGTTCAATTTAACGTCAGATGAAATAAAACCGACTGGCCATCGAAATGCAATACAGCTACAATTTAATCAAGGAGAAATACGCTTAGTTCTATGAGGCAATACAGCAGCTCAAAACTGACACAGGATCAAGAGCCACACCAAGAGGTTCGCGGAACAACAAAGGTGCGGAGAGGTTATGAGAGCACCGGCACCTGATGCAGACAGTCATAACCAAGAACAATGGATAAATTAATCCACATAAATTCCCTGCTACTTCCATGGTATATACTTTATGTTCGTACCCATTCTCTACTCCCAATATCGTCTACTACCATCCCATTATCTTCCTTCGACCACAATGGTATGTACATTACAACATTTTTACAGCATATTATATTTTCTTATCCATCTTCTACTAAACATTGGATATCTGCTAAGGTTTTTATTCTGTTTTGATAATAGCTCGCACCGAAAAAATATAACATGATATAATATATATCAATACACTGCAGGGGAGATGTGGTGGAGTGGTCATGCCACTGGATTGGTAATCCAATGGACCCGGGTTCAAATCCCGATATGTCAATGGGAAGATATTATTGGGATTGAATTTGTGCTGTACCTAGTATCAGTGCATTATCACAAAGCCCACCGAAATGCCAAAACAATACCCTCGTTGTTCCCTGATTAAATAGCACTGTATGAATATTTCCATATTCAAAATATGTTACAGGGGGACAATGCCTAGTGAGTTCACAGCTCAATAGGTGGCGTTCTGAGAGTGAGGGTCTGAGTCTGGAGGATGAGACAGTGAAGCACTTGAACGAAGCAACCAGCCGCTTCAGAGATGGAGCTGCTTCGAGCCATGAATGGATGCTTCACATGTCTCACTCCCCAGACTGGAACAAGACCTCACGGGTTTCACCGTGTTGAGGGGTGGAATTGTACAGGCTCTCAGCCTATGCCCGAGAGGGAGTAGTTGGAATATAGAAAAAAAAAAAAAAATAGTTCAACATCTTGCCACTAACTTCTGCGGCGTATATTTTGCCTCCGTGTCCATCATCTAATAAAAACATTGCATATCCGACAATCTTATCTTATGGTGGTGTCACAAAAGCTCATTTTCCGGCGATTTTCGATGAGCAAGTTTTATCGCGTACTATTTTGAGACTATTTCGTATTGGACTCAGAAACTAGATTGAAGGTAGATCATTTCAAGTAGTGTAATGTACAGTATATATATATAAACCTGGTAGGCTATATATATACAGTATATATATATATATATATATATATATATATATATATATATAAATAATTAAATTCATGTTCACATTTTATCTTAACAATTGGAATATTTATTTATAACTTGTTCAGCTTAACACTATTTTGTAGCGTTATACATATGGTGTAATTCATATTAAATATATAAAAAAGAAACAAAAAATACTATAATGCGAGACCTGCACCATTCACCTTGACCTTTGAATAACAAGAACACAATATTTGGACAATCTTCGCATTGACCAACCGAATTTGCCTGTACATTTTGGTGACGATATATTAACCCGTTCAGTATCAGGTCTGTCCTTTTCATTTTATACTTAACAATAATAGACGATTTTATTCAGTTTAGGAAGTGCTTCCAGAAAATTAGCAGGCTTTCAACTATCTTAAATAACCCTTTTTACTACCACAGATCATTCTTACGCACCACAAAAACGTCTAATTAAAGGTAGATTATAATAAAAAAAAAAAACGTCACCGGTACAGAAAGGGTTAAACAATCTTGGGAGAGTTTAGGAAAAATCATTAACACTCTCCTTTTGATCATTGACCTTGACCTTTGGCCTTAGGTATTAGCATATTTGTATGACATTTATATATATGTTATTTAAGTAAAATGCAACTAACAGTCAGCTTATCGAAAATAGAGTATTTTTAAATGATGAAGAATTACTTTTGACCTTGACCTGTGACCTTTTTTGTTTGCATTGATATAACCTGGGAAAATCAAGTAAGTGTGCCAAATTTAATTAAAAATCATAATTTAGTTTCTGAGTTGATCTTGACTTTTGACCTTCATCGTGATCTTCATGATGTCTGAAAATTTAAAATTTTATTTTTCATTTACAGCACAACTGTCTTAACGAATGTTGTGAAGCTTGCATGAATAGTAAAGACATTAGCATATTGACCTTATATTTGGCCTTGACCTGTGACCTTGACTTATCAAATGGAAATATGTATATTCTTGTTTGACCTTGGCCTACGTATTCCAAAGATACATGATATACCTAGTGAGAATCATGCAGTTGTTATGAAATACTAGTAAAAAATCTAATTTTGACCTGTGACCTTGACTTTTGAACTTGGCCTTCGACGTTAGAAATTTTTATCCAGAATTTAGTTACCTAAACACCAATGTTAGCGATATGAATATGGTGTTGTTACGACTGGGGTTTAAATATATCAGGGCTCTTATTCATTGGACTAGTAATGGCATAAATGCTACAACGAAAAGCGCTAGCTCCAACCTCTGATGTATATTCCCAGTGAACAAAGAACACAAATACTCTACAGAGTTCTATATGCAATAATAGGCTATCAAACTCTCAATAAATGTGCGTCTACTCTAGGCTTAATGTTATGTGAAAACAGCCTATTACTACCTATAACCGAAGGTGCTTGGTTATGGTATGCAAAGTAAGGTGGTAAGAGAAGTTACAGCTTACGTTACTTTAATCAATAAATGTCAGGCACTCCTGCATGAAAGAAAGTGCACTAAAGTCCTTCAACACTAACAAGGAATCTTCTTTAAATGTTAGATGCTATAAAGATGCTCGTATCGGAAACCTTAATACCGAAGTATTAAGCATTCTCCTGGCGTACCTCAAAGACAAACAACGAGCTTAGAACAGTGCAGAATGGTATAGGCAAAAAGCCCTCATTCGTGCATGCTCTACTCTCAATGGCACACAGACTAGAATTTACTCAATCAGCTCCAGTTCTCAGGTATGTCGTGCAGCTTTTAACTAAAGCCAGCACCCATAGGAAACAATACCTTATAATATCAGACTCCTAGTCTTGCATTATCTAATCCAGCAGAACACTAATAATTAAAGGAAGCAGTACTTAAACAATATAAATGCCAACCAATGCTTCGTGATCCACTTATCTTAACAACTAACATACATGGGTTATATCAGACCTTAACGCACAATACAACTGGCCAGCATGAAGCTGATTTTGCAGAGTTAACCAGAGGGGGTATAATATTAATAAAAAGGTGGTGAAAGATATGAAAAAAGAGAGAGGTAGGCAGAGGAAAAGATTCTCAGGTGCGGAAGCGGGGAACAGGTAGCGAGGAAAAAAGATGGATGCGTTCTAGAAACCAGATCTGAGGGAGAGAGTGGCGAGGAACTGTATATATACTCGCACTAGCTCGAGGCGCGTGGGAAAAAAACAGTTACAAGTCCTCTAGCCACTAGCAAGGGAGCTAGCAGCATGGTAAGGACCTCTCTCCACCAACCCCCACGAGCCAGCCAGCCGTGACGTCATCGAGCGGGACAAAAACACTGCGCGCTCCCTCTCACTCTGTTCTACTCTCTCTCTCTCCCAGATCCCATCATTACTAGTTAATGATAAATCATATACTTTACAATTAAATATATAAAGCCTTGACATGGGTGAAAACAAAGAGCCTTTCTGGACTGCCCATGACACGAGCTTTCATATGAAATAAAGCACACTCTAATACATAAACTGTAGCCCCATCCACTGCCCTGGCGATCCTAGTGAGTCACTGTAGGACAAGCCATGCGGTTCTAACGGAGTGGTTAACGTCACACCCCCCTCAAGATTTTTCTCAGAGGCCCCAAGGCTCATAAAAATCTGATGGTTAGAACCCATGCTATATCTCCACTTCCCATCACCCAGCGGCAGTAAAATATCTGGCACAGTTCTTCAACAAAAAAAAATTCAAAATTATAACCCTCCCCAACACCATAGGTTAAATTATATGTAATTATGCTCCTCAAGAGCGAGCTTCTCTAGCCCAGCATTCTGAGAGGAGTGCAACTCAGAATTACTGCTATAACATACTAAAAAAAATCAACTATCAAAGAAAGTTTTTATTTGATTTTTATGTTTATAATTTGTTTATTTCGGCTGCACTATAGGGGCAAGCCTAGTTTTTTCTTCTATACCAAACGCTCAACTCCTGCTTTACGACCCAATACGCTGGGCTACAACCGCGAGCCAACAAGCACCAAGCGCAAAATACTATTCAAACTAAAGCAGGAGGCTACCCGTGTGTCAATCTACCCAGGACCATATACCCTTGAACGACCATCTGCAACCACGTTGTCACAACTGGCAATATGGCGTATGTCCATATTGCTTCCCAGTACCCTGGAAAGAAGCAAACATCCATCCAGTTCCTAAAAAAGGTGCCTCTTCAGATCCATCAAACTACAGACCAATAGCTATAACTTCCACTCTTGGCAAAGTTTTTGAAATTATATTAAATAATCACATAATTAAGCATCTGGAGAATAATAAATTAATCAGTGATAGGCAATATGGTTTTAGACGATGTCGATCAACTGCAGACATTCTTTGCCTTCTTACGCATCAAATCAACCAAGCTACAGACCAACATGGTGAAACACATACAATAGCACTGGATATATCAAAGGCATTTGATAGAGTCTGGCATCAATCCTTATTGTCGAAGATGTCACACTACGGCCTTGCATCATTAGTTCCACTAATTTCTTCTTATCTTCATAACAGAAAAATACGTGTAATGGTAGATGGCCTTTATTCTCAATTTCACTCAATAAATGCTGGTGTTCCCCAGGGATCAGTTTTGGCCCCAACTCTGTTCCTCATTCATATCAATGATCTCATATCTACCACTCATAATCCAATACATTCCTACGCAGATGACTCAACACTCCACAGTTCCTTCACATTTACCAATTCTTTCACCCAACCCGATCTTATAAATTCAAAAATAAACACTGCAATTTCTCTGAACCGGGACCTTTCTAGAATTAATGAATGGGGACAAAAGAATCTAGTTTCCTTTAATGCACAGAAAACCAAGTACATTCAATTTTCTAACCGACAGAATCTCACTGACTCCCATATATTTTTTAATGATGTAAATATTCCCACTTCTCCTAGTATTGACATTCTCGGTGTAACATTAACTACTAACTTGAGCTGGACACATTATGTTAGAAGCATTGCTAAGAATGCCTCTAAAAAACTGGGACTCCTGTACAGAGTTCGAGAATTCTTCACTGACGAGCAGTTGGCCGTAATATATAAAAGTCATGTGCGCTCTCAGATGGATTACTGTTCACCTCTGTGGGGTGGAAGTGGAGTGGTTGCATTGAGGCAGTTGGACAAAATTCAAAATAAAGCTATTAGATTAATCAATAACCCTGCAATCACACAGGACCTTCCTACATTAGCCATACGAAGAAACGTTGCATCCCTTGCATTATTCTACAGATATTTTCACAGCAATTGTTCCGAGGAACTTGCTTCAATTGTGCCGCCTCTCCACATCTTTCCCCGTAGAACTAGGGCAGCTGAGAGCGCCCATGAATTTACACTTTCTCCTCCACAATGCAGAACTTCTGCTTATCAGAATTCATTTATCCCCAGAGCTACTACTCTTTGGAATTCACTTCCCTCGAATTGCTTTCCACAAACTTACAATCAACAAATGTTTAAATCCAGTTGTTACAAACATTTTATGAATGGAGGATGCCTTTAGGCACATGGACCTTTTTGTTTTATCTGTGTTTTTCCTTCCTCCGTTCATTGTCTCTTAAAAAAAAAAAAAAAAAAAAAAATGTCCAGGTAACCTTAACCTTAACCAGTAACCTTAGTGACCACCTGGTCAGCCTCATATTCCGATTGTGAAACTGGTCCAAGAACTTGAGAGGGTGATGATCTGGGTAAACTACAACGACCGGACCATAGGCTGGAACATAGACCTCGAAATGCCCCAGCGCAAGCACAACCGCCAGCAGCTCCTCCTCGACAACAGAGCAGCTCCCCTGGGCCGAATTGTACTTCTCCAAGCAGAAACTAACAGGATGCTCCAGCCCATCATCGTCCTTTTCCACAAGGACGGCACCAGCCCCCACACCACTAGCCTCCGTTGCTAGTTGGAAACGTAGGCTAAAGTCAGGGGCCCTGAGGATCGGGTGAGTGCACAACAGGTGTTTTACTTCCCTAAACACCTTCTCACACTCAGGCACCCATTTGAACTTCTTATCCTTCCAGTTATCCTCCACCTGAGCTTGACTGTCCCGTTCTCCTTCTCCACCTTGACTGCTAAACGTCATCACAGGCACAGTGAGAGGCTCAGGGGGGTGCCTCCCATACTCCTTCATGGGATTAACATGACATAACTGATTGCGCTTCCATCTGTCTGGAGTGGCTACCAAGTAATCCAGGTCTGATAGCTCCTCCACCACCCTATAAGGACCAGCGTACTTCGCGGATAAGGGGTGACCTACAAGGGGCAGTAGAATCAACACCTCCTGACCCACGTGCAACTACCTGAGTTCAACCTTGAGGTCGTACCTGTCCTTCCTGAGGGCCTGAGAGCTTGTCAAATTACGGCCAGCCAACTCCAGACTGCGCAACATCCGTTCTCGACTGTTGAGGACACACTTGAGCATAGAACAAGGTTTTTCTGCGCCCTCCCATACTTCTTCAACCATATGGAGAGGCCCTCTGACACGGTGTCCAAAGACGAGCTCATTAGGGCTGAATCCCAAACTCTCCCCAGGTACCTCCTGCACAGCAAACAAAACACATGGCAGGCCAAGATCCCAATCCTTCCCACTCTCAAAGCAACAACAACGAAGCACAGATTTCAAGGCTGAGTGCCATCGCTCTAACACACCCCGGCTCTCCGGATGATACGCAGATGACACAACCCCAACAATCCCATGCTGCGGCATTGCTTGGACAAAAGGCTAGAAGTGAAGTTGGGTCCCTGGACTGACTGAATCCCCTGCGGGCAACCATACCGGGAAAAATACACTAGCAAGCTTCGGACCACCGTCTTCGCCGACCCATTTCTCATAGGGTACGCGTCAGGGTACTTTGTTGCTACATCTCCCGACTGTGCATCACTGTCCTCCTTCAATTCTTTCGTCTTTTTAAGCCCATCCTCTGCCTTTTCAGGAACAGTTACTGGGTCTTCTCCAGACTCGATATTTGGTCCTAATACTGAGTCCCCGAGAAGGGCCGTTGATACTAAACTCTCAACCGCATCAACTTTCAACCCCTTCTCGGTACCCATCCTCCGCTGATCTAAAGATTGTTGACCAGAATGTGACTCCCTGGATGCAGGATCTCCGGTGACAACACACGCCATAGGCTGCCCCGGACACTTCTCAACCCACTCCTGCTCCTCCCTACTCACGTCGGCCGGCTTCTCGGCAACGACCAAGGGTGGAGCCTCAGAAGTAGGTCCCGCAAAGTCATTGCCGAGAAGGAGGTCGACGCCCCCAACAGGTAACTTCTCCACAATTCCTACATCCAGGTCACGAGTCACACCATCAACTTCCACCTTCATTCTTACAAGCGGGTATGACCTTGTCGCATTAACTCCCTGAACCACAACCACCCGCGCCGTATTGACAGGTTTACCAGTGAAATTTCTCAACAGTGTTTGCGATGAACCAGTGTCACGCAAAATTCTCACCTCATGTCTTCTACCCCCCCACTCCACACAACCGAGTCCCCTGTGGTCACTAAAGGCATCACAGACAGGGAATAAGCCTTCTGGATCCTTCTGCACTGGCAGTGTATTTACATCGGAAGAAATGCCTCTAACAAACTCCGATGTCCTCTTGAACACTCCAATGCCGTGAGCAAAAGACACGGCTGCCAGAGGACACTCATTTGCCTTATGACCCTCCTGGTGGCAACTAAAACACATAAATTTCGGTTTCGGCTTATACTGTGATGTAAAAGGACCCTGACTTTTCACATACGGTGTGGTGTAAGGTTTGGATTCAGTTTTAGTTTCATGGCTCTTCTGTTTAAATGTGACATTGTTCCGGGGAGGGGGAGGATAACGGTCCTTAGCACTTACATCGTACTTCTGTGAGGACCCGCTACCCCGAATCAACGACAGCCGTCGATCAGCCATTTCTGCTGCTTCGACTAGAGTTCTTGGGTTTTTCTCCTTCAAGTTCAAAGTTAGATCACCGCCCGTGCTCTTAAAGAACTGCTTCAACATCATTAACTGCTTAATTTCATCAAATGTTGTGACCTTCTCAGATCGGAGCCAGTTCCCCATAGCATCGGACAAGTCCCGGGCGTGTTCCAAAAAGGTGCTATCTCTTCCCTTAGTTACACCCCGGAACTTCAAACGGTACGTTTCTGGTTGCAGTTCGTAAGCCCTCAGGACAGCCTCCTTGAGATCCTCATACACAATACATGACTCCAAAGGTAACGCATCGTAGGCTTTAAGACCCTTGCCTCTTAAACTAGAGGATACAAGTGCTGCCCATTTATTCTCTGGCCACTGGTGTTCCTGGCACTTCTTCTCAAAGTGTGCGAAAAATTCTGTTACCCCACTTTCATCAAACACTGGAACCAGTTTCCATAAGTCCGAGACAGACTGATGAGGAACACGGTTACGGTTTAAAATTACCGGTGGTCCCCCCAGGGGCAACCCACCCTGATTAACCATTTCACCATACTGCTGTTCCTCAGTCTCGACATTACGTACTGTGACTCCATTCTCCTCTGATCCGGTATAAGACATGATGCTCACAAAAATTTATCACCACAATATTCAGAAAAGAAGCACCCCAAACTCTTATACCTCGATATACACACAAAAATTCTCGGAAATACTCAAGGGCTATACTATGTTGCAAAACAAAATTATTCTTGCTGATCCCTGCAAAATATTCCCCAAAACAACAAATGTTCCCTGCTTAATAAATGTAGGTTCACCAAATCCTAGGTAAGGTCGCCATTTGTTACGACTGGGGTTTAAATATATCAGGGCTCTTATTCATTGGACTAGTAATGGCATAAATGCTACAACGGAAAGCGCTAGCTCCAACCTCTGATGTATATTCCCAGTGAACAAAGAACACAAATACTCTACAGAGTTCTATATGCAATAATAGGCTATCAAACTCTCAATAAATGTGCGTCTACTCTAGGCTTAATGTTATGTGAAAACAGCCTATTACTACCTATAACCGAAGGTGCTTGGTTATGGTATGCAAAGTAAGGTGGTAAGAGAAGTTACAGCTTACGTTACTTTAAATCAATAAATGTCAGGCACTCCTGCATGAAAGAAAGTGCACTAAAGTCCTTCAACACTAACAAGGAATCTTCTTTAAATGTTAGATGCTATAAAGATGCTCGTATCGGAAATGGAACCCAAAAAGGCAGGCAGCGGAACAATGCTCGTGCAGGCTATGCACACAAAAAGGCAGAATATATAATGCCGTCGGAGCCAAGAATATCCTAAACACTACAACAATAATAATAATCGCCACGACAATGCAGTATTCCTATCAACAAAAAGAGCCTAAGTCGTTTGTGTCTCCATACATCAAACTAGGCTGCGAAATGCTTGTGTAATCATAAATGGGTATGCATAGAAAGAGTAATTGGTTTAATATACTTAATGTCTACTGTGACTGATAAAGTCTAGCTAGAGTCAATGATACGAGATACTGGTGTGCATGGCATGCCGCATAGCCTAGTGCAAATCTCAAGTCTGTGCATCAAATATTACGTTATAGGGAAGGGTAGCTCTCTTGAGAAACCTTAATACCGAAGTATTAAGCATTCTCCTGGCGTACCTCAAAGACAAACAACGAGCTTAGAACAGTGCAGAATGGTATAGGCAAAAATCCCTCATTCGTGCATGCTCTACTCTCAATGGCACACAGACTAGAATTTACTCAATCAGCTCCAGTTCTCAGGTATGTCGTGCAGCTTTTAACTAAAGCCAGCACCCATAGGAAACAATACCTTATAATATCAGACTCCTAGTCTAGCATTATCTAATCCAGCAGAACACTAATAATTAAAGGAAGCAGTACTTAAACAATATAAATGCCAACCAATGCTTCGTGATCCACTTATCTTAACAACTAACATACATGGGTTATATCAGACCTTAACGCACAATACAACTGGCCAGCATGAAGCTGATTTTGCAGAGTTAACCAGTGGGGGTATAATATTAATAAAAAGGTGGTGAAAGATATGAAAAAAGAGAGAGGTAAGCAGAGGAAAAGATTCTCAGGTGCGGAAGCGGGGGACAGGTAGCAAGGAAAAAAGATGGATGCATTTTAGAAACCAGATCTGAGGGAGAGAGTGGCGAGGAACTGTATATATACTCGCACTAGCTCGAGGCGCATGGGAAAAAAGCGGTTACAAGTCCTCTAGCCACTAGCAAGGGAGCTAGCAGCATGGTAAGGACCTCTCTCCACCAACCCCCACGAGGCAGCCAGCCGTGACGTCATCGAGCGGGACAAAAACACTGCGCGCTCCCTCTCACTCTGTTCTACTCTCTCTCTCTCTCCCAGATCCCATCATTACTAGTTAATGATAAAACATATACTTTACAATTAAATATATAAAGCCTTGACATGGGTGAAAACAAAGAGCCTTTCTGGACTGCCCATGACACGAGCTTTCATATGAAATAAAGCACACTCTAATACATAAACTGTAGCCCCATCCACTGCCCTGGCGATCCTAGCGAGTCACTGTAGGACAAGCCATGCGGTTTTAACGGAGTGGTTAACGTCACAGTGTAATTCGTATAAAACCTTATCCATAAGAAATAGTGACTATATACTGTGAACTTGACCTTTGACCTTAGACTAAAAAGAGAGAAAAACATATATTTGGATGGTCGTCGCATTGACTAACTGAATTTGCCTGCACAATTTGCTGACAATACATTAAACAGTCTAGGAGGAGTTTAGTAAAAATGTCGAACACTCTTGTTTTGACCTTTGACCTTAACTATTACAATATTTATATGTAATTTGATATATATGTTATATAAGTAAAAAGCAATTAACACAAGTCAGTTTTCCGAAATATTAATAATTAAATAATAATAAAACTTGACCTTTGATCTTGACCTGTGACCTTGACATATATATATATATGAGTACATTTTCATTTGCATTGATGTTGCCCAGGAAAATCCAATAAGCATGCCTAATTTCATTGAATACCCATCAATTAGTTTCATATATACCATTAGCATTGTTGACCTTGACCTTTGACCTTTATGATATGCATCTCAAAATTAAATATTTTCCCTTTCATTTAGAGTGCAACTATCTCACCAACTATTGTGAAGTTTGCGTGAGAAGTAAATAAATTAGCATATTGACCTTTTGTTTGACCTTAACCTGTGTCCTTGACCTTTTATATGGAATTGTATAGGTTCTTGTATGACCTTGGCCTAGGTATTCCGAATATACATGGTAAACCTAGTGAGAAACTAACAGTTAGTATTAGAAATACTATTAAAAAACTTACTTTGATCTTTGACCTTGACCTTTGACCTTACCCTTTAGAATGCTTATCTAAAATTTGGTCAATAAGATAGCAAGGTTACCAGTAATGTGTATAGTGTAAAAAAAGAAATTTGAGTAACAACTAAAATACATGAAATATTTACCTTATTTTAAACCTTGACCTTTGACCTTAACCTTTTAGTTAAATTGAAACATTATTTTTGACTGTCCTTCGCATTGACCAAATGGATATACCTGCACACTTTGGTGATAATACATTAAACTGTTTAGGAGGAGTTTAGGGAATATGAAGAACGCTCTTGTTTTGACCTTTGAGCTTGACCTTTGACGTTAGCTATTCAAATATGTAAATTAAATTTGATATACTGTATATGTTATTTAAGCAATAAGCATCTATCACAACCAGTTTTCCGAAATTTTAGTAAATTTTGTAATTAACCCACTGAACCCCAGCGACGACAACATGTCGTCGGCAATGTACTGTATGTAACGCTAAACCCCAGTGACGACAACATGTCGTCAATGTTAATTACTCCGGTCCTATGGCATCTAGAGGGCTCAGATTTGTATGGGAACTGTGTAAGTATCCCACGCAACCTTGCCGATGGTTGAAAACTATCAAAGTCCAACCGCGTGCGCGTGAGCGTGCAAAAACATGGTTTTTGGGTGTTTTTGCCTTCAATTTTTTACTCTTGTAAAATCCGTTTTCTGGGGCTCCGTAGGACAAATTTTTGACCTTTTTGATTGTTCTTTTTTTTTTTTTTTTCCTTCATTCCTAACCCATTCGCTATTGTTTCTGGAAAAAAAAAAAAAAAAAACCTGCCGGTCCCTGGTGGTTCATTTATTTATAACTAGCTGGGGCTCAGTGGGTTAATAACAAACTTGACCTTGACCTGTGACCTTGACCTTTATTAAAGAGTACATTTTTTGTTTGCATTGATGGTGGCCAAGAAAATAAAAATAAGCAAGCCAAATTTCATAAGAACCCATCAGTTGGTTTTATATAAATTAATAGAGTTGTTGACCTTGACCTTTGACCTTTATCTTGACCTTTATGATATGTGTCTCAAAATTTAATATTTTACTTTTCATTTAAAGTGCAACTATTCCACCAAATATAGTGAAGTGTGCATGAAAAGTAAAGAAATTAGCATATTGACCTATTATTTGACCTTGACCTGTGACCTTCACCTTTCATTTGGAATTATAAAGTTTCTTATATGACCTTGGCATAGGTATTCCGAATATACATGGCAGGTATAGTGAAAATCTAACAGTTAGTTTAAGAAATATTTGTAAAAAACTTATTTTGAACTTTGACCTTGACCTTTGACCTTACCCTTTAAAATATTTATCTAAAATTTGGTAAATACGATATTTATATGACCAGTATCTTGTATAGTGAAAATGAAAACATTTGAGTGAAAACTAAAACATCTGAAATATTGACCTTATTTTTAACCTTGACCTTTGACCTTAACCTTTAAGTTAAACTGAAAATTTCTTTTTGACTGACCGTCGCATTGACCAAATGGATATACCTGTGAAGTTTGGTGACAATCCATCGAACGGTCTAGGAGGAGTTTTCGGACGGACGACGATGACGACGACGGACAAGCAGCCTGGTGGTGCATAGAATACGGGCGGGATCTGTGTGTGCAATACCACTCTGCTTCGCAAAGTTGATAATTACAACCCTAACGGCCACAGTCCTAAATAACCACAACCCAAACGACCACAATCCTTAATAACCACAACTCAAACGGCCACAATCCTAAATAACCACAACCCAAATGGCCACAATCCTAAATAACCATAACCTTAACGGCCACAATCCTAAATAACCACAACTCAAACGGCCACAATCCCAAACAGCCTAGGTTAGATATGAGGCTCGGCTTGTTTCTGGTATGCTAGATTGGGTTTCATTACGTTGGGGCAAAGTTACGAGACACTGTCTGTTTTGTGGGGCCGCCTCGGAGTGTGGGTGATTAGACGTAACCCCCCCCCCTCCATCCAATAGCAAAGACCATAGCACAAAGCGAGACGTCTTCCATCACCTACAGGACAATGCTGAAACCTTAAGGGGGTAGCTGTTAGATATTTATTCATTTATATCTATATGTCAATTATGATTTTAGTTTCCTCCCTAGGCCTCCATCAAGCTTAACAATAGAACATCCTCAATATCCTCTTCGAGATTAATTTGTAAATTTTCCTTAAAAAAATGTCCCAGCCGACGACCGGTTCCTCCAAAATTACAGGCTCGCTATCGATCGCTAGCATATAAATCGACACATAAATGGCACGAAAGGTCTCAGTATTGACAAAGAAATGGGGTGAAATTTCTTAAAATCGGTAAGCTATTGGGGTCAACGTCTTTAAATTTCAAAACTAATGGGACTAAGCATGAGGGAGAAGGGGGTCCAGAAAAAGCAACTACCTCTCTCTTAAGTTGGTGTCATTTTCCTGCAAATGTTGATGAGCAAGTTTTTTCTAGTACTTTTCTGAGGCTCTTTCGCATAGGAATCAGAACTAGATCGAAGGTAGATTAGGTTAGGCCGCTTAATTTGTGTGACACTTACATTTTGAAGCTGTCAGACTACAATTGCTCGTAAAAATTTACAGAATAATCGCTTGTTTGACACCACCTTTATTGGCAGACACACACCAATTCTTACCACGGCAACTTCCTCCTGTAGCTCTAGTTTGTCGGTGTCTGAATTAAGTCGTATGGTATTGATGAAGACGGCAATAATCTACGTTCATTCTAGGCGACCATACCAGTTCAAGAAAGGTTCTGAATTGGTGCTCAAATTAAAGGTGTCAATCATAAAGTTGCCTGCCAAACGGCTGATGTACATCCTCCGGAAAGCTTACTTAGATTCCTCGGTATATAGTAGGTGTTTGGGTATTGTGTGTGTGTTTCGGGGTGTAGGAAGGTTGTATGTGTGCGTGTAAGTGAGAGAGAGAGAGGGAGAGAGAGAGACAGAGAGAGAGAGAGAGAGAATTAGCCTACCTAAACAAATTATAATAAGTGGGTAAAGTTAATATAAACTGTATATGCTGTAGCCTACAGTGTATATATTTGTTTTTGCCTACATGCATATTTTCTTAACTTTAGCAGATAAAGGTAAAAGGCAACTTACACGCTTGTCTTGCCTGTTAACTATAATGTTCTTGTAGAAGCCGGTAACAAATCATAAGTGTAAGGATTATCGGAGCAGCTTCAGTTTGTCTTTGAAGTGCTTCGGATTTATTGAGGCTATATAAAACAAAACTTTTGTTATCTTAAATAATGTTAGTATGTTATGTACTGCATAGAGTATTGTTTTTACAGTTTCAAAGAATAATTAATTAATAATATATATATATATATTTACTGTCTCGAAACGTAATTAGCAGACCGGTGGATTTTCTTGGTGCTTGCTGGTAGACTAATGGGGAGAGTTCTCTTCCAAATTGGCGGTATGGGCCAGGGTTAGTCAGGTGTTTATAGCCGGGGCGTGCGAACGTGTGTGCCCGTGGTGGTGATAGCCAAGCAGCAGGCTGTTATAAGGTGTTGGTTTGTGAACCCAGGCTCTATGGTGAGTTTATCTCCTCGTTTTTACCTTTGTTATTTGAAGTGTGAGGATAATAATGCGGTACTACATTGTCTTAATGTGTGTTGTAGCTGTCACCGTGGTGTGCCGGTGATTGGGTAGTTCAGTGAGTGAGCCGGCTCTGCCAACCTATTTTGTGCAACCCTATAAGTTCAGTGTTTTGTGTACAGCCGCAGTGATTCAATAGTTTGTCATAGGAACTCGGGACCCTAGGTTTGCTCCAATGATTGGGCAGACATTAACTAAATGTGGTGGTGCGTCCTGGCGTATTTCACCTTGGACCCTGTTTAGGTTAATAATTATTCTTGATAATGTTTATGGCCTGAATACTCACGAAATGAAGCCTTTCAAAAGGCTTCTATGTTCTCAAACCTCCTTTTTCTATTGTCTGTACTCTCCCTAGCAAGTGTCATATGATTTTGGATAGCATAATGGTCTGGTTATGTTCAGTAACTGCAATATATTTAGATGAAGTGATATTGTGTTAACGATATGTGAACAATTGTGTACAGTGGGTGTGTATTTCTTTATAGGATGTGAATTTGTTTGTGAAGTCGGTTGTCGATAGCAGTATGACTTTCTAGGCAACGGGGATACCGCTTGGTGAGTTTTCTTAAGCTTATTCAAACTTATGGTAAATTATGTTTTAACTCGTCTAGTACAATGACTCTGTTCTTTTGGAAACTATGTGTGATTATAGCCTAATCCTTAAGAGAGATTTAAGCTGTATAAAAGGTCGTACAGTACAGTATAATAGGATAGAAAGCGTCATGGTCCTAAATGAGGTTTAGTATTAAAACAATTTGGAATGGAAAGTGATACCTCTATTTTGTATAATGTAAGTGTTCATTAATAATTATATTGAAGAATTCTAAACCAGAGTGACCCATATTTGGGGTTGGTTGGCCAGGGACAAGGCATGATTGATGATGCTAATGAGGTACTGGTATAGTGAACCGTTGTAATTGATTACATGTTTTCAATAAGGCATTTACTTTGTGTTATTTTATAGATGTCAACTATAATCTTTCTGGCCAGCCCTACAAGTTTAATTATACTCCCAGCCGTGTTGTTAAACTATCTTCAATATGATAGGCCTATATAATAATAGTGATGTTCAAGGTGACCATAATAGTTGCTTAATCTTGTGATATTTCGATGTTCCAGATTATAATTGTCTTTTGTTTGTTAGCTTGGTTAGTGCCTTAGTTTATTGGAGCTCCAGCTATGGAGCTGGAACTGTATTGAGTAATTAATTTGCTTGCTTTATTTTAATAGCTTAAATTTAGCCGTCTGCCTTTATAAGTCTTATTAAGGGTTTTCATATAATGTTCAATGTTTAAGCCATGACTGAGTCAGTTTATAGATGGGGGTTATTGTTTCGCCCTAATATTACTGTGTTGCATTGGGCTTCATCATATGTACGGTTGGTTTATTTGTAACCCTTGTTCACAGAAACCAGTTTGTAGCAGAGCCATGAATAAAAGTTGGACGGCTACAAGGAGTTTGCAACTATTCCCCCTTTAGACAACTAGGACTTCCACAGTTCTAGTAAACTTATACGGTACGTGAATTGAGCGAGAGTTACAAGAAATAATCAGTATCTTAAATACCATATAATTAATTCAAGAAAGATCCTCAAAGCGGACCGATATACAATGTCTAGAGCACTGCACTCATTGCAAAGTGTACCAAATACCATCTACTCTTACTTGAACTTCTTTACTGGAGAGAGAGAGAGAGAGAGAGAGAGAGAGAGAGAGAGACCAGACGGTAGAAGTGTAATGTACTGTAGGTCTCTGAAGCATTCTGTATGGAAATATGTAGTCTGGGAGAGAGAGGATTGAATGTGGAATAGGAGAGCAGAGAGATAGGGTGATAAGGAAACCGAGAAACACACACACAGATACAGACATTACTGCTTACGGACATAAAGCTATATAGCGAAGCACATAATAGATATAATAAAATCAAAATATAAAGTTCAGAGAGTCCGGTAATAATGTGAATGAATTGATAACTTTTTGATAAAAGCATGAAACATGGCACACTTATAGTATGGACCAACACAAACAATTTAAGCTATGGAGCCACCTAACATTAAGCCTAGTTTAGCCAGGGCAGCCACTTTAAAAATGGCCGCCGTGCGCGTCCGCGAAATTATGAATTTGTCGTATAAATCACACTATTTCGGTTATGTTGATGTATTTTCATTGATTTTAGGTAAAGGTGGTTATTTTAAACATTTTTATCATACTATATTCAAGAGATAAAATAACACATAAATGCAAGCATTCTGATACATATATAGTTATACTGTATATATACATATTTGTATTATTATTATTTTTTCTGGACAAGTATAATCAGGCATGCCATGGATGGGATTCGAGCAGGTGTTCAAAAAGTGAACCCAGGACAGGTACCAGTCATTGCTCTTGACCAACCCCTGTATGCTATGGCTGAGCAGATTCAATGGTCATGGCCTCAAGACTATGGAGAGCACCAAGTTGGCCTTATGCTTGGAGGGTTGCACTTAAGGTCACAGGTGACTAGCTTCAAGACAGTGGATGGGTGGAAGTTTTAATTCAGGCAAACGTCTCATCACCAGAGAAGGCAGAATCATTCCTTAAAGCTGCCCATGTGAAGATGACCTGATATGCTCACAAAGTAACAGCCTGTTGTTTCCACATTTTGCTGAAAATTTCATATGAATAGTATGTTAAGAACACTGAAAAGACAGGAGACTCACCAAGTCTTAGCAAATGGTGTGCTGGACAAATTGCAGCTAGCCCACAGTTTCAGTTCTGGTACACTGCAATCCAGCTCCAACTTCTTGTACTTGTGTTCATTCGATGAGTTAGGGAAAGCAACTTCTGACTGTACATTGAAAGTCTAACCAAGTTTGCTCCATGGTTCTTCACTAAAGACCACACACATTATTCTAGGTCGTTGCCAGATCACATACAGGACATGGTTCAACTGAAGGATGCACTCCTTATTGTAGCTGCCAAGTTTGGGTAAACTAAACGTCCATTTCCTGTATGTCAATCAACTAGGTTCACTAACAGAACGTCCATTTCCTGTATGTCAATCAACTAGGTTCACTAACAGAATAATGCAAGTATTAAAGGAGAAGGTGGATCAGTTGGGCTTTTCCACATGACAGAAGCACTCAGGTGATGGATGGTCTCTAGCCCAGAAATAGCCAAACTGATTGCTGAATTTTAAGCTATTGACTCGGCTGCATATGAAAAATGTAAATACCACAAGGAAATGGCCAAAGTTCAGAGTAACTTCATGAGAGATGTATATGCCATGGTGGAGGTAATTGAAGAAATGGGCAGCCCCTTCGATGATGAGTCAGGAGATCTCATGAAGCTTGACACAAGGGATATTGCTGAACTTGCCATGGTGGCATTATTACAGAGCTTCACAGACAGGACAACAACAATATGAAAAATATGTTAAGAATGGGCTGGTAGAAGAAAAACACATCAATAAAGGAACCCATAAAGAGAAATGGGCTTA
Organism: Paralithodes platypus; assembly: GCA_032716605.1. Lineage (NCBI taxonomy): Eukaryota > Metazoa > Arthropoda > Malacostraca > Decapoda > Lithodidae > Paralithodes > Paralithodes platypus. The sequence continues at coordinate 58,632,759 of CM064487.1, read as the reverse complement.
ACTTCTTCAATCAGCGAAAGACATCATCAAAGGCTAAAATGCAATGATATTGTCGCCAATGAAAGCATTTTCTTCCATCTTTTTGCACATGTGCATAACTTGCCAGTCTCGAGAAGGGAATCTGGATGAATATTTCAAGTACGAAAATCTAGCCTGTTGTCCAGTCACTGTCAAACTTGAGGAAATTAAGGCAAGGAACCAAGTCAGCCGCCCTGGTGCAGTGTTTAGAGCATAATATGGAACCCAATATCCATAGACAATGCACCAGAAGTGGATAGTGTCTTGTTAGATGGAGCAGCAGTAGTGAATATACCGAGTCATAGTAATACAAAACTTTTGACAATTATGCACAGGACATTTTCCTACCTTTTGTAGACAAGCATTGGGCAAAGCGAGTGGACATTGTTTAGAATGAATACATATTAAACAGCCTAAATTCACAGGCTAGGGGAGAGATGGGCAAGGGAATACGGCAAAAAGTGACAGGTTCGACAAAGGTGCCTGGCAATTGGCAGAAATTCCTTCACATGTATGAAAACAAAGCTGAGATGTTTGCACTCCTGCCATGAAGAAGCTGATTCTCGAATCTTTGTCTAGTGCTGCTGATGCTGTGAAAGACAGGGTACTAAGAGTTCTCATACAAACAGTAGACACATATGTAATTGTATTGGTTAATGCTGCTGCTGCTGCTATTGATAATATCTCTGAGCTCTGGGTAACTTTTGGAGCAGGTGCAAAATTTAGACATATTCCAATCCACAACATAGCAGATACTCTAGGGCCTCACAAATTGCTAGCTTTTCCACTGTTTCATGCTTTCAGTAGTTGTGACACTGTGTCGTTTTATGCTGGAATTGGTAAGAACAAAAGTTTTGAAGCCTGGAAAAAGATCCCTGACCTGACACAAACACTACCTACACTGTGAAAGGCACCACTGTCAATAAGGAGGAGACTTTAAAATCCGGCAGACATACACCATTCTTCTCTACAACAGGACAAGCTCCTTGGATGACATTAATGGAGCCAGAAAATGTTTTCACCAAGAAGGGCAGAACCATGTAGGCTACACCATTCCACCAACTAAAGGAGCATTCTTGCAGTATGTAAAAACAAGTGGTCTACCAATGAGGCAACCAGACCTTCCCTGTCCATCTAACTGGGGCTGGACTGATCCAAGTAAGTGGAAACCCATGTGGTCAACCCTTCCTCAAGCAAGTGCTGCCTCCAGGCAACTCCTACATTACAGCTGCAGGAAGACTAGCAAAGGAAGGTGCACATGCAAATGTGGCACTGCCATGCGCAGCCCTTTGTCAGTGCTCCGGGTAAGACTGTATGTAGAGTGGAGTACAAACTGATGATGACAAATGGACAAACAGGATAAAAGGACACCAAGACATGTTTATATTAAAAAATACAAGGGTTACTTTAATTTTCATATACTAGAGTTTTTAAATATATGCTACTTTATCTCTTGACCATGATAACAATATTTAAAAAAAAATCCTTGACCCATGCAACCTATGAAAATCCACCAACATTACGAAACTAATTCATTTTTATGACAAATTCATAATTTCGGGGACGCTGGCCATTTTTAAAGTGGCCGCCGTGGCTAAACTAGGCTGAATTTCAGGTGGCTCCATAGCTTAAAATGTTTGTGTTGGTCCATACTACAAGTGTGCCAAGTTAAATGTTTTTATCAAATAGTGATCAATTCACTTCATTTTACGCACATTCCTACCGATAAACCGAGAAACACACACACAGACACAGACATTACTGTATACGGACATAAAGCTATAAATTGAATCAAAAAATTAATAAAATTTAATACAAATAAAAAGTGCAGAGATGAGTTACAGAAGGTAAAAGTAAACGTACAAAACCAAGCACTTAACCCCATCAGCATGATGACGTCTTTTACTTTTATTGTAGCTAACATTAGACAACTTAAGCCAATTAAGAAGGACATACGCTATTCAGAGGGTGTACTGAGAAAATATTTACCCCTTTGAGTCCCAGAGATCGAGTATAAGCTAAATAAAATCGTCTAATGGTAACCAGAATATAATGAAAAATACGTCATGGTGCTGAAGGGGTTAAATTAGAAAAGAAAGAATAAGAACAAATACGAAAAAGGATTTGCAGAGAAGGAACACAAGGGGGAGTAATATTATAATGAAGGTGTATTTATCCGAGTTTTTGTAGAAGGAACCATAGCCTAAGAAGGTGTATGATGATAAGAGCAAACCCCCCCCCCCCCACGACAAACACCATCAAAGAAAAGGAGGAACGGAAGCACCCAAAACGGTAATAAACTCTCATCAGTATACAATGGCGCTCTTCTTGAAGTATACAATGGCGTCCTTCTTGAAGTATGTTTTGGCTGCAATAAGACGATTTTATTCAGTTTAGGCTAGATCTGCGGGAATCAAGGGGGTGATTTGGACAGTGTGCGCCTTCTTGCTTCCTAGAGAGCCTTCCTAAAAAGCATATAATCGGCCGGTGATTTCCAGAATAAAATGTGAAATAGCATCATGGGTACCGTACTCAAGGGGTTAACTGGAGCATACGAGAAAAGTAAAGACACGAAGAAGGAAAGATTAACACCTTCACCACCATTACATAATTGCCATCATATTATGGTTACCATTAAACGATTTTCATTAGTTTATAATCTAACTCTACGACTCAAATAGGTAATTATGATCTCAATATACCCTCTTTATTACATAGGTCTTTCTTAAACTAGATAGAATCATCCAATTTTAGCCCGAATCAAAGGTAAAATGGATTCATAGTTCTGAAGGGGTTAACCCGGGAACTGCTGGAAGACTCTTAAGAGTTCCCCCGGCGGACTGTGGGAAGACTCTTAAGAGTCAGGGAAAAAAAAATCAATTTAAAACACCTATTTTTTTATTTTATTTTTTTTGGGGGGCCCCTGGGCCATGCCAAATATCACTCCTCTACCTCCCCTCCTTCCCCACTTTCCTCCCCTCCTTCAATTATCACCTATTTTCCCTGTTATTCCCTTATTCTGTGGTATATTTTCGTGCTAACATTAGCGAGTTGCAAGCAGGGCATTGTCATCACTGTTAGCAAGCGAGTGCAAGAGAGAGAGAGAGAGTATCGATCGACAGTGTCTCTCCAGACTTGGGGAAAAGTGGCGGGAAAGGAGGTTGCCTCAGCCATACATTATGTAACTCCCGGCCTGTATCGCCGATTTTGACCATCCAAACGCTGTTTCCACTTGTTTTATTGTTGTAACAGGTTAATACCTTTGTAATCAACCTATAATAGGCGCATATGGAGAAGTATTAATGCTATTTATGGTAAAATAAATATTTTAGTGATGGAAACAGCTCAAATACGTGCGCACAGGCAGAGGTGTCTCATACCCCCCATGTGTAGCCGAGAGGTTAAGGAAGTGAGCATGAAGGTCCATTTGCAAGAGAAAAATAGGAAGATGGAAAATTATGAGAGTAAAAATGCATACAAAAGAAGCAGAGAGCACCACAGGAAAAATAGGGAGACGGAAGAGGATACGAGGGTAAATGCGTAAGACAGGTGTAAAAGAAGAAAACTCGCCACCACTACTACCACAACTGTTCTTACCTAACACCATACACTAACCACCACTACTACCACGACTGCTCTTACCCAACACCATACACTAAACACCACTACTACCACGACTGCTCTTACCCAACACCATACACTAAACACCACTACTACCACAACTGTTCTTACCTAACACCATACACTAACCACTACTACTACCACAACTGCTCTTACCCAACACCATACACTAACCACCACTACTACCACAACTGTTCTTACCCAACACCATACACTACCACACCTGTTCTTACCCAACACCATACACTACCACAACTGTTCTTACCCAACACCATACACTACCACAACTGTTCTTACCCAACACCATACACTACCACAACTGTTCTTACCCAACACCATACACTACCACAACTGTTCTTACCCAACACCATACACTACCACAACTGTTCTTACCCAACACCATACACTACCACAACTGTTCTTACCCAACACCATACACTACCACCACTACTGTTCTTACCCAACACCATACACTACCACAACTGTTCTTACCCAACACCATACACTACCACTACCACAACTGTTCTTACCCAACACCATACACTACCACAACTGTTCTTACCCAACACCATACACTACCACCACAACTGTTCTTACCCAACACCATACACTACCACAACTGTTCTTACCCATCACCATACAAAACCACAACTGTTCTTACCCAATACCATACACTACCACAACTGTTCTTACCCAACACCATACACTACCACAACTGTTCTTACCCAACACCATACACTACCACAACTGTTCTCACCCAACACCATACACTACCACAACTGTTCTTACCCAACACCATACACTACCACAACTGTTCTTACCTAACACCATACACTACCACAACTGTTCTTACCCAACACCATACACTACCACAACTGTTCTTACCCAACACCATACACTACCACAACTGTTCTTACCTAACACCATACACTACCACAACTGTTCTTACCTAACACCATACACTACCACAACTGTTCTTACCCAACATCATACACTACCACTACTACTAACACAACTGTTCTTACCCAACACCATACACTACCACAACTGTTCTTACCCAACACCATACACTTCCAAATCTGTTCTTACCTAACACCATACACTACCACAATTGTTCTTACCCAACACCATACACTACCACAACTGTTCTTACCCAACACCATACACTACCACTACTACTAACACAACTGTTCTTACCCAACACCATACACTACCACAACTGTTCTTACCCAACACCATACACTACCACAACTGTTCTTACCCAACACCATACACTACCACAACTGTTCTTACCCAACAGGGGGGGGGGCTGTTGGCTTGGGTGAGGGGGGCTGGTGGTTTGGGGGGGGGGGGCATGAAACTATATTTTTAACCTAAAATCATAACTATTGCACAAATTCAAAAAATGTGTTCGCAATTACCGTCGCATTCACGCACCGAATGTTCGTGTGAAGTTTGGTGAAAATCCGTCGAACGGTCTAGGAGTTTTCGGACAGACAGACATTTCGGCCGGCATGTACCACTATACGGGGGGCGATACCAATCTGCTTACGCAGAGTTGATAAACATTTCAGTTCAAACCGAGACAGCTTTGGATATACAGTAAGCATGTTTCAGCATAAACCGAGACAGCTTTGGATATACAGTAAGCATGTTTCAGCATAAACCGAGACAGCTTTGGATATACAGTAAGCATGTTTCAGCATAAACCGAGACAGCTTTGGATATACAGTAAGCATGTTTCAGCATAAACCGAGACAGCTTTGGATATACAGTAAGCATGTTTCAGCATAAATAACCACGACTGTACAGCTAAATGAACAGAATCATCGGGTGTTAAGTGGAGACTTTTGTTTATAAACTCTGCGTGATCAGAGTGGTATCACGCCCCAGTAATAGTAATAGTGATGATGGTGATAATATTAGTGATGATGTTGATAGTTTTAGTGATATTGCCAGCAGTAGTGATGATGATGACAGTGACAATGGTGACAGTAGTAATAAAGTAGACGTGCCGTTTCGCCCAAAATCAAAACGGCATACCCAACTCTTTGATGGGTCACCTACCAGTACTACCATCACTTCTAATGTCAACTAAACTAACTTAACCCATCAAATGCCGGGCGAGTTGTTTTCTCCCCCAGAACACCATCATCATTGCTGGGGGGGGGGGGGCGGAGCAAAACATGTTTTTTAACCTAAACTCAAACTTATTGCACAAATTCAAAAAATCTTGTTTTAATTACTGTCACATTCACGCACCAAATGTTCGTGTGTAGTTTGGTAAAAATCCATCGAAAAGTCTAGGAGGAGTTTTCGGACAGACAGACAGACAGACATTTCGGCCGGCATGTACCACTATACGGGGGGCGATACCACTCTGCTTACGCAGAGTTGATAAAGTAGACGTGCCGTTTCGCCCAAAATCAAAACGGCATACCCAACTCTGCGAAGGGTTACCATCATCACGTCTAATATTACCACTATTATTACTACGACTATCGTCATCACTACAATTGTCACCATCATCACTACTACTACCATCATCACTAATATTACCACCATCATCACTACAATTGTCACCTTCTAATGTCAACTAAACTAACTTAACCTAAGAAATGCGGGCAATTTTTTTTTCGCCCCCTGAACGATGGTGTTCTGTGTGAGTGTGCCCTACACACACACATCATCATTGCTTGGGAATAGGTACAGGGTGAAGGGGTGGGGGTCCTGAGGGGGGGGGGGGGGGAACCTCGCCCACATTTGTGCCGTTTTGCCCAAAATTAAAACGGCATACCCAACTCTGCGATGGGTCACCTACTATTACTACCATCGCTTCTAATGTCAACTAAACCAACTTAACCTATCAAATACGGGGCGAGTTGTTTTCTCCCCCAGAACGCCATCATCATTGCTGGGGGGGGGGGGGGCGAGAGGCTGGTGGAGAGCTGAGGTAGGGGGGGGGGGGGCAATACAATTTTTTAACCTAAAATCAAAATTATTGCACAAATTCAAAAAAAAAAAAAATATTACCGTCGCATTCACGCACCGAATGTTCGTGTGAAGTCTGGTGAAAATCCGTCGAACGGTCTGGGAGGAGTTATCGGACAGACAGACAGACATTTCGGCCGGCATGTACCACTATACGGGGGGGCGATACCACTCTGCTTACGCAGAGTTGATAATGATGGTGACAAGTAGTGAAGATGATAGCAGTAATGATGATTATAGTAATTGTGATATATTTAACCCATAGTAAAGTTTTGTATGCCATTTTGATTTTGACAGCAGTGATGATGATGGTTATGAACTCTGCGTAAGCAGAGTGGCATGCGTAAGCAGAGTGCCCCCCGTATAGTGGTACATGCTAACCGAAATGTCTGTCTGTCTGTCTGTCCGAGAACTCCTCTTAGACCGTTTGACGGATTATCAACAAACTTCACACGAACCTTCGGTGCGTGAATTCGACGGTAATTAAAAAAATTTGTTTTTGAATTTGTGCAATAGTTATGATCTTAGGTCCTAACAAAAAAATTGCCCCCCCCCACCCTTTCAGGACCCCCACCGGCCACCCTGTACCTATTCCCTATTCACAGAAAGCCACCTTACACATGTCTCAGATGTGATGATAATAGTGAGATGTATGTCTGTCTTTCCGAAAACTCCTCCTAGACCATTCGACGGATTTTCACACAAACTTCTAACGAACATTCGGTGCGGGAATGCGACGGTCAGTCAAAAAAGATTTGTTGAATGTATGCAATAGTTATGATTTTAAGTCCAAAATATGGTTTTACCCCCCCCCCCAACCCAGAAATAATGGCATTCTTAGTGTGTGAGCCCTGAAGGGGCTCACACACTAAGAATGCATTCGTTTTGGGGGCGAAAACATCTCGCTACGCATTTGCTAGGTTAAGTTAGTTTAGTTGGCATTAGAAGTGATGGTAGTGATAGTGGGATTGATGGTGTAGTACTGATGATGGTGATAATGGTAGTGATGATGGTTGTAGTTGTATTGATGATGATGACAGTAGTGATGATGATGACAGTAGTAGATATGATGGTGACAGTAGTAGATATGATGGTGACAGTACTAGTAATAGTGATGATGGTGAGTAGTAGTGATGATGGTGAAAGTTGTAGTGATGATGACAATAGTTGTGATGATGAAGATTATAGTAATGGTGATGATGGCAGTAGTACTGAAGATGGTGCCAGTAGTAATGGTGATTGTAAGATGGTGGTGATGATAGTAGTAATGATGGTTGATAGTTGTAGTATCAATGATGATAGTAGTGATTAAAATGGTAGTGACAATGGTGACAGTAGTAGTGATGATGGTGAGAGTAGTAGTGATGATTGTAATTGTAGTAGTGATGATGATCATAGTAATGGTGATGATGACAGTAGTTGTGATGATTGTGGCAGTTGTAGTGATGTTGGCAGTAGTAGTGATGATTGTGATTGATGATGGTATTAGTAGTGATGATGGTAACCCATCGCAGAGTTGGGTATGCTGTTTTGATTTTGGGCAAAACGGCACATCTACTTTATGTTTGTGATGGTGGTGGTGACTGATAATAGTTATGATAGTAGTAGTGATGATGGTAGTAGCAATAGGGATGATGATGATGATGGTAGTAATGATGATACACAGTGGTAGTGATAATGGTGATATTAGTAATGATGGTTATAATAGTAATGGTGATGGTGACGGTACTGGTGATGATAGTGACAGTAGTAGATATGATGGTGATAGTAGTCGTGATGATGGTGACAGTAATGGTGATGATGGTGACAGTACTGGTGATGATAGTGCCAGTAGTAGTGATGATGGTGACAGTAGTAGATATGATGGTGACAGTAGTTCAAGTCAATTCAATTCAAACCTATATTTCGTAACAAATACATTAATTACATAGATCATTATATTATACATTCAACAAATACATGATCTTACATGATCACGATTAATTTAATTGCACGTTTGATTGACAAATAAATACTGCAAGAATAGCATATGATACAATTATACCAGAAAGAATCGTGAATAACAATGGCAGGACACCCACCCACACACACGAGAACCTACTGTAGATGCACGCACACATTGATAAAACATAATTATGTAGTAAGTCAAGTTTCCAAAAGAAAAAGGAAAGTTATTAAAGTGATTATATATATAGACCCATCAAAAATAAAAGTAAAAATAATAGCTAAAACGAAAGACACAAAGTGTTATACATTTATCATTAATATCCATTAAAGAAGCATACACCACGTTTCTCTTCATGCCCATAAAGCCATAATATTCGAAATGTAATAATATCCAAATCCTCCATCAAAATATCCACATCGTACTTATCTCTAAATACAGAATATACATTTTCCATAAAGTATCATATGATATGATATGGCATGTTATATTTAATCAGAGGATTCCATGACAATAATAATCTTTTATACAATTTTGCTTGAATTAGAACCGTTTGATGTCTCAGAAGCAATTGATTACAAATGGATGCAGCAATATGGCTGCAGTCAAAAAAGAGACCACCATATAATAGTGTGGCAGATATGTGAAAGAATGTGTGGGAATTGTGCGTTTCTTCATATAAGTGTCAACATTGGCACAGACAATAATAAGCGCAGTATCAGATCAGATCAGATGAAGTAATGAGGGATAAGCCTTTGCAACGGCACCTCTTATTTACATTCTACTTTTCCTATTTTTCTGAAGCGTGTAGAGAGGGGAGAAGGGGTGTTGGAGAGAGAGGAAGCTCAAAATTAGCTATAGGGGCATCACAGGTTTAGCCTATAGTAGCTTTGGCTACTATATTTGGAACAATAAATGTTCAGATAATGTTTATAGAAAGTTGACCAATTGACTTGTACTGGTTCCTGTAGTTCAACAAATTAGTGGCAATGGCAACAATTCTTACCAATTTGTAGCATGATAAAAAAACGACTGTTACCAGTACAAGTTAAACGGTCAACATTTGCCAAACATTCTCTGAATATAGGTAGTTTCACTTGCCCAGACGAGTCATTTGAGACTAGTTTGACATCTCTACCACAGTATACAGTTTGGGGTAAATATCTGTGTTTCAGTACTCTAATGGAGATTAATTGAAAGGGGCTGCCAAAGCCAACATAGGCTAAACCTGTGATGCCCCTATAGCTAGTTTTGATTATACTGCGTTTAATATTGTCTATGCCAATTTTGCAACTTTTATGAAGAAACGCACAATTCTTCCACCTATCTGCTTCACTAATATCCGCTTTAAGGCATTACTGTACGCAATCTCAAAGGCTTTGAACATGCTGGATGTAAAGATTGAATCGTGGTTCCAGATATATAAACCATAATCCGGACAAACGTTATCTATAGTTAACTTGTGACTGGCGATATTTGAGCATAGTTCCTTATATAAAAGTGCCAAACAATTCCTCGATCCAGCAAGTTTTACCAGGTCGTCCGCATATGCTAAAATACTAAATATGGAAATTCCCAGCTTACATCCAGTTTCTATATTAGAGATATCCTCAATTACTTCATTCATATACAAATGAAAAATAAATGGAGATAAGACACCTTCTTGCCTCTCTATGTAATAATATTCACTACTACAGGTATGCCATTTTATGGTAACTACATTATTTCACAAGTAGTGCATTAATATACATATGGTGTCAATATTAACTCTTCTTTTTTACAGCTTCTTTGCCAGAATGAAATTATAAATGTCAAATGCTTTACTTAACCTCTCCAATCCCAGCGACGTATATATCCGTCAGTAGATAAGTAACTCCCTAGTCCCAGCGACGTATATATCCATCAGTATTGTACTTTCCATGTAACTGCCTGTACAAGGTTGTACCAGGTACCACCACCGCTTGAGCACTGCTACCGATATGGCAACACTTCTCACAGCATATATAAGACCTGCTGAAGGGTGGCAGGGCCAGTTTTGCCTCACTCTGGAGGTGGAAAGGTGGTCTCTCCTGCCATTTTGGCCACATTGCTTGGGACTGCTGGGGACTTTTAGTACTGTATCCTACGGTACAGTACGGGTTAAATCAAAGAATGCAGCATAACCAGATTTGTTATAATTTGTATAATGTCCTTTCATGATATCCTTTAGTATGAAAATGCATCCGTAGTAGAAGATCCCTTTCGAAAACCAAATTGTCTAACATTAATACTTGTTTTATTTTAATTTAGGATCTCTAAAATATGAATATAAATAATCTTCAGAAGACATTAGGACCGCATAACCGGCCTATACTTTGATGATTCTAAAACATTCTTACTCTCTTTCGGAATTGGAGTAATAACACCCTTTAACATATTACAGTGGATATAGCAAGTATTATAAATGTTAGCAAGATATTGCAAGAACCTCTCAGAAGCAATACTAAGAAAGACTGAGTGGATGTTATGATCAGCACCAGTATTCAGTTGAAGTATTAATGTTCTTAATGTCAAACTAGAAAAGGTAAGATTAAATGTTTTGCTATGCAGCCATTAATTTTGTATTGACCTTATGAATTCTCTCTCACTCTCTATGTCTACTGGTGGTTGATTAAGGAGAAACTTCTCTACAAATATTTGATTGATTTCCAAATGATAATTTTGTCCATGTATAACTCCAGGTTCTTTCTTACATCCTATTTTCCCTCTTCACATCTCTCCAGAACTGGGCCTTATTCCTATTATAAAATGTTTCCTTAATCACATTACATATTTCTCTATTTTCATAGATTTTTACAGTCGATTAAAACTTGTTTAAATTGTTTCCTAGTTGTTATCATTGCATCGTGTTCCTGTGATCCTCGTAGTCTTCCCTTCTCTACCCAAGGAAGATATTTTTCCCTAGCTCTCCTTTGGAATTTTTTAACTCGACTGTTCCAACCAGGTGTGATCTTGTATATAATTTTCTTGAGGAAATTTATCTTATATATATAATTTGCTATATTAACACTGCTAACTATGTGTTCATAAAGTTCATCAATGTATTTGAGAGGCTGCGGATCATGGCATCCAACATTTAGACATATACATGTATGTGTGGGTAGATTAGAACATTTGTCAAGATATGCATCCACTTCTTTGTTAATTGCATTAAGCTCTTGTATTTTTTAACTACTCCAATTGATAAACGATTGAGGAATTAAAACATTGTGATGCTGACTTTCTAAATGTTGAGGTCAAAATCTCTTGAATCTCATTGTTACATGTAATGGTAGATGATCAGATCAATTAACATCAAGTACAATCTTGATGTCTCTCATTTCAACGTGGTTATGATTTGAACCCATGAAATGGTCCAACCATCGACATACACAATTCCCATAACCAGTGAATGTGAGTGTTCAGGTCAAGATTTTCTTCATCATAATAATGCAATGCATTCCTTGCCATAACATAAGATAGATTACGCCAAGCTCTTTTGAACAGTGGATCAGCATTGAAGTCTCCCATTATATAAATAGAGTTAAAATTATAGGTATCTATGAATTCCTGCAAATTAGCAAGAGATTCAATATATCTATTTAGAATTGAAGCTTCCCATATATCATTGTTCAAGTAAACATTTACCAATATTATACTTAATTCAAATATGTCAACATTCACCATAATTACTCTTGTACATAAAACAAGTATATTTACTTTAAATGCAGATTTTTTCTTCCACAAAATAACAAGTCCACCCTCAGGCCTTCCCGCCATTGATTTAAGAGATTTCTCTGATAAAGTGGCTCCAGCCCCAACAATATCATATTTTTTTTCAATAAGAAAATCTAACTTTTCTTCAGATACAAATGTTTCCTGCTTAAATATTAAATCATGATTTAAAGTTGCTAAGTCTCGTACCAAATCTATATTTTTCTTCAGTGAGCAAGAGTTGAACGAACATATTTTGACGTCAAGTATATCCATAATTATTTATAGTAAGCACAATAGCAGTAGCCTAAAATAGATACAATATTCTTCAAATAATAATACAAAAATAAGTGATTTATATGCAAAATAAGTAAAGCTACTTGTGTGGTAGGCAAGTAATGTAAGAAAAGCACACTTACATCTAGAGTGAAAGAAAACTAATTGGAAAAATCATAAAATGCTATGCCCACAACCAATTAAATAATATAATCATTAATTTTAATCACAAAAAATTGAAAAATTATTATTGTTGAGAAACGAAAAATGCTAAAAATATGTTCCAATTAGAGAGAAAAAATAAACTAGATGAAGAGTTTAGAAAAATATTGTGAAGTTACTTTTTTATATAATTAAATAAGTAACTATGAAATGCTATAATGCTAACTAGATCTTGCAATGGTTATGCAGAAATGGACAAAAACATTTACAAACAGTACTAAAAGATAAATATATACAGTATATATAAATAAAACCGTTTCAAAGGAAAACAAAGTTGATCTTTCAATTATAAAAGCCAAATATAAATCGAGATGTCCTAGCTTAAAACCGAATTTATGAAAATAAATTTATCTAAAAAACTAAGCGTCATTTACTTTCTTAGATCTATTGTAGAACTTATGGATTGAATAATTTGTCTCTCTCAGTAATAGTGACAGTAACTTTATACGCTTTATGCTCATCATATCTTATTTTTATATAGCTTGAACTTCAATTTCACAATGATCTTTTATGTATTCACTGACATCGTTGAATGTGAACTGCCTGTCAACCCTGTCTCTAAATACAGCTACTAGTTTGTTAGCTGCTTGAAGGGAGCTACCGTCAGCCCTTCTTTGACCTCTTACTCCGGTGTTATATCTCGACGCCTTGCTGTGTTTGGACTTTACCTTGGTCCAGCCAAGATACACAAGGTCTGCCGGCGCGCAGGTGGAGGCGGTTTATCTTCTGTCAAATGACGGACCTGCGCCCCTCCTGTCACACCAAGGCTCAACTCAAGAGGCTTAACCTGAAAACCTAGAGAGTTCATGTAGACGTACTATATTTATTTGAATGGCATTCTTAGTTTATTGGCCACAGTGATCGGTTGTGTGGATCACTATGCCGAACAATTGTTGTGTTTGGGTAACTTAACAACAAAAACTAGCAAAAACAAATGAAAACATTCGTTTTTCGATTACAAAAAATAAAAATACAGAATTAGGACACTTGTGGATAAATACCAGTCGACGTGCAGATATAGTCAACCCAAAACATGCAGTGATTTGCTCCATTCATTTTGACGATAACGACTTGAACCATGATATGCAATCACTTCTTATTGGTACTAAGAGGGCTAAACATTACCGGCCATAGAAAGACGATGCTGTACCTTTATAGTTTTTGTTATGCCGGGTTGTAATCCAACTCGCTTTGTTATGTATTCTTGAATAATCCGGGTTTCGGATACTCAGAATTAGATAATGCTCAACAGGAACATATCTTGCTTTATCAATGTTACTTTTAGATTACTCAATCACTCTCCCAAAATACAATAAACACAGGGAATAATTACACTCGTATTTATTATGTAAACATAGGTACAGGAAATGGGGTATCAAAACCTCTACTATAATGAGTAGGATTCCAATATAAACACAATGTGACTTGAATAAGTTTTAATCTTTAGTGAAATAATTTTGTCACTTACAAAGCATCAAATAAGAAATACACAATTACATAAAATAAATGCACAAATACACATACTGATGACAATATCTATACGGGTCAAGTGTATAACGCGAGGTATAATAACTGCTAGGTATGGCAACTGAGCTCAACTACTCAGCTGCGCATAGGTCTGTGCAGCGTGAAAAACAAATAGTGCCGTGCTCAGGTGTACGCTCAAAGGTACCGCTCACAGGGGTACAGGTCAGTCGGACTGAGGTCAGGTTAAATAAAGTTTCGATTTAGTGCAACGTTAAATCGAGTTTAGAAGATATGAACTTTGCTTTATTCTAGGGGGAATGATAATTTAAATCTGAATTTAACTATCAAAGGATAATTGTGAATAATCTCTCTCACGATACACAAAAAATTGATTTAATCGTAAATGAGTTAAAATTACACAGAGTAAGGAAATCAGATTCACAGTACATATAGTGAATAAATTATAGCAGCACAATAGCTATAGACAAGTATGTTTGAATGAATTAACAAACTACTGAATGTAACACAGAACGAAGTAGTGCTTTATTATAGCTTTAATGAGCGCTATAATGACTTAGATACAGAACAAAGTAGTAACTTAATAAATAGCCAAATATTATGGCATCAGAAGGAGTTTGAATATATTAACAAACTGCTGAAAGGAACGCAGAACTAAGTAGCGCTTTACTATAACTTTAATAATAGTTATAATGATTTAATTACAGAACAAAGCAGTAACATATCAATAATCAGAAATACAAGCTTGATGAATATAGGAATGTATAATCTGAATTCCTAAATCGGTGGTGAAAGAATTACATAGCCCGGGTAACGCATATGATTAGATTATTCACAAGAACTAATACAACTTAGATATCTTGTATACAGAATCATTCTAACTCAACGGACGGGTTCTTTACTTTCAGCAGTGACGACTTTAAAGGGGAGGTGTGGTGGAGTGGTCTTGCCACTGGCCTGGTAATCCAAAGGTCCCGGGTTCAAATCCTGATGTATCAATGGGAAAATATTATTGGGATGGAATTTGTGCTGTACCTGGTATCAGTGCATTACCACAAGCCCACCGAAATGTCAATAAAATACCCTCATTGTTCTTTGATTAAATAGCACTGTATGAATATTCCCATATTCAAAATATGCTATAGGGGTGAGTTATCTGCTCAACAGGTGGCGTTGTGTGTGTGTAAGTGTGAGAGTCCGAGTGTAGGGGGTGAGACAGTGAAGCACGGGAACGAGGTGGCTTCAGAGATGGGGTCGTTTCGGGCCATGAGTGAGCACCGTGCCTCATGTGAAGGCAAGATGGCAGGTGCTCGTTGTACTCTACGTGCTTCACATGTCTCACTCCCTAGACTGGAACAAGACCTCACAGGCTTCACTGTTCAATGTAAAGCGGTGAATGTTAAGGCTCTCAGCCTATGCCCGAGAGGAAGTAAGTTGGAATATAGAAAAAAAAAAAAAAAAAAAAAAACACTAAGTATTCTCTTATTATAATTGGACGTAATACGGTCCTGAGTTTAGGAGATAAGTTTAGGATCTAAGTTTTAAGAAGGAAAATAGCCCTTGTTATACGCTTCACTTCGACTTGGACACGCAATGAATAATAACACAATAGAATAAAATCTGAGAGCATTCACTAAGTATCACATATAATATTGGCTATGTAACGTAGGTAAAAATAATTGAACAAATGCTTGAACACGAATTAAATAGACATGCGCCGTACTTATAAAATCACTGCACAGATCGAAGTTTGATAAATCTCACACGTGTACTAAATTGACAGGGGGCGTCCTAGAAGCAGATCTCTACGAAAAAGTTAAATTGGACACTCGCATATATTATAATACAATAATTCACAAAACTTATAAACACAGAGACACTTAGGATATGGGTGTACAGAAGAAGTAATTTCCATGAGGGAGAATCTGGACGACGTAGGACTCGTAGTTCTTCCTCCGGCTGGACGTCAAAGGGAGCTGCCTCTCTCACGGACACTAGAGAAGGTTGCTCCTGGCTCCTCTAACACACTCTCGTTCGCCACCCTAGTTGAACTTTACTATAGGGACAGGCTTGTCCTATACAAAAGTATAGCCAACACTGTTCTCTACCCACTAAAAGCTGAACCAGTGGAAGGTATTACCCGTGTTTGCATACCTTCCCTCGATTTCAGTCAGGCTATATTTGGATGATAATTTGAACTCAATATGACCTATCTCAGAATAGTAGGGACATGAGAATTTCATTTTTTTCCTTATTGTGAAGGCAATCATAACTCTTACCCTACCCTAATACACTAATAATACATGTACAGTTAACTCGATTAATTCGCGGAGACAAACCTCCAGAGCTTGGAGTCTAAAGTCTGGTAACACTGAATATTAGTGGTCTGCCAAACGTACGATTCTTTATCTCCCCCCCCCTCCAACCCCCAACCCACCCACCAACCCCACCACAAACGCAAGTGCTCCACATCACCTCTCTTCCCGTTCCTCCCTTTCCTCCACACCTATCCCTCCCATCCCATTCATACCCATCTCCTCTGATAATTTGCACAACGCTTTATATATACTTACCGAGAAGACGGTAGATTAATAGTAGCCTACAGTTTACAAAATATATTATTCAGCTGCCTGTTGAAAGAGTAGAATATGCCGAAGCATTACATTATTATTATGATGATAATGCAAAGGAATATGAAGCGATTTGTTAGAGGAGAATTGTAAATAAAAAATACGGCAATCAGATTCTAACAACGATTTCGGAAAGATTTTACTAAATGATTCTACTTAGGCTACATTTCATCCATTGCCATTATTCACTAGAAAATTGAGATCCTTACATCTAGGATGTATTCGTGAACTATGCTCTCTCTCTCTCTCTCTCTTTTTCAAAGGTGTAAAATATGCTTTGTTGTTATTAACCCTCGTTAACGTCTTTTTCATTTGATTTCAACTATATTTATATAATTTTATGAAGCTTATGAACTTGTGGTAGGTAAAGGATTAATTGAGAAAGTCTGTAGCCTTTTAATTGGTAGACGTGCTTCCAAAGCTGAATAAAGTCTTCTAATATTTGCCAGAATATAATGAAAAAGGATGCCACCGTCACTGAACTGGTTAATGTTATTTTTCTGAAATTTACAGCATCTACATTATATTCGATTCACGGTTCAATGTTCTTGAGGATTTTTGTCAAATCTGAGCTAAATAGGTTAATCAATTGTGTGAAAATGAGCATATGAATAAGATCATGAGACAATAACTTTAGGGAAAGACCATAGGCAAAACTAATAGGATCAATATAGAAAGAGAAAAGAGCTTGGTCGTCTAGGAAAGGTTGATACCATAGTTGATTGTATGACGTTCAGCTGAGTAGAAATACGATTAACAACTTGTGTATAGGGGCTTCCCCACAGGCCCGATTTTGGTCATCGACACAACCCGACGTCCTGTATTCGGCCATTGTGTCGTCAAAATTCTTGCATGATCGTCTGTTGTCCCCGATTAGTTCCTGGAGTTCTGGTGAGTCATGAATTGGGTCGTGAAAGTCGTGCTGATTTTTGGAAAGTTATAAAATTATCACGAATATCGGCGATGGTGTCGCCCAAAAATATTTGTTACGAACATGCA
This sequence comes from Paralithodes platypus, assembly GCA_032716605.1. NCBI lineage: Eukaryota > Metazoa > Arthropoda > Malacostraca > Decapoda > Lithodidae > Paralithodes > Paralithodes platypus. The sequence goes on along the minus strand of CM064487.1, from coordinate 58,614,840 downwards.
CAACCTAGCCCGACTACTTGCCGATGCACTGCGATTGCACAGAACTTGTCTCATTATCAATCAGCGAAATGACAAGACAGGTCTTGTATGTGTTGCAGACAACATATGCGACCATGGCAGAATGCGAGTATGCTATACTCGACAATGTTAGCAACATGAAGGAACGGTCGGGTACACAGTCGTATAGTCGACTCAACTCGACATGGTCGCCAACAAGTTATTTTTTTCGTGAAACTGTATTCTTGTTTGCGTTCAGTTTAGCGGTAGTTGTGGTTGTGGTAGTAGTAATCGTGGGTGTGGTGTATGGTCGTTGGTGGTGGTGAATGGTCGTGGTGATGGTTGTGGTTGTGGTGGTGGTGGTGGTAGTTGTAGTGTTGGTGGTTGTGGTAGTAATAGTGGTGGTGGTAGTGGTGGTGATGGTGTATGGTTGTTGTTGTTGTTGTTGTTCCCCAAGCTGCCTGGCCGAACAGCCCCAAGGCCCCGAGCAAGGCCAAGGCCATAAAAAAGCGCCCCCACAGAACCCTCCCTGCTGACCACAATAAAGCCTGGGTGACCGAAGCCACTCCATGGCGGGGAGCTGAGGAGGGTGCGGAAACGCCCGGGAAACCAAAGCCACACCCAGGGCCCTGTGGCCCTCAGCAATTATCAAGAGAAAGTTGAGGGGCAAAGGAAAAATGTGACGCTTTGGCTTCCAATCTTGGTAAATTGGGAGGTCAATCCACGGAAGAGACGCCGTCACTTGAGATCTAGAAAATATATAAGTAAAAGGAACAGTCAGAGTAAGCTATGGGTATGGCAGAGATCGCTCAGTTCTCACTCTGATAGACCAGCCCATCACCACTGGTGTATGGTGTATGGTGGTGGTGGTGTATGATCGTGGTGGTGGTTGTGCTAGTCATGGTTGTGTTTTGTATAGGCGGTTCTGGTTAGTAGCTGGTGGGGAGAGTGTGTGGTTGTGGTTGTAGGTGTGTCTGATGGTTTTTGGAAGTTTAATGGGGATGATGCTGGTGAGGTGTGTGGTGGTAGTGGTAGTTCGGTGGTGGTGGCTTGGTAGTGGTGGTGGAAGCTTGTTGGTAATAGTGGCAGTTTGGTGGTGGTTGATTGTTGTGGATCTTGGAGGAGATTGAAGGAAGATTATGTGTATGTGCTCCTTATCGGGGCACATTGCGCACCTGTATTGAGTATTGTTCGCATGTGTAGGTAGGCTTCACCCATACCGCACTTCTCGAAAGAGTAGAGTCCAAAACATTTTGTTTCATCAACTCACTTCCTTTTACTATTACCCAACAATACATTTATACACGCCGCAATGTTGCATCTCTCTCACTCTTCTATCTCTATTACAATAATCAGTGTTCTCTCAGTGCATACCCACTCTCTTGCGGCGAGTGCGAGGCACCCGCCATTCAACACAGTCCCACTCCTATTCTGTCCAGCTCTCCAACCCAATAATTGGCCAATTTTCTCATTCTTTCTTCTACTCAACAAGTAAACGCTGAAACTCTCTCCCTCAATCAATCTTTCATTCTTCCTATTATTAAAACTGCTTTCAACTTGGTGTGAGTAGGCATTTTGACCGCAGCGTCCCAAGAATTTGGCTCTGCCACACTTTTGGCTATAAGAAGACACTCGTTACAGACAACTTGCCTTTTTTCTCCTTCTTACACATAGGAAAAAATGTGTGTGTTAATAGTTCTCCTTGTATTGGATGTGGTAGTGACATATGTGTGGGTGGGTGCACACATGTATGGTTGTGTGTGTGAGTGTGTGTGTTTGGGAGTAGATAGTAACTGTGTGTTATTCGTTTATGTGTGTGTTTGTCATAGAATGTGTGATTAAGGATGTGCAAGTTTGTGTAGTGGTTGTGTTAGCAGTGGTTGTGTTGGCAGTGGTTGTGTTGATAGTGGTTGTGTTGGCAGTGGTTGTGTTGGCAGTGGTTGTGTTGACAGTGATTGTGTTGGCAGTGGTTGTGATGACAGTGATTGTGTTGACAGTGGTTGTGTTGGTAGTGGTTGTGTTGGCAGTGGTTGTGTTGGCAATGGTTGTGTTGGCAGTGGTTGTGTTGACAGTGGTTGTGTTGGTAGTGGTTCTGTTGGCAGTGGTTGTGTTGGCAGTGGTTGTGTTGGCAGTGGTTGTGTTGACAGTGGTTGTGTTGACAGTGGTTGCGTTGGCAGTGGTTGTGATGACAGTGATTGTGTTGGCAGTGGTTGTGTTGACTGTGGTTGTGTTGGCAATGGTTGTGTTGTGCAGTGGTTGTGTTGACAGTGGTTGTGTTGACAGTGGTTGTGTTGGTAGTGGTTGTGTTGGCAGTGGTTGTGTTGACAGTGGTTGTGTTGGTAGTGGTTGTGTTGACAGTGGTTGAGTTGGCAGTGGTTGTGTTGGCTGTGGTTGTGCTGACAGTGCGTGTGTTGACAGTGGTCGTGTTGGCAGTGATTGTGTTGGCAGTGGTTGTGTTAGCAGTGGTTGTGTTGGCGGTGGTTGTGTTGGTAGTCATTGTATTGGCAGTGGTTGTGTTGGCATTGGTTGTGTTGGTAGTGGTTGTGTTGGCAGTGGTTATGTTGGTAGTCATTGTGTTGGCAGTGGTTGTGTTGGCAGTGGTTGTGTTGGCAGTTGTTGTGTTTGCAGCAGGTGTCTTGATAGCGGATATGGTAGAACTTGAGAGTAATTCTATAGGATGGCGATGATTGTATAGTTACTTTTCTTCGACTCTATTGTCGCTAGATGTCCTCGATATCGCCGAATTATCGCCAATAGTGTTTGCAATAACTTGCAGAAATATCGTCAAATGGTTGCATGTAGTCATCCTTTGTCCGAGTGGCTGACATTCAAATTTGATTTGTGTCGAATTTTGTCTGCCTATGTTGCAGACGATATGACTACCAGTCGCATATGTTGCAACGATGTCGCAGGCATTTTGCCGAATATTGCAAGACATGTTGCGAATTGCTTAGTGGCAAGGTCTATGTTGTCTTGAAATAACAGTCACCACTGGACAATTAGGCAAATTAGTTATGAAAATCAGATTCCGCGAACGAAAATCCGGCAAAGTCGGGCATGTGGGAAAGCCCCTTATGGCACCTAGGCACGGTAACGAAGATAAGCAGAAGCAGCTTTCAAATATAGGAATTTGGTGTTATCTAACCTGAGGCATTACCTTTTCGTGCATTAAGAGTTTGTCTTCTCTCACACACTGGTTACCTTTAACTCTACAGTTGTGTGGCAATCATCCCCGTTTTTTATGACAGCAATTTGTCATATAAGCAAAGCCAGATGTCATCAAATTGTACAGAAAATCACATCTGCCCTCGCCGTATCTATATAAATCTATATAATTGCTTGTCAATATATATGCTTACTGTCTATTTATGCTTCCGGTTCCACATTTACATACATACACACACAAAAATGTTGGTGTATACTGTATATATATATATATCACAAATCCATGCGAGCTAATATATGCTTAAATACTCTCAGCCGGGATCGAACCTCCGACATTCAGTATGAGTGGACAAGCTTTTAATCCACTAGACCAAGACGTGATAAAGTAATCTTAACCATTTCCTATGCTGTATATATTAAAGGAGAAGGGAAATCCTACTTGGAGAATGTATTGCATTTGAAGCACAAGCCGCAGTATCCATATTCCAGGACATTACAAGATTACCCACTTAACTTGGGTTATATAGAGTTCATTTTTATTCTCGCCCAGCCAAACACGAGAGTCATTAATATCAATTATATCTCACAAATACACATGAGCTAATAAATGTTTAAATACTCCCAGCCGGGATCGAACCTCCGACATTCAGAAACGAGTGTCCAACCCGAGTTGCGTGGGTAATCTTATATACAGTAAATCACTGTATGGTGTCCTTGTATATGGATCCTGTGACTTGTGCATGAATTTAAATACATTCTCCAAGTATGATTTCCCTTTTCCTTAATAGGCTATATATAGGAACAGGTTAAGATTCATTTATCACGCCGTGGTGTAGTGGAAACAAATAATTCTGAATGTCTGTCGGAGGTTCGATCCCGGCTGGGAGTATATACAGTATATATATATATAACAAACTTGCATTACTAAAATTACAGTTATATTCCTGTTTCCACATCATGAATGATATTGTAGATTTCGTGCGAGCTAATGCCACTTCACTACGAGGAACCAGACAGACAGAGACATGGCCTGTATTTATGAAACACTTTTATATGATATATACATTTTTTAGCTTTGTTTTCTGTCAAAGGCTGGAGTAGCAGCCACATTTATCAATGTTATATACAGCAACAAGTAGAGTGTTTTAAATATCTAGGAGGAACGATAAGCAGGAGTGGAGGTATGGAAGTGGAGGTAAAACAGAGAGTGTGTGGAAGGTTTTCGGAGCAATGGGAAGTATTTGGAAGACGAGAAATCTCGGAGTGAAAGTAAAAAGTGCACTGTATCAAGGAATTGTTGTGCCAACAGTGATATATGGGGCTGAGACATGGGCTCTGAAGAAAAAGGAGAAAAGAGGGCTGGATGTGATGGAGATGAGCTGCTTGAGGAGTATGTGTGGAGTTACTCGTAGAGACAGATTGAGGAATGAAGAGATACGTAGGAGAGTGGGGCAGCAAGAACATTTGTCAGCCAGAGGGGACAGAAGGGTGCTGAGCTGGTATGGTCATATTGAACGAATGGGAGATGAAAGGCTTACAAAGAGAATATGTGAGTCAGGTACAAGGGGAGATAGAAGGGCAGGAAGACCCCCATTGAGATCAGGCAGGGGAAGTGGTGGTGGACAGGAGTGAATGGAGAATGCTTGTGAATAGTTGAGTGAATACGTGGCCATTTGGAGTAAGGGGTCGGGCGCAAGTTGGACTAGATAATAGTCCATCAGGCGCCTGGCCCGGGGAGACGATTAATATGAAGGGTGTGCCTGGAAGTGTGGTGGGAGGGCTTGTGGCTTTGGCTCCGCTGCATGTCTGCCTGCCGAGATCGGAACCTCTCCGGGTGGTCAGGGGCCGGGGGAGTGCTGGAGCGACCTTTGTAACCCTGGTCTCTGGGTCTTCTCCTGGGTGACCTGGATGTGTGAGAGTTTGTGTTTTTTATCTGTGTTTATTTTTTGTTTTATGTTGTTTTTGTGTTTTCCCTGTTCTTGCTCTGTCTTGAGTCGGCTACCCCCAAAATGGGGATTGGGCCTGAGCATATAGATAGATAGATAGATAGATAGATAGATATACAGCAAAACGCACTATGATAATAGTTGATCAAGTTAGACTGCTTCTCAACCACTGGCAATAGTGAAGTTTGCTTAATCGGCTACCTATTGACGCAAACAGTATATCCCATACAAAATACTAATGGATAACAAAATTATAAATTGGCAAAGATCTTATTTGTATAGTCACCCTCCATTAACAAATAGAAGTAAACTATTACTTAATATGAAAGTTGATGGAAAACAATACCCGAGATATTGAATTTCAGAAAGTTCAACATTTGGTAGAGAGAGAGAGAGAGATTTCTGTGTTTTATCGGACTCAAATATGCTGGTATTTGGTAGCAAAGATGTTGTAGCTATATTTAATAAATGGACAACACAAATGTTATTTCAAAAGTGCCTCATATTTAATAACAGTCGCATAGTTAAAAAAAAAATCGACATTAAACATGACCTCGGAACATTATCTACAGTATTGATATAAGGGAAATTGACGTTACAGTATATTTGATAAACGTGTTTAACAAGAACAGTGAATGTCTTGTTTTATTGCCAAAAATAATGTATGTTTCACTATAACTGAACCTCTATTTGAAATTAAATACTCAGAACTTGATTGGCCAATGTTCATATAATATTAATTACCTTCTCCTCACTGTCCGTATTACTTTTCCCAGCCTGTTACCATTTCCGGACTTGCTTTCTACCCCTCCATACACACATTTTCTACCCATCTTTCCACCCTCCTAAATATTTTGTTCACTCCCTTCTTACTCTTTATCCCTGCCCTCCCCCGCTTCCCCTCCCTTTACTCCTCTACCGCCCCCCTCCCTACCTCCGCCACACACGCCAACCCCTCCTTCATACCATTCCTATCTCTCACCTCTCACTCCCCACTAGCTCCGTCACTGCCTCCTCCACTTTCCCACCCTTCTCACCCCCTACTCTCAATGCCTATCCCATGATTCTATCTTGCTTGTTATCGTAGGTAATTGTATAAAAACATTAATTCACAAACTTTACGTTCACTGACTTTACTATTTATTTCCTGTTTATTTCCTGTTTATCAACTCTGCGAAGCAGAGGGGTATCGCACACACAGGTCCCGCCCGTATACTGTGCACCACAATTCAGCTTGTCCGTCGTCGTCGTCGTCCGTCGTCGTCCGTCGTCCGTCCGGAAACTCCTCCTAGACCGTTTGATGGATTTTCACCAAATTTCACAGGTATATTCATTTGGTCAATGCGAAGGTCAGTCAAAAAGAAATTTTCAATTTGACTTAAAGGTTAAGGTCAAAGGTCAAGGTTAATAATAAGGTCAATATTTCATGTGTCTTAATTTTTACTAAAATTTCTTCATTTTCACTATACAAGCTACTGGTACCTTCGATATCCTATTGACCAATTTTTAGATAAATATTTTGAAGGGTAAGGTCAAAGGTCAAGGTCAAAGGTCAAAATATCTGTTTTACTAGTATTTCTTATATTAACTATTAGATTCTCACTAAACTTACCATGTATATTTGGAATACTTAGAGCAAGGTCATACAAAAAACTAAACAATTCCATATGAAAGGTCAAGTTCACAGGTCAAGCTCAAATAAAAGGTCAATATGCTAATTTCAATACTTTTCATGCAAACTTCACAAAATTTGGCGATATAGTTGCACTTTAGATGAAAAGGAAAATAATAAATGTTGAGACACATATCATAAAGAGCAAGGTCAAAGGTCAAGGTCAACTATTCTATAAATACATATGAAACTAACTGATGGGTTTTGATGAAATGAGTCATGCTTACTTGATTTTCCTGGGCAATGCCAATGAACAAATTGTTTACTCTTACTTAAAGGTCAAGGTCACAGGTCATGGTGAAAGGTCAACTTATACTAGTTATTTTTAGTTTTTATTCAAATGTCTTCATTTTCACTTTACATGTTACTGCTAACATTGATATCATATTGCACAAATTTTAGATAACTATTCTAAAGGGTAAGGTCAAAGTTCAAGGTCAGAGGTCAAAATAGTATTTTTACTAGTATTTCTCATACTAACTGTTAGATTCTCACTAGGCTTACCATTTATATTCGGAATACCTAGGCCAAGGTCATACAATAAACTATTCTATTCCATATGAAAGGTCAAGGTCACAGGTCAAGGTCAAATAAAAGGTCAATATGCTATTTGTTTTACTTTTCATGCAAACTTCACATTTGGTGAGATAGCTGCACTTTAAGTGAAAAGGAAAATAATATATGTTGAGACATAATTATAAAGGTCAAGATAAAGGTCAAAGGTCAAGGTCAACTATTATAATATATATGAAACTAACTGATGTGTTTTACTGAAATTAGGCATGCATATTTGATGTTCATGGGCAATGTCAATGCAAACAAAAATGTACTCTTACATAAAGGTCACAGGTCAAGGTCAAAGGTCAACTTTTATTATTTATTAAAAAATATTACTCAAATTTTAGAAAACTTGCCGTGTTATGGCTTATTACTTAAATTTAGCCTAATATATATCAAATTTCACATAAATATTGTAATAGTTAAGGTCAGAAGTCAAGGTCAAAATAAGAGTATTTGTCATTTTCCCTAAGCTCCTCCTTGACTGTTTAATGTATTGTCATAAAATTATACAGGCAAATTCAGTTGGTCAATGCGACGACCATCCAAATATATTGATATTACTTTTAGTCAAAGGTCAAAGGTCAAGGTCACAGTATATGATCACTATAATTTTGTATTCAATAAGTTTTTATATGTATTAGGCTACACCATATTCATAATGCTAGTAAAGACGAACAGTGCTGTTAAGCTAACTAGATCCTTGATAAAAATTCTAAGGTCAAAGGTCAAGGTTAAAGGTTGATATATGATTTTTACTAGTGTTTCTTATTTAATGTAAGATTCTCATTAGGCATATCATGCATATTCGGAATGCCTAGAGCAAGGTCATACAAGAATAAACATAATTCCATTTGATAGGTCAAGTTCACAGGTCAACGTCAAATATAAGGTTAATATGCTAATTTCTTTACTATTCATGTAAACTTCACAAAATTCGTTGAGACAGTTGTGCAATAAGGGAAAATTAAAATGTTAAATTTTCAGACATCGTGAAGGTCAAGATGAAGGTCAAAGGTCAAGGTCAACTATTCCTTTAATACCTCTGAAACTAACTGATAATATTTAATGACATTTGACACACTTATTTGATTTTCTAGAGTTACATCAAAGCAAACACAAATATAATCCTACATAAAGGTCCAGGTCACAGGCCAAGGTCATAAGTTAACCTTCATCATAAAAAAACTCAATTTTCGATAAGCTGACGACTGTTATTTGCATTTTACTTAAATGACATATATTTCAATCATATATATATATTATAATACTTAAGGTTGAAGGTCAAGGTCAAAGAACAAAAGAAGATTGTTGATAATTGTCTTTAAACTCTTCCTAGACTGTTTAACCCTTTGTGTACCGGTGACATTTTTTGTATTGTATTCCAGCTATAATTAGACGATTTTGTGGAGCTTATGAATGATCTGTGGTAGTAAAAAGGGTTAAGATATTTGAAAGCCTGCTAATTTTATGGAGGCCCTTCATAAACAAAATAAATTTGTCTTAGTATCCAGTATGAAATGAAACCGACAGAACTGTACTGAACGGGTTACGTATCGTCACCAAATTTTGCTGGCAGATTTGGTTGGTCAATGCAACGATTGTCCAAATTTTTTGTTTTTGTTACTCAAAGGTCAAGGTGAATGGTAAAGGTCACAGATTATGGTCACTATTTCTGTCTTATATACATATTTTATATATATATATATATATATATATATATATATATATATATATATATATATATATATATATATATATATATATATATATATATATATATATATATATATATACTGTATATAATTATATACAGTATATATATGTATATATATATATATATATATATAATTATAGATATAATTATATATATACATATATATATACATATAATTAAATATATACCGGTATATATATATATATATATATATATATATATACAGTATATATATATATATATATATATATATTATTTATATATATATACTGTATATACTGTATATAAACCTATTTTACCTAAAAGATTCAATACTACTTGCAGAATTATAGGTCGCAGAGTTGCGTATGCATTTTTTTTTTTTTTTTTTTTTTTGGTAATGCGAAAACTGCACACCTACTTTATTATTATGCACAGATAATAACAAAAGGACACTTCATGCACCTAGAAAGGTAAATTACATCAAACAAGTTGGTACGATAACTGTTGTTGTTCTCAAGCGCTGTAGTTATTGCCAGATCAAATATATCTCTCTCAATATATACATATCTATCTGTCTCCGCGAATTAATCAAGTCAACTGTACATGGTTATTCTCTATATCTTAAGATTATACTCTTTATATAAAATGCTTGCGTGGCTGCATGATAAATGTTTTTTCTTTGAGTCACTCTTCCTGACTTTTTCTATATTGCAGGCCATGCTTTTGTTCCACCTAATTCCTTTTCGATTATTTCCACTCCTCAAGTGAGGTACTGTAGAGGTGATTCTCTTGGTTCCATCTGTAGAGGTATTGTACTGGATCTTTATGCGGAATTAGCATAAATTCTTCTTCGTCGTATTCCAAATCCGGCTGCTGTTGAGTGCCTGCCTTTTGTGTTTGTTCCAGGCTCTACAATTGGCTGGACAGGGTTCTCTGAGATTGGTCTGGGTTCGAACTTCTAGTAGGGAAGGCGTTGAATGTAGCTCTAAAACATGACGTCACTCACCATCTGCGCATGCGTGAGAATCTAGGCCCCCTTGGCCCCGCCCCTCACCTCCGTTGCGTTTAAATATACCCTTCAAACTGTTCTACCCAGATCACTCCATAGCTCACTCGGTAGAACGCCCGCCTGTCATTGAGGAAACCAGTGATCGATCCTACTCATATTTGGTATATTTTTTATTTTTTTATTTAGTTATATTTATTATTTTGGTTATGTTTGTTATATTTTAGGGTTGGGTTAGGTTAGGTTAGGTTAGGTTAGGTTAGTCTAATTAATCTAATCCAATATAATAGTTGTACATTTGAGATGCGGGGCCTAGATTCTCACGCATGCGCAGATGTTGAGTGACGTCATGATTTAGAGCTACATTCAACGCCTCCCTCTGGTAGGCCCCGGATGTGATGACCTTTGGCGGGTAGACTGTCCTATACCTGCAGGGATTAGAGCATGGGTATGTCTCCCTTGTTGGGTAGACTGTATTATCTCTGCAGGTATTAGAGCACGGGAAACTCGGGGAAACTGTGTGGTTTCTATTTCCACCCTCTGCTGTTCCTTCTTCCTTGTCCTTTTGCTCTCTTTCACTTCAGCTATTTTGACTCTTGTAGTTGTTCATTTTCATGCATTGTTAGGACCTCGGCAGGGGTTGCTTTGCCTCTGGTTTGCAACCCCATCATCTCACCACCTTTTTCCAAAAAATAAATCTCGGCCGCGAAACTTAAGGTTGTATGTCCTGGAAGTTCTGGTGATGAGATAAGGTGTGAGGTGCTGGAGAAATCGACACCAAACTATGGTGGGTATGTCATTAGGTGCATCGGCGTTGTACTGCAGAGTCAGTTGGAGGGAAGTAGTAGATGAATTGGCCACATGGACTAGGTGGGCTGGAGGCATGATGTTGATAGTGGTGTTGTTGGTGGACACGAACAAACTGTTGATTTTCATGATGGAAGCAGGAGAACCAGTACTGGAAGATGTGGTTGGTTGTGGATCTGGTGGAGTTATGACTGGACTGGAGTTGGTATTGACAGTTGGCCCAGGTGGGAGGGGCTTGGTGAATAGTTTTCCTGAACAGGTAAAATTGTTGGGTTAATAAGTTGGTGAATGGATGAATTAGATAAAGTGTTGGACAGAAAAGGGGATGTTTGTTGATTTCTTTCTAGAGATGGAATATTATTAATTGTTGGAGTGGTAGGGAGAGTATAAGGTGAAGTAGGAAAAATAGGTAGACTGGTGGCAGGTGAGGGGGTAGGTGAAGGGTATGTCTTAGTTGAAGCATGGTAGGGTTAGGTTGTGTGAGAAATTTAGGAGGAGCAGAGACAATGCGAGTAAGAGGTGGTAGATCATTAAAGAGACTGGTGCGATAGGGGTTTGATGGAGTGGGGATAGGGGGGTTTGGATAGGTGAACTCGGTATCAGTCACTTTTGGCACAGGTGGTTGCACAAGTGTTTTTATCACCAAAGGAGCAGAAGGGAGGGGTGGAAGGATAGGAGGTGTCAATGGTTCTGTGGATCCTAAATGTTGGTTATCAATTGCAGGCAATGTGTCATTATCTTTGGGGTCAGCAAGCATAGTCATATTGTCATCAATGGGTTGAAACCTACGTACATATCTATTTCGGTAAGTGCGTGACTCTCCAAAGTAATTTATGGTGACCTGGTAACAGTTTGGCACAGTTAATATTTCAAAATGATCTTTATATCTTGGTTTGAGTTTGGAAGGTACTGGCAGGTGAGCAACCATGACAAGATCGCCGACATGGTGAAGACTAACTTTCGCTGTCTTGTCAGGTTGAAGGTCTTGGATGTATTGAAGTTGTCCAAGGCGGTTCTTTAGGTGAACTAAAGATTGGTCAAAATTGGAGGAGGGTTCGTAAGGGACAGACAGGTGACTTAGAGGTAGGAGCAGAGGTGGTACTCCAAAAACACGTTCATGGGGTGAAATTCCGTCTTGACGGGGGCAGGTATTGATTCCCCTATGCACTATTTTGACTTGACTGGGCCAATCAGTGGTGTTCATCTGCTGCAGACGAGTTCTTATTTGGTTAGCAATAGTGCGGTGACTCATCTCACAAATTGAGTTCCCTTGAGGCCAATAAGGGGATGAATGGCTAATTTTGAATCCACACATCTGGGATAGTAGTGACCATATGTGACCAGTGAACTCAGGTGCATTATCGGAATGAATAGCTTCAGGTAACCCAAAATAGGGAAAAATATGCTGTATTATTGCCTCAGCTACTGCTAAAGCTGAGTGTTCCTTTGCTGGACAGGCAATTACATATTTAGAATATGTGTCCACAAAGGTGATAATGTACTTAAATCCTTTTATACCTTTCACGGGTCCCATTACATCTACTGCTAATAGTTGCCATGGTTTGGACGCTACTAACTTTCCTGTAGGTCCGGCTGTGTGGGTCCTATCTTTGCCCAAGGCACAGGCTCGGCAGGCTTCAGTGATCTTTTTGCCGTGATGTAAGGAGAAGGAATCCAGTATACCTGCTGGAAAGTAGTAGTTAACTTCTGTGACAAATGAATGCCATTGTGTGTATGTAAGGATTGCATAGTAGATAGAGCCGAGTTGGGTGTAATTACAATTTTCCCGTCTGGAGTATACAAATTATCTCCTCTTCTTAGTTGGGAGAAAATACGTCTAGGCATCCAATCTGTCTTTTCTTGTCTCTGAAACTGCTTAAGTAGTTGTTGTTGATCTTAATCCATTGAATCTTGATGATGAATGGCTAGGATAGCTTGAGAATCCGTTTTCTGGCTAGATGTGTCTGCTATTGATGTAGTTGGAAGTCTGGACAAAGTATCTGCATTTGTGTGAAGTAATCCCGGCCGATAAGCGATTTCAAAATTGAATTCCTCTAGCGATTCTCGCCATCTGACAGTTAGGGCATTTTTAGTGTCAGATTTGCGTAGCCATTGGAGGGCGTGGTGATCCGTAATGATGGTGACCTTAACACCAGCTAGGTAAGCTTTAAAATGTTGCAAGGCCCAAATTATCCCCAGACATTCTTGCTTGGTAACGGGATAGTTGACTTCTGCTGGATTGAGAATTCGGCTGGCACATGCAATAATATGCTCTCTTCCTTCTCGAGTTTGCCCTAGAACGGCTCCAATACCGAATTGTGAAACATCTGTATATAGACGGAATGGTTTGGTATAGGCTAGTCTGGAAAGGATACTACTGGGGATGCCACTAAAAGTTCTTTTAAAGACTCAAAGGCTTGTAGGCGTTGGTCTGTCCACAGGAATGATTCTTCTTTCTTGGTTAAATCATGTAGTGGTTTGGCAATGGTGGCAGAAAATTTCACAAATCGGCGATAGTATGATGCCAGGCCGAGAAAGGCTCGGACTCCTTTTACATTGGTGGGAGGAGTTATGGTACTAATGGTATGTAATTTGTCTGGATCTGGGGCAATTCCTTGTTCTGAGACAATGTGGCCTAGAAATTGAACTTCTTTCTCAGCCAAGGTACATTTAGAGGGTTTGAGTTTCAAGTTTGTCTCCCGAATCCTCTGAAATACTTGACGTAGCCTCTGTAGATGTTCAGCCCAGGTTTTTCGAAACACAATGATGTCGTCCAAGTACGCCAGACAAGTTTCCCAGGTTATGCCTTGTAGAAAAGATTCCATCAACCTGGAAATGGTGGCAGGCCCATTGCATAGGCCGAACGGCAATACTGTGAATTCATACAACCGTCCTTGGCTTGTGGCAAAAGCCGTCTTTTGTTGGTGTTCTGGAAGTATGGGTACTTGCCAATATCCGGCTTGTAGATCGAGAGTTGTGAACCATTTAGCTCCTAACAGGAAATCTAAGGAGTCATCAATTCTAGGCAATGGTGTGGCGTCTTTGATGGTTACGTCATTCAGTTGTCGGTAATCAATACAGATACGGGTGGATCCATCTTTCTTCCAGACAAGTACCACCGGAGATGACCAAGGACTAGTCGAATGTTGGACAACTCCAGTTGCTAGCATGTCTTTCACCTGGGATTCCTCTTCCTGTCTCTGTATTGGATTTTCCCTCCGAATCGCTGTTTGATTGGGTGCCCTACAGTATGTATAGGATGATGCAGTACGTTAGTTTTCCCGACGTCTCAGCTGGATGTGGAGAAGATGTCTTGATAAGAAGTCATTAAGTCACGTAAGTCAGATTGTTGTTGAGAAGTTAAATGAGAAGGGATGTCAGGTAGGGGAAAGGAAGGTGGAGGGGTATCTTCTGAAGGCAACGATAGTTCGTCTGCATATGTTTCAAGTTCCCCAATGGTTAACTCTTTCGGCAAAGTGATAGGTTGATCGGAGATATTAGCTATTCTGATTTAATTTAATTAATTAGAGATGATGGCTGGAGCGGTCAGGCAATCCCTGTCAAAAGGGCTTCGGAGGTTAGGGGTCATAATTACATCCCCAGGCAATGTAGGTAGGATAGGTACCCATTGTTCATGATGAGGGGGAAGTGTCACTAATTTGGAAGTGACTGTTTGAGTTGTCTGTATGAGACAAATGGTAGGGCTGATTTTGTTTCTCCTGATTGATCATAGACTTTCTTGTAGGGGTTACGTTACTCAATGTTTTAGCAATGGGGGTGACATTAGACTTTTTGACTGACTGAGTTTTTTTTTTTTTTTTTTTTTAAGTGAGGGTGAAAACTTTAATGTTCTTAGTTTACAATCAATGAAAGCGCCCAGAGAAGTGAGCAAATCGAGACCCAAATATCCATCGTACTTGGTCTCTTGGAGATCATAAATCATGAAGGAATGTTTTGTCCCATGATTAGGGACAGGTGTCCTAACATAAAGTGGAAGTGTCTGTCCACAGTTAGGAATAATGTCATCATTAGCACTAATCAAAACTATTGAAGAGGGTTGAATAAGACCTAAAGTTTTGTGATGCTGTTTGAAGAAAGGAAAGAAGAAACATGAACGGGAAGTCCCTGTGTCAATTAAAAGTTGAATTTTCACTCCATTTAAAGTGATTTTCCTATATATGGGAAGATTATCCGGGTCTGTCCCCTCATGAGCCCCCGCAAGTTTGACAATAGTTTGTGAACGAGGGCGGATTAATAATCCAGGTTGTCCTGAATTTCTGCAGCTTCCGCTACTATTTCCGGCTCTTCGGCATTTTCCTCTTCGTCAAGGTCCTCGATCCCTGCGGTTCCACCTTCCGTGATTGTAGCCACACGCTGGGGCTTAATCCAGGGAATCTTAGCCTACCAACTAGGTAACGTGGACCTCCGCTTGGTTAACTTCTTAAATGATTTCTTCATGGACACCAGTGAACATTGGCCATTGCATGGTTTCCAGTCGGAGGGGCGAATTCTGGCCCATTCCTCCACTTTATCACTGGGTCGTGGCACCGCAGGGGTAAGTGAAGGTGCTGTTGACGGGTGAGTAGTGACCCTACTGATGACGGTGATCTTATCATGTTCCTTGGTTTTTCTTAAAGCCGAGATGCGCCTTACTACTGGCAAATCAACTTCATAATTTGTGGGCTCTGTGATAGAGAAATGATCTGCTACTGCCAGGGGTAGTATTCTCAGTAAAGCTTTGAACACAACTTTCTTCCGTTGAGCTATTTATTAGTGGCTCCTCCATCATTGACGATATGCCTATTAAATAATAGCTCTCTTTCAAACACCCGCGGTCAGCCTGTTTGAAACACCCGCCGCAGGAGAAAGAGTACTAACATCATAAGTGCAATGCTAATTCTCTTATGGAATCGTCTTTATGATTGGGTACTCACTACGAAAAAACTTTGTAAAACAAAAACAAAAAATTAACTTAAGAATTGATATAATAGAGCTTTCCAACTTGTGGATGTCTTTTGTTGATTCTATCCGTGACGCTGAACCAGGCAGCGTCATTCCTTCTTCCTTCCCCTGCGGCCGTCCCGAGTAGAGGTGCCTAGCCTGTCTTCCGCTTTATTCAACGTTCGTTCAACTCTAGTGAGTCTTTTGCTAATTTGTATCTATCTGAGGTGTTCTAGAATAGGCTTAGACTAGCTAGGACTGGCAAGCCCCATTGGTACATTCGCAGGGAAGTGTTAAAATAGGGTACTTGTGTGTAGGCGCCCAGTCGGTCCGCTTTGGACACATGTGCCATGTGTATTTGTTTTTGTTCTGAGCCTTAGCTTTGCTATAACCTAGTTATTTAGGAGGCTATATATCCGCAGAGCTATGTTACTAGCCATCTCTATGAGGTAGTAACATTTTTGTGTATTATAGTAGACGTTCTGGTCTAAGAGTTGCCTCACGTGGTGTGGAACTTTCCAGAATCCTAGTTTGCTCCTTTTCCCCTCTGGTGTGGGGCGTTATGCGTTCGCTGCTGCTGTGTCATCATCGGAGGTAAGGTTATAATATTAGTCGTAATAATGACGTTGAGCCCCGTGGCCAGTCTCATGAGGGGTATTCTTATTCGGTTAGGGGTATTATTTATTGCTTAATTAATGCTGTGTGTTAGCTCTAAGAAGTGACCTTCGCTTTCATGTGGTGATATTATACATGTTGGCAAGGTGTCTGGACACTTTCGGACTTATTTGGTGGGTTTTTTTGCTGGCGGCTGACTTGCTCGGACAAATTGGTACCTTGGTTTTCCCTCCGGCGATCTTTACCGGGTAATGATGCCAGAAGCTCGCCTTGCAGGCGGGCCGGGAATATTCCAATAAACCCGGTCCAATGGTCCCGGCGGAAGTGCAGATTCATAAGGGAGTGATGTCGGCCCGGCCGAGCGAACTCGCCCAAACCGATAGCCTCACGCGGCATGAATCGACCATTAACGCCCGGCGGAAAGGTTCAGTGAGGTAATTAACTATCACACAGGTCCTGGTAGATGATTAGTTAGTTAATTAAATGGTAAATATGGGCCGGTGACAATTAGTCACAGGTAAGCAGTTCACAATACGAAAGGGTCTTCAAGATCTTTTCACAAACAAGTACAAGGGAAGATTAGAGTAGCGGTTGGCCTACATCTAGTTGTCCGGCGTATTTGAGGGTGCTATGATTGTGTGAACTTCTCGGTTTATCCCTATGAGCATTGATTCCTGGAAATCTTTATTTCCAGATCACAACACATCTGTAAGCGGCACAGGACTGCAGGGGAGGGGGCCGATCCTGGCGGGGGGGGGGGGGGGGGTTCGTTAGCTCCATCGTGCCTCTAGTCACTCTTTGTGCTACACCCACTTGCTCTCTTATTCCGGTCTTTGCACATACGCTGTGCGTCAAGTGTGTCTAGATAGGTCACGGGGGCTTTGGGTGTCTAAAAGGTGTCCAATTTGCACAGACCTCAGAAATGAATTGTTTAAAAAAAAAAAACAATCATGCCTAGTGGCACTAAAAGAGATTAAAAATATTGTTAATGCCTATTCTAAAGACATTGCCCATAAGGCATTGCACTGTGATGATGAGTATCTGTGGGACCATCTAGTGATAAAGTCTCCCGTGCTCAAATCTCCCCCTTCTAAGTCAAGTTCCAAAGCTAAATCTAAACCCAAAATTCTTTCGAAAGAGTTGGTAAGTAGTAGTGACAGTGACTCTAGTAAGGCAACCCCCCCTCCCCCGGCCGCCATAAGAGGGTGCGGTCGACATCGCCACAGGACCAGTCCAGGTTCCGGTCAAGGTCACCCCTCAAGCGATCTTCTCAGTCTTCAGCTTCTTCAGTCTTGACTTCAAGGTCAATCAAGAGACGTAAGGATGACGCGACGATGTCAAGTCGTAGCAAATCTGATGAAAAGGGTTATAAACGATCCCGTAAGGAGGAGATGCAGTTGCAGCACTGGCAATTGCCGGAGTCTCGGCCACCGGCCTCCGCCTCTATCTCTACAAGGCCTAACGTCCAATCTGGCAGTTTCGAGGTAGGGACGGAGGGCGCTGAGTCAACTTCCAGGGATGGGTCTTGTGAGGAATACTTTGAACCAAAGGACGTAAATTTTGCAATCCCCAAATTAAACTTACCACTTAACCGGCCTCCTATAGTATCTCAGAGAGTGTTGGCTGAACAATACCGTGGGTACACGGCAAGTGAGCCACAAGACTATGAAGGTTCCCAGTTGAGTCAGGTTATCCCAGATTCCCGAACTAATGTTGAACAAGGGCGTAGTGTGTGGAGGCACTCTGAGCCCGTGAATGTAGAACCCAATAATCAATATCAGGAGGGTAACAGAGAAAGTGATAATGTTGACAATCTCCCTTCATCCGTCCATGATTTAGTGTGGCCATATAATGAACAGTATATTTCTGAGCCCCGGCAACAACCGGAAGTGATGGAGGTTACGGAAGAGCCGGAAGACTTGGATATGTCTTCAGCTCAGCCGGACCCAGTGGAGAAAGGGTCGGAAGTAGGGTCTGAGTCATCAAAGGGTTCACATAGCAAATGTATCACTACAGATGATTTAGATTACATTTTACACAAGGTAATGAAACAATATAATGTACCAAAGAAATCACAGGAAGCTCCCACAGCTACGCCGGGAGCTCACCCGATTGGTTCAGTTGTGCGGCCGTTAGAGCCGGCCACAGTTGTTGTTCCATCCAATGTGTCACTTCCCCCCACTAACGTAACTCATGTAACTGCCTCGGCGAGTGGCTCTACAGTGCCCGCCGCTTTAACTACCACCAATGTGTGTGTCATCACGGATATTACTCCCCCTCCTTTAGACAAAGTTTCCCACAAGATTGGCCCTATGCCTCTCTTATATGGGCCCGATTGTTCTTGGATTAATGTAACGGCACAGAATCTGGCCTTGGCACAAACAACCATATAGGGGCAGGTCCCAGTCCCTAGTGAGTGGGAAATACAAATGAATAAGGGTAAAAAGTTACGGGCTAAAGACAAACAAGGTCAGGTTTCAGACGTAACGATCAAGGCAATTCCTAATGTTTATTATCATGAGTTTTCATGTATTCCCCCACTCCAGCATTACCTCCGGCCTCATCTGCAAGACTTTTTGCTGACTGGACTAAGACTGACGGCGTGAATGACATCAAAGTCCTTAACATGCTAACGCCGGAGTTGGATACAACCCCAGTGCTTGATCAGTCCAGTAACCCAGTCTTGCAGGTGGGGCAGGTTGGTCCGGGTCCGTGGGTGGACTGGGAAATTGAGGCACAACAATTTGCGGCAACAAGAATTTCCAAATCTTCCCACCAAATTCCCCAAGATAATCACATTTGGTTTTCATTACTGATCAATCAAACCGGAGGGGTGCCACTGGGCTATATTTGAGTTCCTTTCTGCCTCTAAGTTGGCTCTATGGGACCTGCAGGAGCCCTTTTCAACTCTTCCTCCGGCACATCGGGATAGAGACTTTAAGTTGAGAAACAGATCGTTGAGACTTTTTTACCAATTTCTTCTAAGTCGCCAAATAGCCCAGTCCCTCACGAGAACTATTGAAGCTATAAATGACCATAAGAACATAAGAAAATGGGAGTCTGCAGAAAGCCGATTGGCCTACACAAGGCAGATCCCTGTCACACCCAACCCTAATTATAAGCCCAGCTTAAAAACACCATTAGGAAGGACTTGCCTCACCGAAACGGTCAGAGGTCAGAAAAACGGGGATCTGCAGATCCCCACACCTGGGCCACACCTGACAGATCACCCTCACACCCAACCCATCTGGTCCATATCCCTATCTAATTATATCTTAAAGCTCCCTATCGTTCTTGATCCCACTATAGCACTTGGTAGCCTATTCCACCTATCTACAACTCTGTTACCAAACCAATATTTGCCTATATCTTTCTTGAAACTAAATTTATCTAATTTGAAACCATTTGTACGAGTTCTTTCGCTATCACTGAGCTTTAGTATATTTTCATGTCCACTTTATTAATCCCACTAACCCACTTGAATACCTCTATCATGTCCCCTCTAACTCTGCGTCTCTCTAACGAATGTAAGCCTAATTTCTTCAACCTTTCTTTATACGGAAGATTTCTAATATTATGGATAATTTTTGTCATTCTACGTTGTACTCTCTCCAATGAATCTATGTCCATTCTGTAATAAGGACACCAAAATTAAACAGCATAATCCATATGGGGTCTCACTAATGACAAGTAAAGTTTTAAGATATCATCAGCAGTTCTGTTACTCACACTCCTAGAGATGAACCCGAGAATCCTGTTTGCCTTGTTTCGAAAGATTATACACTGTTTTCTAGGCTTCAAATTATTGCTAACAAACACACCTAGATCTTTCTCACAATTCGAGTTTTCTAATTCCATATTAGCTAGTTTATATTTAACATTTGTATGCATCTTCCCTATCTTTAATACCTTGCATTTTTCAATGTTAAACTTCATCTGCCAATTTACTGACCATTCGTGTAAGGTATCTAGATCCCTTTGGAGGCACTCTATATCTCTATCTGAATCAATTGTTCTCCCCATTTTGGTATCGTCTGCAAATTTACTTATCCTACTAGTTATACCTAAATCAATGTCATTTATGTATATAACAAACAACAGAGGACCTAATACAGATCCCTGGGGGACACCACTTTTGACTGCTCCCCATTCTGACTTCGTACCATTTATGCTGACTCTCTGCTTCCTACCAATTAGCCATGACCTAATCCATTCCAACAACGCCCCACCTATTCCATGCGCCTCAACCTTTCTCATCAATCTCTCATGGGGGACTCTGTCGAAAGCTTTACTGAAATCTAAATAAATTATATCATATGACTTGTCATTATCTACTGCTTCATATACCTCTGAGAAAAAACTAAGCAAATTAGTAAGGCAAGAACGTCCCTGAGTGAATCCATGCTGATTTTTTGTTATTAAATTAAATGTATCTAAGTGGTTTCTAATTTTACTAGCAATAATTGACTCTAGTAGCTTTCCTATGATTGATGTAAGACTAATGGGATGGTAATTGGATGCTATTGATTTGTAACTTTTTTTGAAGATCGGAACTACGTTTGCAAGCTTCCAAGCTTCTGGAACTATACCTGTCTCTAATGACTTGTTAAATAGAAATGTTAATGGGTAACTTAACTCATCCCTACATTCTTTTAATACTCTAGCATATACCTCATCAGGACCAGGCGATGTATGAGGTTTCAGTCTGTCAATTTCCTTAAGCACATCATTTCTACTTATAGTAACCGTACTTAACCTATTTTCTATACTATCGTTATATACCTTACGGACTTCTGGAAACTGTGCCAAATTTTCATTAGTGAAAACGGAAAGAAATTGACTATTTAATGTACTGCACATTTCTAAATCATTTTCTGTCATTTCTCCTATCGAAGTTTTAAGGGGACAAATTTCATCTCTAACCTTGGATTTATATAGTTGGTAAAAAGCTTTAGGATTATTTTTTGAGTCATTGGCAACCTTAATTTCATAATTTTGTTTTTCTTTCCTAATATCCTTTTTTACCTGTCTTGATAGATTCTAATAGTAAGCAAGTAGGTGAATTTCGCCTTTCCTAATTTTTCTATATATTCCGCTCTTTTGTCCTAGAAGATCTAATAGTCTATTATTCATCCATTTGGGTTGGTTCTGTGTTGATCTAAATTTTCTTTTGGAGATATATTTATTTTGTGCATTGAATACCGACTCGATAAAACTATCTTATGTATCTACCAAGGTTGACGTCTCTTCCTGACTTAAGATGACAGGTGCCTGAGAAGGGGTACACTCATTTGGACACCTGGATCGACTTAATTTTTTGACCATAGGGTCCGCTAATAGGGCTCTTCTTAACTCACCATAATTGGCTTTTCTGAAGTCAGGTATTAATGTTGTATTCTCTCTGGTATTACCTTTCCATTGTATATAAAAATACACAGAATTGTGGTCACTATTTCCTAGGTGGTCCCCTATCTCTACATTATTTACCATATGTTCATTGTTACTGAAAACTAAATCGAGAATATTATTACCTCTAGTCGGCGTATCTATGAATTGAAATTAAAAACTATCTTGTACTACCTCTATAAACTCCTCAGAATCAGAGTCTCCTATTTGATGCTGCCAATCTATATTCGGAAAATTAAAATCCCCCATAATGCACACATTGCTAAACCTTGATGCCATTTTAATTTCCTCCCATAATGACGTTCCGTCATTTCTACTCATATTTGGCGGTCTATACATAACTTCAATAACTATGGTCTCACTACCTTCGTTAACCTCTAACCAAACACTTTCATTATCGTTATTTAGTCTAATACCTGATTTAATACAGCTTTTTAATGTACTCCTGACAAACACTGCTATACCGCCACCCCTCTTACTTGTTCGGTCATATTTAAACAAACTATATCCTGGGATATCAAATTCTGGTAAAAAATGCCTGGTTTCTGTATTAATCCAAGTTTCAGTTAGCGCTATTATGTCTATATTTTCTTTGGTAACAAGGGCTCTAAGTTCGTTCATTTTGTTACATAGACTCCTACAGTTTGTGTAATATATTCTCAATTTGCTTCTTTTCTTTATACCTAATTTACCTTTATTTCTAACGACATTTCCATCTTCCGTTGCACCATCACTACTATCATTAGCAATATAGTTATCATTTTTAGCATGAGACTGAATATCCTTATCGCTTTCGCCTGACGCTAAAATTGTTCCATTTAACCTCTCATTTACACTCTCAATATTTCTGTTCAAAACTCCACAACCACCCTATCTAAAGAACTAGCTAATGTGGAAACCCCTAACCGTGAAAGATGAACCCCATCCCTTGCATACATCCCATCTCTCCCATAGAAACTATCCCAGTTATCAATGAATGGTATTGCTTTTTCTTTCCAATATTTCTCCAACCGGCAATTGACACCAATCGCCCTGGATGTCCATTCCTTGGGAACTCCTCTTCTGGGTAGGATACAATGTACTACAGGGATCCCTCCCTTCATCCTAACCTTATCTAACACATCCCGATACTGCTGCAGCAGTTCCTCACTTCTACCCTTACCAACATCGTTACTCCCGGCACTGAGACAGATAATGGGGTTATCACCACTATCTTCCAAGATGTGGTCCATCTTCTCTAAAACCCTCCCAACTCCATGGCCAGGCAGACACACAACCTTCCTAAGTTTAGTGCGGGTAGCCCTAACTAAATTTCTTACCATGGAGTCGCCCACACTCGACACAGACTTACCTTCTCGGGACACAGACTTACCTTTCCCTCGGGAGGATCCAGCAGCTGTAGCTGGAGAACCCCCGGTGGTGGCAGAAGCTCCCTTGGTGGTGGTGGTGGTGGGGATGGTGGTGGTGGTAGGTAGCACAGCATCAGCGGTTGGAGCTGAGTCGGCGGCAGGCACTTCGGCTAACCCTCCCTTATCCTGACTATTTATACGAAAAGACCTGAACCCCACCTTAAACCATCTAGCTCCAAAGCGTACAAACGTGCGATAGGACGAACAGTAGTTCCAGTGGCTGTCTTTTAAAACAACGTCACCAACAATGCTAGCAGATATTCACTAATCCACCGTTTCCTAAAATCCTCGATTATCCTGGATATATACTGGTATCTCTTAGACACCGCTACCGCAGAGTACAACGAGGGATCCTCTAACTCTACTATGGACTGAAAATCAGATGGAAACGCAGTCAATTTTCACTAAGAATGAGTTGAGGGAATGAACGACGGGCACAAAACCGTCTAAACGCCAGCATAAATTCTTCGCTAGACACATAGTTCTAGGTGTACCGCTCGAGACGTCGCACAGGTAAACCCCTCGTCTTCAATGAAGGTTCTACGTGCTTTACACGGCATTCAGGTAGAGGTGGAGCTGGTCCAGTTGCATATGGTTTACCCTTTAGTCTCTGGCATATTACACACTTTCTCACTACGCGTCGAGCTACTTGTCGAACTCTGGGTATCCACCATATGAGACGTTGATAATATGACATGTGTTTTACTTCCCTATGTGCACGTATGATCAATAGATCAGTAACGTGATGTCTTGTTGGCATAAGTATAGGTCGGTTTGTGCCGTCTGGTACACCCGACCACTTCAGGCGACCCTCCACCTGATGAGGCCATTGTCTAGGTGCAACCTTAGTTGACGCACTATATTAGGCATTAATGTCTTATTCGAGCCTTTCAAGGATTCTAATTCATTGGAAAAGGTTTCTACTTGAACCCATTTGATCAAAGTTACTCAGCTGCTTTAAATTCACGAGCATCAATGTTGTGACCCCTGTTGCAGAGTTGGCCCGTTACTTTAAGCTTAAGATTGGATACATATCGCAACACCCAAGCTACAACTCTGACTAGTTTATTATAGTCACCGAATCTTGCCCACTTTATGATAGGACCCGGTGGCTCATTTGGTTGGGCTGTAACTGCCACTGTTTCCAGTGGCAGAAGTCCCTCACCAACAGCATGCCATATCGTCCATTCACTTTCATGGAGCAGCCACTTTGGACCATGCCACCACAATTCGGACTTCATTAACTGGCTAGCCGTTATACCCCTAGTTATGAGATCACTAGGGTTTTCCTTTGTATTTACATAATGATAAGCAACGTCTGGCAAAAGGGCTCTAATCTCATCTACCCTATGCCGCACATAAACTGGCAGAGACTTCTTGCTATGTATCCAGTTGAGTGCGACCTGACTATCGCACCATACGTGAACGATTTCAATATTTAATTCGCTCTCGTATGCTGCGCGTACATGTTGCACCAGACGTGCTAATAGCAGCATGGCAGTCAATTCCATTTTAGGGATAGTTACCTTCTTAACCGGGGCTACTTTGGCCCGGGCTGTAACTAAATGTGCCCCAAATGAAGTAACAACATATATGGCTACCCCGTATGCCGTGGCGCTAGCATCGCAAAACGTGTGTAACGTAACGTCACCGAACGCCGCCACTTTACGAGGTATAGGTTTAGTACATAGGATGGCATATTCATTCAACAACAATGTCCCTTGGTCATTCAGGTCCTCGGGCAAACTGTCATCCCATCCTATTTTACGTCTCCAAACTTCCTGCATTAGAATCCTAGCTCTTATGGTAACAGGTAATGCTAGACCCAAAGGATCAAAAAATTGCGCAACTTTGCTCAACAGACTTCTTTTTGTGTGCGCTCCTGTCTGCTGAGCAAAAGACCTTGTTTGAAAAGTTAGTATGTCATGTTTAGGTTGCCAGATCATCCCCAAATTTCTGGACTTTTCCTGGTTAAGAGATGCCGTACCATCCACCTGTATTAAACTCTGAAGATCTTCACTATTAGTAACCCACTCGCGGAGAAATAGATGTGCATCCGCAAACAATCTGCGTGCTTGCCAGTATGCATACAACAAATCATCTTGACTATCGCTAGTACCCTGCAAATTGTCAATGTATAATCCGCGAGATAGTTTACTTGTGTCCTCATGAGTGTCAGCTAGATGTTTTCTGATTGTGGCATTTAACAAAAACTGCGAGCAAGTGGCCCCAAAGAGTACAACCCGAAAACGGTATATTATGATGGGACTTTCAGAGTCGCTAATGTCGCTGAACCAAAGAAAGCGGGTAACATCTCTATCTTCCCCCTTTAGCTTGACCATCAAGAATGCTTTCTCGATGTCACTGGTATAGGCGTACTTTCCCAGCCTAAACCGCAATAGATGTTGGGACAGGTCCGACACCATGGACGGACCTGTCAACAGGCAGTCATTCAGACTGGGTTGTTGACCTTGGTGGGCAGAACAGTCATACACCACCCGTATTGGTGTGGTGATGCTGTCTTTCTTTACCCCATGATGGGCCAGATAGTGAACCCTACCCTTCTTACACGGTTCCTTGACATCGACTCTCTCAATAAAACCCCTATCCTCATAACTCCGAAATACATCGTCATACGCCTGGCGCGTGCTCGGTTCGTTAGACAATTTCCGCTGCAATGCGCGCAAGCGACCTAATGCCAAACCATAGTTGGTAGGCAGGCTTATCTCACTGTTCTTCCAGGGTAAACTAACTTTATATTGCTTGTCTGAGGCACAGTAGCACACAGACTCGTCAAACCTTTGTAGCGCAACTTCCGAGTCATAATCAGTCTCCATAGGATTAATGCCTATGTGATCCAATCTCCACAGTCGTTCCAGGTCGAACTCGGCAGCCATCTTAGGGTCACTAGGTTGGGAATCCTCCCTTCCCAACTCCTCTGCCGCGGTTACATTGACTCTATATATCGAGACCGTGTCGACCAGGACCTTTGACTGTGTAGTATGCACCTTTCCGCTCATGCAGTATCCAAATTTAGTGGGGATTAAAATTACACCACACATCTTTTTAAATCCAGGGTATACTACTTCATAATAATGATCCACACCAAGTAGAACATGCACCTCACTCTGATTTCCCATGGGATCTGACAAGTTAACCCCTTTGCTACGTAATGCGTGTTCCACCTTCTTCACACCCACAGATACATATTCTGGTAGGGTGTCTACTACGATACAAGTCATAAAGTACCGGTTTTTACGATAGAAATATGAAATCTCCGCTATCTCGTAGTCTTGTTTATCAGTAACCCCTGTGAAGCCCTGTAATCGAAGAGTCTCAGCCCCTACGATTCGGTGCTTCAATCCCACTAGTACGGACCTCTTTATAAAGGAACGTTGAGATCCTTGATCTAGAAGTACCCGACAAACTTTGTTAATGTCATTACCTTCCATGGGAATCTGTATTGTGGGCAATATAGTGGTGTCTTGCGTGCTACCTAGTGCCACAGTTGTAGTACCCTCATTTTTGACGTCTTTGACTTTATCTGCAGTAGGACACAACTTATCAAAGTGATGTCCTTTGCAGTGCCGACAGGGCCTTAAGTATGTAGCAGTACATTGTCCCTGCTTACCATGTTCCCCACTTAGACAACCTACACATAGCTTCAATCTTCTCGCCTGTGCTAGTTTTGTCTCATTTGTCGGGTATTTTACACAGAAACTCCATTTATGTTTGTTGTTACATAGCTTACATAGAATCTGAGCAGGTTTCTTATACACACCCTCTTTCTTTACTTTAGTCCCCACTGTCATGCTTACTGTTCCCCTCTTCTCCACATTCTCACTCCCTCCCGACACATACATTCTCCCTTTGTTCAACTGTAGATTATTGATCTCCTTACTGAACTGAGTTTTGAATTCCCCCAGCTCAAATGATCTTACCTTATCAAGTATTGCCATAGGAAGCTTCTGACGCAAGATAATGACTATCATTTCCTGCGTGGTAAGCCCTAGGGTATCTAGCGATCGAGTATGGCACTCCATATTTGCCCTGAAGTTTGTCAACTCATCAACCTTATACTGTGGTTCTGCGAGCCCCAACAAGGCAACGACATGGGCCATCTTCAACTGCTCTCTATCCCCGTATGTGGACTCTAATAAGTGTACCGCTTCAAGATAACTACCACCTACTACTGCAAAACCCTCTATTAAATGTATACGTCCCAAAAGCTAACGACTGGGTTAACTTGCCCCCAAATGTAGGAAGATTGAGCTTTGGGAGGTGTACAGTATGTTTTGGGTCAGCCCTTCTATGGGCCTCATTATCGCCTCCCTTCTTACTTGCGAAAGGCCTTGGCAAACCGCCAGGAGCCCAAATTATCGTACCGGTACTATCTTTTCCCTCACATTCGTCTCGAAAAGGAGAGAATGTATTTGTCACGCTCATACCTATTCTACTATCCTGCTTCTTGAGTGTGACTTTCCCACCCGTATTTTTAACAACCTGCCATGAATACAATTTTTCATCAACTTCCTCCCTTTTCCCCTTACTCGACATTATTTCCTCTTGGCTAAGCTTGAAAGCTAGATTTTCGTCTTTAATCAAATCCACTTCCCTCTGAAGTTTAACATTAACCTCCCTTAGAGCCAAGACCTCTTCCTTCACCACAACCATCTCTTCCCTTACCTGGAGAATAAGATGATGCAGATCAGTTAGAGACTCGCACTCCATACCTGCCATGATCCCAATAAGCTTAGCGAGGAGCAAGAAACTAAGTACAGAAAAACAAAAACAAGTAAACTAACAGCTAAAAACTGAGCTATAACACGAGTACACTGCCCCCAAACACAGGTAGGTGTGACTGGTCACTAAAGGTGACTGGTAAGTGGTCCGGGCAGGAGCTCAGATTAACACAACCTTCTCCTGTCACTGAATGAACTGAACTGAGTGTGACCATGATGTTAGGAAGGCCACGGAGTTATCCCGGAGGCTTCTTTTACAAAATTCTATCCAATCATTGGGGACGTAAGGATAGCCTTGTTGGAGGCTGTCCGCGCACGTCAGGACCTGAGAGTCTATATGGTGAAGAGGTTACAGGACGACATTGGCCACCGGGTAATTCTCTCACCTGTGTTAACATCTTCTTTGCTTTGCCCTGATACTTGGAAGGCTGTATACAATATGGTAGACAGCATGCAGCCGAGTACTCCCCAGGCTAGAAAGGAGCACTTCAAGTTTCCAAAACCGTACTCCAAGCCTAAGAGCAATGTCAAGTCCCAGCCGAGTGGTTCTAAGCCCTTTCAGGGCCCAAAGTCCCCCCCGGCGCAGGGAAGTACTCAGCTCAAACCTAAACAGGGAAAACAGTCAGGAAAGTGGTATAAGAATAAGTCACAACACAGATCTGGTCAGGGATCGACTCCTGCCAAAACCAGTCGTCTAACCCTACCCCACCACCATAAAAAAAGTAGTCACAGTAGAAACTCTCTCACTCCCGGGTCCTATCTAGGGCGGGTTTGATCCGAGGGTAGTTCCACCGGACAGTCCCAGTCAAGTAACTGGGTCTTTTCGGGCGTGTTACTGGACCTGGCCCCAGCGAAGTTGGGCCAGGTCAGTGGTACGCAAGGGCATCACCTGGCGGTGGCTCCGGCGACCTCGTTTACGTCAAAATCTAGAAGTCTATAATGTATCTTTAGAGGTGGAGTCACTAGTCCAGGAAATGATCACCAAGCGTATCATTGTCCAGGTCAATCCAACTTGCCCTGTTTTCACGTCCAGACTTTTTCTCGTACCAAAGAGGGACAGTATTCAGATGAGACCAGTCTTAGATCTATCTTGTTTGAATCGACACATTCACAACACATCGTTCAGGATGCTCACTGTGAATCACATCAGGCTAACACTTCCGCCGCAAGGTTGGATGTGCTCGTTAGACCTGACAGATGCCTATTGGCACGTCCTGGTAAACAAAAGGTTCCAAAAATTCCTCGCCTTGAGGATCAGGCAAGAGACTTATATCTTTCAAAGAATGCCATTCAGGTTGAACCTTGCACAGAGAATATTCACAAAATTAGTCCGGCAGGCCCTCATGCCGATGTTAAATCAGGGAATCAAGGTGTTGTGGTACCTAGACGACTGGCTGGTGGTGGCGGAGTAAGAGAGTCTATGCAAAATCCATGTCAATCAAATTATAAACCATGTACAATCCCTAGGGTTCAAGGTCAATTTGGCAAAGTCGCATTATTTTCCCACACGGGTAATTCAGTGGATAGGGCTGGTCTGGGACACAGCACATCTTACTCTCAGTCAGAGTGTGGACAACCACAACAGATTTCGAAAGAAATTGTTTCTGTTTCTCCACAGTCTGACTACCACGAGAAGGACATGGGAATCCCTGGTCGGCTCTCTCAATTGGATTCAACTAGCTGTAAAGTTGGGCCGATTGAAAGTAAAGAGATTAATCTTGGAAGGAAACAAACAATTCCTGCTGTTGCCGGCAGAAAAGTTGTGGAAAATCCTCCATTAATTCATGACTTACTGTCGGTCTGGGCGAGGAGAGAAACGTTGCACTCAATAATGACTTGGGCATCTCCCCCACCTACGGTATGGGTAGACACAGATGCTTTACGACAATAGGCTGGGGTTATCAGTCGAGCCTAGGCCATCAGGGTCAGGGTCTTTGGTCCAAAACCGATAATTTTCATATCAACGAGCAAGAGCCCTTTATTTTTCCTTCAAAACCACGGCTCCTCCTTGCGGGGGAAATCAATAGCGTTTCGAATGGACAATTTGAATGCGGTATCCTGCATTCAAAAGCAAGGGTCAGCGAGGTCTCGGAAGTTGCTATAGTTGTCAGAAGAGATTTTTGTTCTGGCCGAAGAGCTGAACATTCATCTCCATGCATCATACCTCCCAGGCGTAGCGAACGTCTGGGCAGACGCTCTGTCCAGGCGACAGAGCACCAAAGTAGAATGGGCAATCAAGCAAAACATCTTCAACCAGATGATTGCAGAGCCATACCGTCCACAAGTGGATCTTTTTGCGTCTAAGGAAAACCACAGGCTTCCTTTCTACCTAACCCGCCGTGACATGACTTCGGCAGGGGGTCCAGACGCATTATTGGAGGGCTGGAACAGGTGGAAATCCATCTATCTACTTCCGCCTCCAGACGCTTCACTCATGTGTCCGGTAGTTCACAAACTACGGGATTACCGGGGCTTAGTCTCGATGATCGCGCCTCTATGGCCGGCTCAGGTGTGGTACCACCAATTGAAAATGTGGTGCGAGAACCCGGTGTCACTCCCGCTCTCGTACTTCTACTTGGAGACAATTGGCCTCGCTGACTTTTGCCTTTTGGACATTGAAAATGCCAAATGGTTAACTCCATATGGAGCGAGCTTCACTAATAAATTTCTAAATCAGTATACTCTTTCTACCAGGCGACAGTATCAATCAATGGAAGTCTTTCACAACCTGGATATTAGAAACGGCGCATACTGACGCATCAGTACCTTTGGTATTCAAGTATTTGGAATATTTGTTTGAACAAAAGCGCCTTTCTGTAGTTACACTGAAGAATAATGTGTCTGCTATCAGAACCCCCTTTTATGACTTAACAGGGCTATCTATACCGCAGGCGGAGGAGAAAGGGTTGATGAGGGCATGTTTCAAGCTTTGCCCACCACACCCCGTCAGCTCATGCCTACCTGGTCACTTGACAAAGCATTGTCTTTGCTTCATTCGCACAAGTATAATCATGCGCCGGATTTTGACTCACTGTTAAAGAAGGCTGCATTCCTTATGGCTTTGGCCACAGGTAACAGGGTGTCTGAGCTGGCGGCGATGAGCATCGAACCTAATTGCCTCAGATTTGGGAGACTCAATGTTAATGTACAAACTGCTCCATCTTCCACTTTTATTGCTAAGAACGAACATAGCGATCATATTTTTTTCTGAATTTACAGTCCCGGCGCTCAAGCACCATGTATTATGCCCGGTTCAGGCTCTAATAAAGTTTATGAGGCTGTCACGGCCCCAGCAGCAGGGAGCGTTATGGGTCAATGTAGGTAAATGAGTCACAAGAAGAAAATTGGCTTCTTTTCTCATAGATGTAATTCGTGAAAGTAACCCCGGTGTAGTGGGAAGGGCCCACGACATCAGGAAATGGGCAGTTTCGTTAAGTTTCTTGCATAATTATTCCATTGATGACATAGCCAACACTAAGTTGTGGGCTTCCAATCATACTTTCCTGACTCGATACCTATCTGTGGCCTTGGATAAACCAAAATTTACCTGTGTGGCCTTGCGCCAGCGGGTCTAGTTGATCTGTGTGCTACTAAGTTTAAGAGTAATCTTAATGGAGAAAAGGAGGGGGGGGGGGGGGAGGGGTACTGGAGAGCCAAAGACCCCTAGATCCTCCGCCGGACAATGTGATAAGTTCACGAGCTGTGATACTTGATAAGTCGAACTGGTAATACAGTTAAAAAAAAATGTTTTTTGTAAGATATCTGTAATAGTTACACTATAGGATATTAAATGTAAGTTGTACAAAATATCGCATATGTACAAATTCATTTTAAGGACAAAGTATATGATCAAATGATTTATTTGTTCCTTTAAATGTTGGACAAGAATAAAATACATTCTTGGGAAATATTGTTTTATTGAATCTCAATGTGATATTCTTTAACATATGTACCTGTATGGTTACTTATAAGCAGAACTTCTTCGAAGCAACGCACTTCTTTTCTTTCAATTTTTTCTAGTATTGTATGTACACAATAAAATTTAAGATTGTTTTATGGTGGTTTTTCTCTACCTTTATTTGTTTATTAGTAGTTCAGATATTGTCAGGAATGTCCCCCTCCAGTCTTGAGATATCAGGCATATCGTCAATGATGGAGGGGCCACTAATAAATTATAGGTTTGAGCCCCGGAGGGAAGAATGAAAACTTAATATTTAGTAGTGGCCCCGAAATCATTGACGATGTAGGGCCCTCCCTTCCATCCCCTTCCCATTCGTTGATGCCTTAAGTTTAATCTTGATATATCAGTGAAAAAGGAATGACACTACCTGGTTCAGCGTCTCAGATAGAATCCACAAAAGACATCTACGAGTTGGAAAGCTCTGTTATAACAATTCTTAAGTTAATTTTTAATTTACATTTTTACAAAGTTTTTTCGTAGTGAGTACCCAATCATAAAGACGATTCCATAAGAGAAGTAGCGTTGCACTTATGATGTTAGTACTCTTTCCCCTGCGGCGGGTGTTTCAAACAGGCTGACCGCGGGTGTTTGAAAGAGATCTATTTTTTAATAGGCATATCGTCAATGATTTCGGGGCCACTACTAAATATTAGGTTTTCATTCTTCCCTCCGGGACTCAAACCTATAGTTGTATCCTCAGGAAAAGCTGTTATCGCCAGCTGACTCAACTGACTGATTGTGCTGTATAAATTTCCTGTATATTTAAACTCATGAAAGTAACAGTCCGCTATGGTTTGACCCAGTGCTGGGTCGATAGCTAATTTTGTATAGCTCTCAAACTGTGCCCAGGTCAACCCTGGAGTGTCACGCACATACCCTGATACCTTAGCTGAGTATTTCCCCAACTTCATAACCACAGTATAGATCTTGGACATTTCGTCGTCCCTGAACGTAATGTCCAGGACCACTTTGACAACTTCCAAATAAGTGTTAATGTCATGCTCCTCTGTTTTGAACGCAATAATATCGAGTGTCTTAGCCGCCATAATGAATTTTGCGTCCGAAGATGATTGAGTAACAACAAATTAAAAGCACAATAAAGCTGATATGCTGGATTGAGACACCGCTACCGCCAGTGTTATGCCGGGTTGTAATCCAACTCGCTTTGTTATGTATTCTTTAACCCTTAACTGTCGGCGCACAACATAAGTCGAGTTAAATAAAGCTGGACTATGTGGCGGCGCTCGACATAGGTCGTGTGGCAATTTCAGCACGTAATGTTGCTGAGAGAGAGAGACAAGTGGTGGCAGGAGAGTAGCGAGAGTATGACTGCTCCAGACCACCGCGGCGAACCTACTGACACGAATCCCACCTCCTCCCTCCCTCTCTCACTCGCTATATACGGAATTGTATGGGGAAAGTGCCTAATTACATGCTTTTTGCACTCGCGTTGCACGGTTGTTGCAAGAAAACTAGCCATCATAAAAGGATCGTTATGGTGTCATTCGAAAGCTCTGTTTATGCCCTTTCAGGGATAGATACTTGTTTTACGTTCTGGGTCTTATTTAGGCATGAAAATGATCACGTAAACAGCCCTATTTTGGCTAAAAACACCCCGCTGGGCGGTACATATAAATAAACCGCCTAGGCCGCTAATAAGGTGTTAATAATCCGGGTTTCGAATACTCAGAATTAGATAATACTAAACAGGAACATATCTCGCTTGATCAATGTTACTTTTAGATTACTCAATCACTCTCCCAAACACAATAAACACAGGGAATAATTACACTCCTATTTATTATGTAAACATAGGTACAGGAAATGGGGTATCAAAACCTCTACTATAATGAGTAGGATTCCAATATAAACACAATGTGACTTGAATAAGTTTTAATCTTTAGTGAAATAATTTTGTCACTTACAAAGCATCAAATAAGAAATACACAATTACATAAAATAAATACACAAATACACATACTGATGACAATATCTATACGGGTCAAGTGTATAACGCGAGGTATAATAACTGCTAGGTATGGCAACTGAGCTCAACTACTCAGCTGCGCATAGGTCTGTGCGGCGTGAAAAACAAATAATGCTGCGCTCAGGTGTACGCTCAAAGGTACCGCTCACAGGGGTACAGGTCAGTCAGACTGAGGTCAAGTTAAATAAAGTTTCGATTTAGTGCAACGTTAAATCGAGTTTAGAAGATATGAACTTCGCTTTATTCTAGAGAGAATGATAATTTAGATATGAATTTAACTATCAAAGGATTATTGTGAATAATCTCTCACACGATACACAAAAAATAAAGTCAATCGTAAATGAGTTAAAATTACACGGAGTAAGGGAATCCGATTCACAGTAAATATAGTGAATAAATTATAGCGGCACAATAGCTATAGACAAGTATGTTTGAATGAATTAACAAACTACTGAATGGAACGTAGAACGAAGTAGCGCTTTATTATAGCTTTAATGAGAGCTATAATGACTTAGATACAGAACAAAGTAGTAACTTAATAAATAGCCAAAAATTATGGCATCAGAAGGAGTTTGAATAAATTAACAAACTGCTGAATGGAACGCAGAAATAAGTAGCGCTTTACTATAACTTTAATAATAGTTATAATGATTTAATTACAGAACAAAGTAGTAACATATCAGTAACCAGAAATAAAGGCTTGATGAATATAGGAATGTATAATCTAAATTCCTAAATCGGTGGTGAAAGAATTACATAGCCCGGGTAACGCATATGATTAGATTATTCACAAGAACTAATACAACTTAGATATCTTGAACACAGAATCATTCTAACTCAACGGACGGGTTCTTTACTTTCAGCGGTGGCGACTTTATACACTAAGTATTCTCTTGTTATAATTGGACGTAATACGGTCCTGAGTTTAGGAGTTAAGTTTAGGATTTAAGTTTTAAGAAGGAAAATAGCCCTCGTTATACACTTCACTTCGACTTGGACACCCAATGAATAATAACAATAGAATAAAATCTGAGAGCATTCACTAAGTATCACATATAATATCGGCTATGTAACGTAGGTAAAAATAATTGAACAAATGCTTGAACACGAATTACATAGACTTATAAAATCACTGCAGAGATCGAAGTTTGATAAATCGCACACGTGTACTAAATTGACAAGGGGAGTCCTAGAAGCGGATCTCTACGAAAAAGTTAAATTGAACACTCGCATATTTTATATTACCTTCACAATAATTCCCAAGACTTGTAAACGCAGAGACATTTAGGGTATGGGTGTAGAGGAGAAGTAATTTCCATGAGAGAGAATCTGGACGACGTAGGACTCTTAGTTCTTCCTCCGGCTGTACGTCAAAGGTTGCTCCTGGCTCCTCTAACTCACCCTCGTTCACCACCCTAGTTGAACTTTACTATAGGGACAGGCTTGTCCTATAGAAAAGCATAGCCAACACTGTTCTCTACCCACTAAAAGCTGAACCAGTGGAAGGTATTACCCGTGTTTGCATACCTTCCCTCGATTTCAGTCAGGCTATATATGGATGATAATTTTAACTCAATATGACCTATCTCAGAATAGTAGGGACATGGGAATTTCATTCTTTTCCTTATTGTGAAGGCAATCATTATTATAAAAATACACTTACCCTAATAATACATGTACAAGGTTATTCTCTATATCTTAAGATTATACTCTTTATATAAAAGACTTGCATGGCTGCATGATAAATGTTTTTCTTTGATTCACTCTTCCTGACTTTTTCTATATTGCAGGCCATGCTTTTGTTCCTCCTAATTCCTTTTCTATTATTTCCACTCCTCAAGTGAGGTACTGCAGAGGTGATTCTCTTAGTTCCATCTGTAGAGGTATTGTACTGGATCTTTATGCGGAATTAGCATAAATTCTTCTTCGTCGTATTCCAAATCCGGCTGCTGTTGAGTGCCTGTCTTTTGTGTTTGTCTCAGGCTCTGCAATTGGCTGGACAGGGATCTCTGTGATTGGTCCGGGTTCGAACTTCTAGTAGGCCCCGGATGTGATGACCTTTGGCGGGTAGACTGTCCTATCTATACCTGCAGGGAATAGAGCATGGGTATATCTTCCTCGTTGGGTAGACTGTATTATTTCTGCAGGTATTAGAGCACGGGAGACTCGGGGAAACTGTGTGGTTTCTCTTTCCACCCTCTGCTGTGCCTTCTTCCTTGTCCTTTTGCTCTCCTTCACTTCATCTATTTTGACTCTTGTAGGTTGTTCATTTCCCTGCTTTGTTAGGACCTCTGCGGGGGTTGCTTTGCCCCTGGTATGCAACCCCGTCATCTCAGTTTTTGTCACACGGTAAAATTGAGAGCAGAGACATAGGGATATTAGTGGAAGTGAAGATGGGTGGTAACAAGTAGACTATAAATATAATGTTAGTGGTAGTATGTTTAGGCCTATGTGAACTGTTGTAATTGGAGGTGATTGTGGGAGTATACTTATTGGTGATTGTGGGAATATGATTAGTGGATGCTTGTTTGCGTGGCTTAAAAATAGTATTTGTGTGTTATTGTATATAATTGATGGAGTAAGTAGATATACTATAGTTTGTTGATGACAGTGTGTTTGTGTATACTGTATATATGTTGTGGATGTGTGTGCGAGTATTATAGGTGGAAGTAGTGCATATAAGTGAACATTGTTAAAACGAATATTTGTATATCTAGTAAGTAATTGTTACTCTTATATTCGTTGGTGTGGGTGTTCATTTCTGTTGTTGTTCGTGATAGTTATGTTGTCAGTATTGTAGTCATTATGTTTCTAAGAGTGATTTTATAATTGTGTGTTTGTGCTTGTTGTTGTATACTTTTTAAAAGTTAATGGATTTTCCGAGTATAAATGCTAATGTTGATTTGTGTCTGCGATTATTGTTGATTAGTATTGATAGGGGTGGTGATAGTTTAATCATGGTGGTTTGTAAAGGTGTGTCTGTGTGACAATTTTTGCCTGAATGTTTGTGTAATAATTTATTGGTGTCTGACGTACTTTTAGTTAGTGACTATTAGATGTGTGATAATTTTTGTTTTGTGGATATGTCTATGATCATTGCTGTTAGTGGCTGTATACAGGGTGCACCAGGATTTTTTAGATACCGGTACTTTCAGAAATGAAAGAGTTTGCCATTCTGAAGAAAAACAAATCTATAAACATAGGTTTTTGGGTTTAATTTTGCAACTATGGCCTCTTAAAGTCGGTATTTTTTTGCGATTTTCGTCCTTTCAGTTCCATTTTTCCTCCAAATGAAAGGGATAGGAAACCCAAGTTGTGCATGGTGTAAATACTTTAGAAGAACACCATAAACCCCTTATAAACTACTTAACACTCAACGAGCGGCCTAGGCGGTATATTTGACCGTGCCGGCATGCCCAGCGTTTTTTTTATTACCATAAATGCAGTTGTTTCCGTGCTCTTTTTCATGCATAAACAAGAGCCAGAGCGAAATACAAGTATGTATCCCTGAAAGGGCGATAAATGAGCTTTCCAATGACACCAGAACCATCCTTCTACGATCATTGGATGTCTTGCAACGATCGTGCAACCGAAGGGCAAAATCGCTAAAATACGGTCATTTCCTTACATTATTACGTGTGAAACGAGTGAGAGAGGGTGGAGTAGGGTGCAGTACATCTCAGTAGCTCCACGGCCACCGTGGCGAGCGGTTATGAGGTAACCTACGCTCCTCCCACCGCTCCTCTCTCTCTCAGAGCACATTACGTGCTCAAAATTGCATGCGACTATAGCCGGGCCCCGCCACATAGGCCTCATTTATTTCACTCTACTATAGCCGGGCGCCGACAGTTAAGGGTTAAATGTTTCCACATTCTTACATAAGAGTGGATTAAGAATAACGAATACGCACAAACTGCCGAATTCTAACGACCATATTTGCTCAAATATGTAGTAAGAATCTCATGTTTATAGAGTTCTTAAAGCTCAGATTTACATTATTTCCTTTGTGGAAGTATATAGGGGGAAAACATTGCGAGACACCCTATATTTGTGTATCTTTGTTTCACTTTGTTTGTTTTTGATAGAGTACTCAAAGCGAATTAATTGATAAACCTTCCACTGACCCTAAATTCCCTGGATCGTGGTATAGAAGGAAACAGAACACAACGAAAGAGGAGGTACTTAAAAGGAGGGTGAGCTGGGTCGAGAGCAAAGCTAGTGTGGGGCGTGGAAGAGCACTTATTTTGGACAGCTGTCCGGCAGACTTGTTGTATATAGACCTTGGGTCCAGCTTGCCTCAGGAGATGTCCATACCACTCTGTCACCATCCATCTATCTAGGGGTACCTCTCATTTACCAGTTGCCACCAGAGGACCATCTCATTCCCTTTAGTAATGGCCCCAGTATGCTGATCAGTGTCCGCTGGGGTGGAGCTGCTGCATGCTACCGTCCTCATATATCTTTTCTCACTTATTAAGGTGACACTACTTCTCATTTGTCGAACATTAATTCTCATATTTGGCACTTGACCAACACTCGGTTCTCCATTCCGAGTCCTCCCTGAAGCATTTGTCTTGTCCGCATCACCAGCACAGCTATCCGATCTCACTTCACTCGCATCTTTGCCGACAATTGCCTTCTCCCATATCTTCTCAGTATCCTTATTCTCACGACTCGTCATGCTCAAGCTCGACTATACTGCTTTTGCATAATCTAGACCCAGTGCTTCATTTTGCTTTATAAGTTGAATAGACGAGTAGTAGTGATGATGGTGATAGTATTATTGATGATGGTATTTCTAGTGATGATGGTAACCCATCGTAGAGTTGGGCATGCCGTTTTGATTTTTGGGAAAATTGCATGTCTACTTTATTTTAATTATTTGTTCATTTATTTATCAACGCTGCGTAAGCAGAGTGATATCTTCCCTCCGTATAGTCGACCAAAATATCTGTTATCGTCGTTGTCATCATCCGTCTGTCCCGAAACTGCTCCTAGACCGATTAACGGATTTTCACCAAACTTCACACATACATTCGGTGGATCATTGCAACGGTGAATCAATTTTTTTGTATTTAATTCGCTGAATAGTTATGGTCCTACGACAAAAATATGGTTTAATCGCACATACCTCTCCCAGGGGCCTGCCCCCCGAAGGATCTCCCCCCTCCACCCCGCAATGCCCCCCCTTCCACCCATAGGGGTCGCGTCGTATTGTAATCCTATCCACTCATATGCTGACAACTCTACTTTATACTGCCTTGATGGTGTAAGTGTTAGACTGTTTAAAATCTGTATGTAGTAACCTAGGTTCGAATCCCGGTAGATCACATGCTTGCTTTCATTAGTTTCATTGGGAGGTGTTTGGTGTTGGAGTGTAATTAACAAAAATAGATTATACTATTCAACTAGTTTTCCAGAACACCTCAGAAAGCAATCCCTCAAAATCAAACGTGATGAAGCCATAGAACAATATCTTCTGATCTAACTACCATTACCAATTGGGGCAGAGAAAACCTTGTTGCTTTCAATGCTTCCAAAACTAAATTTCTCCATTTATCTACCCGTAGAGAGCTCCCAGAGAACTATCCCTTATACTTCAACAATACAAAAATCAACCCTTCATCTTCTCTCAGTATTCTTGCTACAACAGCTACCCAGAAGCTGGGCGTTCTCCACAACCTCAAGGGGTTCTTTACCCCTGCAAAGTTTCTTGCTCTGTACAGGGGCACAGTGCGTCCTTGTATTGAGTATTGTTCGCATGTGTGGGGAGGATCCTCTCACACAGCACTTCTAGACAAAGTAAAAAACAAAGCCTTTATTCTCATTAATACCAGTCCAATCACCGACTATCATCACCACCATCTTACAATCATCATTACTACAGTTAACATCATCACTACTACTATAACCATCATCATTATTACTGTCACAAGTATTACCATCATGTACCCTACTATCACAATCATCACTACTACTGCCATCATCACCATTACTATGATCTTCATCATCACAACTATTGGCATCATCACTACAACTTTCACCATCATCACTACTACTCACCATCATCACTAATACTCACGCCATCATCACTACTGTCATCATTATCACTACAACTATCAACATTACTTATCACCATCATCACTACTATTATGACCATCATCACTACTACTAGTATTGTCACCATTATATCTACTACGGTCACCATCATATCTACTACTGTCATCATCATCACTACTGTAATCATCATCAATACAAATACAACCATCATCACTACTATTATCACCATTATCACTACTATCACCATCAATCCCACTATTACTACCATTACTTCTAATGCCAACTAAACTAACTTAACCTAGAAAATAAGTAGCGATATTTGTTCGCCCCCAGAACGAATGCGGTCTTAGTGTGTGAGCCTTGTCGACCCCCAGGGGTCGATATCGACCATCCAAGGGGTCAATGAATCGCCAGGGGTCGAAAGGGGGTCGATAAATGGCTAGGGGGTCTATTAATGGCTAGGTGAGGAACGTTTCAAAAGATGTAGACCCATCTCTATGTGAAAGGCTGAAAAGGTGTAAGAATGCTCTGTTCTATTTGGCAG
This sequence comes from Paralithodes platypus, assembly GCA_032716605.1. Taxonomy (NCBI): domain Eukaryota; kingdom Metazoa; phylum Arthropoda; class Malacostraca; order Decapoda; family Lithodidae; genus Paralithodes; species Paralithodes platypus. Next base: position 58,574,325 of record CM064487.1, on the reverse strand, counting down.
ACCTATATTCAAAGTTTAATGAGGTGCAGAAACGTCTGCAGGGTAAAGATGTTACCAGTATTCAGGATAGGACAATTCTACTGGGCTTCCAAGGCAAACTCGGCTGGTTTAAAGCGTCAATGGCACAGAGATTTTCAGTACTTTTCGAACTGAAAGCATTTCAGATGGTGACATAGAAACATACGCACACCTGGACAAATTGATTGAAGACTTTAAAGTGCGCTTTGAAGACCTGGAGAAAATGCAAGTGCCTGAATGAATTCTTACACCATTTGACTTGGAAATACAAAATGAAGACATAAACTCTACTAATATTATATTAAGGTACTACTATAGTTCCACATATTGATTGTATCATAATATGCATGTAATAAGTTTCTTTGTTCACAACATATTATATTATTCTTATTTTTAAATGTTTGGGGGTTGATGAATAATTTGAAACTTCATTAAGGGGTCAATGAGCTGAAGAGTTTGGGAATCCCTGGTCTAGGAGGATTTCCGGGACAGACGGACGACGACGACAGACTTTTTTTTCGGTGGTACCCACTATACGGGGGGGCGATACCAAACTCTGCTTACGCAGAGTTGATTAAATCCCTCCTTCCCCTTTAAATTATGCTGTTGGTAGTACTCACGGTGGTATAGGAGGTCGTCTGATGCTTACAGCGAGAGGGCTTTTAGCGGAATGGTCTGACAAGTTGGGTTATCCGCACAGTCTGACAAGTTGGGTGATCCACACAGTCTGACAAGTCAAGTAATCCACACAGTCTGACAAGTTGAGTTATCCGCACAGTCTGACAAGTTGGGTTATCCACACAGTCTGACAAGTTAAGTAATCCACACAGTCTGACAAGTTGGGTTATCCACACAGTCCAACAAGTTGGGTTATCCACACAGTCTGACACATTGGGTTATCCACACAGTCTGACAAGGTGGGTTATCCACACAGTCTGACAAGGTGGGTTATCCACACAGTCTGACAAGTTGGGTTATCCGCACAGTCTGACAAGTTGGGTTATCCGCACAGTCTGACAAGTTGGGTTATCCACACAGTCTGACAAGTTGGGTTATCCACACAGTCGGACAAGTTGGGTTATCCGCACAGTATGACAAGTTGGGTTATCCGCACAGTATGACAAGTTGGGTTATCCGCACAGTATGACTAGTTGGGTTATCCGCACAATCTGACAAGTTGGGTTATCCGCACAATCTGACAAGTTGGGTTATCCACACAATCTGACAAGTTGGGTTATCCACACAATCTGACAAGTTGGGTTATCCACACAGTCTGACAAGTTGGGTTATCCACACAGTCTGACAAGTTGGGTTATCCACACAGTATGACAAGTTGGGTTATCCACACAATCTGACAAGTTGGGTTATCCACACAGTATGACAAGTTGGGTTATCCGCTGGCTTTTGACGGTTGTTGTGAACGAGTATATGGGTATAGTGCTGATGGCAGCACACGGTAAACATTGTGATTGTGTTTTTCTTTTTTTGCATATTTAATTGTGTATCTAATCATTAATCTGTTGTTCTCAGTTTCCTCCCTATACCTCCATCAAGCTTAAATGAAAGAACAAACAAAAAGAAAGAAAATACTCCCAAGACTCCCTCTTTGAGATCAATTTGTGCATTTTCGGTTGAAAATATCCTTAGCTGAAGGCTGATTACTCCTAAATTCCAGGCTTGCTATCACTCACCAGGAAAGAAATAATGCCAAAATGGCACGAAAGGTCTTAAAACCGCCATGCGGATAACCCAACTTGTCATACTGTGTGGATAACCCAACTTGTCAGATTGTGCGGATAACCCAACTTGTCAGATTGTGCGGATAACCCAACTTGTCATACTGTGCGGATAACCCAACTTGTCAGACTGTGTGGATAACCCAACTTGTCAGACTGTGTGGATAGCCCAACTTGTCAGACTGTGTGGATAACCCAACTTGTCAGACTGTGTGGATAACCCAACTTGTCAGACTGTGCGGATAACCCAACTTGTCAGACTGTGCGGATAACCCAACTTGTCAGACTGTGTGGATAACCCAACGTGTCAGACTGTGTGGATAACCCAACTTGTTGGACTGTGTGGATAACCCAACTTGTCAGACTGTGTGGATTACTTAACTTTTCAGACTGTGTGGATAACCCAACATGTCAGACTGTGTGGATAACCCAAATTGTCAGACTGTGTGGATAACTCAAATTGTCAGACTGTGTGGATTACTTAACTTGTCAGACTGTGCGGATAACCCAACTTGTCAGACTGTGTGGATTACTTGACTTGTCAGACTGTGTGGATTACTTAACTTGTCAGACTGTGTGGATAACCCAACTTGTCAGACTGTGTGGATAACCCAACTTGTCAGACTGTGTGGATAACCCAACTTGTCAGACTGTGTGGATAACCCAACTTGTCAGACTGTGTGGATAACCCAACTTGTCAGACTGTGTGGATAACCCAACTTGTCAGACTGTGTGGATAACCCAACTTGTCAGACTGTGTGGATAACCCAACTTGTCAGACTGTGTGGATAACCCAACTTGTCAGACTGTGTGGATAACCCAACTTGTCAGACTGTGTGGATAACCCAACTTGTCAGACTGTGTGGATAACCCAACTTGTCAGACTGTGTGGATAACCCAACTTGTCAGACTGTGTGGATAACCCGACTTGTCAGACTGTGTGGATAACCCGACTTGTCAGACTGTGTGGATAACCCAACTTGTCAGACTGTGTGGATAACCCAACTTGTCAGACTGTGTGGATAACCCAACTTGTCAGACTGTGTGGATAACCCAACTTGTCAGACTGTGTGGATAACCCAACTTGTCAGACTGTGTGGATAACCCAACTTGTCAGACTGTGTGGATAACCCAACTTGTCAGACTGTGTGGATAACCCAACTTGTCAGACTGTGTGGATAACCCAACTTGTCAGACTGTGTGGATAACCCAACTTGTCAGACTGTGTGGATAACCCAACTTGTCAGACTGTGTGGATAACCCAACTTGTCAGACTGTGTGGATAACCCAACTTGTCAGACTGTGTGGATAACCCAACTTGTCAGACTGTGTGGATAACCCAACTTGTCAGACTGTGTGGATAACCCAACTTGTCAGACTGTGTGGATAACCCAACTTGTCAGACTGTGTGGATAACCCAACTTGTCAGACTGTGTGGATAACCCAACTTGTCAGACTGTGTGGATAACCCAACTTGTCAGACTGTGTGGATAACCCAACTTGTCAGACTGTGTGGATAACCCAACTTGTCAGACTGTGTGGATAACCCAACTTGTCAGACTGTGTGGATAACCCAACTTGTCAGACTGTGTGGATAACCCAACTTGTCAGACTGTGTGGATTACCCAACTTGTCAGACTGTGCGGATAACCCAACTTGTCAGACCATTCCGCTAAAAGCCCTCTCGCTGTAAGCATCAGACGACCTCCTATACCACCGTGAGTACTACCAACAGCATCATTTAAAGGGGAAAGGGGGATTTAATCAACTCTGCGTAAGCAGAGTTTGGTATCGCCCCCCCCGTATAGTGGGTACCACCGGAAAAAAGTCTGTCGTCGTCGTTTTCCGTCTGTCCCGGAACTCCTCCTAGATCAGTGATTCCCAAACTCTTCAGCCCGCAATGTGCCAGGTCCGTATATATACGGACTCGCCGAAAACAAATCGTAGCAGCTAAACGACTGTACCTATGGCTTTTATATTTCTACCACATGTACCTTACCCTTCTGGCTTCTTGCCACCACCAACACAACTCCCTCCCCCCACCCACTCGCTGACTATCGGTGGCCTCACAAGGAAACAAAAACGGAAAATCGGTGGTGGCGAAACGACTGCACCAATCGGTTCCATATGTGTGTGACAAGTCCCTTACCCTTCTGCCTTCCCCCCACCGCACCCCCAACCGCCTCCCACCACCCACTTCCAGCGTATCTGTACGAAGAAAAGGAAAACAGGAAAATCCGTGGTGGCGAAACTACCTCACCAATCGGCTTCATATTTGTAACACGAGTCAATTACGCTTCTACCTTCCCCCCCACCATCCCCCAAACCACCCTCCCACCACCCTCCTACCTATACGTTCCGATACCATAAAAGTCGATGATTTACTCTGAAAATTTCAGCTACATTCGGGACCATCGGGGTCCTGATTTCTGGCTAGAATGGACAAGGGGAGTGTTTTTTTTACCATTATCCTTCCTTTCTCACCCAACTTGATAGATTTAGCCAAAAAAATAAAAATAAAAAATCCTCTGGCACTGGCAGATGCATAGGGTCAATAATTGTCTGGCACTCTGTGGGTTAAATTAATGAAGTTTAAAATTATTCATCAACCCCCAAACATTTAAAAATAAGAATAATATAATATGATGTGAAAAAAGAAACGTATTACATGCATTTTATGATACAATAAATATGTGGAATTATAGTAGTGCCTTAATATTAGTAGAGTTTATGTCGGGTGGATGAGACTCATTAGCCTTGGTAGGAAACTCATCTAGGGGAGACAAGCTTATACAAATCCGGGTATATGGGACTCGTCAGCTTTGGTTGGCAACCTGTCTAGGGGAGTAAACCTGATACAAATCCGTACTGCTACTGATGATGACAGTAGATATACACTCCTGTCATTGTCACGTGCGTTAACTTCTCCTCGGCGAGATCTTCAGCCACGCATACAGGCTATTATAATTATTTACTATCTCATTGAATTTATATTCATTATTGTGACACTTGTAGTTCATTAAGATTTATATCTTCTATTTGCTGAATTAATGTGAAGTTATTCACATCTCATTTAATATCCTGATTTACATATAATTTTGTCGCTGTGTGTGTGCCTCCGCAGTAATTTTTATTTACCTCGCTTCGCTAGTTACCGCGCGTTTGCTATTTACCTTCAGGATATTAATTATTGTTTGAGACTTACCTCTGTGTTTATTTATATTGTGATTTACATAGTTGTTGTTGTTGTTGTTCCCCAGGCTGCCTGGCCGAACAGCCCCAAGGTCCCGAGCAAGGCCAAGGCCATAGAGCGCCCCCACAAAACCCTCCCTGCTTACCACTAACAAAACCCAGGTGACCGAAGCCACTCTAAGGCAGGGAGCGGAGGAAGGCGCGGAAACTCCCGGGAAACCAAAGCCCCACCCAAGGCCCTGTGCCCCTCAGCAATTATGAAGGGAAAGTTGAGGGGCAAGGGAAAAATGTGACGCTTTGGCTCCCAATCTGCCAACTTTTAGGTTGGCAGTAGGGAGGTCGATCCACGGAAAAGACGCCGTCACTTGAGATCTAGAAGATATACAAGTAAAAGGAACAGCCAGAGTAAGCTATGGGTATGGCAGAGATCGCTCAGCTCTCACTCTGATAGACCAGCCCATCACCACATGACTAGAACCCAATCCTCTCAGCATCAGCTAGGAAAGGCCCTAGAAAGCCGCCTTTGGCGGGGGGATAGCTCCCCTACTTCAACTCCTTTCGGAGTTGGGCACCCGCCCATAGTAATCTTGTGTAGCTCTACTTGTACTATTTCATGATTTCATGTTATCTATTCCTGTCTGAGAATTAATCAGGAATATTCATATTCATTAACTTACTATCATATGATGACATTGAGCTCATTATATATAGATGAGACTCAATCCAATCGGCTATACTTGTACCCTAGCTAATAAAGAAATAAAACTTTTGTACCGAAATTGTGTATTCTGTGACATTGGTGGTGATTGATATAAGATTTATGTATTAAAGTCAGTTGTGTACCAGTTGAGTATCTACAGTTCTGAGCTTTCCTAGGGTGGAAATAAAGAACTATTACAAAGCGTGCTAAATTATAATGTCGCATACATAAATAACGGCTACTCTAACTCTGACGTTGACAAAACCATAAAAAACACATTGAAAAATGGTACAATAATGAAGCCCCCAACACCACCAGCCCTGAAGACATCAAAACAAAAAAATCTATAAAAACTACATGTCCTCAGATCATAAAACTGACGAAACTGTCATAAGACATAATCCTGAAGAACGTCCAGCCCACCAACACTCACAGCAATAATAAACTAATAATATATTAAAATCTCCCAAAACCTCCCAACTTATTCTACGTAATCGCCCCGCCAAAGATAAGAAACAACTGAACCTGGACCATGTCGTGTGCCAACATGCTTGTACCCACGGGGACTGTGGACCCCGTACAACGTACATCGGCATGACCCAGACTTGCTGGAGTCGTCGTCTCACCCTCCACCTACAATCTGGCTCCATCAAAAACCACTACAACAGTCCTGACCACCCCAATTTAACCCGTAGAGCCCTTGAAACGAACACCGCCATACTATATAATGAGCCGGACCCTGGGCGCCTCCCCATCCTTGAAGCCATATACATACAATCATTCAACCCTACCCTCAACAGCCAGAACTTGGACCTCCAAATTCTCCCCACAGCGAGAAGATCTTACCCCTGCAAGAATCCGGATGGAAATGAACTTATTACTACTACCCCGAGCCAACGCCCACCTGACGATGCCCCCCTTCCCAGCCAGCCAATCAACAGACAAAGCGCATGCATAGCAGCAACCATCCAACCACATACGCTGACCACCGAGTAGCCCCGCCCACCTGTGCAGAATATGCGGCGTGTGATCCTAGCTTTTGCTATATATACCCCTGTTCTCCCCTTTAACTATCATTACCCACTTGTTTGAAGATGACTAATGTTATAGTCGAAACGTCACAACCTACTACAACTTCTACAACCCAGCAACCCACTGATAACTTCGGTTCCCTTCTGTACCTACTGAATGACCGACAACGCAAAATTGCACGAGAAATTGAGTCTCTGAATAAAAAAGCATATAATTGCTGAATATGCAGTTTTATTTAATCTAACATGCCTTCAAGAAAATATATAATGTATATATATATATATATACATATATACATATATATATTTTGTTACACAAGATCTTAAGGATTCATATGCAACCTATAACTTATCACCTGGTCCTGGTGTAAATTCCGATTTAAGACAATAAAGTAATTGTAAAGGCACAATAAGAGACAACGTTCATATAATTAAAATATAATGAAAGCAATTACAAAGTAAAAAGATTAAGTGATAAAATGTAATAAAATAAACTTAATTATTTATATCTGTTCAAGCGAAAACTTCTCGCTTCCTCTAAAAGTATCAGTGAATCAAAACCATCCTAATAATGAATACATAAAAACCTAGTGGAGCATTAATATAGTAAAGAAGCCAGTTTAACCGTTTACATAATAAATTATACTTATCACAAAGGATACGGATGCAACACACCCACAACCACCAGTAACACCACTCCAACCTTGACTGACTTTATTCTGCCGTAATTTCCTTACTTATAGCCTCCGAAAGTCCGATTCGAGGCATCGAACGGCAAATATCAAACAAAGTGAAACCTCGGAACTTCAGTTTCATCCAGCTCATAAAGCTTCAAAGCTCCATCTTTTCTACTGCACAAAGGCTTAATTCACAATAACCCCGTCTCGAAGCTTCTACTCCATTAATACTCCACAGAGGCACAGCTAAACAACTTGAATCAACATAGAAATATAATTAAATAACAAATACCGTAACAATATATATACAGTATATATATATATATATATATATATATATCTATCTATCTATTGCCTGATGCCGTGATCCCCGAAGGGGTGGCCACGAACGAACCGCCTCCATGCACCTCTGTCCCCAGTCAGTCGACGCCCCTCCCCCCAACCAGCACCGCCTTCGTTCATATACTTCCTCACTCCATCCTTCCACGTCTCTTTCGGTCTACCTCTCCCTCTCTGTCCCTCCACCTCGCTCTCGTACACCCTCTTAGTCATTCTCTCGCTTTCCATACGTTCCATATGGCCGAACCATCTCAAGTTGTTCCTTTACACACTTTCCAGCACATCTACCTCCACACCAGACCTCCTTCTTACTTCCTCATTAGTCTGTCTATCCCTCCATGTAACTCGGCACGCACTTCTTAAGTAATTCATTTCCACTGCTCTCACTCTTGGTCTGAATCTCTCAACCAACGTTCAGTGTCGGGATTACCACACTGTCATGCAAGGACTTCTTCACTTCCATACTGACCACCCTATTTTCTTGTTACTGCTCTCAGCGTTCCTACAACCCTCTTCCCCTGTTGTACCCTCTCCCGCACTTCTTCATCCATAGTCCCATCTTTACTCAACACACTGCCCAGATACTTAAAAGAGTTGACGATCTCCATAGCCTGACCATTCAGCTTCACCTCACACTCTGTGACTTCACCCCTTTCGAAGACCATAACATTGCTCTTCCCCGCATTTACCTTCAAATTCCGTTTTTCGCACACTGTTCCAAACTCATTTACCAGACCCTGCAACTCCCATTCATTATATATATATATATATATATATATATATATATATATATATATATATATATATATATATATATATATATATATATATATATATATACAGTATATACAGTATATATACAGTATATATAAAAAAAAAAAAAAGAATTGACAGGGCGCCAGGCAACATCTTTATTTTTTTAATTTTCGGCTAACCTTAAGCCATCATCAGGAACAACATTCCCTAAAAAGAAGTAATATACTAATAGAACAACGCAATTTGTAAAAAATAGGGTAAATGATTATCGAATCTATATAAGGTAAAACTTACTAAATACAAATAATCCTATATTAATATCTTACTGGATACACAATTAAATACAAACAATCCTATATTAATATCTTACTAGATACACAATTAAATTTCGAACACAAACCATAGTATAATGTTGGGTTTAAACATAAATACTTTTGCTTTAGTCATTGTGAGTGTTGTGGGTTTTTTTTTGTTAAATCTCTATATTGGGTTGAATTTCAGTCTCATTTGCTATGATAGATAAGATTGATTTGGACTTAGTTTATTGATAGGTTTTCATGTTTTTGGCTAAGATTATAATTTTGTATTTGGATTTTTGGTCAGGGGTTATGCAAGTTAATGCTAGTTATCGAAATATTATTACATATATTGTTTTCTTACTGATAAATCAAAGGTGTTAGATAAATTGGGAGATCGTTTCTTGATCCATTGTATGGTAGCCTGTGTTGTGACTTGGTTTGAATTTAAGAAAACAAAATTGTATTCAAAGGTTAAAATATTTGTTATAGTTCAATTGTGATGGTCTCTATTTTGCATTTCGGTATCTTCACTGGTTTTACATGGTTTGTGTACGAAATTTAATTGTATATCTAGTAAGATATTAATATAGGATTGTTTGTATTTAATTGTGTATCTAGTAAGATATTAATATAGGATTGTTTGTATTTAATTGTATATCTAGTAAGATATTAATATAGGATTGTTTGTATTTAATTGTATATCTAGTAAGATATTAATATAGGATTGTTTGTATTTAGTAAGTTTTACCTTATATAGATTCGATAATCATTTACCCTATTTTTTACAAATTGCGTTGTTCTATTAGTATATTACTTCTTTTTAGGGAATGTTGTTCCTGATGATGGCTTAAGGTTAGCCGAAAATTTGAAAAATAAAGATGTTGCCTGGCGCCCTGTCAATTCTTTTCCTTTTGATATGGAGGTTCAAGTGCCCAAAATCTACTGCTGCAGTACTCATAACTATATATATATATATATATATATATATAGAGAGAGAGAGAGAAAATTAAAGGATGGTTAAAAGGAAGAAAAAACAGATATTCTGCAGCATAGTTCAAAAGACCACTTGCAAGTTTCAGGCTATAAGGAAGTTAGAGGTTATGGACATTCAACGGAAAAATGAACAACTAGATTTGATTTGTTGTACATATATAATTATATATAACCCAATTCTACATACATTTAATCCATCAGCAACCTTCATTGCCATTGCCTTTCTGTTTAATATCGATGTTTACGGCTTCAACTTCACTGTGACGATGTGATTCACGCAACTTCCCTAGTCCGTCTCTGTCCCACCACATGATTAAAATAAACGGACAATATGTCTTTTAGGTCACGTATTGGATATATTTTTATAAGTGTTTTCTATAGCATTGTCTTACAGTATTAGTCACCGCAATATATTTCATTACCACTGCACATTAAAATAATTTTCATTAGACTCGGTGGGTTAAATAAGGGCCAGTGTAAGGCAGCCATTTTGAATCAGTTAAAAACTAATTTCTTTCAACTTTCCACCATATCTTTAGTATTGTGTCATCCTCTATATCAATGAGAAGACCAGTGGGGTTCTGGCTATGTTGTTAGGTTAGGATAATTACATTATATGGTGTTCTGTGGCCATGTATCAACATTGTTAAATAATGAGTAAAAATGCATTTGCAGAAGGAAGAACATCTTAACCCTTTCACATTTTTATGACGCAGAGGTTGCCAGATTAGCAATAATAAATAGAGTTCTCTCACTCTTATAAGTACCTCTCCAAAATTAGATTTCTGCCCAATGCTAACTCAAAGACAACTGCAGAGGTTGAAGTAACTAAACTAAAGCTTTCTAAATACCCCTGATGGTAACAAAGGTTTTAAAGTATCCCTAATAGACTCAAAATTGCGTCAAAAACGTGAGAGGGTTAAAACACACTAATCAACCAAAGAACTGATGAGTAAAAGACAAATATTAAAATAAACACATACGTGACCTAAAACACATATTGACCCATATGAAAATGTGTTTTAACCCTCGGCAAAACCTAATAATACATATGGTACTAAAATGTCTTTCGTAACAAGGTTGTTAATTCTCTCCTATAAACGGCACCGATTTGCTTGTGTTTACTGTATTATATCTACAATTGTATGTGTTCCATGTGGTATTTTATAGCTCTTAAGGTTCGAATATCACTGTAGATTTTCACATTATCGTATGAATTAAATATAGCCTATTGTTCTTTATTATTCCATATAAATTAATTAAACTATATAAGTTTTAGTAATGATAATGATAATGTGATAGGTGATATCAGAACCTTAAGAGCTATAAAATACCACATGGAACACATCAAGTTGTAGATATAATACATTAAACACAATCAAAGGAAGAAATTCCGTCACTGCCTATTTTAAATGTGTGATACCGGTTAGTAAATCATGACCTGTGATTGGCTAATCTGTGTGAGCCCGTCAGTCAGTCTCATTTCTCGCTTACTTCTTGCGTTTATCATTTTATTGTTTCGCTTGTGTTTACTTTATGATATATAGGTTAATATTGTGTTTCATGTGATATTTAAGAGCTCTTTAGATTCGGATAAGACTATAATTTATTAATTAATCATTACAATTACTAAATGATATAGATAGAATGAAGAAAGAATGGAGTATAGGTACTAGGGACATATAGTATTATTACTAGGTGTTAGGTGAGGGTTAATTTTGTATCCCACGTACTGGGTACTAGGGATGTATACTAGGTGTTAGGTGAGGGTTAGTTTTGTATCGCACGTACTAAGTACTAGCCAAGGTGTTAGGTGAGGGTTAGTTTTGTATCGCACCAGTACTAGGGACATATATACTAGGTGTTAGGTGAGGGTTAGTTTTGTATCTCACGTACTAAGTACTAGGGACATATATACTAGGTGTTATAGGGTTACCTAGTATATACTAGGTGTTAGGTGAGGGTTTATTTTGTATCCCACGTACTGGGTACTAGGGATGTATACTAGGTGTTAGGTGAGGGTTAGTTTTGTATCGCACGTACTAAGTACTAGGGACATATATACTAGGTGTTAGGTGAGGGTTAGTTTTGTATCGCACGTACTAAGTACTAGGGACATATATACTAGGTGTTAGGTGAGGGTTAGTTTTGTATCGCACGTACTAAGTACTAGGGACATATATACTAGGTGTTAGGTGAGGGTTAGTTTTGTATCGCACGTACTAAGTACTAGGGACATATATACTAGGTGTTAGGTGAGGGTTAGTTTTGTATCGCACGTACTAAGTACTAGGGACATATATACTAGGTGTTAGGTGAGGGTTAGTTTTGTATCGCACGTACTAAGTACTAGGGACATATATACTAGGTGTTAGGTGAGGGTTAGTTTTGTATCGCACGTACTAAGTACTAGGGACATATATACTAGGTGTTAGGTGAGGGTTAGTTTTGTATCTCACGTACTGGGTACCAGGTACTAGGTGTTAGGTGAGGATTAGCTTTGTATCCCACGTACTGGGTCTAGGTTAGATTAGGTTAGTGTTACGCTAGCCAGCTGTTCAGAATGCTCTCGTACTCGCTAGCGCTCGCCAGGGCAGTGAAATGGGCTATGATAGTCATAGAGCGACCCTTTTTCTTTCATAGTGTTTAAGTTGTCACAGACAGTTTAGTGTTTGCCTTTATTCTTGTCTGTGACACCAAGAAGTATTTTATATCATTGATAGTGTTATAAGATACGCAGTGTGTTAGTTGCAATGAGAGAGATAACGGGGTGCGAGGTGTAGTGAGTGTGCGCGCGCTCCCTTCCTGGCCGGCCCGCTTGTCGGTGAGTGGCTGAACAGGGTCACGTGGGTTTTGTGTCCCTGTGACGTAGTGGCCTGTGGTTGGTTGCCGCCCTCCTAGCCCAGTGGACGGGCTCCTACCCTCCTGACTCCCGCAGAGCATGGCGCCGTGAGGTTGCATCTACATCCCTTTGCATTCTGTTCCCCAATAACCACCTATACTACTGTTTCTCTCTCTGAACTTCTTCTTTTCCATACTTCTATGCTTGGCAGTCAATTACCCATCCCTTCTGGCCCCTCGCAAGCGACATTCACTGTCTGCCAGTCGTATTACAATCTCCTGCTCTCAGATATTATTATGTACTAGCTTACCAAGGTTTAGAGTCATAGATTTCATACTGTAGGGTGCTTTTCAATATTGCTTGTTCTCCTCCATTATTTAATGCTAGACTGTGGTGGGTATCTGTTGTCGTTGTCAGTGTTGTGTATACGGCTCGCTACAGCCTATACGACTTTGACGATGCTGGGTAGCCTGGTGGCCAGCCCTTTTGGATATTTCCTTTGCGAGTGTAGCATTGTGCTGGCAGAGGGCTTTTGCCTACTCCTGCCAGTATATTGCTAGCTCTTTGCTTGACTTCTTGGGGAGCGTCAGGGCAGGACCAGGTACGAGAGACCTGGACTTACCAGGAGAGCCTCCCGGTCATTAACGTAAGATAGGGAGATATCCTTAAGGGTGGCACTAGGCTAGGAGCATGCTTGGCTCTACCTAGTTTCCCATACCCTGATACCACAGCTAGACTTTATTAATAGAGAAGACAATGCATACTTATTAACTCTTATCACGTGTGCTTTAGTATTATTCACGGTATTGTTATTGTTTAGCCTAGGTTGTTGCGCAGGGCACAACCGTTGGTGGCTGTTACTTTATTTAAGGAAGTACTGTTTTTGAGTTGCTGTTATTATTACTGTCACAGAGTTGTTGCATTCTCGTGTTTTCCATTATAGATGTCCTGCTTTTTGGTGTATTGAACCCTTGTCTAGCGGGGGGTCTGTGGCCGTTTTGTGCCTTTTCAGGCCATTCTGACTGCTATATCAACCATCAGCATGAAAGGAACTGTATTGTGCCGAAAACTAGGCAGAAATCGCTACACAATGACACCACATACAGCTACGTAGCACTCGTGGAGCCCTGACAGTGTTACCTCAAAGATGGAAGTTTAGCTGATTTTGCTACATTGTTCACTTTTCGCTAACTATTGGTCACACTGTCATCCACCCGTGCGGTGGGGGAACTGGAGTTAGTGTGGGCCGGCAGGCCACAGATGTCGGATATATGGTTCATTACTGTTCCACCCATTTTCACTCGATCTTCACCCATTTCTCACCCGTTTTCTCCCAGTTTCTTTCACTCGACTTAAGTCGAGCGCCGCTAGTAAAGGGTAAAGCTGTCCGATGTGAGCACAGTGACTGTTAAAATCACGTTTCATGTCCTGCCTCTTGCATTATTACAGTTCTATATTCTAAGAGCATCTTAGAGCATCAGACGTTTGCAGAAGCTTCCAGGTCTGTTTGCTGTAGGACTAGACTTCAAGTGCTTTCATATAGCATTGAAGGGTTTTAATGTTGAGTTCAGACTAACATTAAACATAACGTAAGCATCTAATCTTTTATTAATTCTTGTCATAGTTTATTTAAGCTTTGTTAATACTTGAGAGCATTTTATTAACGTAATTACTTCTTGTTGTTTGCAGGCTTTGCCATTGCTGGAAAGCCTTAGTAGAGTACACTTATCCCTTGTTAATTGATACCCCGTTATCTAGTATAATTATTAACTCTAGAGGGTTTATGTGTTTTGTTCACCGGCTTAATAGTTCAAGGGTTTGGAATTAGCATACCGTTGTTGCATACTTAGCCTATATTGTAGTCCAATACTAAGTGCCCTTGTTTATTCAGTTGTGCCGGTCGTAACATTAGGTTCTTTGGTTAGGTTAATGCCAAGGAATCTGGTGGTAGGTATGAAATACCTAAGAACGGTACTAGGAACATTTATTACCTGGTAGGTAAAGGTTAGTGTTGTAACCTACGTACTAGGTACTACGGAGACATTGTAGGTGTTAGGTGAAGGTTAGTCTTGTGCCATGTCCACTAGGTCTAGGTTACTGGGTTTTTTATGATTTTCAAAGCCGCTACGTTTTCGATTAATCGAGTTTTATGGGTTTGTATATCGAGAAAACCAAAGCCAAATATCGAAATTAGGTTACTGTCTTTTTCGACTTTAAAAACTCGCAAAACCCGAGCCAACTTTTGCCAAAACTTGGGTTTCATGGCTTTCATAAGCTTTAAAACCCGAGCCAAGTTTTGCTAAAATAAGCTATTATCGCCATTGTACGCATTTAACCATTCATTTTCCCTGATCTCCATAGCCCTCCCCACTATCGGGCGGCGTGTCTTAGGATCGTTGGATATAGGGGAAAGCGGATTTTCCGAGGTGTGTAATTATATCTAAACACTATACAGTATATTGATGAAAAATAACAGATTCCCAATATAGTACCCTCGAAAAATTAGTGACATTAAAACCAAAAGACAAGCTTTGGATGATATAGGAATGACTATAGATCAGGCAAGGGTAGTGGTAATAAACAGGAATGAATGGAGAATGCTTGTTAATAGATAAATGTAAACGCGGTCGTTTGGGAGAGAGGGTAAGGCGCCAGTTGGACTATATAGTAGTCCATCAGGCGCCTGGCCCGGGGAGCCGGTGGTAATGAAGGGTGCGCCTGGAAGCATGATGGGCGGGCTTGTGGTGGTCCAGCTTCGCTGCGGGTCTGCCTTCAGAAATCGGCGCCTCTCTGGTGGATAAGGGACCTGGGAATCTTTTGCTGGGGACCCCAAATGGGACTGGGTCTCTGGGTATTTCTCCTGGGCGACCTAGATGTGGGTGATTTTGTGTTTTGTTTTGTTTTTCTGATGTGTTGTGATGTCCCTGTTCGGGCTCTATCTCGAGTCATAGGGTACGTGGTACCCGTTTTGCAACACAATCCCACCCGTACTCTGTGCAACTCTCCAACCCAAGAGTGAAACGTTACTCTCAGTCTTTCTTCTATTCAACAGCTGAGCTCTGGAACTCTCTCCCAGAATCAGTCTTTCCCTCTTCCTATGACTTAAATCGCTTCAAACACCGTGTGTCCAGGCATTTTGGCTCGAACATCCCTTGATTTTGGCCTTTTCTCACTTCCAACTATGGGGGAGGCACTCGCTACAGACAGTTCTGCCTTTTGCCTCCCTCATTCACATAGGAAAAAAGAAACAAAAAATACCCTACCTCACCACGCCACACCACACCTCACCACAACCCAGCACACGCCCCATCTACCCTACCTCATTACGCCACACCCCAACCTACCCCGCCATAGACAACGACATCGCTTCTCACTCAGGATTGAAAAGCTGGTGTCTCGGCAAATAACATAAAGAGGAAGCAAGTTGATTAAGAGTGTTATTGACATATTGATGGCAGTATGTTAATCTCTTTATTAGCAAAATATTTTTAACAGGTATCAAATGTTATTTTCTATCTCGTGCTCCACTCCTTGCCCTCCCTCTCTCCTTCCCATCCTCCCACCATCCTCCAGTACACCATGTAGGACAAACTCTACTACACCTCTCCCTAACATACCACAGCGCACCCCACCACGCTACACACGAATCCACACCAAACCACACACGAATCCACACCACACCACCCACGAATCCACACTCTACCACACCACACTCGAATCCAAAACACACCACTCACCAATCCACACCACACCACACACGAATCCACATCATACACGAATCCACACCACAGCACACACGAATCCACACCACACATGAATCCACACCACACCACACACGAATCCACACCACACACGAATCCACACCCTACAACACACGAATTCGCACCACACCCCACATGTATCCACACCACACACCAATCCACACCACACCACACATGCATCCACACCACACCACACATGCATCCACACCACACACGAATCTACACCACACACGAATCCACACCACACCACACATGAATCCACACCACACATGAATCCACACCACACCAACCCGCACACGAATCCACACCCTACAACACACGAATTCGCATCACACCACACATGCATCCACACCACACACCAATCCACACCACACCACACATGCATCCACACCACACACGAATCCACATCACACCACACACGAATCAACTCCATACACGAATCCACACCACACACGAATCCACACTCTACCACACCACACACAAGTCCACACCACACCACACACGAATACATACCACACCACTTACGAATCCACACCACAGCACACACGAATCCACATCCTACCACACCACACACGAATCCACACCACACCACACACGAATCCACACCACACCATACACGAATCCACACCCTACCACACCACACACGAATCCACACACCACACACGAATCCACACCACACCCCTTACAAATTCACACCACACCACACAAGAATCCACACCCTACCACACCACAACACACATGAATCCACACCCTACCAAATCACACACAAATCCACACCACACCACACCACACACGAATCCAGACCCTACCACAACACACACGAATCCATACCACACCACACCCTACACGAATCCACACCACACCACACTCTACCACACCACACACGAATCCACACCACACACGAATCCACACCACACCACACACCAATCCACACCACACCACACACGAATCCACACCATACCACACACGAATCCAAAAATTCCCCACCCTACCACACCACTCACGAATCCGCACCATACCATACCATCCTGCCACGGACATTAGTTCCCTTCCCAATTTTCCCTTACCCACTCTAAACCACTTTTCAGACACTTGATCCTCAGTGTTTTAGAGGGCAAGCAGCCTAGAGAGGTCACTAGACCTGTTGTTGCTTGATTTTCTTTGTACTCCTTTGTACACCCCACCTAGGGCCACCACGTCCTATCTAATCCCATCCATCCCACTATGCCACACCACACCGCAACCAACCCCACCCCACCCGAGCATACCGCACCACATTGCACCATTATACACCCCACCATACATCACAACACAATACCCAACCCCACCAATCCATATCAAATCACACCACAATCGGGCATTACGAAGCTGGTGTGACGGCGAGTAACATGGGGAGGGAAGTTGATTTGGAGTGTCATTGAAAGTTTTCATGTAGCATTTATTGAAGTTCACGTAGATCCTTGTATTGGCAAAGGCTTTTCAAAACAACCAAGTGTCAATTCATCTTGTGCGCTCCACTTTCATCTCTCCCTCGCGTCCTCCCACCACACTCCAGCACACTACGCCAAACTACCCCACCCCTCCCCACCGTACCACACGCCACCCCATTACACCACTTCATACAATACCCAACCCCGCAACGTCATACCCCTCCCTACCACACTCTAACCCACCACACGACACCACATTGCATAACACCCCACCACGGCAAACCCCATAATATCTGATCCCACCACGCCACACCTGATTACACTACACCATAAAATATTTCTGCCCGCCACACCATAAAACATCTCCACCTACCACATCTCACCACACCTCACCCAACCACTCCACATCATACCACCTACATTGCACACCATGTCACATCACACAACAATCACACAACAGATCCAAGCACTCAACACACAAATTAACAACAAAACACACTCCACATCACGAACCCACCTCACCACATCACACCCCACCTTACCACGTCACACCCCACCTTACCACATAACACTCCACCTCACCACATCACACCCCACCACACCATATAACACCCCACCACAACATATAACACCCCACCACAACACATCACTCCACACCACATAACACGCCACCACAACACATCACACTCACCTCACCACATAACACCTCACCTCACCACATAAAACTCCACCTCACCACACTCCATAGCACCCCACCCCACCCCATCATACCCCACACCACCCTATCACATCCCACCACATCACACCACACCCCATCCCATCACAACCCTTCATACCCCACCCTACCTCACACCATCCCACCCCATCACACCTCACGCCACCCCATTACACTATTTGTCACCAACATGCCACATTGCATCCCATCACACCATACCATACCATCCCACACCTCATCCCACCCAATCCTACTTAGTTAAACCGCATCAAACCAACCCCATCATATTGTAACCCACCCCACCTCACCCAACCCCACCACAGAACATTACACCACATCACTCCAATCCTCACCACTTAACACCACACATTATCTCACCTCACATAATCCTACACCCCCCCCCCTCACCCCACAACACCTCACATAATCGAATCCAACCACAACCAACCTTTCCACATCACACCCCTCCCAACCACATCACACTACACCCAACCACACCACACCACACCCCTTGCATCGTACCAACCACCGTCACACCGCACCACATTACACCCCACTCCAACACACTACATCCCACCCTGAAGTGACCTCGAAACGGCACCATACTATTTTTGCCGACTTTACAATTACTGACAATTACAATTTACAATTTTTACAATCATATCCGAACTGCATCTGATGCGGAAATTCGCCCCAAATGTTTTTGGGCGCGGCCCGGCCGAGATTCGATCTCGGGCCCGCCACGTGGGAGGCGAGCGCTCTACCACTACACCAAGAGAAGTACTCCACTTGGCGTGATAGCTGAAGCAGATTTCAGCATCGAATGCAGTTACAGATACTTTGCCACAATCCAGGCATTACATCACATTATCGTCCAGGTAGCAAAGACTCCGAGCGAGCGAAAGCAAGCGAGGCACAAGTCTGAGCGTGTCAACTACAGCGAGGCTCCGAGACAACGATCACCAGCGACATTCCTTATATCTGTCACTTGCCGGGCGGGTCACACACCACAGCGAGGAGGCAGTGCTGGACCATACCTCCTCAACGAACCGGAGGTCACTGGAACATCATCCCTGAGAATTTCTGAGAGCTCTAGCCTTAGCAACTGTGGTAGCCAACCAGTTAAGACAAGCCAGTACACCATGGGGATTTCCCCAACTAAGCCTCTCAGATATCCCTTTACAGCTGCCACCAGTGAAGTGACCTCGGAACGGCACCATACTATTTTTGCCGACTTTACATTGACACACAATTACAATTTACAATTTTAACAATCACATCCGAACTGAGTCTGATGAGGAAATTCGCCCCAAATGTTTTTGGACGCGGCCCGGCCGAGATTCGAACTCGGGCCCGCCACGTGGGAGGCGAGCGCCTTAGCCACTACACCAAGAGAAGTACTCCACTTGGCGTGATAGCTCAAGCAGATTTCGGCATCGAATGCAGTTACAGATACTTTGCCACAATCCAGGCATTACGACAACCCCACCAATCCCTATCCTAACCCACCCCATATAATATTATCTGTTTTTATTTCAAGCTCATTATTATCGATGCAGTAATAGTCGGCAAACCTCGATTAACATGTGTATTACTGTGTGCAACGTGTATTGACTACCACAACATACAACAATACAAAAATCAACCCTTCATCATACCCTCAATGTTCTCAGTGTCTCTTTTTCTTCTGCTCTCACTTGCAAAGACCATATTATCTGTCTCGCTAAGGCAGCCTCCCAGAAGCTGGGTGTGCTCAACCGCCTCAAGGGGTTCTTTACCCTTGCGCAGCTTGTTGCTCTGTACAGGGGCACAGTGCGTCCTTGTATTGAGTATTGTTCACATGTGTGGGGAGGTTCCTCTCACACCACTCTCCTAGACAAAGTTGAAAGGAAGGCCTTTCGTAACATTAACTCCCATCCACTCACCAACTCTCTGCAATCTCTCTCTCTCTCCGCCGCAATGTTGCATCTCTCTCGCTATTCTATCGCTACTATAATGATCAGTATTCCTCAGAGCATTCCCAGTGTATACCACCTCCTTTACGTAGAGCACGTGGTACCCGTCTTGTAACTCAATCCCACCCCTACTCTGTGCAAGTCTCCAACCCAAGAGTGAAACGTTACTCTCAAACTTTCTTCTACTCAACAGCTGAGCCCTGGAACTCTCTCCCAGAATCAGTCTTTCCCTCTTCCTATGACTTAAATTGCTTCAAACTCTGTGTGTCCAGGCATTTTGGCTCGACCGTCCCTTGATTTTGGCCCTGTCACTTTTTCAACTATGGGGGAGGCACTCGCTATAGGCAGTTCTGCCTTTTGCCTCCCTCAATCAAATAGAAAAAAGAAAACAAAAATATATAACAACTTTCCTTGTTAGAATTCCCTGACCCATAAGGTTAAACTTCATCCTATTTTCCAGTACGGCTTTTTAGCCGGAGAGAGCCTTATAATTTACTGTCCCAATCTTCCACTATAAACTGTCCCTGTCTAGTAGTAAAAATTACAAAGGAAATCAAGCAACAACAGATCTAGTGACCCCTCTAGGCTGCCTGTCCTCCAAAACACTGAGGGTCAAGTGTCCAAAGAGTGGTTTAGAGTGGGTAAAGGAAAATTGGAAAGGGAACTACTGCCCTGGAACTAATGTCCGTAGCAGGATTAGGAAGTTAGTAAGGGACAGATGGGTTAGAAACATAACACAGTTATAAGTGATCTTTCATATATCTGGGGAAAAGAGAGTAACGTCTTAGTAATATACTGTATACTGTATACGCAATAATCCTTGATGAATCTGAGGGAGGATTATAATAAAGCTATTCATTTACAAACGCAGTCAGTCGCGAGTTTGATGCAAGATATTTGTCTAGGCGAAGTTTAAAAGAATCAACAGTGCTGCAGTCTATAACGTTACGTGGAAGCCCATTCCACAGGTTGACAACTCGATTGAAGAAGATATTCTTAGATTCGTGAGAGTTAAAAGATTTACCAATAATGTTGCAACCGTTTCCCCACGTGTAATTAGATTGGTCGATAGTGAAGTACTTACTACAGTTCATATTGTCGATGACTTTGATGATTTTGAACACGAATTAAGTCGCCTCTTAATCTGCGCTGGGTTAAAGGAAATAGATTTAATTATCTAAGACGCTCCTTGTATGGTTTATTTTTTAGGCTAGGTATCATTTTGGTAACTCTACATTGAACTCGTTCTAGCTTGTTTATATCTTTTTGGTAATAAGGGCACCAGGATTATACGCAGTATTCCAGAAGAGGGCGGACTAAGAAATTGTAAAGAGTTAGGATAACTCCTTTGGATTTATGCTCAAATGACCTGCCTATAAAGCCAATTATTTTGTTTGCCTTCTTAACAACTTCTCAACATTGTTGACTCGGTTTTAGGTTACTCGATATTGTTACTCCCAAATCGGTTTCTCTGTCTACACTCTTAAGTTGAGTGCCATTCATCGAATAGTTTGCTTTCTCATTTTGGTGACCGATATGTAGTACTTTACATTTATCCTTATTGAAACTCATTTGCCAAATATGGGCCCAACATGACAACTTATCTAGATTGTGTTGCATATCGTCAACTTGTTCTTTTGAGAGTACGCTATTTGCAATTTTTGTATTATCAGCAAACTTTGAGATTGTACAGGTGAGACCCTCATCTATGTCGTTGATGTAAATTAGAAAGATAATTGGTCCTAGTACCGATCCCTGGGGTACCCCGCTAGTTACATTGGTCCATTTAGATGCCTTACCGCTTATGACTACTCTTTACTTTCTGTCGCTGAGCCAACATTCTATCCATCTAAACACACAGTCTTGTATTCCATGCGCTTTTAGTTTTAGCAGTAAACGTTTGTGGGGAACTTTGTCAAAGGCCTTTTGAAAATCATGGTATATAATATCTACAGCTTTATTCTCATCATAGAGGTTGAGGATATCGTGAAAGAAGTCTAAGAGATTTGTTAAGCAGGAGCGTTTGTTACGAAAGCCGTGTTGAGTATCTTTAAGTATACCATTTTCCTCTAAGTGATTTACGAGTCTCCCTCTTATGAGTGTTTCTAGCATTTTACATACAACTGAGGCTAAGCTAATTGAACTATACTTACTTGGTAGGGTTTTGCTGCCTTTTTTTAATATCGGTGTTACGTTGGCTAGCTTCCACTGATCAGGCATAGTTCCAGACTGCAAGGATTTATTGAATAGCAATGTCAGTAGTTTGGAGAGCTCATCCTTAGCTTCCTTTAGAACTCTAGGTGAGATTGTATCAGGTCCATGCGTTTTAATTGACCTTGAGTTTATCTAAACACTTCAATACTTCTCTCTCTGTAATAGTGATATTGCTTAGAACATCAGAATTATCAATCTGAATCGGCGATGCTGTAGGGATATCACTGAGGTCTTCTGTTGTAAAAACTGATGCAAAGAAGGTATTGAGGGCATTACTCATTTGTACTTCGTCTTTGGTGTATTCTCCATTTTCATCGACTAATGGTCCAACAGTTGAAGCAACTACTTTTTCTTTCTGATAATAGGCTATATCTATAGATTTTTTTCGGGTAAGATAAGTATTAAGTCCGGACCACCTACTTGGGACCGCAAGGTCTGTGTGGTCTGAGTATCTGTGTAACTCTGTGTAACTCTCTCTCTCTCTCTTTCCTACTCTCTACCTATCTCCTCTGTTCCTGTCCCTGTCATTCCTTAGAACTCTAGACATATCTCTCCCATGTCTCGCGCTTCCTGATATTCCTGCTGTCAACCTATCTCTCTACTTGCCACCATTCCTACTCTCTCTCTCTCTCTCTCTCTGCAAATTTCTCCTGCCAACCACTCTTGTTTTTCTTCCTCCTCAGCTTATTTTTGCCTTCCCTCTCTCCCTTCCCTGTTTCTTTCTAGATATTTTTTCCTCATATCTGTACTCCGCGTTTCTATCGTCCTTCATATTGTAAAGCGGTTTTACACAAGCGCCTTTTCCATCAATTCTTACGAGCAATTGTGGTCTGGCAGCTGCAAGACTTCAGTTATATCAGAATTACGCCACCTTAACATAAACTACCTCCAGTCTATGGTTTCCGATGCCAATGTGAAACTCTAAAACATAACGAGGAAAACCTTGCTCATCGAAAATTGCCGGAAAAAACGCCTCTGTGTTACTGGCTCTTACCTCTTCCAGCCTTCCTCTCAGCTGTGTATTACTTCTCCCACATCATCTACAGGCATGCCTTAAACCCTTGAGGTTTATGACGCGGTTTAACAGATGATTCAGGCTATTCTTAGACGATTCCATACAACTTAGACGGGATCTGTGGAATTAAAAGGGTGAAGACTTATCTAAATAAACCCCCTGCCCTCCATAGACCCTTCCTAATCTGAATATAAACATCTAATATAAACCCCCTGCCCTCCATAGACCCTTCCTAATCTGAATATAAACGTCCAATATAAACCCCCTGCCCTCCATAGACCCTTCCTAATCTGAATATAAACGTCCAATATTAGCCAGAAAACATAAATTATATTTGTCCTAGTATCCAAAAAGGGTTAACCCCTTCACCACCATTGCGTATTCTACATTATATTCTAGTTACCATTAATCGATTTTCTTTGGTATATAATCCACCTCTACGACTTAAATGGGTAAATACGATCTCAATAAACCCTCTTAATAACATACTGTAGGTCCTTCTTAAGCTCCATAAAATCAACTAATTATAGCCAAAATTTAAGGTAAAAAGCCGTCCTCGTATCCCCAAAGGGTTAATAGTTTAGTCTTCACCGCTATATCTCAATTCCAGTCATATTTCCAATTTAGCACTCGGTTGTATTTCCTGTCAATCTTTTTTATGATCTATTTTTCCCTTTTCTGTTTTCATGCATATATTTGTTTTGGAGGGAGGGCTGGGGGGGGGGGGGGGGGAGTTTCCTCCCTAGATCTCAATCAAGCTTATTTAAACAAATATAATTAAACAAATATATATATATATATATATATATATATATATATATATATATATATATTTGTTGGGTGGTGTTTCCTCCCTAGATCTCAATCAAGCTTATTTAAACAAATATAATAGTAAACAAATATATATATATATATATATATATATATATATATATATATATATATATATATATATATATATATATATATATATATATACAGTATATAATTATTGTCACTCCCAAATGAGTTTTGTAACCTATGTCATTTTTGAGTGAGTTATAATTTAAATGGCCTTTGTTATAGTGGAAGAGAGTCATGATTTCTCTCTCTCTCTCTATCTCTCTTGTATCCATCGTGTCCAGCAGTGACGTCATGATTGCACCATGTCTGTTGCCACAGAGATAGCCCTGTTTTGTTGCCACGAGTATAATTACTTCTTTTGTTCAGCCCTTGGGGGATTGTTTTCGTTTATCATAAGTTTACACAATGATGTCTTGTATTTCTTTGATTATTTCTGTATAGTTAATGAGAGCTCAGGTGCTTAGAATAATTGTTTTGTCTAGCAATGTCTGGGGCTCTCCTTCCCTCCTGCTTGAGCATGGGACTCTTGTGGCCTCAGGTTAATAGTGTTGCCACGCGTAGGGGAATTAATTCCCCTACGGTAGGTGATTTCAGGCCTTTGTAGGGGGTAGGGGATACCTACGGGGAAAACGACCTTATCGTAGGGGAATGTAGGGAAAAATCCTAACTTTCAGCCATCAACAATTTTAGACATGAAATCTTAATGAGAGAGAGAGAGAGAGAGAGAGAGAGAGAGAGAGAGAGACGAGCCATTCTTGTCCAGTACGTGCGACTCGTGTTGTCTTCGACGACCCGTCCAGAAGTCAAGGCATCATAACTGCCAACTACCTCCATTTTTTGTTGCCTCAGAAATACTTTAATAATAGTTTGTGTATCTTATATTTGATTTGTCATAAGGCATTGAATCACTGCATTAGCATAGACAAAATATATAGTTTTGTCTAAAGTCAGACCTGTTTAAAGGAGAGACTTTAATAATTTTATAAACACTTGGTAACCTCATTCCAACTCTTAAACTCACCCTTAGTTTGGAGGGGATCGACAGTCTATCGGTTTGACTTGCGTGAGAAGCTTAGTCACTCACTGAAACCCCTTAATTGTGCCCTTACCATTTCTTTACAAGGACTATACCGTAATCATGCCGAAAGTTGAAAAAAGTTATCGTTCCCAAACATACAGAAAGGAGTGGGAAAAAGAGAGTTGGGCTGTGGGATGGTTATCGACAGGAAAACGTGGGGAAAAGGCTCATTGTACAGTATGTGACAAAGAATTAGTGGCTGGAAAATCTGAGCTTATTGGACATACGAAAACAACATCTCATATAAGACTAGCTAAACAAGTACAATCAAATCAGCTGATGACTTCATTTGTAGAATTAAAGGATGATGGCAGAATGAAAGCAGAGCTGAATGTTGTAGCAATGATAGCTAGAACAAATCTTTCATTCAACTGTCTTGATGATATGATCAGTACATTTCACTTTGTAGCAGATGATTCAAAAACAATCAAAAGCATGACTTGTAACTGAACCAAGGGGACATACCTTTTGACTGAATGCTTATCACCCTATGCACATGAAAAACTAATGGAAGAAATTGGTAGGTCTGGATGAATTTCGGTACTGTGTGATAAAGCAACAGACATAATGAACAAAACATTTTGTGTTAATATAAGATTTTTGAATAGCGACACATTTGAGCCAATTACTCGTTTTTACCGTCTCATCCCTGTTAAAGATGGTACTGCAGAAGGACTGTTTGAGCTGCTGAAAGGAACCTTTGAAGAAGATGGTATTGAATGGGACAAAATAGTGCGTTATGCCTCTGATGGTGAAAACCTGATGCAGGGAGAGAAGAATTCATTATTAACCAAGTTGAAAGAAGCTGTGCCAGATTTATTTGTCATGAAATGTTTTTGCCACACATTCCACTTAGTTGCAAGGCATGCATGTGAAGCACTGTCAAAAACTGCTGAACAGTTAATTCATGACATCTATAACTATTTCAAATTATCTCCCAATCGGCAAGAGAGTTATGAAGAGTTTCAACACTTTGTGGAGTGTGAACCTCATAAACTATTGAAACCTTGTCAGACAAGATGGTTGTCAATCTCTCAGTGTGTAGATCGTATACTTCAACAGTGGCCTGCACTAGAATTATATTTTACAGGAGAGGCTATTGCAGTGAAAAATCTGCAAGCTGACAAAATACTTCAAGCTTTACAATCACCATATATCAAAGCCACTCTTGAATTTATTTATTTTGTTCTCGGGGATCTAGTTGGCTTAAATAAAAAAATTCAGTCTAATAGCTTCAAACTACATATGCTACTGCCAGAAACCGAGAGAATCCTCAGAATGTTTGGTTCAAATTATATGAAAAGGAAGTGCATGACCTTCAAGGTATCGTCTTTTGAGGATGAATCAAAGTGGTTGCAGTTAGATAAAGTCTATCCTGGTGTACTTGCGAGTGAAACCTTGCCAAAAATGAAGCCTCATGAAAGAGAGAGCTTTCTTTCACGGTGCAGAGACTGGTACAAAATTGCATGCTCTCAAATTCTGAAAAGGATCGATGTGTTGGATCCAATCTTTGCGGCACTGAAAGATGTAAACCCTGAACTAATTCTAAAGGATAAAGCTGAAGTGACCTCAGCAGCTTGTTTCGGAAGCTACCTCGTCTTGTACCTGATGCTGATGTGCAAATCATTGATCGACAGTGGAGATCAGTCCTAGTTGATGAAGAGGTGAAGAAAGGTGGATGGGAAAATAAGAGTATTGTGGAGTTTTGGAAGCAAATGAGAGGAGTATCTTCATACGAAGAACTGTCAACTTTCATGCTAAAGCTAACAGCCTTACCCCAAAGTACAGCAGAAGTTGAAAGAACATTCTCTAAACTCAATAACATTAAAACAAAACTTCGAAATAAGCTATCAGTAAAGACATTGGAATCAATAATTAAAACATGCGAGAGATTCCCATCAAATTTTGCCATGACACCATCTTTGCACAAGTTTTACTCAAATGCAAGATCAAGTTACTTTTCAAAACATTCAGATAACGAAGAAAATAGTGTTATTGGTGAGGCGAAGTAGAAGGGATGGACTCTACATAATGAACTATATATATATATCTGCTATGGTAAGTGTTCATTTTTATCTTATTCTTATATCTAAAATTGTGTTGGCAGGTGGACATTTTGCATTTATATTTGGTTACCTCTTAATCTCAGTGTGTTCTTTATTTTATTTATTTATTATAATTTTTTTGTATAATATACTCGAATTTGGAGCGTAGGGGAATGTAGGGAAAAATCACCTTGGCTGTAGGGAAATTTAGTCACGAAGGCGTGGCAACACTGGCTCAGGACCCTCACTCAGTTACAGACCCCTTACAGAGCACACATGTTGTGGAGTCTGTCCCAGGCTTGCTTCAATGTTTCCCTAGATACCGCATAATATTGTCATTGTTCCTTATTAAGTAGTAGCAAAGCAAGTCTGGGAGTCATTTAAACCATAAAGTATTGTTCTATCTTAATTATCTTGCATACAGGAGTTTTCTGCATTTGTTAGAGATACTGCATTTCTTTTCCCTGGCAATCTAGAGTATAAGCTTCTCCTTTTATTCTTCCATGTTGTTTCCATTATTCTGCTGCAGTGTGTATTATATTTATGTGTGAATATTATTCCTGGTTGGTATCTCTAGTGGTTTGAGGATTGGCCTGTTTACTTAGTTTTGGAAGGCCTTTGAGGAACGAGGTTGTTGTGTGTGTGTGTAGGTCCTCTAACTCAGGCCTTAGTTAACCTTTAGGGGGTGGCAGCCAGGCTTCAACCTACTAAGATACCAACCCTTGTGCCTTGTTTAGTTTTAGCAGCAATACATTCGGTGCAGTCAGGGACTAGGGTGGAGCCTGTTACTAGGTGAGGTTGTCCCCATTGCACTCGGTTGTATTGAGCTAACCCCAGATGATGTTGTAAGGGTTTAAGTCATTAAAGTTGTTTAGCCCTTACTATACCACCGCCGAGCTGTGCTGAAGAGAGCCACTTGGTGTATTATTAGGACATAGGCGAGGGATAATAGGCTTGGCACAGAGGTTTATTGCACTGGACTATCCATGGTTTTTTGCTCTGTATTGTTCTAAATTCCTAAGCGGTTGGGCATGATATAGATTGTTCTGGGAGTCTAGTAGTGGTATGGTTAGGTAATATTTGGGCAGTTTAGAGTAACCTTTAGAAGTTCTCTTGCATACTAAACGCACTGTGGACTAGACTCGGGGACAATAGATATTTTTGTGTCTCCTTGTTATTGCTTTAATAGAGCAAAGAGGAAGATAACAATTTTTCCTGGAGAACCTGTGTGCCTTGGTGTTTGAGTCAGATATTAAGAGCATGTCTGTTGCAGGGTAGTACGGTGCTGTGGGCTAGGCTATTGGAACATCTGGTTGCCCCGGCTCACCTCGTAACAATATATATACAGTACATATTATAGGTTTGATTCCCGGAGGGAAGTAGAGAAAACCTAATATTTAGTAGGGCCCCGTAATCATTGACGATATTGCCTATTAGTATAATAGTCTCCATTCAACATTTCGTGTCAGCATTTTGAATCTACCGCCGCGGAAGTATCATGGAGTACTCATCATAAGTGCACGCTTAATTCCATTATGGGTACCCTACAGAAAAAAACTCTGTAAAATATAAAAAAACAAAAATTAACTTAATATTTGTTATCATATGACTTTCCATATGTGGATTTCTTGCGTTTTGCTTCCCCGACTCCAGGCCCCCTAGCAGCCATCTTCGTCCATCACTGATATACCAAGATACAACTCTAGAAATCAACGAATGGGAAGTGGGATGGATGGGAGGGTCATTTTATCGTCAATGATTACGGGGCCCTACTAAATATTAGGTTTTCTCTACTTCCCTCCGGGAATCAAACCTATAATTTAATAGTGGCCCCTCCATCATTGACGATATTGCCTGAATACCAAGTCTGGAGGGGGACATTCGTGACAATATCCTAACCTCAGGGGACAAAATAATCCGCATAAAAAAAATTAAGTTTTATTGTATGCAAACAATATATAAAAAATATAAAAAAATGTAAGCAGTGTGTGACATCAAGAAAGTTTGCTTACTCATGACCAGATCTTTTCCTTAAGATCTATGCATGATACTTTTGGGGGCACGCATGTGTTCCCATAAATAGAACTATAACTCTGTAGAATTTAGTTCTAACCTTAACAATATTTGTACAGTATAATATAATTATGTTTGTACATTCTGATTATACTACATAGTTGCACCTATGCTAGATTTCTTCTTAAAATTAACATAAAATAAAATTTGTTGAACTGTACAACCAGTTCGATCACAGCTCATGATTTATCACAGTTCTCCAGCGGACGGGGACTTAGTGGGGTATGGGCTATTCCCCCCCCCCCCTCCTTTTCTCTTAAAACAAATCTTACACAATAGAACATAACCTACTGGACCCGTTGTCGTAAATCTACACAGGTACGCTTTGGTCTTTGGTTTATCGAGAGCGACCTATAACGTGTTACGAAAGTATGATTGGACGCCCATAATTGAGTATTAGCAATGTCTTCTATCGAAAAGTTTTGTAAGAACCGAAGAGAGACTGCCCATTTCCTGATGTCGCGAGCCCTGCCCACCACGCCCGGGTTACTTTCTTTAACGCACAAAGAGCGGGTGGTAGGGTATTTTACACTGTGCCGCCCAGTGTTTTTTTTTTACCCTAAATAGGGTTGTTTCCGTGCTCATTTTTATGCATAAAAAAGACCCAGAGCGTAAAACAAGTATCTATCCCTGAAAGGGCGTAAACAGAGCTTTCCAATGACACCCAAACCATCCTTGTATGACCACTGGTTCTCTTGCAACGATCGTGCAACACGAGTGCAAAAAAACTAAAATAAGGTAATTTCCGTACATAATTCCCTGTGTAGCGAGTGAAAGACGGGGGAGGAAGGTGGTTTACAGTTCAGTACGTCCACGGTGGTCGTGGGGAGCGGTCATAAGGTTGGCACTCGACATATGTGGTGCACCGCTACATAGTCCACATTTATTTAACTCGACAGATGTCGTGCGCCGTTGGTTAACCCGTACAGCCCCAGCGACGCGCCTGACGCGTCGGCGATGTATGTAACGCACAGCCCCAGAGACGCGCCTGGCGCGTCACCCTAATTGCGCCGACCGTAACCTCAGGTGTAGCCACTCAAGAGGGCTCAGATTTGTATGGGAACTGTGTACGTATCCCACGCAACCGTGCCGATGGTTGAAAACTCTCAAAGTCCATGTGCGTGCGCGCGAGCGCGCAATAACCTGTTTTTTTGGGATAATTGCCTTCAATTTTTTACTCTTGTAAAATCCGTTTTCGGGGGCTCTGTAGGACCATTTTTTAAGCTTTTTGAGCGGTTTTTCGTGGTTTTTCCTTCATTCCTAACCCATTCGCTATTGTTTCTGGAATAAAACAATTTTTTGAAAACC
Source organism: Paralithodes platypus (assembly GCA_032716605.1). Lineage (NCBI taxonomy): Eukaryota > Metazoa > Arthropoda > Malacostraca > Decapoda > Lithodidae > Paralithodes > Paralithodes platypus. The sequence continues at coordinate 58,543,305 of CM064487.1, read as the reverse complement.
GGCTGGCTTCTGGTGCGCAAACATTACAAAACTAGCCGGGGCTCCACGGGCTAAGGGTTAATGACGTCTACTAACAGAGAAGCTAACTTTCTTCTCGTAACACGATTACCTGCCTGGTTCACCCATAGAGCACCTGATTGGTGAGGAGGCGCAGCCCTCATAAACTTAGTTAAGGCCTGCACTGGGCATAAGGTATGATGAGGGTGTCCGCGTTTCAATGCCGGACAGAAAATTCAGAAAACACATGATCAGAATGCTAATTTTTTGCTATGAAAGTGGGAGACGGCGCGATTTACACATGATCGTGCAGTCTTCCAAACCTAAGGCAATAAGGTTCGTTGCTCATCGCTCAGACACCCTATTCCCCATGGCAAGAGCCATCAGGAAAACAGCCTTCTTTAAGAGTGAATCAAAATCCGGCGAGTTATTGTATTTACGTGATTGAAGCAATGATAAGGCTTTGTCTAGTGACTAGGTGGGCATGAGCTGACGCGGTGGAGGGCGCATCTTGAAACACGCCCTCATAAACTCTTTCTCCTCCGCCTGCGGTATTGAAAGACCAGTGAGATCAAAGAAGGGAGTTCTGATGGCAGATAAGTTATTTTTTAATGTGACTACTGAAAAACGTTTTTTGCTCAAATAGATAATCTAGGTATTTGAAAATCAAGGCTCCCGAGGCATCCGTTTGCCCTGACTCTACAATCCAGGTTGTAAACGTTTTCCGATGTGATTGATATTGTCTCCTGGTAGACATGGTATATTGGTTCATAAGTTTATTTGTGACACTTTCCCCAAATTGAGCTAACCATTTTGCGTTGTAAATGTCCAGAAGGCAAAACTGAGCGAGGTCCGAAGATTGCCAATTGTCTCTAAGTGGAATGCGGAGATTGGGAGCATCACCGGGGTCCTGCACCATTCTTGCAACTGATGGTACCATGCCTGAGCCGGCCATAACGGCGCGATCATCGAGACTAAGCCCCGGTAACCTCTTAGTTTGTGAATCACCCGGCACATTAGCACAGAATCTGGTGGAGGAAAAAGATAAATTGAAGTCCACTTGTTCCAGTCCTCCAATAATGCATCTGGTCCCCCCGCCGGGGTCACCCCCTGGCGAGTTAGGAAGAGAGGGAGTCTGTCATTCTCCTTGGATGGGAACAGATCCACTTGTGGACGGTAAGGCCTCACCATCATTCTGTCGAAGACGGTTTGTTTGATAGCCCATTCTACTAAGGTGCTCCGCCTCCGGGATAGAGCGTCTGCCCAGACGTTTAACACGCCGGGGAGATATGCTGCATGAAGGTGAATGCCACGCGATTCGGCCAGGGCAAAGATCTGCTCTGACACTTTCAGCAACTCTCAGGACCTCACCGAGCCTTGTTTCTGAATACAATGGACTGCAGTTAGGTTGTCCATACGGAACGCTATTGATTTCCCTTGCAAAGACATGCCGTGATCTTGGAGAAAAAAGAGAGGAACTAAAAGCTCTTGCTTGTTGATGTGAAAATTATTGTCTTGGGTCCAAGTGCCATGCCCTTGATGGCCTAGATTTGACTGATACCCCCGGGTAACCTAGTGCTCCGGAAGCGTCTGTGTCTATCCATACCGTAGGTGGGGGAGAAACCCATGTTGTCATAGAGTATAGTATCTCGGGCTTGGCCCAGACCGATAGTAAGCTGTGGATTAATGGAGGAATTGGCCATAATTTCTTCTCCTGCGAGAGAGGAAAAACTTTGTTGCCCACCTTGAGTCCGCCGGAAAATTAGCTATAGTCACAACTACTCTAACCTTCCGCTGGACTCGCCGTGAAAAAACCTGGGGCTTTTCCGTCTAAGCTGATTGGAACTGCTTACCTATGACAAGTGTCACAGGCCCTATTTGACCGTTAGTGTATGACTATCCGCCGCATGACGTATCTTAACACTTGCACACTTGACTGGGGCGCCGCAGGGCGAGGAAGTCTTTACCGCGTGACAATTGTGGTCAGGGCGAGTTAACTCGGCGGGCCGAGTTCAGAGCTCCCATAGGAATCCGCATTTCCGCCGGAAGGATTGTGGTTCAGCTTACCACGCCGGGACATTTGGTTGTTCCCTACCCGTTTTGAAGACGGGTAACCAGGGACCTGCTGCACGGGGCCGCCGGAGACAAACAACCAACATTTTAGAGAGGGGAGGCAAAGCACAGCTCCTCTCTCCAATACCCACACACAAAAACAGGGACGTCTCCCAACCCCCAAATAACATGCAAAGCACACATGTAAAAACAGCAGGGGCACACCTAGGCTTAAACATAAACAGAGAATTCAGAATCCTAAATTACCTGCAGCCTACACTGGAGACCCCTAACCAGGCTGGCCACGTGGCTCGACGAGACATCACAGGTAGACGACGCTCCGAAGACCCCGCAACCGCAACCAGATGAGGGAGGACCCCGACAGGGCCCTGCAAGCATATACGGACTCTAGAAGGTGTAGCAGCACGTGCAGTCACCCTTAGACTAGAATGCTAAAAAACACAATTAATATATGCAACTGCCTCTTAGTGACAGCCTGAAGCATAATCTTGTAGAGTGGTAGCCTGCTAGCTATGATATCAAAAGCTAAAGGCGCAATCACAACATAATAATAACACACGTGGCGCGAAGATCCTGGGATACGTAGGCGCCTCTTATAATAGTACCCTAATTTACACACTTCCTGCGGACATACCAATTGGGCAGCCGATTAGATTATAGCAAATCTAAACCTGTTCACTACAATGCAGGTGTATACAAATGAGCAAGGACTCACTAGAAGCGCTGGAAACGTCGAATGAAACGGGAGCGACGGCGGCACCCCACTGGCTTGTATGGCCGCGGAAGTAGGATGGACGAAGATGGCCGCTAGGGGGCCTGGAGTCGGGGAAGCAATACGCAAGAAATCCACATATGGAAAGTCATATTATAACAAATATTAAGTTAATTTTTCTTTTTAATTTTTTACAGAGTTTTCTCTGTAGGGTACCCAATCATAATGACGATCCCATAAGGGAATTAAGCGTGCACTTATGATGAGTACTCCATGATACTTTCGCGGCGGTAGATTCAAAATGCTGACGCGGGATGTTGAATGGAGACTATTATACTAATAGGCAATATCGTCAATGATGGAGGGGCCACTATTAAATATATATATATATATATATATATATATATATACTGTATTTATACTGTATATATATATATATATATATATATATATATATATATATATATATATATAGATACTGTATATATATATATATTACACAATAATAAAAATAATAATAATTAAAGTTGCAAGCAACGTTGTGCGGGGTTCGAGCGGGGTTGCACGCGGGGTATTGTATTGGATACAAGGGCTGTGCCACATATATCAAAATATGTATCTTATCGGGCATGGAGAAAGTACAGAAGGAATATAGTGTAGCCATTTTGGCTATGGCCACTTAGACCATTAAGGAGCGTGACCATTTTGGTTAAAGCTATTAATCCTGTACGAGTTGTTGTTGTTGTTGTTGGTCCCTAAGCTGCCTGGCTGAACAGCCCCGAGTCCCTGAGGAAGGCCATGGCCACGATTGGGATTTCCCACAGAGCTCTCATTGAGTGTAGATTGTGTTCTTGGCGTAAGTGGTTGTGTGAAATGCAGTCTTCTATGATGTGTTTAATGGTATGGGGTGCTGTATTACATCCCGGGCAGGCGTCGACAACAGAGTCATCCAGTCTCTTCTGATAGCTCAGGAGAGCTGGATGGTGTCCGCATCTCAGCCTGGCCAGGTGGACTCTGTCCTCGCGAGGAAGGGAGGATTCGGAAGGATGGATTTCGGGAGGTCGTGCTTGCAGCTGCGTGTTGTCTGTGAGTGAGTGGATGGATCGGCGAGAGATATGAGTATGGATGTGCTTCTGGAAGTTGGTTCGGGGTGGGCAGGGAGGAAGAGAGGACAGTAATTGTGTGTGATACCGTGTGCTAGGTGTTGTTTTGATATTTCTTGGTGTCTGTGGGTGTGTTGCCATGTAGTTTAGTGGGTGGTCTTGGTTCGTGGAGGCTGCTGCCAGGAATTGAGTGCCTCTCATGTCCAGATGGTCTTTGACTTTGAGGTGTTTGGTTTCTTGATGTAGGTGATCTGTGGGTGCAGTAGCTGTGCAGCCTGTAATGATCTTCAGGGCTTTGTTTTGAATAGTCTGTAAGGTCTTATGATGTGTTTCAGCTAGGTTAGAAGCCCAGGCTGGGCTTGCATATTCCATCACTGATCTTATGTATTGTTTATATACTGTGGTGGTAGTTTCTTTGTTGTGTCCAAATTTTGTGTAAGCAAGTGACCTGAGGGCGTTAAGTCTGGGTGTCAGTTTCTTTTTAATGTTTGTGGTATGCTGTTTGAATGTCATATGAGTATCATATGTTACTCCTATGATTTTGTGTGTGTGTGTATGTGTTAGGGGTGTGTTGTTTATGGTGAGTTGAGGGATGTATTCGTGTTCTCCTGTCCAGCTTGTGAGCAGGGTTGCGGTGGATTTGGATGGGGCTAGATTAAGTCTGTTTGTAGTGCACCAACCATGTAGTGTGTTGAGATAGGGTTGAAGGAGATCTGTTGCTCTTTTTGGGTCATGGTGTGTGCATGTGAGTGTTATGTCATCTGCATAGGAGGCTAAGTTTATTTGGGGCGTATTGAGTGTAGTTATATCGTGCATGTACAGATTGAAGAGTGCGGGCGATAGGACGGATCCTTGTGGGACTCCGTTTGGAAAGTTTCTGATTTTAGATGACTGACTGGCAAAAGATACGTGTGCACATCTGCCTGCTAGGAAGTTGGCCAGCCACCTTTTTGTGTTGTTGTGCATGTTTGTGTTGTAGATTTTGTTTGTTAGGTTGCAGCGCGGGATGGCATCGAAGGCTTTACTAATGTCGAGTGTGGCTAATAATGATCTGTGTGGTGGTATAGCTGAGTTGATGCCATCAAAAGCTCTTTGTGTAAGGTCTGTGAGAAGAGTGTTTGTGGAGTGCAGTGGCCTAAAGCCATGTTGTGTTGGAGCTAGGGGTAGGTCGGGTGTAATTAGTTGTAATACTAGGCGTTCCATGACTTTGGAGGGGGAGCAAAGGAGTGTGATGGGGCGGTGCGAGGAGGGTAGCGTGGGGTCTTTGTTGGGTTTGGGGAATGTGGTGATGATACCATGCTTCCAAATGTCTGGTATTGTGTTGTGTGAATAACTGTAGTTTGATATGTTAGTGAGTGCTTGTATGCCTTGTGGTCTGAGGTGTATGTTGCTTATGTTGTCTAGGCCACAAGCGGGTGAGTGCTTGAGATTGTTGATGATATACTTTGTCTGGTGATTGGTGAAGGGTGTATAGTCAGGGTCTGTGGGGAATTGTCTCTTACGTCGGATGACACGTCGGTCGTCTTTGTGAGGTTTTAGGTGGCTGACATGTGAGAAGTGATTGATGAGAGTGTTTGCTTGTTGTTTACATGAAGGAGTAGAGTCTGTTGTTGTGATTGCAGCATGTGATTGTGTTGTGTTGCTGTTGGAAAGTGTGATGCTGTTTAGTGTTTTGTAGAGTTTTTTGGGGTTTGTTTTGTGATCAAGTGTTTGTAGGAAGTTCTTCCAATTTAGTTTTTGTTGTTCTTGTATTTTGTTGTTAGTTTGGGTGTTGAGTGCTTGGATTTGTTGTGTGATGTCGGGTGTGTGGGGTGCTGGGGAGTGTTTCAGTATGTCGCATTGTCTGATGAGGTTTTGAATTTCTGGTGTGAAGTTGGGGTTGTGTCTTTTTCTGTTACCTCTTGGAATGTGTTTCTTGTCAGCATTTTGGATAGTTTTCTTGAGTATGTGTACATCATTGTTGATGTTAGTGATGGGTGTACTGTTTAGAGTTGTGAAGTGTTTTTCTGTCTCATTTGTGAATGCTTCCCAGTTAACTCTTTTATAATTGGTGTATGTGTGTTTGTGGCTAGCTGGGGTGAGTCTGGTTTTGGTGGTGATAATGATCGGGAGGTGGTCAGAGCCAAATGTTCTGACCACCCTCCAGGATGTTGTGGGGGCGAGTTCTGGGGAGCAAAAGGTGATGTCTGGAGATGATGGGTTATAGAGGGCTTGGTGAGGAATATGGGTATGTTGATGGATGTCGTTAAGGATGATGAGGTTATCAGTTTGGTTTTGTAGTACCAGCCCTCTGTCTGTGTCGGGGTTGTCGACAAACTAGGCCGACGTCTTGGCGTTGAAGTCACCACCCAGGATGATGTGTGGGGTGTTTGTGATGTGTTGTAAGTGTGGTCTGTATTCATTTGGTACTGTAGGGGATGTTTGGGGAGGGATGTATGTGTTTATGATGGTTATGTTGGAGTTGTTGCCAGTGCGTATTTTAATTGATTGTATTTCTGTTGTGTTATCATTTCGGGGGAGGAGGGATTTGGTTTGTACACTGGTAACTATGTATGATATTTCTTTGTGTACCAGGGTTATGAGTCCACCACCTCCGCCGACAGCCCGGTCTTGTCTGATGGTGGTGAAATCATGAAATGTGGGTGTTTTTTGTGTTGTGCGGAGTTTTGTTTCTTGTAAGATGGCAATGTGTATGTTGTGTTGTTTGATGAAGTGTGCGAGTTTGTGTTTCTTTGTGTTGATGCCATCTATGTTCAATTGGAGAATGTTAATGTTATGTGCACGATGTATGTTGGGTGCTGCTGCACGAGGATGGGGTGGGGGTGAGGGAGGGGGTGGGGGTGGGGGTGGGGGTGAGGGAGGGGCTGGGGGTTGGGATGGGTGAGGTGAGGGTGGGGATTGGGGAGCAGGAGATGGGGGTTGGAATGGATTAGGATGGGGTGTGGTGTGGTGTGTTGAGTTGAGGATGTGGATGGTATGGGGAGGAGAGGTAGACGGGTTTTAGGGGGGGGAGTGGATGATATGGGAAGGTTAGGTTGGTTGGGGAGGAGAGGTGGACGGGTTTTAGGCGAGGGATTTGACTGGGAGAGGGAGGGGCATGAGGAACAGGTCCAGCTGTTCGTGTAGTGTTTCTTGGAGGCAAGTGTTGTGCAGGTGAAGTGGGTCCAATTCCTGCATGAATTGCAGAGAACTGAACCCTTAGTGTGGCGACTCGAAGTGATGGGTTTTGAGCAAGTTGGACATATGTATGTGTAGGTGGGTCCTGGGTTGCTCTCAATGTCTCCGGCTAGAAGAAGTCTTCGAGAAATGACCGCCGGAGAGTCATTTCTCGGTGTAGGAAAAACTGTGTGATGTGTGTGTGTGTGGTGTGAGAGGTGTGGAAATTCCCGGCGCGACCAAAGCCGCTCCAAGGACTCCTGTACGAGTAGGCATAATTGCCCGAAATTGCCTTCATTCCCTGCTCATTTTCATGCATAAGCAAAAGCCAGAGCGTAATACAATTATGTATTCGTGAAAGTACGGTAATAGCTTTCAAATTACTCCTGAATCATCCCTGTACGATGTCTGGTTTTCTTGTAAGGATCTTGCAAACGAAGGGCAAAATTGCTAAAAATTACCAAATCCGATACGCGAAATCGCTAAAAATTAACAATTATTTTCTGTTTTCGCTATGTGTGATGCTGCACATAAGTGAGCTCTCTCTCACACAAACCTCAGTGTCGTGGCGGGGCCTGAAGGCTCCGGCTGACGTCCATCCGTGATGCTTGCAAAAGCTGGCCTGGCTCACAGGCTACAAAATAGCCGGAAAATCGTCTCCGTCATATGAGGGGCCCCGCGGGAATTGGGTTAAGAAGTGTGGTTGTTTTGATTATTTGATAGGGTCACCATAAGGGTAATGGTGTGGCATTGTTTCTGTTCAGAAGCTTGGCCTTTTTGGTTGGGGCTTCTTAGGAATGTGACCTTTTTCATTAGCCATGGAGAAACTGCAGAGGTACAAATTATTATAAGCAACCTCATGTTAAAAATATCTTATATATTTTTGTTTAGCTTTACTTGGCATTCCTCTTCCTCTATGTATCTAGCAATTTAACCCCCTCAAACTCCTTATGACGCGATGGTGTGGTAATTACCCCGGGCCAAAAAGCTCTAAAAGACGATCGAGCGATAACTCAAGCGAGCTTGAAATACGCAGGCGTTTCGTTCATAGTCACCACTTCGGGGATCAAGGTGTCCGGCAGTATATACCGGTAGGCTATAGCTATATTCATTTTTGGGCTATTTCTTCCATTTTATTTATCCTGTTAAAGTGCTTGATTGATTTTTGTGCTAATGTAGTTAGTATTTGGTGTAATTTTACATATTTCAGCTAAATCTGAAGAGCACATGCAATTTATTTGTGCATGTTCACTGTTCAGTAAGTATTGCTGGGGAAAAGGTTAACGTATTCATATTTTGGGGTATTTATTCTATGTTTTTATCCTGTTTCTGTGATTGATTGAGTTTTGTGCTAATGTAGTTGGTATTTGGTATAATTTTACATATTTTAGATAAATCAGAAGAGCACATGCAATATATTTGGGCATTTTCAGTCAGTATTGCTGGGGAAACGGTTAACATACAGTATTCATCATAGGAAGGGAAGAGGATGTGAAGCTCAGATCTTTGCCCTGAAATATGTTGTGGAGAAATATCTTGAGAAGGGACAAAAGTTGTATGCTGCCTTCATGGACTTGGAGAAGGCCTATGACAGAGTTGATAGAGAAGGTACCGGTATGTAGAAAGTACTTGGAATATACGGAGCAGATAGCAAGTTGCTGAAAGCAGTGAAAAGCATGTATGAGGGTGCAAAGGTGTCAGTATGTGTTGAGAATTAACAGAGCGAGTTCTTTGATCTGAATTTTGGGTTAAAGAAAGGGTGTGTGATGTCCCCGTGGTTGTTCAATATATACTGTACTGTATATGGATGGAGTCATAAAAGAAATGCAAGGATGAGCAGTGGGTGTTGGTGTACCACTAATAAGGGAAGGCAATGAGTGGAATGACAGAGTTGATAGAGAAGGTATGTGGAAAGTACTGAGAATATATGGAGTAGATAGCAAGTTGCTGAAAGCAGTGAAGAGTATGTATGAGAGTGCAAAGGTATCAGTACGTGTGAAGAATGAACAGAGGGAGTTCTTCGATCTGAATGTTTGATAAAGCAAGGGTGTATGTGATGTCCCGATGGTTGTTCTATATATACAGTATATAGATGGAGTCATAAAAGAAATACAAGGAAGAGCAGTGGATGTTTGTGTACTGCTGTTTCCTGACGATATGAATGGGAGTTGCAGGGTCTGGTAAATATGTTTGGAACAGTGTGCGAAAAATGGAATCTGAAGGTAAATGCGGGGAAGAGCAAGGTTATGGTCTTCGAAAGGGGTGAAGCCACAGAGTGTGAAGTGAAGTTGAATGGTCAGGCTATGGAGATTGTCAGCTCATTTAAGTATCTTGGCAGTGTACAGAGTAAAGATGGGAGTATGGATGAAGAAGTGTGGGAGAGGGTGCAACAGGGGAAGAGGGTTGTAGGAATGCTGAAAGCAGTAACATGAAATAGGGTGGTCAGCATGGAACTGAAGAAGTCCTTGCATGACAGTGTGGTAATCCCGACACTGACTTACGGAAGCGAAGCATGGACGTTGTTGGAGAGATTCAAACCAAGAGTGAAAGGGATGGAAATGAGTTACTTGAGAAGTGTGTGCAGAGTTACATGGAGGGATAGACAGACGAATGAGGAAGTACGAGAGAGGTGTGGTGTGAATGTACTGGAAAGTGCGAAAAAGAACACCTTGAGATGGTTCGGCCATGTGGAACGTATGGGAAGCGAGAGAATGACTAAGAGAGTGTACGAGTGAGGTGGAAGGACAGAGGGAGAAATAAACCGAGAGAGAGGTGGAAGGATGGAGTTAAGAATTATATGCGTGAAAGCGGTGCTGGATGGGAGGAGGGGCATCGACTGACTGTGGACAGAGGTGAATAGGGGTGTTTCGTTCGTGGCCAATCCTTCGGGGATCAAGGCGTCCGTCAATGAATAGATAGATAAATTCATCTTTTGGGCTATTTCTTACATTTTCTTTATCCTGTTAGTGTACTTTATTAAAAAATTTGGTAATGTAGTTGGTAATTGGTGTAATTTTACATATTTCAGATAAAGGATGTCAACAGAATAACAAATGATGAGCTGAAGAGACGTTTAGGTATAAAGAGTATTAGCGAGGAGATGCGTACAAGTAAACTGGGATGGTATAGTAGGGTCATTTGCTTGGAATCCGTGACCATTTTGTTCCTACCATTTTCTCTCGATGGATTTGACAACCTGAACCATTTTAAAGGAAAATTAGCTCCTATGCCCCTCTGAAAAATGACGGCTAACTCTGCTAGAGCCCAATATTCAAAATGGCCGCCAACGCCATCTTGAAAAACGTGAAATGTAATATCTCTGGCATCAGATGAGCTACAAGGACAAATGAGGTGTCCTTTTTCACTAATTCTGGCATTACAAATCCACTGGAATGGTTATTGTATTGTATTGTATTGTATATTGTATTGTTATTGCATTGTATTATACTAATTGTACATACTAATCTGCCACTTCACTGTCACTACATGATTCACTGTATGAGCCACTATCAGAATCACTGTCCTCACTTTCGCTGCTATCATCACTGTTGTTCTCTGTCTGCGGATTTGTAGGTAGTAGTATGGATGGGGGAAGTGGGGGCTGGGTTATTCACATTCCGAGTGTTTGAAAGGAGCTGCTATTCATTGTTCAGAATGGCCAACCAACCAGACTTCAGCTTCGAGCCCTTATTCATTGTTGACTCTATCCATATGTCGAGGGCGACACACGAATATGGTTTTCCTGTCGTTGACTGTGCAAACATACCACTCTCCATGAATGCAGCCTGATCGACAGGAAGGGTATCAAGCACTGCGGTGAAATCGGGGAGATGCCGACCATACTTGTCATTATCATAGATTTGCATCAAAGGAAGCATTAGCTTGAGTGAGGACTTGAACTCAGTCCAGTTGCTTGTTCTGATTGCATGTATATTTTGAGTTAGAACCTCAACCATTTCCATGAATGACATCCAGTATTCTGCTTGTGGGGCACCCTCAAAGTCCTTGAAGAGAGCATCAACGAGGTCCTTCAGCTCAGCATTTCTCTCTAGCTCTGCATGTTCATCTGCAAGTTCCTGTGCATCAATCGGATGTCGAAGCTTGGCAAGGGATGCCTTTACTTCTTCAGATAGAGGGGAATCTTCCAAACGTTTGTCTATGACATGGTGGACCAGAGTCTCGTAGAATAGTCGCAAGCAGCGAACCCCACACTTAACATGTTTTCCACGAAGAGCCTGATCAACAGACCCGTCTGCTATAACACCAGCTGCCACCAACACATCTGAGGTGCCAGATCCCTTAAACCTCTTGTATATAGTGTAGAATGAGATGAACGACATTTGGATGTGGAAGGGTGCCATGAATGGTAAGATTTTGCTGAACAGCTCAGCATTCTCACTTTTCAACTCTAGCATGAGCACGTAGACAGGATGAGCACCAACAATTATTGCAAAAGGCATCTTTTTTTCTTTGATTGATTTTGCAAGCTTACACATCACATCATTGAGAATTGTCTTACTGGGTGGGTTGGGATAGGTCATGTGGTATATTGCTCGACTCTTCTCATCTGCATTTGACATGCTGGCGTGAAACCCTGAAAACCCAGGCACAGTCTGTTCTTCTGGCTTAGGTCTCGTTCGGTCATCTTGCGCCCTGGCCAATGCATGGATCACACCACGAATTCTTTGCACCGATATGTCAGGAGGAGGAGTACTTTGATCAGCTGGTGGCTACCTGAGAGGTGGTTCACCACGCTTCGCTGTCTTGTATGGGTTGACTTTTTGCATTTCACTTCCGAGCCCTTTGAGAGTTGTCGAGAGGTTTGATGCAAAGTTGGCACCGGGGACTGGTCTATCCTCGTGATTCTCGGAAGGAAGTTCTGTATCAAATGATTCTGGCTGCACAAACATGACATTAGTGCGGTGTGACTGGCCAGCACCGGTCAGTGTGTCGCTTTTGAAGTCATCGTTGTCGACTATAGCAATATCAGGCTTACCCTCAGCTAGTTCGAAGGGGCAATCAGATGAGCACTTGAGGTCATTGACCACCCAAAAATCTCGCAGCATAAGTATGTCATTGTAACTGATGCCCAGTCCATCTTTGTGCATTATGTCGACTATCTCCCTACTCTTGGTCAGTCCATGTAGCAAGACAGAGAGATTTATCTCAAATGCAGTACGTTTTCCAGTGATGTAGCTTGTGAGGATAGATGCAATCGATCGGACGGATGGACTGTCATCAATTGCAGACATATTTGGGTTTCAGCCATAAGAACAGCTTCAGCAGGAGCTCACTGAGGTCTTCTTCTCTCTCCAACTCGTGTATATATGGGAGCCAGGGAATAGTATTTGTCCTGATGACTTGCTCTTTGAGTCGTGCCGCAACATTCATCACCAACTGATCATTGCTGACACCCAATGAAGATATTCCCGCCTCGATGTATGTACCTGCTGCTGTTGTATCATATACCAGTTCACTCATGTTCTTTTGAATGCGTTAATGAAATCTGATGTCTTCCCAAATTCATTGACGAGAATTTCCTTTAAGTAGCTGGATTTTACTACTGAGTTACGACGATACATGGGATGCGGAGACTGCGGAGGGAAGAGCTCGTCAAAGTCATATGGTTCCTCAGGACCTCAACAATAACCGGGGGACGGCCGGTGCGGGCAATGGTCGATCGCCGTAGTTAATATGAGTTCGCGTCTATTTTGACGGCGATTTTTGTTTTAGTTAGATTAGGCCTAGGCTATTTGCCCCCTGCTGGCAATATATATGATGATGACAATATGTCATGGGGGTGATTGACCCCCTCAACATATTATTGTATCCAACGATCTCTAACCTCTGTATCTCAAAAAGGGCTAGAGCAAATTGGCTGTAAATTTCCACATCTAGGCTATTCCTTGACAGATTTGCTACCTCCAATTAATATTTATTAGCATAAATTCAGCCTAGTTTAGCCTATAAAACAAAAACTAACATTTATTTAGTCTAGGCCTACATATAAAAAGAAAAAACCCACTCGTACTGCAATTATAAGCATAAATATGAGTATCTAAGTTACAAAGCAAATGTTTTTGTATAAAATGAAACATAAAATTGACATCTTTCAACTGTTGAGGTCATAAATATAAACAAATCTGATACATTTGGAAAAAATGCGCTAAGAGTTGTGTTAGCGGGTCTATCGTCTCCTTTATTTATGTAGTCGCACGCTCGCAGTGTTACGTCCTGGGATATATAAACACTGGGCTCTTTCTATTGGACTAGGTTTGCGGCAACAAGCAACAACGGAAAACGCTAGATCCAACCCTTATCTATAAACCCAGGCAACAAACCACCCTAAACCGTCAAGAGTCCTTCCTTGACAACGAGGTATCCTATGACTCGGTTACAGGGTGCACGCACTATAGACTGCTGATAGTCAAGCAGGCTATATAAAAGATCACACAATTAAGTTGACTTAAAGCTTCAAGGAAAAGATAGATAACGGAATTAAATTGCAGAAACTAAATTTAATAATAAACTAGAAGAAAGCACATTTAACGTTACGTTAATTAATACAACTAATCACCCCTGCGTGAAAGAAGGTGAAAGCAAACAGTCCTCAAAACATCGTACAGGTAGACAAGATGCGGGTTTCTAAACTGCATGCGGCTACTGTAGGATCTGATGCTTAGCAAAGAAAGTACGTTACGGATTTAGAGAACTCTTAACTAATAAGCAGGAATAAATACTAGTGATTGGACATACAGTGTATAATGGCATAGGTATAATTAAATAAAGGCAGCAACTCGCAACATAACCACATACAGGTGTGCTTCTCACTCTTAGTCAGGCAAGCCTGCTCGGACAGAGTCTCTAAGCCACACCCTGACTCACAATGCTCACAAAAACGGTAAACTGTGGCACAATAACAAGCATACAGAGATAATAAACCCCTAGCTGTTAATCTGCCAGGTGGCAGAGGTCTAGCCGGAAGGATATAGGCTTCGGATACCCGGGCTGAGCCACCTGCTCTAGCCTAGGGACGTTCCCAGGTCTGTGCGCCAAATTACTCTAATTGAAAGGGTGCTCTCTTGAGACTCAGATCGCAAGTATCTGACTCTCTCCTGGCGACCCTAAAACAAAAGCAAGACGTGCTAGCGCAGTGCTGAGTGGACTAGGCAATGGCCCTCACACAACACAACGCTAGACACACAGGGACACAGACAAGAAAATGCCCCCAGACTCCCACGGGTATCCTAGTAAAGTCGTGCGGGTCCACGGGACTCGCACCAGCAGACTTTACTTAACACCTTACGAGCGGCCTATGCGGTTTATTTATGTGTACCGCACAGCGGGGTGTTTTTAGCCAAAATAGGGCTGTTTACGTGATCATTTTCATGCCTAAATAAGACCCAGAACGTAAAACAAGTACCTATCCCTGAAAGGGCATAAACAGAGCTTTCGAATGACACCATAACGATCCTTGTATGATGGATAGTTTTCTTGCAATAACCGTGCAACGCGAGTGCAAAAAGCAGGTAATTCGGTACTTTCAGTACATAATTGAGTATGTAGCGAGTGAGAGAGGGAGGAGGGAGCTGAGATTTGTGTCAGTAGGTTCGCCGCGGTGGTCTGGAGCAGTCATACGCTCGCTAGTCTCCTGCCACCACTTGTCTCTCTCTCTCAGCCACATTACGTGCTGAAATTGCCACTCGACCTATGTCGAGCGCCGCCACATAGTCCAGCTTTATTTAACTCGACTTATGTTGCTCGCCGCTAAATAAGGGTTAAAGGATCGCAAAAAGCCTCCCCTCCGGTCTAGCCCCTGCTAACCTGACACAAGAACACACTAGCAAGCAGGAAACCACCAAATATAAGACAACAAAAAAGCTTCCTAGGTCTCATTAACAATTACATCCCTGCATAAAGCCCAAAATCCTATCTAGTTATCTGAGAGCTCGTCGTTAATACAATAATATTTATAAGGTCTATCAAGGGGATGGGATAATTAAATAGATTGGTGAAGTAGTGGAAAGAAGGTATACAAAGTAAGAGAGAATGTTTCTAAGTGAGGTTGAGAGGGATAGATATCAAGGGGGTCCGAAGGGTACGACAATGAGGTGAGCTCTGAGTCTTGAATCTGTCTGGACCCCACCCTAGGCATGCAGAATACATCCCAGGCTTGGCAACACTCAACACAGTTGCCTGGTCAAATCCTCTACCCTGTGCGTGAGTCGAAACTTACCCTAACGTTGCAATCAAATGCACGTGACAGCGCTTCAGGCTCGTCCCAAGCTGGTCTCTCCGCGCGAAGCAACGTCCCAAGCCGGTCTCTCTCTCCCGCTCGTCTCTTCCCGCTCTCACTAGACTTACATCTTATATATTATAATGAAACAATCAACTATCGAGAATAAAATATACTAAGATGCGTTGGTTAAGAATAAGGGCAGCTTCAAGCTGTGAAACAACATATGAATATCCCAGACATTAGTTACATTGTCGTAGGATATATACTAAGGGAAAGCCTGCCAGCCGGCTACCACCAGCCGGTTTCTAAACGGCTGGGCAGCCGACGCGCGCGCATGCCCGCACGTGGTTACTATGCAGAAGCGTCACACCTCCCCTAAGATATAAGACCCTTGACTAAGTTCTTCATATCTAACAGAAAGCTTCTCATAGAACCACACACTGTTGCGACAGAAGGCCCTATATATAAAAAAAAATAAAGACTGTTGCGCTCCACCGAGCAAGTTCAACTAACTCAGCGACAATACGCGAAAAACATTCAACTTAGATACTGCTACAACATCTTATACAAAATTCTACACGTTATAAAAAATAAAGAGTTTTTATAAGGTTTTTGCTTTTTTTATTTTTTTTTTCGGCTGAACTACAGTGACAGCCTATTTTCCTCCACACTCAACCCTCAATCCTGTGGCAGTCTAACCAACATCATCCACCCTTGATAGACAATCCGCTATCACGTTATCAGAACCGGCAATATGGCGTATGTCCAGATTATACTCCTGAAGCATGAGTGACCACCTGGTCAGCCTCATATTCCGGTTATGAAACTGATTCAAGAATTTCAGAGGGTGATGATCGGTATAAACCACTACGACTGGTCCGAAAGCAGGAACATATACATCGAAGTGCCTGAGCGCCAGCACTATCGCCAGGAGTTCTTTTTCAATTACAGAGTAATTCCTTTGTGCACTATTGAATTTTTTACTGTAAAAACTCACTGGATGTTCGATACCTTCATCATCTGTCTGTAACAAGACAGCCCCAGCCCCTACGCCACTGGCATCAGTCGCCAGCTGAAAAGGTCTGCTGAAGTCCGGGGCCCTGAGTATGGGGTGGGTACATAACAGGTGTTTTACCAAGGAAAACGCCTCTGCACACTCAGGAAACCACCGGAACTTCTTGTCCTTAGATAATAAGTCAGTTAAAGGTGCAAGTACAGTCGAATAGCCTTTGATGAAGCGACGATAATAGCCTATCATACCTAGAAACCGCATGATTTGTTTCTTAGTCGTAGGCTGGGGAAACTGATCGATGGCTTTGATCTTTGTCTGTGGAGGGCACACCTGACCCATCCCCACCTCGAACCCCAGGTACGAAACTGTGGCTTTGACAAAATCGCACTTACCCAGGTTTACCACCACACCTGCTTCATTCAGTGTATTAATAAGTTGTCCGATGTGAGCACAGTGACTATTAAAATCATCGTCGTATATTATGACATCATCTAGGTACACCGTACAGTTGGGAGTGTCGGCTACAATGTCGTTCATTAATTTCTGAAACGTTGCAGGGGCATTTTTCAGCCCGTATGGCATAACATGGCAATGATATGTGGCACCGTCCACCACAAACCCACACACCTCTCGCACTCGCTCAGACAAGGGCACTTGCCAATATCCCTTAACAAGGTCTATCTTAGTGAGGAACTTGGCTTTTCCTATCTTATCCACACTGTCGTCCACGCGAGGGAGAGGGTAGGCATTTGTGGGGGTTAAACCATTCAACCTGCGGAAATCTATACAAAACCGCACCTTGCCATCTGGTTTGGGCTCCACCTTACTGCACCCTCAGAAATCAGCCCACGTTTCAGCATATAATCCAGCTCTTCCCTACGTGCTGGTAATTTAATAGGGGGAACACGGTATGGCACTGATTTAAAGGGCGGGTGGTCCCCAACATCGACATCGTGCACCGCTTGAGTAGTGAGGCCAGGATGCTCCGCGAAAACAGCTGGGTTTGAATCAAACAAGTGCTGCACAGCTACACGTTGTTGCTCAGGCAGGTGCAATATCAACTCGTGAGCCACTTGTCTAGAATTCCCCGCCCACTGATCCGCGGAAACATGACAATCACAATTATCCTCCCCCGCAGCTTGACTGTCCCTTCCTCCTTCTCCACCACGATCGCTGCAGATCAACACCGGGACAGTGAGAGGCTCGGAGGGGCGCCTCACATACTCTTTCATCAGATTTACATGGCAAACTTGGTTCTTTTTCTTACGATCAGGAGTAGCTACTAAATAGTCTAGATCAGAAACCTTCCTTACAACCCGATACGGACCAGAATACTTGGCAGGCAAGGGGTGTCCCACCAGAGGCAGTAGTATCAGTACCTCCTGATCTACTTCCAACTCCCTCAGCTTCACCTTCTGGTTCGTATCTGTCCTTCATTTGAGCTTGTGAACTCTTAAGGTTCCGACCTGCTACCTCCAGGCTCTTTAGCATTCTCTCACGGCTTTCAACAACATACTTTAGAAGCGAGCATGGCTTTGTGACTCCCTCCCAGATCTCCTTGACTATGTGGAGGGGCCCCCTGACCCTATGTCCAAAAACCAACTCGTTCGGGCTAAATCCCAAGCTCTCCCCAGGTACTTCTCTCGCAGCAAATAAAACGTATGGGAGACCTAGATCCCAGTCCTTCCCATTTTCCATGCAATAACACCGCAACATACTCTTGAGAGTCGAGTGCCACCTTTCCAAAACTCCCTGACTCTCGGGATGGTAGGCAGATGACACCACAGACACTATCCCATGTTGCTGCATGGTCTGCTTAAACAGAGCAGAAGTAAAATTGGATCCCTGATCAGACTGGATCTCCTGAGGGTAGCCAAAACGAGAGAAATAGACAAGTAGGTTTTTGACAACAGTCTTAGCCATCCCGTTGCGCATGGGGTAAGTATCTGGTTACCGTGTTGCTACATCCATTACAGTTAGTAAAAATTTATTGCCGGCACTAGTGGGGGGCAATGAGCCAACCATATCGATAACTACTTTGCTGAAGGGCGGCCCAATGACAGGGATGGGTTGTAACGGGGCTCTCGGGATGACCTGATTGGGTTTCCCACAACTTGACAAGTGTGACACTGTGACACCCATGACATCACACTCGCCTTTAACCCAAGCCACCAGAAAAGCTTGCTCAGAGCTGCCTCCGTCTTACGTGCCCCCAGGTGCCCTGCCAAAGGCACATCATGAGCTAATCTCAATAAGCTCTCACGGCACACCCTCGGTACTATTAACTGGTCCACTTATCCTGACCCGCCATCCCACTTTATCTTAGGATCCTGATGTCTCCGATACAAGATCCCCTCGGACAAGAAAAAATCACCAGGCTGCGCATCCCCATCGCTCTCCAGTTCGACAGCACCATTACCACACGCCCTGACTTCAGGATCTTCCAGCTGCAAGGAACATATATCAGCAGGTGCGAGATTATCCAGGTTCATCTTAAATAATTTATTTCCACCTCCAATGTCCCGCTGAGCCATCCTTTCCTCACGCTGCGCATAACGATGCTGTCGCAGAGTCTCTTCCTGCCCTGCACCTGCACTAGCGGTGACAGGCCCCGGGGCCTCTCCAGACTCTAACATAGGTGCCAATAATGAGTCACCAAGAAACACTGCCGGCTCAAAACTCTCCAATTGACCAACACTTCCCGTTTTCTTGTGACCTATCCTCCACGGTTTGATAGCCTGAGGTGGTGGCTGCAAGGCTCCGGATGTCTGAGAACGCGTCACAACACACGCCATGGTTTGTACGCTACACTTCTCAACCCACTCCTGTTCCTCCCTACTAACGTCGGCCGCCTTCTCGGCAACGACCAAGGGTGAAACCTTAGAAGCAGGCACCGCAAAGTCGTTGCCGAGGAGGAGGTCGACGCCCCCAACAGGCAAGTTCTCTACAATTCCTACATCCAGCTCCTTCGCCACACCACCCACCTCCAGCTCCATCCGCACCAGCGGGTAGGACTTCGTAGCATGATCCCCTGAACTACCACCACCCGAGCAGCGTTAATCGATCTACCAGTAAAGTTCTTTAACAAGGTCTGAGAAGCCCCCGTATCACGCAATAGCTCAACTCCTCGCCTTTCGCCAGCCCACCTCACAAAACCATGCCCTCTATGACCCCTAAAGACGTCGCGGACAGGGTTCGAGCCTTCCGGACTCTTGAACACAGGCTGTGTCCCACCCTCTGACGAACTACCCTTGGCAAACTCAGAAGATATAGGCGACACCCCTATGCTGCGGGCCAATGACACAACCTTGTTTGGTGGCTTGTTCGGACAAGCATTTGCAAAGTGACCCTCCTTGTGACATGCGAAGCACTCTTTACTCTTTGGTTTCCCTTGGGAGTGGGAGGTACCATTAGACTTCTTATACGGGACGGTATTTGGTTTATGTTCAGTTTTATTGTCAGTGCTAGATGGTTTTGTGTATTTATGTGTATCAAAATTCTTGGGAGGGGGAGGGGTACGATCCTTTGCACCCGACTCACTCCTAGCTGCTGCTCCGCACCCTCGAATTAATGACAGTCGGAGGTCAGCCATTTCTGCTGCCTCCTGGAGAGTTCTAGGATTTGTTTCCTTTATATTTAATGTTAAGTCCCCGCCTGTGCACTTAAAGAACTGCTCCAAGAGAACCAGCTCACTCAACTCCTCAAAAGTAGCTGCCCTCTCAGAACGCAGCCAATGTCGTAGTGCATCAGACAAGTCCCGGGCGTGTTCTAGGAAGGTACTATCCTTGCCCTTAGTAACACCCCGAAACTTCAAGCGGTAAGTTTCAGGTTGTAACTCATAGGCCCGTAGCACAGCCTTCTTTAGCTCATCATAAACTACACAGGACTCTAAAGGTAGTGCATCATACGCTTTTAGCCCCTTTCCTAGGAGTCTTGATGAAACTAATGCTGCCCACTTTTCCTGAGGCCACTGGTGTTCCTGACACTTCTTCTCAAATCGCATAAAAAACTCAGCCACACCTAATTCATCGAACACAGGAACTAGTTTAAGCAGGTGCGACAATGATTGGTCCCGAAGTCTGTTACCTCCCCCAATATTTCGCCCTGTTACCTCCACTCGAGATCTCTCCAGCTCCCTGTCAGCCCGATACCTAGTAGACTCTGCCTGCAGTTCAGCCTCTCGTATAGCTGTTCTCTCTGCAGCCTCAGCCTGCACACTAGCCTGTTTCTCGGCAGCCTCAACCTGAGCTCTAGCAACCTCAGCCTGCACACTAACTTGTCTTTCGGCGGCCTCAACCTTGGCCATCTCAAGCCGAAACAACAAATCTGGAGTCAACCCTTGAGGAGGGGAAGGTGCATTTAATGGAGAGGGTCCCTGTGATTGAATTCCACGCTGCCATTGACCATCAACTTGGGGGTATGTACTAAATTCAGGCACCCTGACATTTGATATGGGGGTAGAGTGGAGGGGGGGCTGGAGACCGAGGCCCCCAGTCGCCTCTCCACCCAGGTCTCTCCCTTCTAAATCCAATATCAAAGTCCTCAGCTGATCTTTCCTCATGCCACTTAAACCCTGGTGACCGTGAAGACTTGCCACACACTTTAATCCATACTTATTCATCTTCAATACCCTGGCAGCGGTAAGGGGCACCTCTAAAAATCTTCTAGCCCCCTCCTCGCTATCGACTAGCCACTCCACAGGTCTTTCTCCATCCGAGCCCGTATCGTGACCTGACCCATCACTGTGTTCTGATGTATTAGACATGTTTGTGTACTGCAGTAATTAACACGGTTATAGAATGTGCCTTATCTCCTATGCAATTATGTATATACTAATGTTATTTAAAGTCTTTAATCTGTTATATTGGTTGCTCCAAAAAAAAACTATGTCCACTGTATTCCTCTAATCATAAGGAATCTCAAAACAAATGACCACTATATTCCTCTGTTCAGTAAATCCTATGCAAGGTCGCCATTTGTTACGTCCTGGGATATATAAACACTGGGCTCTTTCTATTGGACTAGGTATGCGGCAACAAGCAACAACGGAAAACGCTAGATCCAACCCTTATCTATAAACCCAGGCAACAAACCACCCTAAACCGTCAAGAGTCCTGCCTGGACAACGAGGTATCCTATGACTCGGTTACAGGGTGCATGCACTATAGACTGCTGATAGTCAAGCAGGCTATATAAAAGATCACACAATTAAGTTGACTTAAAGCTTCGAGGAAAAGATAGATAACGGAATTAAATTGCAGAAACAATTTAATAACAAACTAGAAGAACTCACATTTAACGTTACGTTAATTAATACAACTAATCACCCCTGCGTGAAAGAAGGTGAAAGCAAACAGTCCTCAAAACATCGTACAGGTAGACAAGATGCGGGTTTCTAAACTGCATGCGGCTACTGTAGGATCTGATGCTTAGCAAAGAAAGTACGTTAAGAATTTAGAGAACTCATAACTAATAAGCAGGAATAAATACTAGTGATTGGACATACAGTGTATAATGGCATAGGTATAATTAAATAAAGGCAGCAACTCGCAACATAACCACATACAGGTGTGCTTCTCACTCTTAGTCAGGCAAGCCCGCTCGGACAGAGTCTCTAAGCCACACCCTGACTCACAATGCTCACAAAAACGGTAAACTGTGGCACAATAACAAGCATACAGAGATAATAAACCCCTAGCTGTTAATCTGCCAGGTGGCAGAGGTCTAGCCGGAAGGATATAGGCTTCGGATACCCGGGCTGAGCCACCTGCTCTAGCCTAGGGACGTTCCCAGGTCTGTGCGCCAAATTACTCTAATTGAAAGGGTGCTCTCTTGAGAGACTCAGATCGCAAGTATCTGACTCTCTCCTGGCGACCCTAAAACAAAAGCAAGACATGCTAGCGCAGTGCTGAGTGGACTAGGCAATGGCCCTCACACAGCACAATGCTAGACACACAGGGACACAGACAAGAAAATGCCCCCAGACTCCCACGGGTATCCTAGTAAAGTCGTGCGGGTCCACGGGACTCGCACCAGCAGACTTTACTTAAAGGATCGCAAAAAGCCTCCCCTCCGGTCTAGCCCCTGCTAACCTGACACAAGAACACACTAGCAAGCAGGAAACCACCAAATATGAGACAACAAAAAAGCTTCCTAGGTCTCATTAACAATTACATCCCTGCATAAAGCCCAAAATCCTCTACCCCGTGCGTGAGTCGAAGCTAAGCCTAACGTTGCTATCAAATGCACGTGGCAACATCAGGCTCGTCCCAAGCTGGACTCTCCGCGCGAAGCAACGTCCCCCAGCCGGTCTCTCTCTCCCGCTCATCTCCTCCCACTCTCACTAGACTTACATCTTATATATTATAATGAAACAATCAACTATCGAGAATAAAATATACTAAGATGCGTTGGTTAAGAATAAGGGCAGCTTCAAGCTGTGAAACAACATAAGAATATCCCAGACATTAGTTACATTGTCGTAGGATATATACTAAGGAAAAGCCGGCCGGCCGGCTGCCACCAGCCGGTTTCTAAACGGCTGGGCAGCCGACGCGCGCGCATGCCCGCACGTGGCTACTATGCAGGAGCGTCACACCCCAACATACCATTGGATGTTATTGCTGCAAGTAAAATAGCGAAAGTGAAATACGGTGTCATACAATACTGGACAAGAGAGAGATAGAGAGAGATGGCGATCCCATCTGACACACAAACACACCCTCCACTTCCGTCACTATCTAAGTTTGACGTTTATGGGGAGATATGGCCATCTCTACTTATTACACACCATTTTTAGTTCCCTCCACTCAATATTTTGCCTGTTAGGGAGAGTTATAAATAGCGCAAATATTTACATTAGGCCCAGAGAGAGAGAGAGCGAGAGCATGGAGATAGAGAGGGGAGGGGAGGGAATGGAGAGAGAGAGGAGGGAAGGATATAGTAGGCAACAAAAAGGAATTCTCCCTTCCTCTCTCTCTCTTTAGCACAGAGCAAATAGTTATACCTACCATTTGTGCAAACATTATATTTCAGCTTTCCGAAGGCAAATAATATATATACTGTATATACTTTTTTCATCGCTTTATAATATTGCAGGCATTGTCCTGATGAAGCTATATGCAAAACGTTGTCAATAAAGTGCTCTTTCTCACATGGTGTTTATTTTCACGAAAGAGTTTGCCTAGGCATTGGGTCAGCACGGAGGCACATTTTTTTAGTACAACAGGAGGAACACCGTCCGGACTGTACGCCTTCTTAGTATTAAGCCCAGAGAGGGTAGAAAGCACATCTTTAGAAGAGATTTGGATATTAGGCATAAGTAGGAGAAAGGGGGGTGGAGAGGGAAGAATGGCACCCGAATAATCCAAGGTGGAGTTTCTAGAAAAAGTTTGAGCGAAGAGTTCAGCTTTGTCAGAGGAAAAAGTGATGGTTGTGCCATCAGAGTGGAAAAAGGGAGGGAAAGACGAGGAAGAAAAATTGTTAGAGAGGTTTTTGGCTAGATGCCAGAATGCTTGAGAAGAGCTAGAATTGGATAGTTCTGTGCATTTATCATTGATGAAAGAGTGCTTGGCAAGTCAAAGAACAGATTTGGCTTGATTCCAGGCAGAAACATAAGAAGAATGAGATTCTTGAGTTTTAAGGTATCGGTACCGTTTGAATGCTTCCTCCTTGTTGTGGACAGCAGTAGAAAAAGCGTGAGTAAACCAAGATTATTTTGCATTAGACTGAGAGAAAGAAAATGGAATGTACGCTTCCATGACCGAGAGGATTACCTCGGTAATGCGTTCAGCACTCTCCGAGGCTCTTCGGCCATGGAAGCAGAAGTCATTCCATGGGAAATCAAAGAAGTACTGCCAGAGAGCCTCCCAGTCGGCAGCGCCAAAATGCCACAATCGCCGACGGCTGGGAGGATCGGGTGGCCATACAGCAGAGATAGGACAGGTGACGGAGATAAGTTTATGGTCAGAGGAGCCCAAAGGAGAGAAAAGATCAACAGTATAAGAAGAAGGGTTAGAAATCAGAAATAAATCAAGAATGTTGGGCCGATCTCCGAAGCGATCCGGGATACGGGTGGGTTGCTGGACCAGCTGGTCTAGGTCATTTATGATAGAAAAGACATAGGCTTGTTCACCAGGTTGGTTAGAAGTGTTAGAGGAAAGCCATTGGCGGTGGTGAACGTTGAAATATCCTAAGATGGAGATTTCAGAGAAGGGAGAGACGGATAGAAGGTGTTCCACTTTAGAGTTTAGATAGTCAAAGAATTTGGGAAAGTCGGTAGAGTTAGGGGAAAGATAGACAGCACAGAAATATTTAGTATGAGAATGACAGGATAGTTTGAGCCATAAAGTTGAGAATTCAGAGGAGTCGAAATCGGGAACACGAGAGCAAGTGAGGTTGTTGTGCACGTATGCACAATATCCGCCTTTGGCTTTGAAACTAGGAGAAAGAAAGTAGGAGGATACAGATAAGGGGCTGGCTGCTGGAAGGTGTCTCAGATACCTGGGTTTCGATGAGGAAAGGAAGATCAGGTTTGCAGGAGGAGAAATGGTGTTCGACTGAGTGAAAATTAGAGGAAAGGCCACGAATATTGCAAAAGTTCATAGTAAGAGTGACAGGCTGTGGTCAAGAGCATTTAGAGGGGTTGTCAGGGGAAGGTCGGGCAGTTGTGGGGGCATATGTCCCCCCCCCCCTCCCCGAGGTTGGGCCTGTGTGCATCATCTTTGAATAATTTTGAAGGAGGAAGTGTGGTGTGCATGTTAAGTGTAGTGAAGTAGATAGGAGGAGGAGGTGTTTGTGAGAGCATGCTGCACTACTCTCAGTGTAAGTGAGGCATAAAAGGAATCAGTAAGAGAGACCAAGCAAATGAAACAGGAGTTCCAGCGACTCCTTATCAAATGCCTACAGCCTCTCCTGGGCAAAGCCCTGTTCGATGTTATGCTTACAATCTACCCCCATTCCCCCTATTAGTCGCCTTGTACGACGACACGCAGTAGGACGCGTGGGGCATATTATCTTTTTCCTCCACCATAAGATGGAGGCCCCCTTACCCCCGGGGGGGTAGGAAACACCAAGTAGAGAAGTGGTTTAGACACACACACTCACTTCTTTATATGTTTTTTAGAAAGAGTGTGTATAAGCTAAATATATGTAATATTAAGTCCCGGAGAGAGTGCCAATTTGACGCTGTTTATCGTAGGTATAAAAAATTATACATTAAATATTCTTATTGTAGAGAAAGTTTTAGTCATGTATCGACTATGTATGTTCAGGCACATAACGGAATAGGCATCAAGATGAAGACGAGGGTTATAGTTATTCACTAGTATCAATACCCACGTCCTTTGCAAAATGCCTACTGTAGTTATGTCTTAATCCCTTTTAGTGTGAATAACATAATTTTTATTGTATTCTAGTTACCATTAGAGGATATTACTCAGCTTAGGAACGACATCTTGTAAATAAAAGGCTACAAATTATCTCAATTAAACTTTATAGCTTCCAAAGCCGCATAAAATCGTCTAAATATAGCTACAATAAAATAGATAAGACGTCTCCTGTACTGAAAGGGTTAAACTTCTTATCTATGGATAATCTGTCTATTATAAAGACGAGTAAAAGTGAATGACAAAACACAATAGTGTTACCTTTTATGTAATCTACCGCACATGACACGTTTTCTGACCTCGTTTAGCATACGTCAGTGCCATAACATTATCATAAAAGTTATTATACAGAGAGAGAGAGAGAGAGAGAGAGAGAGAGAAAGAGAGGGGGGGGGGGTATAGGAACAAAGTAACCTAGAGGTTATTTTAGCGATGTTAATAACATTTTCTATCTTATTGACATGTCAACATGGTTGTTGTTGTTGTTGTTGTTCCCTAAGCTGCCTGGCCGAACAGCCCCGAGTCCCTGAGAAAGGCCATGGCCACGATCGGGCTTTCCCACAGAGCTCTCATTGAGTGTAGATTGTGTTGTTGGCGTAAGTGGTTGTGTGAAATGCAGTCTTCTATGATGTGTTTAATGGTATGGGGTGCTGTGTTACATCCCGGGCAGGCGTCGACAACGGAGTCATCCAGTCTCTTCTGATAGCTCAGGAGAGCTGGATGGTGTCCGCATCTCAGCCTGGCCAGGTGGACTCTGTCCTCGCGAGGAAGGGAGGATTCGGAAGGATGGATTTCGGGAGGTCGTGCATGCAGCTGTGTTGTCTGTGAGTGAGTGGATGGATCGGTGAGAGATATGAGTATGGATGTGCTTCTGGATGTTGGTTCGGGGTGGGCAGGGAGGGAGAGAGGACAATAATTGTGTGATACCGTGTGCTGGGTGTTGTTTTGATATTTCTTGGTGTCTGTGGGTGTGTTGCCATGTAGTTTAGTGGGTGGTCTTGGTTCGTGGAGGCTGCTGCCAGGAATTGAGTGCCTCTCATGTCCAGATGGTCTTTGACTTTGAGGATTTTGGTTTCTTGATGTAGGTGATCTGTGGTGCAGTAGCTGTGCAGCCTGTAATGATCTTCAGGGCTTTGTTTTGAATAGTCTGTAAGGTCTTATGATGTGTTTCAGCTAGGTTAGAAGCCCAGGCTGGGCTTGCGTATTCCATCACTGATCTTATGTATTGTTTATATACTGTGGTGGTAGTTTCTTTGTTGTGTCCAAATTTTGTGTGAGCAAGTGACCTGAGGGCGTTAAGTCTGGGTGTCAGTTTCTTTTTAATGTTTGTGGTGTGCTGTTTGAATGTCATATGAGTATCATATGTTACTCCTAGGATTTTGGGTGTGTGTGTATGTGTTAGGGGTCATGTGTCAACATGGTAAACGGAATGTGTAGATAATAAACAACTGTATACCTGCATTAAAAATGTTTAATGTAAAATAATCCTGATTGGAATTTATCTTGTATAATTGGCATAACCATGGTCTATGACTTATCGACGTGACTGTACAAGTGAAGTGTGTGGTCCTCTCCCCTCTTTTTGACGTACGGTTGGGCTGCATTCGACCAGGGTTCGTCCGCCAATCAGGCAGTGTTCTTTGTATTCGTCCAGCATTCGCGCAACCAAAAAATACGTAAATTTTTTGACATGTCAAAACATCGAGCAATGTTCGTCCAGGCATCGTGTAGGTCAGTCTGCATTAGTGCAGCGTTCGGTGTACGCATTAATTTTGCATTCTGTCTTGTCACAGTTCGGCCACCTTTTTCGGCCGAATGAGGCCGATTCGGAAACGGGCTGCATTCGGGCTCCGGTTCGGCTATGTGTGATGGGCCCTTAAGGCTAATTGGAGGCGTCGAAGGGGTGTCCCTAGGGGGCATGGCGGCGGCTTAGCAAAATCCCAGCTCCTCCCACAGGTCGGCGATGCGCCAAATATTTTTGAAATGTTTGAAATTTGGCCATGATGGTCGGTGGCCGTTTTTCGTCGGTACACCGTCCTTTTGCCTTCATGGCACCAGCATTGGACCGTCGGTTATATCCTTGCACATTCGTTACCGTCACAGCACCATTCTATCACCGTCGTTCGCTGTTTATCTGGTATTCAGATAAATTGAAATCGTGAATAAAGTCTATGCTTTATATTCACTTATCTTTTAATACTGTACTCTTAACCTATTCAGTACCGGTGACGTCCTTTTTATAATATTCTGGTACCTATTATGCAATTTTATACATCTTAGGAAGGACCTCTAACAGTTAGATCTTAATTTAATCTATTAAACACTCTCCGTCTCATATGACGCTAGAGCGTCATATGGCGGTTTTGCCAAAATACTCATATGATGCTAGAGCGTCATATGAACTTATCTTAATATCTCTCTAATAAGTTATGTGACGCTCTAGCGCCATATTGAGCTCAGTAAGTTAGGTAAGTTAGATCAAAATCTGTCGAATGGTGGCAACCCCAAGTTCCTCCGACTTCTAACGGTCCCTCAGTGAGATTTTGACAGTTGTGGGGATAGTACCGTGTCGTTCGCCTCCTCGTCAGTAAGTTAACTATTTCTGTCTGGAGGGGTTAAGCTATCACAGATCCTTCCTAAGTTGATTAAAATAATCTAACAGTGTCCAGAATATGATGAAATGGATGTCACTGGTACTGAATATGCTAATTAAATAGTAATTGAGTTGTGTTAATTTTATCTGCGACTAATGTTTGATGTGATGGACTTGATTTATCATTATATAATTAGCAAAAATTACGCAAACATGCTAAACATAGAGAAATATCTGTGACATGTATATTTACCCGGCCTTATATGGCTAAATAAAAAAAAGGGCTTATAGCACCCACCGGCCCCCTCCCCTAGCTAAGATGGCAACAACAACATCATCAACAACATAAAAAACAAAATATATTTTTTTTTGCTAAACTCCCCCAACCTTTCATGTCAATGTACAAAAATAAAAATAAAAATAAAAATAAAAACATATATAGATTAATATATAATAGGAAGGAATGACAAAAATAAATAATATATACATTATATATACTGTATATATATATATATATATACAGGGTGTAACGTGAAGTATGACAATAATTTACACCAGTTATCTATCGTGCAATTTTGAGTAAAATTTGTTCTATAACCATATGCTCTCTGTGACCCCAGTACGGAGCCTAGCATTCAAGCAACTAAGATTTAAAATCTGTGGCGGAGAGGGTGACATGGAGTAGGAACTTCGCAGGGCAAAGGGAGAGGAGTTGGTTGCCAGTTATGTAATGTTTGTATCTGTAGGATATTACTACCAGCAATATCATAACACCCACAGCACATTCATGAAGGAATATTATTATAAAGCATGATTAGCATCACTTTAAGTCAGGAGTACTACTATTATTTATTACAACACATAAACATATGTTTGGCCTAGATAACATAATACATAATTATCACAATTTAAACCAATAATAAAGGTCAATAGATGCAATCATTACAGAACACAAGGGATAATAATATGGACTTGAATACAAATTACAATGAATTATATGCTATATAAAATAATGAGAATGAATATAACCATGCACACATCAAAACTGTATGTATTAATGTCTCCTTATATATGCTCACTGAGTGGCATGGACCTTACACATGTCCTCGTCCCGC
Source organism: Paralithodes platypus (assembly GCA_032716605.1). Lineage (NCBI taxonomy): Eukaryota > Metazoa > Arthropoda > Malacostraca > Decapoda > Lithodidae > Paralithodes > Paralithodes platypus. Next base: position 58,513,919 of record CM064487.1, on the reverse strand, counting down.
CGTCATGACACACTCGTGACATACTTGTGACACACTCGTGTCACATTCCTACCGCCGTCGTCTGTCACCGTGGCACCGTCTTTCCAGGTCTTACTCGTTTATGGCCGACAGTCGTGACACTCGTGGTGCAATCTGAATATTACATAGCAGTAAATAATCCTTATTAAGACAATACATGCGATAAATAGGCAAAAATTATGGGGGGGGGGGAAAGAATGGTGGTCAGACTGGTCGTGCGGATAGGGGAGGGAAAGGAGGGGTGATAAAGGAATATTGTGGATATCGTACCTTTTGAAAATTGTCATGCTTTCTAATGTATATGCACCAATATACACGACCCATCTGATTATTACACAACAATAAATAAGCCGCACATAGACAATAAACACGATAAATAGGCGAAAATGATGGTGAGAATGAGGGAAGAGAGAGAGAGATGGAAGAGATCAGAGATGGGACAGGGTTAGAATTTCAAGGGATTCTCGCCCTTATATCCAGCACAACTGGAGTAAAGGAGGGAGGGAGGGAAAGAGGGACCCCAGTATAACAGAGAAATTGCTTTATCTCGCGCGTATTGGTTGCTTTCATGCTTGTATATATGCATGCAGACATAGCAGGAGCCCTATGTGAAGAGTGAACACCAATAACTAGGCCATAGACAGTAAATATGACGGAAATAATAGGGTAGATAGGAGGGAGAGGAGACAAGAGAGGGGGAGAGATGTCGAATTGCGTAGATGGACTTTGACGACAGTGTCTAAAAATAGAACTGGGTCAAATTCTACAGTACAGTGATGCGGTAACTTTGGCCTTATCGAGTAGCGACATAGGGAAAGGGAAATAGTAGAGGGTGGTTGGTTGTGGTGGTATTGGTAGGTGGTAGATAGCAGTCTGGCTGGTGGTAGTGGTGGTGGTGATGTCATGAACGGCCACCGATCTTTTGGTACGTGAACCACCCTTTGCACGTGCCATATGTGCCTTCTTTGTTGCAGACGGACATCTGTCCTTAAAAAGAGGAGGTAAAAAGTAGAGGTAAGAGGCCTTTCTGGTAGTCACACTCTGTCTCCCACAGCCGCTGTTGTATCATTGTGATGTTCGGGAGAGGAATGTGAGGGCTCCATGACAACTGCTTGATAACTGATGGTGTGGGAGCGACCGGAGTGTGTATTGTGGTGGTATCGAGAGTTATCATATAGGCCTAGTCGCACACCAATTTGTAGCCACTTGGCTTAACCAGCATGGTTTTTGTACGCATTTAAAATCCCAGTTTCCGGAAGGACAATCGCAACCCACCAGTAAAACCTTCCCGAAGGACCGGCGCCACAGCCGGGTTAATATCACAATTTTGTCCTAAGCTGAATGAAATTGCCTAATAACAGATACAATATCATGAAGAAATGCCTCATCGTATACTGAAGGGGTTAATTTTGGAAATCTGTCTATAATATGATGCAGAGACATGTCAGTTTCATAATTTTTCTATCAAGTGTCGATAAATCAACTGCTAGGGGATTAAACTTTCCGCTAGGTAAACAAAGAAAAGAAAAAACAAACAAAATCAAGTATAGTCCTTCTTTTATCTTGTCTTGCCAACGTTCCGGTTTTCCTTCACTACTCTCTCCTACTTCCCCCGCTTTATTCCATTGTTTCCATTCCCCGTCTGTCTATTTACCCTATTCCTTTGTTCGTATTTTTCTCTTCTACTGCAACATTCTCCGGTAATTCTCTTGCCTGCGTTTCTCTCGCTTCGGTTCATCCCCTTCTGTCATTCTTTCCGTTTCCCATCTTTTTGTTTTGCCTTTCTCGCAGGTTCTCCTTTTTCTTCTGTTGTCCTCCTTGCTCCAGCATACTGTATATAATTCCTGTCTGTTTATTTGAAATTTTGTATTTAGTATTCCAAATATCTACGAGTATGTGGAAAAGAAGATGTCTTTCCAAGTTTATGTTGCTCCTTCACCTATTCTGCTTATTTCCTGTGTTTTTCTCTTAGCCATCCTCTCTGGTTCTCCTCATCCACTTTTCTCTTCTCTTTTCCTACTCTCTGTTTGGGGCCCCTTCTTCCTCTTTATTGGAAAGGCGTTTATTCACATGAAGTGAAGCACTTCTTTTGCAACACAGTAGTCAACTTATGGAACAAATTGCCTAGAAAAGTTGTAGAGTTCCATGCAGTCCAGACATGTAACTATTGCATTGATAAATATCTTGTTATGAATCTCCGACTGACTGCGTTTATGCCCGAGTAATGTGACAATTTCAATATCGTTCATAGTACTATAATTTTATTATCTAGTCCTCCGTTTTTCTGGAGCCCCATTTGATTGCTATGGCAATCTCTCTCTCCCTCTCTGTTTTTACGGGGGGTGACCTGCCTTTTTTCTCTCCTTTTCTCTCTTTCTCTGGCTTGTATCCATTCGGCCCCATTCAGCCTACTGTTTTAAGACGTTTATCCTCATTCAGGTGTCGATTTTTTTCCTGGTGAGCGGTAGCGAGCCAGCATATTATTCAAAATGTTTTGACAGCAGATTAAATTTATACATGTTTCGATAGAAAAATGTCTCCGGCGAAGCCGGATTTCTCCATATAATGCTGGCTCGCTTTCGCTCGCCAGGAAGATATTGACACCTGGATGGGGATAAACGTCTCAAAACAGTAGGCTGAAAGGAGCCGAATGAATACAAGCCAGAAAAAGAGATCAATTTAAAAGGAGATACAAAAAGCAGATCACCCCCCTTAACAAGTAGCCTATTAACCACCACTAGTTCTGTTGTTGTTTTTCCTTTGTATCACTTCTCTTTATCCTAGTTTTCCCATTTCTTCCCATTCTCTTTGCCTGCACTGTTTACCTCCTTTTTCTCTTCTGTTTGTTCCCAGAAATTGTTATTCCCTGTTTTTCTACTTTGCTAATATCTCTGGTTTTCCTCTTCATAGTTTTCCTCCTCTTTCTTCTCCTCTCTTTAATAATTATTTTTACCGTCTTTCTGTTTACTCTGTCCTCCAGTTCTACTCTTCCTCCTCCTCTTCTGCTCTCTTGTTCACACTCATTCCATCTCCTGACTCCTCTTTGCTAGTAAATACCTTTTTTTTCATTCTAACATACTTTACTTACTCTCTCTCTCTCTCTCTCTCCCTGATGGCTTTCTTTCTCGAGTTAACATAAGAACATAAGAAAATGGGAGTCTGCAGAAAGCCGATTGGCCTAAGCAAGGCAGATCCCTGTCCCACACAACCCCAATTACAAAGCTCAATTATAGGCTCAACACTCTAATACCCTGAGGATCATCTTACCAAACCGGTTAGAGATTAACGCAGGATTACGGGGGTCTGCAGAGCGCTGATTGGCCCAACCCGGCTGATCCCCCTTCACACCCAACCCTTCTCGTCCATATGCTTATCCAATTTTTTCTTAAAGCTCCCTATCGTTCTTGATCCCACTATATCACTTGGTAGCCTATTCCACCCATCTACAACTCTGTTACCAAACCAATATTTGCCTATATCTTTTCTGAAACGAAATTTATCTAATTTGAAACCATTGGTACGAGTTCTTTCGCTATCACTGAGCTTTAGTACATTTGTCATGTCCCCTTTGTTAATCCCACTAACCCACTTGAACACCTCTATCATATCCCCTCTAACTCTGCGTCTCTCTAACGAATGTAAACCTAATTTCTTCAACCTTTCTTCATACGGAAAATTTCTAATATTATGGATCATTTTTGTCATTCTACGCTGTACTCTCTCCAATGAATCTATGTCCATTCTGTAATAAGGACACCAAAATTGGACAGCATAATCCATATGGGGTCTCACTAATGACAAGTAAAGTTTTAAGATAACATCAGCAGTTCTGTTACTCACACTCCTAGAGATGAACCCGAGAATCCTGTTTGCCTTATTACGAACGCCTATACACTGTTTTCTAGGCTTCAAATCATTGCTAACAAACACACCTAGATCTTTCTCGCAGTCTGAATTTTCTAATTCTAAATTAGCTAGTTTATATTTAACATTTGTTTGCATCTTCCCTATCTTTAATACCTTGCATTTGTCAATGTTAAACTTCATCTGCCAATTTACTGACCATTCATGTAAGGTATCTAGATCCCTTTGGAGGCACTCTATATCGCTATCTGAATCAATTGATCTCCCCATTTTAGTATTGTCTGCGAATTTACTTATCCTACTAGTTATACCTAAATCTAGGTCATTTATGTATATAAGAAACAACAGGGGACCTAATACCGATCCCTGGGGGACACCACTTTTGACTGCTCCCCACTCTGACTTGGTACCATTTATGCTGACTCTCTGTTTCCTACCAATTAGCCATGACCTAATCCATCCCAACAACGACCCTCCTATTCCATGTGCCTCAACCTTTCTCATCAATCTCTCATGAGGGACTCTGTCGAAAGCTTTACTGAAATCTAAATATATAATATCATATGACTTGTCACTATCTACTGCTTCATATACCTCTGAGAAAAAGCTAAGCAAATTAGTAAGGCAAGAACGTCCCTGAGTGAATCCATGCTGAGAAGAATTTATTAAGTTAAATTTTACTAAGTGGCTTCTAATTTTCCTAGCAATAATAGACTCTAGCAACTTTCCTATGATTGATGTGAGACTAATGGGACGGTAATTGGATGCTATCGATTTATCACCTTTTTTGAAGATCGGAACTACATTTGCAAGCTTCCAAGCTTCTGGAACTAAACCTGTTTCTAATGACTTGTTAAATATAAATGCTAATGGACTACTTAACTCATCTCTGCATTCTTTTAATACTCTAGCATATACCTCGTCAGGACCAGGCGATTTTGAGGTTTCAGTCTGTCAATTTCCTTAAGCACATCATTTCTACTTATACTAACTGTACTTAACATATTTTCTATACTATCACTATATACTATATTGACTTCTGGAATCTGTGCCAAATTTTCATTAGTGAAAACGGAAAGAAACTGACTATTTAATGTACTGCACATTTCTAAATCATTTTCTGTTATTTCTCCTATTGAAGTTTTTAGGGGGCCTATTACATCTCTAACTTTAGATTTATATAGTTGGTAAAAAGCTTTAGGGTTATTTTTTGAGTCGCTGGCTATCCTTATTTCATAATTTCTTTTTGCTTTCCTGATTTCCTTTTTGACCTGTCTGTTGTACGTGAAGTGCGAGATGAAGTCGCACCTTTCTTAGCAGACATCTTCAATTAATCACTAGAAAATAGAGAGGTCCCTGAAGACTGGAAACTGGCCAATGTGACTCCAATTTTTTTTTTCTATGTGATTGAGGGAGGCAGAAGGCATAACTGCCTATTTTAAGTGCCTCCCCCATAGTTGAAAGAGTGACAGGGCCAAAATCAAGGGACGTTCGAGCCAAAATGCCTGGACACACGGAGTTTGAAGCAATTTAAGTCATAGGAAGAGGGAAAGACTGATTCTGGGAGAGAGTTCCAGAGCTCAGCTGTTGAGTAGAAGAAAGTTTGAGAGTAATGTTTCACTCTTGAGTTGGAGAGTTGCACAGAGTAGGGGTGAGATTGAGTTGCAAGACGGGTACCACGTGCCCTACGTAAAGGAGGTGGTATGCACTGGGATAGCTCTGAGGAACACTAATTATTATAGTAGCGATAGAATAGCGAGAGAGATGCAACATTGCGGCGGAGAGAGAGAGATTGCAGAGAGTTGGTGAGTGGACGGGAGTTAATGATACGAAAGGCCTTCCTTTCAACTTTGTCTAGGAGAGCGGTGTGAGAGGAACCTCCCCACATATGTGAACAATACTCAATACAAGGGCGCACTATGCCCCTGTACAGAGCAAGAAGCTGTGCAGGGGAAAAGAACCCCCTAAGGCGGTTGAGCATACCCAGCTTCTGGGAGGCTGCCTTAGCAAGACTGGTAATATGGTCCTTCCAAATGAGAGCAGAAGAAAAAGAGACACCAAGAATATTGAGAGAAGATGAAGGGTTGATTTTTGTATTGTTGAAGAATAAGGGATAGTCCGCTGGGAGATCCTGACAAGTAGATAGATGGAGAAATTGGGTTTTGGAAGCATTAAAGTTAACAAGGTTTTCTCTGCCCCAATTGGAAATAGTATTTAGATCAGAATTTAAGAGTTCTATGGCTTCATTACGTTTATCGTTGAGGGATTGCTGGCGGGGGCGTTCTGAAAAACTAATGGAGTAGTGTAAGGTTGAGTCGTCTGCGTATGAATGGATGGGAATTAAGGTACAGTTAAGGAGATCATTTATAAAAATTAGAAAGATAATAGGAGATAGGACAGAGCCCTGAGGAACACCAGAGTTTATAGGGTGAGGAAGTGAACAATGGCCGTCCACAACCGCGGCTATGGAACGGCCGGAAAGGAAATTAGAGACAAAGGCACAGATGGAGGGATAGAAACCGAAGGAGGGTAGTTTAGAAATTAAAGATTTATGCCAGACTCTATCGAAGGCTTTCGATATGTCTAGTGCAATAGAGAAAGTCTCACCGAAGGCCCGAAAGGAGGATGACCAAAAGTTAGTAAGATATGAAAGAAGATCACCAGTAGAGCGACCCTTAAGGAAGCCATACTGGGGATCTGAGAGCAGATTATGAGAAGAGAAATGCTTAAGCAATTTGGAAGCAAGAATAGTTTCAAAAACTTTAGTAAGACAAGAGATGGGAGCAATTGGACGATAGTTGGAGGGTTGAGAGCGGTCACCCTTCTTTGGGACAGGTTGAATGTGAGCAAACTTCCAGCATGAAGGGAAGACGTTAGAGGATAGACAGAGACGAAAGAGTTTGCCTAGGCAGGGAGTCAGCACGGAAGCACAGTTTTTGAGAACAATAGGACGAACACCGTCCGGACCGTACTCCTTATTAGTGTTAAGCCCAGAGAGGGACGAGTGTCCCAAGAATTATTGGCGAATTAGCTTGACTTCTATCATAGTAAAACTCTAAGAAGAGATACTAGTATACAAGATAGTTGACTACCTAGAAATTCACAATTCAATTACAGATTCCCAACATGGATTTAGGCTATACTGATCATGACTTGCAAATTTGCTGGAATGTTTCCATGAAATGCTGAGTGAGTATGACAACAGTAAAACCATGGACATCCTTTACTTAGATTTTCAAAAAGCTTTTGACAAAGTACCTCATTGCAGGCTAATGTCAAAAGTGAGTGCACTAGGAAGCAATACAGAGGTCACAAATTGGATAGAAAGTTGGATAGCAGGTAGACAACAACAATTGGTAATCAATGGTGTTTCTTCTGAGTGGACTTAAGTCACTTCTGGAGTTCCACAGGGATCTGTCCTTGGCCCACTTCTGTTTATCATATATGTCAATGACATCGATATTGGTCTGTTGAGTGTGATCTCCAAGTTTACACTTGACTTAAAGCTTGGTATGAATGTGAAAGACCCTAAAGGGGTTGAACAGCTCAGGAGGGACCTCAACAGACTGGGTGAATGGTCAGATACATGGCAGATGCCTTTTAAACTTGGAAAAGTGCAAGGTGATGCATATCGGCTAAGCGAACCCCAATTTAGGCTATTCACTATTGGGTATCTATCTATCTATTGCCTGACGCCGTGATCCCCGAAGGGGTGGCCACGAACGAACCGCCCCCATGCACCTCTGTCCCAAGTCAGTCGACGCCCCTCCCCCCAACCAGCACCGCCTTCGTTCATATACTTCCTCACTCCATCCTTCCACCTATCATTCGGTCTACTCTCCCTCTCTGTCCCTCCACCTCGCTCTCATACACCCTCTTAGTTATTCTCTCGCTTTCCATACGTTCCATATGGCCGAACCATCTCAAGTTGTTCCTTTTCACACTTTCCAGCACATCTACCTCCCCACCACACCTCCTTCTTACTTCCTCATTAGTCTGTCTATCCCTCCATGTAACTCCGCACGCACTCCTTAAGTAATTCATTTCCACTGCTCTCACTCTTGGTCTGAGTCTCTCAACCAACGTCCATGCTTCGCTTCCGTAAGTCAGTGTCGGGATTACCACACTGTCATGCAAGGACTTCTTCACTTCCATACTGACCACCCTATTTCTTGTTACTGCTTTTAGCGTTCCTACAACCCTCTTCCCCTGTTGTACCCTCTCCCGCACTTCTTCATCCATAGTCCCATCTTTACTCAACACACTGCCCAGATACTTAAAAGAGTTGACGATCTCCATAGCCTGACCATTCAGCTTCACCTCACACTCTGTGACTTCACCCCTTTCGAAGACCATAAGCTTGCTCTTCCCCGCATTTACCTTCAAATTCCGTTTTTTGCACACTGTTCCAAACTCATTTACCAGACCCTGCAACTCCCATTCATTATCACTCATCAGAACTGTATCATCCGCAAACAGCAGTATAGGTAGCTTCCACTCAATTCCCTCCCTTTTCAGCGATACACCAACATCCACTGCTCTTGATAGTATTTCTTTCATGACTCCATCCATATATACAGTAAACAACCACCGGGACATCACACACCCCTGTTTCAAACCAACATTCAGGTCAAAGAACTCGCTCTGCTCACTCTCCACACGTACTGCCGCCTTTGCAACCTCATACATGATCTTCACTGCTTTCAGCAACTTGCCCTCTACTCCGTATATTCTAAGTACTAATTGTACTATGTACTATTGGGTATGCCTCTGGAATTAGTAACTGACTTGGAAAAGGATTTGGGTGTTCTGGTTAGCAGTGACCTAAAGTTTTCCAAGCAGTGCATTGAAATAGATAAGAAAGCTCAGAAATTATTAGGATATATTAACCCATCAAGCGCAATAGGCGTAATGGAGGGGTCACCATAGCGAAGGCGATAGGTCTCACAGAAGCAAAACTATAATAAAAAACTTCCAAGGAACCCCAGGGGCTCTCAAAATAAAAAAGTATGTCATTAGGTGAGATAATTCCCCTCAAGTACTTCCTACCACTCATCCATATCTTTCTCACCCCCCCTTCCCCTCCTTCCCCACCTTATTCCCCCCTTCCCCCCTCCTCAGTTATCACCTATTTTTCCTCTTATTTTCATCATTTATCGGTTATATTTCTCTCCCGCGGTAATGTAGCACAAGTGTGTTGCAAAAAATATCGTTATATAACACCGAGACACCTCCCGGTTGCTTCAGTTGAGTCAGAGACAGCGAGAGGGGATGGTGTGTGACTCGCTAGTTCATGCCTGAGAATACGACAGGGTGGGGAATATTTACGATTTTCACCACCCATGTGGTAAACTATCAATGGAAGTTAAATATTACTAAGCTATAATGAATCAAATAAATAAATCTAAATTAAAACTACTCCATAATTATCTAAATTTAATTCAATCTGAAACAAGCTAATTTATATCCAAAGGTCTCACATAATAAATTTATATATAGGGTAAGGTTATAAGGGTTAATATTAGCCAGGAATTAACTCACCAATAGTTCCACGTGGCAATGAGGCAAGGGAGAACGTTTTACCCAATATGGCGGTGGACAATGGGGATCGAGACTTCGGTCCCGAGACATGAGTCAAGTTAAAGAAAGAATAAATGATTTCATGGGAATGGACATGATTATTATGATTATCTGTCAGTCAGTCATGGTGTCGATGAGAGCGTCGTGATGGTGTAGCTGTGTGTATTGCTGTATGTGTATTGTGATTAGAGGCACAAAAGCACGATCAACTGAGGGCGGAAAATTAGATGTTAACTGGTTGGTGTTCGTGAAGGCTCTGGTGTTCCTCGAAGACACTCCTTGCTGCCTTGGCAAAACGCCAGGAGCCCAAATTATCATACCGCATCTAGGTTGCTCTATACGATAAATTATATTAATATATACGATAAATTCATATATACTACATAAGACCATGGCAATATTGCTTAATAGCATATTAGGCCTTTTATATCTTAACTTATTTACAATCTAATAATATACGATCTACTCGTCCTACGTCGTGCTGTAGGAGTGATCGTGACGTCACAGAGACTTACGAGATCACAAAAGAGTCATATTCTATCGTATTTATACGATACACTCCCCCCACAAAAAAGGACCTGAACCCCACCTTAAACCTAAAGTTGCCCAGAGGCTATCTTCTGACACCACAAGTCGACGGCGCCAGCAGCAGCGCGTCTGGGACGCGTCCCGGTCCGAGAATGATCACCATCAGTAAGAGGTGAGTCGTTCCTTTGAGAATCCTCGGACCCAGCAATAACAGGTGGAGCATCAGATTGCAATGCGGAATCGAGCTCCAAAGCGTACAAACGTATGATAGGACGAACAGTAGTACCAGTGGCTGTCTTCAATAGCGCCACCCGCTCTACAGAGTCTGCCCCCTTGTATACCTCCCACACGCCCGCCTAATTTCCAGTATAAACGAGGACTATCTTCTTTAATTAAAACAACTTCGCCAACTGTAGGTGCCGTTGGTCTACCAGAGGGAGTAACACTCCTTTCCCTCAATGCTAGCAGATATTCACTAATCCACCGTTTCCTAAAATCAATGATTATCCTGGATATATAATGGTATCTCTTAGACACCGCTACCTCAGAGTACAACGAGGGATCCTCTAACTCTACTATGGATTGGAAATCAGATGGAAACGCAGTCAATGGTTTCCCATATAGCAAGTGAGCTGGCGTTAATGGTAATGGTTCTTGCAGGTCGGTGTACACATATGTAAGCGGGCGATCATTCACGACTGCCTCTATCTTTGTGAGGACTGTCGTCAACTCACTCTTCTTTAATAGAGCACGTCCTACAACCGCTCTGAGTCCCGACTTTACTATGCCGACACACCGTTCCCACATACCACCAAACCAAGGTGCCTTAACTGGAATGAACCTCCATTCGCACTTCTTCTCCCCTAAAAAAGTGATGATAGTAGGATCACTACTCATATCCTTTAGATATTTTGATGCATGGACATAAGTGGGAGCATTGTCGCTAAGAATGAGTTGAGGGAATGAACGACGGGCACAAAACCGTCTGAACGCCAGCATAAATTCTTCGCTAGACATATTATCACATAGTTCTAGGTGTACCGCTCGAGACGTCGCACAGGTAAACAATAATATATAAACCTTCTCATGCTCCCTCGTCTTCAATGCTCCTGTGTAATCTAATCCTACCGCTTGGAAAGGTTCTACGTGCTTTACACGGCATTCAGGTAGAGGTGGAGCTGGTCCAGTTGCATATGGTTTACCTTTTAGTCTCTGGCATATCACACACTTTCTTACTATGCGTCGAGCTACTTGTCGAACTCTGGGTATTCACCATGTGAGATGTAAATTTGATATAATATGACATACCCCGTAGTGTTTTACTTCCCTATGTGCACGTATGATCAATAGATCAGTAACGTGATGTCTTGTTGGCATAAGTATAGGGCGGTTTGTGCCGTCTGGTACATCCGACCACTTCAGGCGACCCTCACACCTGATGAGGCCATTGTCTAGGTGCAACCTTAGTTGACACACTATATTAGGCATTAATGTCTTATTCGAGCTTTTCAAGGATTCTAATTCATTGGAAAAGGTTTCTACTTGAACCCATTTGATCAAAGTTACTTCAGCTGCTTTAAATTCACGAGCATCAATGTTGTGACCCCTGTTGCAGAGTTGGCCCGTTACTTTAAGCTTGAGATTGGATACATATCGCAATACCCAAGCTACAACTCTGACTAGTTTATTATAGTCACCGAATCTTGCCCAGTCTATGATAGGACCCGGTGGCTCATTTGGTTGGGCTGTAACTGCCACTGTTTCCAGTGGCAGAAGTCCCTCACCAACAACATGCCATATCGTCCATTCACTTTCATGGAGCAGCCACGTTGGACCATGCCACCACAATTCGGACTTCATTAACTGGCTAGCCGTTATACCCCTAGTTATGAGATCACTAGGGTTTTCTTTTGTATTTACATAATGATAAGCAACATCTGGCAAAATGGCTCTAATCTCATCATTCTACCCTATTCCGCACATAAACTGGCAGACACTTCTTGCTATGTATCCAGTTGAGTGCGACCTGACTATCGCACCAAACGTGAACGATTTCAATATTTAATTCGCTCTCGTATGCTGCGCGTACATGTTGCACCAGACGTGCTAATAGCAGCATGGCAGTCAATTCCATTTTAGGGATAGTTACCTTTTTAACCGGGAATGCCGTGGCGCTAGCATTGCAAAACGTGTGTAACGTAACGTCACCGAACGCCGCCACTTTACGAGGTATAGGTTTAGTACAAAGGATGGCATATTCATTCAACAACAATGTCCCTTGGTCATTCAGGTCCTCGGGCAAACTGTCATCCCATCCTATTTTATGTCTCCAAACTTCCTGCATTAGAATCCTAGCTCTTATGGTAACGGGTATTGCTAGACCCAAAGGATAACAAAATTGCGCAACTTTACTCAACAGACTTCTTTTGGTGTGCGCTCCTGTCTGCTGAGCAAAAGACCTTGTTTGATAAGTTAGTATGTCATGTTTAGGTTGCCAGATCATCCCCAAATTTCTGGACTTTTCCTGGTTAAGAGATGCCGTACCGTCCACCTGCATCAAACTCTGAAGATATTCACTATTAGTAACCCACTCGCGGAGAAATAGATGTGCATCCGAAAACAATCTGCGTGCTTGCCAGTATGCATATAACAAATCATCTTGACTATTGCTAGAACCCTGCAAATTGTCAATATATAATCCGCGAGATAGTTTACTTGTGTCCTCATGAGTGTCAGCTAGATGTTTTCTGATTGTGGCATTTAACAAAAACTGTGAGCACGTGGCCCCAAAGAGTACAACCCGAAAATGGTATATTATGATTGGACTTTCAGAGTCGCTAATGTCGCTGAACCAAAGAAAGCGGGTAACATCTCTATCTTCCTCCTTTAGCTTGACCATCAAGAATGCTTTCTCGATGTCACTGGTATAGGCGTACTTCCCCAGCCTAAACCGCAATAGATGTTGGGACAGGTCCGACACCATGGACGGACCTGTCAACAGGCAGTCATTTAGACTGGGTTGTTGACCTTGGTGGGCAGAACAGTCATACACAACCCGTATTGGTGTGGTGACGCTGTCTTTCCTTACCCCATGATGGGCCAGATAGTGAACCCTACCCTTCTTAAACGGTTCCTTGACATCGACTCTCTCAATAAAGCCCCTATCTTCATAAATCCGAAATACATCGTCATACGCCTGGCGCGTGCTCGGTTCGTTAGACAATTTGCGCTGTAATGCGCGCAAGCGACCTAATGCCAACCATAGTTGGTAGGCAGGCTTATCTCACTGTTCTTCCAGGGTAAACAAACTTTATATTGCTTGTCCGAGGCACAGTAGCACACAGACTCGTCAAACGTTTGTAGCGCAACTTCCGAGTCATAATCAGTCTCCATAGGATTAATGCCTATGTGATCCAATCTCCACAATCGTTCCAGGTCGAACTCTGCAGCCATCTTAGGGTCACTAGGTTGGGAATCCTCCCTTCCCAACTCCTCTGCCGCAGTTACATTGACTCTATATATCGAGACCGTGTCGACCAGGACCTTTGACTGTGTAGTATGCACCTTTCCGCTCATGCAATATCCAAATTTAGTGGGGATTAAAATTACACCACACATCTTTTTAAATCCAGGGTATACTGCTTCATAATAATGATCCACACCAAGTAGAACATGGACCTCACTCTGATATCCCATGGGATCTGACAAGTTAACCCCTTTGCTACGTAATGCGTGTTCCACCTTCTTCACACCCACAGATACATATTCTGGTAGGGTGTCTACTACGATACAAGTCATAAAGTACCGGTTTTTACGATAGAAATATGAAATCTCCGCTATCTCGTAGTCTTGCTTATCAGTAACCCCTGTGAAGCCCTGTACTCGAAGAGTCTTAGCCCCTACGATTCGGTGCTTCAGTCCCACTAGTACGGACCTCTTTATAAAGGAACGTTGAGACCCTTCATCTAGAAGTACCCGACAATCTTTGTTACTGTCATTACCTTCCATGGGAATCTGTATTGTGGGCAATATAGTGGTGTCTTGCGTGCTACCTAATGCCACAGTTATAGTACCTTCTGTTTTGACATCTTTGACTTTATCTGCTGTAGGACACAACTTATCAAAGTGATGTCCTTTGCAGTGGCGACAGGGCCTTAAGTATGTAGCAGTACGTTGTCCCTGCTTACCATGTTCCCCACTTAGACAACCTACACATAGCTTCAATCTTTTCACCTGTGCTAGTTTTGTCTCATCTGTTGGGTATTTTATGCAGAAACTCCATTTATGTTTGTTGTTACATAGCTTACATAGAATCTGAGCAGGTTTCTTATACGCACCCTCTTTCTTTTCCTTAGTCCCCACTGTCATGCTTACTGTTCCCCTCTTCTCCACTTTCTCACTCCCTCCCGACTCATACATTCTCCCTTTGTTCAACTGTAGATTATTGATTTCCTTACTGAGCTGAGTTTTGAACTCCCCCACCTCAAATGATCTTACCTTATCAAGTATTGCCATAGGAAGCTTCTGACGCAAGATAATGACTATCATTTCCTGCGTGGTAAGCCCTAGGGTGTCTAGCGATCGAGTATGCCACTCCATATTTGCCCTGAAGTTTGTCAAATCCTCAACCTTATACTGTGGTTCTGCGAGCCTTAACCCTTAAAAAGCGGCCCACCACTTAAGTCGAGTTAAATAAAGCTGGACTATGTGGCGGCGCTCGACATAACTCGAGTGGCAATTTCAGCACGTAATGTGGCTGAGAGAGAGAGACAAACGGTGGCAGGAGACTAGCGAGCGTATGACTGCTCCAGACCACCGCGGCGAACCTACTGACACAAATCTCAGCTCCCTCCTCCCTCTCTCACTCGCTACATACTCAATTATGTACCGAAAGTACCGAATTACCTGCTTTTTGCACTCGCGTTGCACGGTTATTGCAAGAAAACTATCCATCATACAAGGATCGTTATGGTGTCATTCGAAAGCTCTGTTTATGCCCTTTCAGGGATAGGTACTTGTTTTACGTTCTGGGTCTTATTTAGGCATGAAAATGATCACGTAAACAGCCCTATTTTGGCTAAAAACACCCCGCTGGGCGGTACACATAAATAAACCGCTTAGGCCGCTCGTAAGGTGTTAACAAGGCAAAGACATGGGCCACCTTCAACTGCTCTTTATCCCCGTATGTGGACTCTAATAAGTGTACCGCTTCAAGATAACTACCACCCACTACTGCAAAACCCTCTATTAAATGTAAAGCCTCTCCTTCCATTTGTCCCTTCAGATAGTGAAACTTGCGGACATTATCCAAAGAGGATTCATGAACCGTAGATCAAAATACGTCCCAGAAAGCTAACCACTCAGTCAACTTGCCCCCAAATGTCGGAAGATTGAGCTTTGGGAGGTGTACAGTATGTTTTGGGTCAGCCCTTCTATGGGCCTCATTATCGCCTCCCTTCTTACTTGCGACAGCACGCTGTAATAGGTACTTCGCTCTAAAGACAGGTTCGTCATAGAGGGCGTGATTATCACACTCTGTAACTCCTCCTCTATCATGTCAGCCACAATCACCTCACTCAGAGCCGTAATATGACCGTGGGTAGCCTGGACGTTTTCTAATCTAGCCTCCAATTCCTCTAGTTCAGCAGTAGTGATGAAAGTGTTGACGTCCACAATTAGCCTATTTAATACTCCCCGAACTCCCGCCCTTTGATTTTTAGGGGCTTTGCTCATCACCTCACTAGACGGTGTCTCTTTATGGTCTTTATTCATTTTGCATGTGAGCCTATAGGTATCTAAATGTTACGTTACAAAGACAACGGCCAAATAATAGTCTACTTAACCCGTGGAGCCCCGGCTAGTTTTGTAATGTTTGCGCACCAGAACCCGGCCGGTTTTCAAAAAATGGTTTTATTCCAGAAACAATAGCGAATGGGTTAGGAATGAAGGAAAAACCACGAAAAACCGCTCAAAAAGCTTAAAAAATGGTCCTACAGAGCCCCCGAAAACGGATTTTATAAGAGTAAAAAATTGAAGGCAATTATCCCAAAAAAACAGGTTTTTGCGCGCTCGCGCGCACGCACGTGGACTTTGAGAGTTTTCAACCATCGGCACGGTTGCGTGGGATACGTACAAAGTTCCCATACAAATCTGAGCCCTCTTGAGTGGCTACACCTGAGGTTACGGTCGGCGCAATTAGGGTGACGCGCCAGGCGCGTCTCTGGGGCTGTGCGTTACATACATCGCCGACGCGTCAGGCGCGTCGCTGGGGCTGTACGGGTTAAGAGACGCCGACTGGCGGACTTCTATGTTATGGAGAAAAAATAGTACACTAAATAGCAATACCTACTAATGGATCATATTGAACAAGAAAAAATGTTAGGTCAGGTCATATGTCACAGGAAGTCTGAAACGGAAAAGAAAATTATTGGGGAAAGATGATGGGTGGGATGCAGGATTTGGGCAGGTGCAACGATGTGACCCTGCATTCCGGCTCTAACCACCGCTTGGCTAGTCCTACCAGATAATCATAGAGTTGTTCCTGCATCCTGTTATATGTCCCCTTGCTCATTGCCTTAAAAATCCCTTATTGGTAACTAATTCCCGGGTCTGGGCACCAATGTGGAAAACTATCAATGGAAGTTAAATATTACTAATCTATAATGAATCAAATAAATCAATCTAAATGAAAACTACTCTATATCTAAATTGAATTCAATCTGAAACAAGCTAATTTATATCCAAAGGTCTCACATAATAAATTTATATATAGGGTAAGGTTATAAGGGTTAATATTAGCCAGGAATTAACTCACCAATAGTTCTACGTGGCAATGAGGCAAGGGAGAACGTTTTACCCAATATGGCGGTGGACAATGGGGATCGAGACTTCTGTCCCGAGACACGAGTCAAGTTAAAGAAAGAATATATGATTACATGGGAATGGACATGATTATTATGCTTATCTGTCAGTCAGTCATGGTGTCGATGAGAGCGTCGTGATGGTGTAGCTGTGTATATTGCTGTATGTGTATTGTGATTAGAGGCACAAAAGCACGATCAACTGAGGGCGAAAATTAGATGTTAACTGGTTGGTGTTCGTGAAGGCTCTGGTGTTCCTCGAAGACACACCTTGCTGCCTTGGCAAAACGCCAGGAGCCCAAATTATCGTACCGCATCTAGGTTGCTCTATAAGATAAATTATAGTAATATATTCGATAAATTCATATATACTACATAAGACCATGGCAATATTGCTTAATAGCATATTAGGCCTTTTATAACTTAACTTATTTACAATCTTATAATATACGATCTACTCGTCCTATGTCGTGCTGTAGGAGCGATCGTGACGTCACAGAGACATACGAGATCACAAAAGAGTCATATTCTATCGTATTTATACGATAACCCAAATGCTTTTCCCACTTATTTTATTGCTCTTCAAGGTTCATATATATTCATCACTTATGTAAAATAAAAGCACATTGAAAACAAATAATGCTTTATATCGTAAATATAACGAATTATGTCAGAATCCAAGGTTAGAAATTCACAAATAAGTACCCTTGCCCCTATGATGTTTTCGCGTTCCCCGGGTTAAGAGGCAATTTAAGTATAAAAAAAAGGAAATAGTCCTCACACTTTACAACTCTGATACAGCGTCTCCTGAAGTATGCTGTTCAATTCTGGTCTCCAGCACTCAGGAAAGATATAGAGTGACTGGAAAGAGTACAAGCTAAGGCTACAAAGCTTGTTCCATCGCTTAGAAGAATGGGCTATGAGGACCGGTTGAGAGCTCTTGATCTCTTTCCGTTGGAGACCCGCAGACTACAAGGTCAGCTCATTGAAGTTTATAAAATACTTAATGGGTTTGACAATGTGGATTATAACAAAATGTTTAGCCTTAATATGAATACAACACGCAACCATGGCTGGAAATTAGAATTGAAAAGATTCAGCACTAGTATCTGTGAAAACTTTTTCACATATAAGATCTGTTCTACCTGGAACAAACTTCCCTCCGAAGTTGTAAACAGTTCTTCAGTAGAGCAGTTAAAGAATACTGTAGAGTAGATAGTATTTTGCACACTAAAGTATGTAACGACTGTAGTGCACTTAACAGTATCTCTCCTTCCACTTCAAGTATATCCTCGGAATGGACTGCAAGATCTCTGAGATACTAACTATTCCTTGTAACTCCGTTTAACTCTCTCTCTCTCTCCCCCCCCCCCCCCCCGCCACCACCCATCTTCCGTTATGAGCGTCGGCAACACGGGCGCCAGACAATCCACTGTTTACATGAGTTGGGAGAGCACCCCGTGTCAAGTGCTGGTAGTAGTGAATGGTGATGATTGGTAGCCATTCCTTGCCTTGCCTTGCCTTACCTTGCTTGGTCTTGCCTTGCCTGCCACCCCCACGGTTACACATACCCTCATACACATACAGACACACACACCGCACAAAAATAAAAACAAAACATAAAAATAAACACCCACCCACCCACCCACATACTCACACAGTCTCTCTCTCTTTTTATTTTCATATTCTATAACTTTTTGTACATAGCCATCTCTTTTTATTTAATCCCTTGATATACTTGTCCCCATTCTGAACAGACACGTCGAGAGACTTTCAGAATTTCCTAAATTCCTATATATTATTTTTCTCTTGGGCTCTTTGATTGGTTATGTAATAAATTTCCACTCCTTACATCTTGGTTATTAAGTTAGCCCCAATACAAAACAAACCCATATATATATATATTAGGGCGGGAATCTTGTTCCTTTTATGTCTCTGTGTGGGGTTCTCTATTTTGTTAAGCCCAAACATATGTATATATATATATATATATATATATATTTTCTTTAATACATACGAGGTTGAAAGAAATGGCAATTTCTGCGTTGGAAATTTTATTATTCAAAGTTTCCAGGTCTCTGATGAGTTTTCGCTGGGTGGCAGGAAGTAGATGAAGGAGATGATTCCTTCCTTACTTGATAATGCTGGTTGTCCAGTGAAACGCGTCGTATATCCTGTATCATCATGTACATTTATGTAACCCTGTACCACCATGAATTTTGCTCATCTCCTTCATCTACTTCCTGCCACCCACGAAAACTCATCAGAGACCTGGAAACTTTGAATAATAAAATTTCCAACGCAGAAATTGCCATTTCTTTCAACCTCGTATGTATTAAAGAAAATGTATTACCTGGCTTTACTAACATATATATATATATATATATATATATATATATATATATATATATATATATATATATATATATATATGTTAGGAAAGCCAGGTAATAAATTTTCTTAAGTCCATGCGGGGTAGAAGACCTCGCAGACGCAGAAATTGCCATTTCTTTCAACCTCGTATGTATTAAAGAAAATTTATTACCTGGCTTTACTAACATATATATATATATATATATATATATATATATATATAAATATATATATATATGTTAGTAAAGCCAGGTAATAAATTTTCTTTAATACATACGAGGTTGAAGACCTCGCAGACGCAGAAATTGCCATTTTCTTGAATCATTCATGGTATGTATTAAATGTACATTGATACTATACGACGCTTTACTACATATATATATATATATATATATATATTATATATATATAGATATTAATATATATGCGTGTATATATGTACATAGTAAAGCCACACCATGAATTTTGCTCATCTCCTTCATCTACTTCCTGCCACCCAGCGAAAACTCATCAGAGACCTGGAAACTTTGAATAATAAAATTTCCAACGCAGAAATTGCCATTTCTTTCAACCTCGTATGTATTAAAGAAAATATATATATATATATATATATATATATATATATATATATGTTTGGGCTTAACGAAATAGAGAATCCCACACAGAGACATAAAAGGAACAAGATTCCCGCCCTAATGGATATCAGGGTAGAAGCGCTCCCCGGCACACAAGAGAAGAACCAGCAGCGTCAGTGCCCGATGGGGTCAAGCAGAAGAAATAGGAGGAGCCAGCCTTCAGAAGGCAGTGCAGAGATACCCGAGCCATTGGCCAAAGTAGAAGAAAAGACACACCACAAATTAACCCCATTGGCAGACAAACTGAGAGGGTGTTTCCCAGACAAATGAAGGTGATAAAAGGCCAAGACAACAGTCAAGCTGGTATTCCGAAGTCAGTTCCCACGGTCCCCTATCCACCCTCTCCACAGTCGGGCAGCTTCCCACGACACCCTCACATGCACCAAGTCCCCCAATCAACTACGACTTGATTGATATCCATTCCCCGAGTCCCCCAGTTGAATACAACTTGGTAGATCTGAGCCCAACTAGTCCTTTTTCCCCAACCACCTTGGCATTCCCATATCCTGCATTCAACCACGAAGGTTAGACCATCCACAAGGAGGAGACCTGCCCCTATCCTGCCATAACTCTGTCTTGTGCCAGCCAAGAAGCAGCCTGTAGAACCCCTCACAATTCCCCACCTCTCCAAGGGAAGAGCACACCCCCGAGACCCTCAGGGCCCTGCAGAGATTATGCCTGCTAGTGCAGAGTACACCGGCAGAAGATGAAGCCCCAGCAGAAAGCCCCGCGGCCCAGGCAGACATCCCAGAGACCAGACCAAGGAGAGCAGTGGCTGTGAAGGAGATAAGCGAAGCCATGAACAATCTCCACTTCCGGTGATCATTGCCAGACTGGAGAGAGGAGAGCGAAGATGAGTTGAACACCCCTCGAGGTGCCAAGGCCACGACCCCGGCCTTCCAAACCCCTGAGTGCAAAGAAGAAGTGCAACAGGGCCAAAACTTTCCAGAAGACGAAGTAGCAGAGCCCAACAGATTGATGCATGTAAGTGCCCCCCTTTGACCCAGTGTAGTAGTGCCGGTCGCAAACGAAAGCAGAACTAACCTTCACAGCAGAACCATGTCGTAATCAGTAAGTTAAGTCAGAGTGCGCTTATTGGAGAGCCAAGCATTTAATTTTCCCTTTTGTGTGCATACCATCGACATCATTAATCCAACCCTTTAAACTCCTCAAGCCGCAGGCGTCCCCGCACGTGCCTCTCCAATGGTTGCCGTGAAGGTATTTCTGTCCAGAGAGATAGTAAGTCGATTCCCTCCCTTTTTATTGTATTAAAGTAATTCCGCCCGGAGTGCCGTTAGACCGAGGCTAGAATTCATAATACTTCCCCTTGTATATCTTTCCTCGTGGCACGGGTGCAGGGGTGGTACTAGATATCTCTGGAGCTACCTTGCAAGTATAATAACAACAATCTCTGTATTAATTGAGCTACGGGCAATTGAGTAAAGAAAAAAAAAAAGGAAACACGATAGATCAACTTGAGAGAGATAGAGAGAGAGTGAGAACGTCTTGAGAGAGAAGTTGGTGTCTGAATGAGTGAAACCGGAAGTGTGTAAGAGATAAGTAATTGTTAAGTTATCCCCGAGGTGGAACGAGTATCAAATTTAAGTGTAAGTTGATCGAGTAACGAGCACGGTCTCGGACTCTAGGTTGTCCAGATGTAGTGAGACGAGGATACAGAATAGAAATGCAGTTGAAAGATTGATGAAGTTGACTAGGCCATAGACGTAGCGAGGAAGTACTAGAATAGTAATTGAAGTAATATTGATATAGCAGGGCGCTGCAGTAACCCTGGTTGTGAATGAGTAATTGTAAAAGAGTGTAACAGTAGGTTGGTGCATCTAGGGCCAAAGTATTTATGTAATAGTGCTAAGTTGTTTGTTAATATTGTGAATACATCCCTATAACTTCTTTGAGAAGAACGTATTAAACTGGCGAAGGAAAAAGGCATATGAAACCCATTATTGCTGCCGGATAAAGTAATCGAGTTGTCCCTCAGACCAACTTACTGTGGGAACGAGAGCCACTTGGGTAATCTTTTAATATCAAGAGATATATGTCCAGATATTGTCCTCATTATCATGCACTATCTGAGGAATCAATCAGCTAGGATTTCATGGAATGGCCATAAGGGCAGGTTTTCATTAATTAACCAAGGTGTTAGGCAGGGTGGAATTCTATCACCATTATTGTTTAAATTATATATAGACAATGTGTTAAATCAAATTATAAACATGGAGAAAGGATGTCGTTTAGGATTATCTAGAGTGAATGTGTTGGCCTATGCTGACGACTTGGTAATTTTGGCAAATCAATACGAACATTTTCAGTTCATATTTAGAATCTTAAAGCAAGAAATGGTAAAGTTAAATCTTAAAATCAATACTGATAAAACTAAATGGTGTGGTATTCGCTAAGAGGGCAAAATATGAAGCCAAAACTATACAAGTAAATGCAGATGAAAGTGAGATTGAAGTTGTTAACAGTTACAAGTACTTATATCATATAATACAGGATAATCTAAGTGACGCACAGGACGTCGAGTTTAGGCTAAGCTCATTTCATTCTAGATTTCATTCGACTTACAGAAAGTTTAATGGCATATCCATGAACACATTTTTATTTCTTTTTAATTCTTTTTGTATGCCTGATTATGGATTATGTATATGGAACGCCAAGGACATTTTTAATAAACAATGTTTTAAGGCATTCGAGGTAGCATTTAACAATGCTTTAACAAAGATTTTAAGGTTGCCCATATCCTCAAGTAGCCATGAAGCAGCTGAGCGATGTAACCTTTTATTACTAAAACACCACATTGCTCTCATTCAAGCTAGGCAGTATAAGAGGATAAAACATAAGAATATATCGTTTAGATGTTCATTTGTCAATCTTAGAAATCATTCTTATCTTCAAAACATAAGTCTTTTATTTAGAAATATATACGACATAAGCATTGAAGACAATGACTTATATATTGTTGGAGCAAGGATAAGTTGGTTACAAAAGCATGAGCCAAGATGTGGCATTGGTTAGATGTGGGCACACTTCTGAGTCTACTAGTACATAATTATTTACTAGATTGATATGTATTACTATATAATACCCTGTTATAATTTGTCTTTCAATGAGACGTACATGACTTTTGTAATTTTTGTATTTATGTATATACTATAATTATGAAATAAAGAACTGAACTGAACGGAACTGAACTGAACATGTTAGAGTTGAGACTTGCATTAACTATTATTTTAGGCGAATTGGTTGTTGTTGTTGTTGTTCCCTAAGCTGCCTGGCCGAACAGCCCCGAGTCCTTAAGGAAGGCCATGGCCACGGTCGGCCTTTCCCACAGAGCTCTCAAATAGTGTAAATTGTGTTGTTGGCGTAAGTGGTTGTGTGAAATGCAGTCTTCTATGATGTGTTTTATGGTATGGGGTGCTGTGTTACAACCCGGGCAGGTGTTGATGACGGAGTCATCCAGCCTCTTCTGATAGCTCAGAAGAGCTGGATGGTGTCCGCATCTCAGCCTGGCCAGGTGGACTCTGTCCTCGCGAGGAAGGGAGGATTCAGAAGGATGGATTTCGGGTGGTCGTGCTTGCAGCTGCGTGTTGTCTATGAGTGAGTGGATGGAACGGCGAGTGATATGAGTATGGATGTGCTTCCGGAAGTTGGTTTGGGGTGGGCAGGGAGGGAGAGAAGACAGTATTTGTGTGTGATAGCGTGTGCTGGGTGTTGTTTTGATATTTCTTGGTGTCTGTGGGTGTGTTGCCATGTAGTGTAGTGGGTGGTGTTGATTCGTGGAGGCTGCTGCCAGGAATTGAGTGCCTCTCATGTCTAGATGATCTTTGACTTTTAGGACTTTGGTTTCTTGATGTAGGTGATCTGTGGGTGTAGTAGCTGTGCATCCTGTGATGATTTTAAGGGCTTTATTTTGAATAGTCTGTAAGGTCTTATGATGTGTTTCAGCTAGGTGTTACGACTGAGGTTTAAATATATCAGGGCTCTTATTCATTGGATGGCGTAAATGCTACAACGGAAAAGCGCTAGATCCAACCTCTGATGTATATTCCCAGTGAACAAACAACACAAATACTCTCTGAGTTCCATATGCAATAATAGGCTATCAAACTCTCAATAAATGTGCGTCTACTCTAGGCTTAATATTATGTGAAAACAGCCTATTACTACCTATAACCGAAGGTGCTTGGTTATGGTATGCAAAGTAAGGTGGTAAGAGAAGTTACAGCTTACGTTACTTTAATCAATAAATGTCAGGCACTCCTGCATGAAAGAAAGTGCACTAAAGTCCTTCAACACTAACAAGGAATCTTCTTTAAATGTTAGATGCTATAAAGATGCTCTTATCGGAAATGGAACCCAAAAAGGCAGGCAGCGGAACAAAGCTCGTGCAGGCTATGCACACAAAAAGGCAGAATATATAATGCCGTCGGAGCCAAGAATATCCTAAACACTACAACAATATAATCGCCACGACAATGCAGTATTCCTATCAACAAAAAGAGCCTAAGTCGTTTGTGTCTCCATACATCAAACTAGGCTGCGAAATGCTTGTGTAATCATAAATGGGTATGCATAAAAAGAGTAATTAGGTTAATATACTTAATGTCTACTATAATTGATAAAGTCTAGCTAGAGTCAATGATACGAGATACTGGTGCGCATGGCATGCCGCATAGCCTAGTGCAAATCTCAAGTCTGTGCATCAAATATTACGTTATAGGGAAGGGTAGCTCTCTTGAGAAACCTTAATACCGAAGTATTAAGCGTTCTCCTGGCGTACCTCAAAGACAAACAACGAGCTTAGAACAGTGCAGAATGGTATAGGCAAAAAGCCCTCATTCGTGCATGCTCTACTCTCAATGGCACACAGACTAGAATTTACTCAATCAACTCCAGTTCTCAGGTATGTCGTGCAGCTTTTAAATAAAGCCAGCACTCATAGGAAACAATACCTTATAATATCAGACTCCTAGTCTAGCATTATCTAATCCAGCAGAACACTAATAATTATAGGAAGCGGTACTTAAACAATATAAATGCCAACCAATGCTTCGTGATCAACTTATCTTAACAACTAAACATACATAGGTTATATCAGACCTTAACGCACAATACAACTGGCCAGCATGAAGCTGATTTTGCAGAGTTAACCAGAGGGGATACGGTATTAATAAAAGGTGGTGAAAGATATGGAAAAAGAGAGGTAGGCTGAGGAAAAGATTCTCAGGTGCGGAGCAGGTGACAGGTAGCAAGGGATAAGATAGATGCGTTCTAGAAACCAGATCTGAGGGAGAGAGTGGCGAGGAACCTGGGTATATACCGGGACTAGTTTTCACTGCGCAAAGTACAGCGGTAACAAGTCCTCTAGCCACTAGCAAAGAAGCTAGCAACATGGCAAGGACCTCCCTCAACCAACCCCCACGAGGCAGCCAGCCGTGACATCATCGAGCGGGACAAAAACGCTGCGCGCTCCCTCTCACTCTGTTCTACTCTCTCTCTCTCTCCCAGATCCCATCATTACTAGTTAATGATAAAACATATACTTTACAATTAAATATATAAAGTCTTGACATGGGTGAAAACAAAGAGCCTTTCTGGACTGCCCATGACACGAGCTTTCATATGAAATAAAGCACACTCTAATACATAAACTGTAGCCCCATCCACTGCCCTGGCGATCCTAGCGAGTCACTGTAGGACAAGCCATGCGGTTCTAATGGAGTGGTTAACGTCACATAGGTTAGAAGCCCAGGCCGGGCTTGCCTATTCCATAACTGATCTTATGTATTGTTTGTAGACTGTGGTGGTGGTTTCTTTGTTGTGTCCAAATTTTGTGTGGGCAAGTGATCTGAGGGCGTTAAGTCTGGGTGTCAGTTTCTTTTTCGTGTTTGTGGTGTGCTGTTTGAATGTCATTTGGGTGTCGTATGTTACTCCTAGGATTTTGGGTGTGTGTGTGTGTTAGGGGTGTGTTGTTTATGTTGAGTCCCGGGACGTAATCGTGCTCTCCTGTCCAGCTTGTGAGGAGGGTTGCAGTGGATTTAGCTGGGGCTAAATTGAGTCTGTTTGTAGTGCACCATTCATGTAATGTGTCGAGATAGTCTTGAAGGAATCTTGTTGCTGTGTCTGGGTTTTGGTGCGTGCTTGTGAGTGTTATGTCGTCTGCGTAGGAGGCTATGGTTATTTGGGGTGAATTTTGTGTATTTATATCATGCATGTACAGATTGAAGAGTGCGGGCGACAGGACGGATCCTTGCGGGACTCCGTTTGGGAAGTTTCTAATGCTAGATGACTGACCGGCAAAGGATACGTGTGCACATCTGCCTGCTAAGAAGTTGGCCAGCCATCTTTTTGTGTTGTTGTGCATGTTTGTGTTGTAGATTTTGTTTGTTAGGTTGTGGCGGGGGATGGCATCGAAGGCTTTACTAATGTCAAGTGTGGCAAGTACTGATCTGTGTGGTGGTCTAGATGAGTTGATGCCGTCAAAAGCTCTTTGTGTAAGGTCTGTAAGAAGAGTGTTTGTGGAGTGCAATGGCCTGAAGCCGTGTTGTGTTGGAGAAATGGGTAAGTTAGGTGTCATCAGTTGTAGTGCAAGGTGCTCTATGACTTTGGAGGGGGTGCAAAGGAGTGTGATAGGGCAGTGTGAGGAAGGTAGCATGGGGTCTTTGCTAGGTTTGGGGAATGTGATGATGATACCATGCTTCCAGATGTCTGGTATTGTGTTGTGTGAGTAGCTGTAGTTTGATATGTTAGTGAGTGCTTGTATGCCTTGTGGTCCCAGGTGTGTGAGGTGAATGTTGCTTATGTTGTCTAGGCCACAGGCGGGTGAGAGCTTGAGATTGTTGATGATATGCTTTGTCTGGTTGTTGGTGAAGGGTGTATAGTCAGGGTCTGTGGGGAATTGTCTTTTGCGTCGGATGACACGTCGGTCGTCTTTGTGGGGTTTTAGGTGACTGACATGAGAGAAGTGATTGATGAGAGTGTTTGCTTGTTGTTTACGTGAAGGAGTAGAGTCTGTTGTTGTGATTGCAGCATGTGATTGTGTTGTGTTGCTGTTGGAAAGTGTGATGCTGTTTAGTGTTTTGTAGAGTTTTTTTGGAGTTTGTTTTGTGATCGAGTGTTTGTAGGAAGTTATTCCAATTTAGTGTTTGTTGTTCTTGTATTTTGTTGTTAATCTGGATGTTGAGTGCTTGAATTTGTTGATTGATGTCTTGTGTGTGGGGTGCTGGGGAGTGTTTCAGTGTGTCGCATTGTATGATGAGGTTTTGAATTTCTGGTGAGAAGTTGGGGTTGTGTTTTTTTCTGTTACCTCTTGGAATGTATTTCTTGTCGGCGTTTTGGATAGTCGTGTTGAATGTGTGTACAGCATTGCTGATGTTAGTGATGGGTGTACTGTTTAAGGTTTCAAAGTCTCATTTGTGAAAGCTTCCCAGTTAGCTCTTTTATAGTTAGTGCAAGTGTGTCTGTGGCTAACTGGGGTGAGTCTTCTTTTGGTGGTGATAATGATCGGGAGGTGGTCTGAACCTAAGGTTCTGACCACCCTCCAGGATGTTGTGGGGGCGAGTTCGGGGGAGCAAAAGGTGATATCAGGAGATGATGGGGTGTAGAGGGCTTGGTGGGGAGTATGGGTCTGCTGATGAATGTTATTAAGGATATATAGGTTGTCTGTTTGGTGTTGTAGGACCAGCCCTCTGTCTGTGTCGGGGTTGTTGACAAACCAGGTCGACGTCTTTGCATTGAAATCACCACCCAGGATGATGTGTGGGGTGTTTGTGTATTTGTGGTCTGTAATAATTTGGTACTGTAGGGGATGTTTGGGGAGGGATGTATGTGTTTATGATGGTAATGTTGGAGCTGTTGCCAGTGCGTATTTTAATTGATTGTATTTCTGTTGTGTTATCGGTTGGGGGGAGGAGGGATTTGGTATGTGCACTGGTGTCTATTTATGTTATATCTTTGTGTACAAGGGTGATGAGTCCACCGCCAATGCCGACGGCCCGGTCTTGTCGTATGGTGGTGAAATTGTGAAATGTAGGTGTTGTTTGTGTTGTACGGAGTTTTGTTTCTTGTAAGATGGCAATGTGTATTTTGTGTTGTTTGATGAAGTGTGTGAATTCGTGTTTCTTTGTGTTGATGCCATCTATGTTTAGTTGAAGGATGTTAATGTTGTGTGTGCCATGTATGTTGGGTGCTGCTGCACGAGGATGGGGTGGGGGTGGGGGAGGGGGTGGGGGTGATAGTGGGGGTGGGGGTGTAGGAGATGAGGGTAGGAAGGGATTAGGTTGGGGTGTGGATGGGCTGGGTGGGTTGGGGAGGAGAGGTGGATGGATTTTAGGAGTGGGAGTGGATGTTATGGGCAGGTTATGTGGGTTGGGGAGGAGAGGCGAATTGGTAGGCATGTACGGCCGCATGTTTTGTCCATTTAATATATATTTTGTGAGGAGAAACAAGTATAAATCACTTGTACAGATCAAACTTTAATATTTCACACGGGTAATACAAATTCAAGACAGATCCTGGAATATTCACATAAGAACATAAGAACATAAGAAAATGGGAGTCTGCAGAAAGCCGATTGGCCTAAGCAAGGCAGATCTCTGTCCCACACAACCCCAATTCAATTACAAAGCCCAATTATAGGCTCAACACTCTAATACCCTGAGGATCATCTTACCAAAACGGTTAGAGATTAACGCAGGATTATGGGGGTCTGCAGAGCGCTCATTGGCCCAACCCGGCTGATCCCCCTTCACACCCAACCCTTCTCGTCCATATGCTTATCCAATTTTATCTTAAAGCTCCCTACAGTTTTAGATCCCACTATAGCACTTGGTAGTCCATTCCACCCATCTACAACTCTGTTACCAAACCAATATTTGCCTATATCTTTTCTGAAACGAAATTTATCTAATTTGAAACCATTGGTACGAGTTCTTTCGCTATCACTGAGCTTTAGTACATTTGTCATGTCCCCTTTGTTAATCCCACTAACCCACTTGAACACCTCTATCATATCCCCTCTAACTCTGCGTCTCTCTAACGAATGTAAACCTAATTTCTTCAACCTTTCTTCATACGGAAGATTTCTAATATTATGGATCATTTTTGTCATTCTACGCTGTACTCTCTCCAATGAATCTATGTCCATTCTGTAATAAGGACACCAAAATTGGACAGCATAATCCATATGGGGTCTCACTAATGACAAGTAAAGTTTTAAGATAACATCAGCAGTTCTGTTACTCACACTCCTAGAGATGAACCAGAGAATCCTGTTTGCCTTATTACGAACGCCTATACACTGTTTTCTAGGCTTCAAATCATTGCTAAAAAACACACCTAGATCTTTCTCGCAGTCTGAATTTTCTAATTCTAAATTAGCTAGTTTATATTTAACATTTGTTTGCATCTTCCCTATCTTTAATACCTTGCATTTGTCAATGTTAAACTTCATCTGCCAATTTACTGACCATTCATGTAAGGTATCTAGATCCCTTTGGAGGCACTCTATATCGCTATCTGAATCAATTGATCTCCCCATTTTAGTATCGTCTGCGAATTTACTTATCCTACTAGTTATACCTAAATCTAGGTCATTTATGTATATAAGAAACAACAGGGGACCTAATACCGATCCCTGGGGGACACCACTTTTGACTGCTCCCCACTCTGACTTGGTACCATTTATGCTGACTCTCTGTTTCCTACCAATTAGCCATGACCTAATCCATCCCAACAACGCCCCACCTATTCCATGTGCCTCAACCTTTCTCATCAATCTCTCATGAGGGACTCTGTCGAAAGCTTTACTGAAATCTAAATATATAATATCGTATGCCTTGTCATTATCTACTGCTTCATATACCTCTGAGAAAAAACTAAGCAAATTAGTAAGGCAAGAACGTCCCTGTGTGAATCCATGCTGAGAAGAATTGATTAAGTTAAATGTTTCTAAGTGGTTTCTCATTTTCCTAGCAATAATTGACTCTAGTAGCTTTCCTATGATTGAAGTGAGACTAATGGGACGGTAATTGGATGCTATTGAGTTATCACCTTTTTTGAAAATCGGAACTACATTTGCAAGCTTCCAAGCTTCTGGAACTATACCTGTTTCCAATGAATTGTTAAAAAGAAATGTTAATGGGTAACTTAACTCATCTCTGCATTCTTTTAATACTCTGGCATATACCTCATCGGGACCAGGCGATTTTTGAGGTTTCAGTCTGTCAATTTCCTTAAGCACATCATTTCTACTTATAGTAACCGTACTTAACCTATTTTCTATACTATCTCTATATACCTTACGGACTTCTGGAATCTGTGGCAAATTTTCATTAGTGAAAACGGATAGAAACTGACTATTTAATGTACTGCACATTTCTAAATCATTTTCTGTCATTTCTCCTATCGAAGTTTTAAGGGGGCCTATTTTATCTCTAACTTTAGATTTATATAGCTGGTAAAAAGCCTTAGGGTTATTTTTTGAGTCATTGGCTATCCTGATTTCATAATTTCTTTTGTCTGTCCTTATACATTTTTTAACCTCTCTTGATAGATTCTGATAGTAAGCAAGTAGGTGAATTTCTCCTTTCTTTATTTTTCGATATATTCCTCTCTTTTTTCCTAGAAGGTCTAATAGTCTATTATTCATCCATTTGGGTTGGTTCTGTGTTGATCTAAATTTTCTTTTGGGGATATATTTATTTTGCGCATTGTGGAGTGAAGAAATACAATTATTATATGTAGCTGTCAAATTATCCTGAGTTAAGACAGGTATCTGAGAGAGAGTATGTTCATTAGCGCACCTGGGTCCACTTAATAGTTTAACCATAGGATCGACTCTTAAGGCTCGTCTTAATCCACCATAATTGGCTCTTCTGAAATCTGGGATAAGTGTCGTATTCTCTTTAGCCTTTCCTGTCCATTGTATGTTAAAATAAATTGATTTATGATCACTATTTCCTAGTTGGTCTCCTATCTCTACATTATTTATCATTTGTTCATTATTACTGAGAACTAAATCGAGGATATTATTACCTCTAGTAGGCGAGTCTATGAATTGAAATAAAAAACTATCCTGTACCGCCTCAATCAACTCTTTTGAATCTGAGTCGCCGATTTGATGCTGCCAATCAATATTCGGAAAATTAAAATCCCCTATAATACACACATTGCTAAACCTTGATGCTATTTTCACTTCCTGCCATAAAGCTGTACCTTCGTTTCTACTCATATTTGGTGGTCTATAAATAACTCCAATAATTATGGTCTCACTACCTTCGCTAACCTCAACCCAAACACTTTCGTTATCAGTATTTAGTCTAATACCTGATTTAATACAACTTTTTAAAGAACTCCTGACAAACACTGCTATTCCGCCGCCCCTCCTACTTGTTCGGTCGCGTTTAAACAAACTATATCCTGGTATATGGAATTCTGCTAAAAAATGTCTTGATTCTGTATTAATCCATGTTTCAGTCAGTGCTATAATGTCTATATTTTCGTTGCTAACAAGTGCTCTAAGTTCATCCATTTTGTTACATAAACTCCTACAGTTTGTATAATATAATCGCAATGAATTTATTTTACTGGTATCGGATTTACCTTTATTTCTAACTGAATTCCCATCTTCTGTTACACCTTTAATATTTCTACTAGCAGTACAATTAAAATCCTGTGACTAATATTTTCTATTCCTATCTGATGTACCAGTACGGCAATTTACCCTATCTAGACAATTATTCTTACTCATATTCTCAGCCTTTATTTTCAGCGAAACCCCGCGACAATCCTATCTATTGACCTAGCTAAATTTGCCACCCCTAGCCGAGAAAGATGAACCCCGTCCTGTGCGTACAACTGATTTTTACCATAGAAACGGGTCCAGTTATCAAGGAATGGTATTGCATTTGCATTACAGTATTTTTCCAGCCGACAATTGATACCAATTTGCATTACATACATACTTTGCCTTACCTTCACAACTAATATCCACAACTTAATGTACTCAGAGACACTTAGGGTAGGGGTGGAGGGAGCCGTGAGCGAGAATCTGGTCGACGTGGTCTCGTGGTTCTGCAGGGCTGGACGTCAGGAGGTACTGCCTCTCGTGGTACTGCAGGGCTGGGAGTCAAGGGGAACTGAATCTCTCCCAGGTACAGGTGAAGGGGTTCCGGACTGGACATCTGGTGAAGCGGCAATACCAATGTTTTCCTCCCGGCGTGACCAGACGAAGAATACAATCGTGTTTGCTTAATTTCCTTCAGTTAAAATCAGGCTATATTTGGGTTCTTTTTAGGGTTCAATTTGGTGTCTTTCAAGTTCATAGGGACGTGGATATCGTGGTTTTGGCTATGGTGAAGGTAATACTTAATCTAAAAATGCATGGGGTTTATTTATTGGTACACATGGAGATTCTTAATCTCGTGATCTTGATCCCCTATTTTTAAAGGGCCTTGTGGTGATGTAATGGATGATTTTCTATCCATCGTGGTATCTGGCTTTTCTTATTTTTCCGGCCACAAGTTTCTTATTTATCACTGCATTTTTTTTCATTCCCAGTCATTCGGTAAGGTACTATAGGAGGGGTACTGAGGGTCCCACTTGTTTCTATATTGGATGGGTTCTTGGTGCTTAACTTGAATAAACATTTCTTTGTTGTATTGTAAATTGGGCTGGAGCTGATGATATGCCTCAGGCGGTGGTTCCTCCCTCTGCCATTAGAGGATATGGGGCCCCTGTGAGTGGTCAGGGCTCGAACTCCTCTTCCGGATAGACTGATCTATTTCTCCGGAATTTAGAGCATGGGTAGTTCCGGAAAAAGAGGTAGATTTGTGTATCCGGGCCGGAATTAAAGTCTAGGAAGTTGGTTGGGTCTCATTTCCTCTCGTCCTCTCCTGCTTCTGTCTTCTCCTATTCTTCCTGTTATCTTGGATGACTGCTATTCTTGTTTTGGTTTGGGGGTGGCTGCTCAACCCCATCATCTCACCACCTTCGTCCAAGGCAAAATCTCAGCCTTGAGATCTTAAATTGTAAGTTCTGAGGGTGTGGGTAGTGAGAGAGGGTGTCAGGTTCTGGAGTATGAGACACCAGATGGTTGTAGGAATGTCTATAGGGCTGGTGGTGTCTAAAGCCAGGGTCAGTTTTAGAGGGGTTTTGGAGTTCTTGGCTATGTGCAGCAGATGAGCAGGAGACTGTATGACAGTGTTACCCTCGTCGGAGGACACTACCAAGCTGTTAATCTTCATAATGAGGGCAGGATCAGTAGGAGCTGTGGCTGCTGGAGGAGATGGTGGTGCACTGGTCTGGTTTGGTGATGTAGAGTCATTTTGCCCAGGTGGGAGGGGCTTGTTGAGGAGAGGTTGTGTATCCCTCATCATGGCTGGGGGGGCAGGTTGAGGAGTTGACCTCGCACTAGGTGTGGCGGGGACCCTTTGAGGTGGCGAGGTGGTGGCTTTGGTGGGAGCCCGCCGCTTGTAGGTCGGCTTGAAGGTAGGCGCCCATCGTTTTGGTGGTGTCACACGTCGGCCAGATCTTCGACAGGGTGGATTAGAAAGAGGTTGCATTAGAGATTTTGACCTCAATGGTATTTTTGGCATTATTGGAACAGGATTGGGAGAAGTATAGTTAGAATTAGAAGTGATGGAAGGATTAGGTGACAGGGTAGGTGATTTATGAGAAGAGGTAGAGGGTTGAGGCTGTCTAATGAGAGGTATAGGTAGTTGAGCAGAAAGTGCAGGATTAGTTATAGTTGGACTAGTGGTTTGATTTGTAGATTGATGAGGGGATAACGTTGATGACGTTTTGGATAGAGTAGGAGAAGTTTGACAGTCTAGGGAGGGAATGTTGCGAATGGCTGGAGTGGTAGGTAAAGTGCCGGGTGATTCAGAAAAATTAGGTAAGCTGGCGGCAGGTGAGGAAACGGGAGGATTTGACTTCAAATTGGTGACAGTTTGGTTAGATTGAGTAGGGAGTTGAGGAGGTGCAGAGACAACTCGCGTAGGAGGTGGATGGTTAATTTCAGGGGTAACGTGTGAGGGAAAAAATATTGCTAGCGGAGGTTGCTTGATAGGGGGTTTAGGTATTTGGTGAAGGGGGAGGGCAACAAGGTTTGGTTGTGTCAAAGGTAGAGAAGAAATGGGTGGAATAATGGGAGGTGTCTATGGTTCTGAGGATACCAATTTGTGGTCATCAGATGCAGGCAATGTGTCTTTATCTTTGTGATCTGCAAGCATAATCATATTCTCATCAACGGGTTGAAATCTGCATATATAACTATTTCGGTATGTGCGTGACTCACCAAAATAGTTGATTGTAACCTGATAACAATTCGGAACAGTTAGGATTTCAAAAGGACCTTGATATCTCGGCTTGAGTTTGGATGGTACTGGTAAATGAGCAACCATGACAAGATCGCCGACATGGTGGGGACTAACTTTTGCAGTTTCGTCAGGTTGGAGGTCTTTGAGGTATTGTAGTTGTCAGAGGCGGTTCTTGAGATGAACGAGGGCTTGGTCAAAATTTGAGGAGGGCTCATACGGGACAGATAGATGACGGAGAGGTAAGAGCAAAGGTGGTACTCCAAATACACGTTCGTGGGGTGATATTCCGTCTTCTCTGGGGCAGGTATTTATCCCCCATTGGACTATTTTCACTTGGCTGGGCCAGTCTTTGGTGTTCATTTGTTGCAATCTTGTTCTTATTTGATTTGCAATGGTTCGGTGGCTTCTTTCGCAGATTGAGTTACCTTGAGGCCAGTACGGGAAGGAGTGGCTTATTTGAATTCCACACATTTGAGATAGTTGGGACCAAATGTGACTGGTAAACTTAGGTGCATTGTCCGAAAGAATAGCTTCTGGCAGTCCAAAATATGGGAACACGTGCTGTATTAGTGCTTCTGCTACTGCTAAGGCTGAGTGTTCTTTTGCTGGACACGCAATCACATATTTGGAGTAAGTGTCTACGAAAGTGATGATGTATTTGTAGCCTTGGTTTCCCTCCATTGGTCCCATTACATCTACTGCAAGAATTTGCCACGGCTTGGACGCTACTAATTTTCCTGTAGGTCCGGCTGTGCGGGTCCTGTCTTTGCCCAATGCACAGGCTCTGCAGGCTTCTGTAACCCTTTTTGCTGCTATATAAGGAGAAGGTTTCCAATAAACTTGTTGAAACGTAGCAGTCAATTTTCTTTGGGCTAGATGGATGCCATTATGCATGTGAATGGATTGCATGGTTGAGAGAGCTGCTTTTGGGGTTATTACAATTTTTCCTTCTGGTGTGAATAAATGATCTCCTCTTCTGGTGAGTTGAGAGAAAGTACCTCTTGGCATCCAGTCTGGTTTCTCTTGTCGTTGAAATTGTTTCAATAGATCTTGTTGATCTTGGCTTAAGGAATCTTGATGGTGTATTGCTAATATTGGTTGATTTCCGGTGTTCTGGGGTGAGGTATCTTTGGTTGAGCTGGTTGGAAGTCTTGATAAGGCATCAGCGTTGGTATCGAGTTTTCATGGTCGATAGGCAATTTCGAAATCAAATTCCTCTAGTGATTCTCGCCATCTGACTGTCAAGGCGTTTTTGGTGTCTGATTTCCGAAGCCATTGAAGGGCGTGGTGATCCGTGATGATGGTGACCTTTACACCTGCTAGGTAAGCCTTGAAGTGTTGCAAGGCCCAAATGATGCCTAGACATTCTCTTTTTGTTACTGGATAATTAATTTCTGCTGGATTTAGGGTATGGCTAGCACAGGCGATGATATGTTCCCTTCCTTCTCGAGTTTGCCCTAGAACGGCACCTATTCCGAATTGTGAGACATCCGTGTATAGGCGGAAAGGCTGGGTGTAATCTGGGAATGATACTACAGGTGAGGCTACTAGTAGGTTTTTTAAGGTGTTGAAGGTCTGAAGGCGCTGTTCTGTACATAAGAAGGGTTCATCTTTTCTGGTTAGGTCATGAAGGGGTTTGGCAATGGTGGCAAAGTTCTTAACTAATCTGCGGTAGTAAGAAGCTAACCCGAGGAAAGCTCGTACTCCTTTTACATTTGTGTGGGGAGTTACGGTGTTAATGGCATCTAGTTTGTCAGGGTCTGGGGCAATTCCTTCCTCTGACATGACATGTCTGAGAAATTTTACTTTCTCTTTGGCTAGAGTACATTTTGATGGTTTGAGTTTTAGATTGGCTTCTCGAATCCTCTGGAATACTTGTTTTAATCTCTGTCGGTGTTCCGCCCAGGTTTTTCCGAACACGATTATGTCATCTAAGTAGGCCAGGCATGTCTCCCAGGTTAATCCTTGTAATACAGATTCCATTAACCTGGAGAAAGTGGCAGGGCCGTTACATAGGCCAAAGGGTAACACTGTAAATTCATACCATCTCCCTTGACTGGTGGATAATGCGGTCTTCTGTTGATGTTCTGGGAGGACTGGTACTTGCCAATATCCTGCTTGTAAATCCAAGGTAGTGAACCATTTCGCTCCTAATAAGGAGTCTAGTGAGTCATCTATCCTGGGTTGTATGGTAGCGTCCTTGATGGTGACGTCGTTTAACTGTCTGTAGTCAATACAAAACGGGGTGGATCCGTCTTTCTTACGGACGAGTACTACCGGAGAAGACCAGGGGATGGTGGAATGTTTTACAACTCCTGTGGCTAGCATATCCTCGACTTGGGACTCTTCTTCTTGCCTTTGGATCGGGTTTTTTCTCCTGATGGGTTGTTTGATAGGTTATCCGACAGTATGTATAGGGTGGTGAAGTATGTTAGTTTTCCCGACGTCTCGGTTGGAAGTAGCAAATATGTCTTGGTAGGTGGTCATTAATTGTTTCAGATCGGTTTTTTGTTGAGGGGTAAGATTGGAAGGAATATCAGATAGGGGAAGAGGAGTGTGGGGGGTCTTGTCTGTAGGTACAGGAAGTTCTTCCTCGTAAGATTCAAGTTCCCCAATGGCTAACCCTTTGGGTAAGGCTCGCTGGTGTAGTGACTAGCGTCTTGGACTTCCACCCAGAAGGTCCCAGGATCGCGCCCACGCTCGGCGCATTAAAAAAAAATCACAAGCACCGAGTCGTTACCGTCCCTCTTGAGCAAGGTGAAGGGGTAGTAGTACAGGACCCCCATGGAAATACGCCTAATCGGCCTTATTGGGCTATCCTTAGCTGGCTTAGCATGCGCTAGCTTTAAGAACTATTATTATTATTATAATCGGGTGATCAGATATGTTTGCTATCTTGATGCAGTTAATTCTACTCGAGATGAGGCTTGGAGCAGTCAGGCAGTCCCTATCAAAGGGTCTTTGGAGGTGAGGAGTCATGATGGCATCCCCAGGTAAGGTGGGTACAATGGGTACCCATCTTGCATGGTGAAGGGGTAGTGTCACTAGTTTGGATGTGACAGCTTGAGTGGTCTGGGGGAGACAAGTGGTAGGTTTACTCAAGTTTTCTTGCTTGATACAACTTGGGGACTAGGGTTTGAAGCCTTGGTTGTTTGAGGGGAAGTTAATCTGTGGACTTTGGTATGTTTTGGTTATTCTGGATGGCTTGGATGGGGCGAGTGGTTGGGAGGTTGGGCTTGGCTGAGGAAAGCTTAGTTTGGGTGGTATGGAGGGTTTTGGTTTTTGTGACTTTTTTTAGGGTCAATTTTTTTTTTTTTTTGAGGGGGTTTGAGAACGTCAGTGTTCTCTTCCCACAATCTATGGAGGCGCTCAATGTAGTGAGGAGATCGAGCCCCAAGTATCCATCGTACTTGGTTTCTTTGGGATCATAAATCATGAATGAATGATCAGTTCCATGGTATGGGACAGGGGTACTAATATATAAAGGAAGAGTCTATGCGAAATTTGGAATGATATCATCATTTGCACTTACTAATACTATGGAAGAAGATTGGATAGCACCGAAAGCTTTACGGTGCTGTCAAAAAAAAGGAAAGAAGAGACATGAACGGGAAGCTCCGTATCACTAAGAAGTCAGACTTTCACCCCATTTAGGGTGATTTTTCTGTAGATGGGAAGATTGTCTGGATTTGTCCCCTTATGAGCCCCCGCCATTCTGACAACTATTTGTGTGCGGGGGCGGCTCAAAAATCCAGGTCACCAGTAGTTCCCACTACTGGTTCGGTTTCTTCAAATTCCTCTTCATCATTGCAGCTTCCAATACCTGCAGTTCCATCTTCGGTTATGGTAGCTACTCGTCTGGGCTTGATCCAGGGAATCTGAGCCCACCAACTAGGTGATCTGGTCCTTCTCTTGGTCAGTTCCGTAAATTACTTTTTTAAGGATGTCAATACGCGCTGTCCATTACAGGGTTTCCAGTCGGCCTGGCGAATCCAGGCCCATTCCTCAGCTTTGTCGCTGGCTCTTGGTGCCATAGGACCAGCTGTGGCTACTGTCGACGGGTGAGTTGTAACCTTGCTGATGATGGCGATCTTGTCCTGTTCCCTGGTTTTGCTCAGACCCATAATACCCTTATGACTGGCATATCATTGTCATAATTGGTAGGCTCAATGATGGAAAAATTATCCGCCACTGGTTCAGGCAAAATTCTCACTAATGCCTTGAACACTATGTTCTTCCTCTGAGCTATGGTTTCCTCAGGGAAAGTGGTTATGGCTCTTTGGGTTAGTTGGCTGATCGTGTCTTCCAAATCTCCCGCATATTTCACTTCATGGAATTTATGGTCCGCAATGGTTTGGCCAAGGACTGGGTTGATCGCTATTTTCACATGACTCTCAAATTGTGCCCAGGTTAAACCAGGCATATTGTCACGCACATACCATGATACCTTAACTGCATACTTCCCTAACTTCATTACCACTGTGTAAATCTTGGAAGCGTCTTCGTTCCCGAACGTTATGTCCAGGACCGGTTTGACTATTTCCATATACGTATTTATATCATACGCCTCTGACTTGAATGCCGGGATATCGAGTGTTTTTGTTGCCAGGATGAATGTTGTGTTATGATGCTGATTGAGTACTAGTAAGTTTACCAATAACCACTCAATAAGTGCTGATATGCTGTATCGAGACACCGCTGCTCCAGTGTTTTGCCGGGTTGTAATCAAACAGGCTTCAGTATTATCTATAATCAATCTGAATTTAGGATATTTAGATTTGGAATATTCCTCGACAGGAACACATCGAGCACAGTACATATGATAATAGTAAACTCATCAGGCAACAATAAACACAATAAACACACAAGGTAATTTAAACTCATATTTATTAATAGACATAAATAGGGTATATGTACACTAGACTCGACTGTTACATGGAAAACAGGGAGCAAACAATATATATATTGGAGAGAGTTAATAATCTTATTCTCAAATGTAATACTAGAATTAATTACACATCAATCAAGGAAGGCACAATACCATAGGATACAGATACATATATAAGTAGAATAATAATCCTTGATAATAATATATATGGGAGTCAAGCGTCTAACGTGAAATATTTTGGCATACTACGCAAGACAATGGAACGTATTGTTCACTGCGCGGGGTGAGTGCGTGGCGTGGGGGTAGAAAGATAGGCCGCCCTCAGGTAAAAGATCAAACGTACCGCCTTAGGGGGTAGATAGACTGCAGTCATGGAAAATAATAATAAGAATGAATGCGATGTTAACTTAAAGGTTCAAGCTAGGTGGATAATTCAAGTCTAAAAAGGAAGATAAACTAAATTAGAATTGGACCCTCTAGGAATAAATGTGAATAATCTCTCAAATAAGACACGAAAAATACTTCGATCAGAGATGAAGTCAAATCACACGAATGGCGGAATTCAGATGCACTAAGAATTAACGTGACTGAAGGACACTCTGTAATATTAGGTTTGGAATAAATTAACTGATTAATTTAGGGGCGCAGACATAAGTAGCGCGAATAAATAGCTTAAATAAAATAGCTATATGAAATGGCGTACACAACAAAGTTGTACTAATTAAATACCAAAACTTGGCATACAAGGAGCTCTGAATAAATTAACATATTCCTGTTTAAAACGCAGAACTATTGTAGCGTTAGATTATAACCTTGAAATGGTTATAATAAACAATTACTAAATCAAGTAATTGAAGGTAAATTAATAGCCAAAACGTAGGCTAACTAGGCATAGGAATCTACAAACGGAATTCCTAGATACGTGTGGAAAGAATTATATGATCCAAATATGTATATTATTAGATTACTCACAAGAATTATTAGAATAGAACTTGTCAACGAATAAATCTGAATTCAACGAAAAGGGGTCTTAACTTTCAAAACAAAGGGGATAATTGATAAAGCTCTCTGGATAGTAATTAGGTAGATAAAAGAGTCTTAAAATTTGGCGTAAGTTCTAGGTAAATAGAAGATTTAAGAAGGGAATAAATTCACGTTATACACTTTGACTTCAACATCGTTACACACAAAATAAAGGACACATAAGAGGAAAATCTGCGAATATTCCAGCTAAGTAACACTGATAATAATATGAAGATGAAGTGGCTGGGTAAATTGGTTTAAGATGGTTTCACACAGATCTACAAGGCAATATCTTGTATGTATAAATTACTCGTACAGATCAAACTATAATATTTCACACGGGTAATACAAATTCAAGACAAATCCTGGGCACAGATCTAGAATTAATTAAAAATGGAATATTCACATACTTTGCCTTACCTTCACAACTAATAGCCACAACTTAATGTACTCAGAGACACCTAGGGTAGGGGTGGAGGGAGCTGTGAGCGAGAATCTGGTCGACGTGGTCTCGTGGTTCTGCAGGGCTAGACGTCAGGGGGAACTGCCTCTCGTGGTACTGCAGGGATGGGCATCAAGGGGAACTGAATCTCTCCCAGGTACAGGTGAAGGGGTTCCGGACTGGACGTTTGGTAAAGCGGCAATACCAATGTTTTCCTCCCGGCGTGACCAGACGAAGGATACAATCGTATTTGCTTAATTTCCTTCAGTTAATGTCAGGCTATATTTGGGTACTTTTTAGGATTCAATTTGGTGTCTTTCGAGTTCATAGGGACATGTAGATATCGTGGTTTTGGCTATGGTGAACGTAATACTTAATCTAAAAATGCATGGAGTTTATTTATTGGTACACATGGAGATTCTTAATCTCGTGATCTTGATCCCCTATTTTCAGAGGGCCTTGTGGTGATGTAATGGATGATTTTCTATCCATCGTGGTATCTGGCTTTTCCTTTTTTTCCGGCCACAAGTTTCTTATTTATCACTGCATTTACTTCATTCCCAGTCTTCCGGGAAGGTACTATAGGAGCGGTACTGAGGGTCCCACTTGTTTCTATATTGGCAGGGTTGTTGGTGCTTAACTTTCATAAAAATTTGTTTGTTGTATTGTAAATTGAGCTGGAGCTGATGATATGCCTCGGGCGGTGGTTCCTGCCTTTGCCATTGGAGGATTTGGGGCCCCTGTGAGTGGTCAGGGCTCGAACTCCTTTTCCGGGTAGACTGATCTATTTCTCCGGAATTTAGAGCATGGGTAGTTCCGGAAAAAGAGGTAGACTCGTGTATCCGGGCCGGAATTAAAGCCTGGGAAATTGGTTGGGTCACAAATTTTTGCTCTCGTCCTCTCCTATTCTTCCTGTTATCTTGGATGACTGCTATTCTTGTTTTGGTTTTGGGGTGGCTGCTCAACGTCGTCATCTCAATAAATATGTGTATTATATATATATATATATATACTGTATAATCACATCCCATTCATATAATATAACACTCCTTTATGTCTCCATACTGTAAGTCGACTCTTTCATGGCATTGTAGGTCATGGGGTTCTGCAAAGACTCTTGGAAGGAATTTGTATAGCAGCATCGAGTATTGTGACACTGTGGAATATTGCACAGTATTTACTTGGCATGCAGATTATTCAGGGGCCTCACCTGACCCAATTAATGATAATGGAAGGTTGAGAGTAATCTGCCTAAGATAGCAAGCTATAACTTATCAATCATCCTTAAGGGGAGATCTCCACTTGAGGGATTTTTTTCTTGACCCCTTTCTCCCTCATGTTTAGCCCCATTGCTGTTGATATTATAAAACGTTTGCCCCATTAGTTTAGCGATTTTAAGAACTTTCACCCTATATTAAGACCTTTCGTGCCATTCAGGTGTCAATTTTATCCTGGCGAGCGATAGCGAGCCTGTAATTTAAGAGGAACCGGCCTTCGGCCGGGACATTTTTCTACCGAAAAATGTACAAATATATCTTGAAAGGGACTCAAGGGGGTGTAATTTTAAGCTTGATGGAGGTCTAGGGAACAAACTAGATACCTCCCATTAACCCGTACTGTACCGTAGGATACAGTAATATAAGTCCCCAGCAGTCCCAAGCAATGTGGCAAACATGGCAGGAGAGGCCACCTATCCACCTCCAAAGATGAGGCAACACTGGCTCTTGTCACCCTTCAGTGGGTCTCATATAAGCTGAGAAGTGTTGCCAACACGAGAGCAGTACTCAAAAGGTTGTGGTAACTGGTATAGGGTTGTACAGGAAGTTATTATTATTATTATTATTATTATTATTATTATTATTATTATTATTATTATTATTATTATTATTATATGAGATGCCGAAGTCTCCAACCAGGGTGCAGAAACACCAGCAAGATGAATCCACACAAAACACCCGGAGGCACTGGAGAAAGGCTATGGCAACTTAGGAAAAAAAAAAAAATGTATATATATTGTATATATACATATATTAAACACAGATACAATGAATAATAAAATATGCAGTGGAGGATATCAAGTATAAATATAATACAATAAAATAGAATAAAATCAGTTTAAAAATTAGAATTAATTAATGCTGCAAAGAAGAATTAACTCTAGACTTAAAAATGGAGATATGAGCTGAATTGACTAACACATTTGGCAACTTTTTCCACAAGTCGACCATGGCCGGCACAAAACACCGTGAAAACTGTGTAGTAGAAAAATTAACACGGCTCATGGCAAGATCATTAAGATTACTTGTGAATCTAGTTGCATGAGCCCGGACATAGGGCCCAGGCAGAACTCCATGATTGTAATGGATGCTGAGGGTTGCTAAAAACTTTAAATAAAAGACTAAGGGCACCCATTTTACGTCGATGACACAGATCAAGAGACAAATGAGGTAGAATAAAACTGATAGAATTTAGTGACCTGTCAAGCAACTTGAGATGACAGTCAGCTGCTGACAATCAGACAGGTGAGCAGTACTCGAATTGTGGCAAAATATAAACATAAAAGGAAAGTACATTACTGACGTATATATACGGCGCTGGGACTGGGGAGTTACTTATCTACTGACGTATATATACGGTGCTGGGATTGGAGGGGTTAACAGTGGAAGACATTTCCGAGTCTTCTGTAGTAGTAGTGGAAGATGACGTAGAGGGAAAAGCACTATTTGGCTCGTCCGTCCGGTAGTCCTTTTCTTCTCTCTCTGCATGGAGTGACATGGGCGACTCTAGACAGCTAGGTGGTGAGTAAGGTGGTGAGGACGTCTCTCTGTGGCTGAACGGCGGCAGTGATGTGGGCGGCTCTCAGCTGCTGGGCAGCAAGAGTGGCTCCCTGTGGCGGGGTGGCAATGGTGGCCCTCTGTGACTTGACGGCATTTGTGTTTAAGGTATCCGTACTTCATGTAACAGCCTGCTGCTATTCTGCAGCTCTTATTTCAGCCTGCTGTTATGCCACACCATTTGTATCAACCCACCTGAATGCCGCACTTTGAGTATCAGTCCATCATGATGCTGCAACTCTTATGTCAGCCTGGAACAATGCTGCACTTCTTGTGTCAGTATATTTCTAAAAGTTCTGGTAGAAATATTGTGCACCGAAGTGACATCCATGGAAACCTATCTATTAGCCCACGCTTTTTGCTTGGAGGGTTCTAAGGCTTGTATGTTTGGAGTTTTATGCTGCTACTCTGAACTTCTGAATATTGCTTGGGCTGAGAGGTGACCGGACAGCACAACCAGTAGCTCTCAACCAGTACCAACTCAACCAATACTGTTTGTTTTGCTTAGGTTAGGTAAAGTTAGATTAGAACTTCAATTGTACACTTATTTAGATGGCCCTGGTAAATTTGGCTCTGGTTGAGATCTACTGGTTGAAATGGTTTACTGGTTGAACTGTCCGGGAACCGGGCTGAGATGGTCTTGAATTTTGGGAAAACATTAGTGTTGGAAATGTTGAGAGGAAGAGGTGTACCTGTGTAAAGGAGAGATGAGGAGTGAATGTCCTTACGGTTGTGATTGGGCTTTAGAGGACAGGTGTAAATTCCTCTGGTGTGATTAGGACTTCTATTGGTAGTGTGCACAGCCTGCTTATATCAGTTTCCCATTTTCATTGGAGTATCATGAGAAGGTTGTCTATGATGGGACTGGTTGGGCGGGTAGAATTAATTACATTAATTTGACACAATATTTCTTATATTTATCTCCAATTTATTTAATTAACAACTATTTTGAATCAAGCCAATATTGTGGATCTTTCAAGTATTCTAGTGTCTTTTTCAAATGTTTTGGTGTTCGTCTGAGTCAGTGTCTCTACTTCATGCATGATTTGGGAGTGGTTGGTGTCGAGTTGTTGGATTGAATGATGGTAATTGGTTCTGTCCTATCTTTAGCCAAGTGTGTGTGTGTGTGTGTTTACTTTAGCTTAATCACTTTGTTTGGTCTTTCATATGCCTCTCTCTTTCTCTCTCTCTCTCTCTCTCTCTCTCTCCTTGGTTTACGATTTCATTACTTGGCTGAGGCGCTTGTTCAGTGCAAGCAGCAAAATATGTTGTTGGTTATTATATTTAGCACTCTTGAGCTTTGTCTTTCCGTATATCATGTTATTTAGCTAGTATAGTATATTATAATTATTATGTTAAGTTTTATACACTCGGATGTGATAGTTTCTAGCCAACTCGTAAAAATATTCGTGGAACCCTATGTTATTT
The DNA here is from genome assembly GCA_032716605.1 of Paralithodes platypus. Taxonomy (NCBI): domain Eukaryota; kingdom Metazoa; phylum Arthropoda; class Malacostraca; order Decapoda; family Lithodidae; genus Paralithodes; species Paralithodes platypus. The sequence continues at coordinate 58,469,110 of CM064487.1, read as the reverse complement.
TGTATGCAATTATAACTATATGGATTGATTGTTTTGGATAGAACTTGCTTTTCAATAAATAAGATAAATAGTTTTGTAGTTCATGAATAGAATTATGTATTCATATATTCCTGTCCAGATATATAATTCCCTAATAAGAAATAGTTGAAGTCCACGAATATTCATGAGTGGGCTAGAGACTATGGCATCCGAATGTACTTTGTTTCTCAATAATAACAAGACTGTAGCTCTTCCATATGACATCCATGTTGTGATCTCTTCATGCATTGTTTTTATCTTCGTCCTCTCTTTTTTGCTTTTGTTGATAAGTGCATGTTTTAAATATTACATAAGAACATAAGAACATAAGAAAATGGGAGTCTGCAAAAAGCTGATCGGCCCACACAAGGCAGATCCCTGTATCGTATAAATACGATAGAATATGACTCTTTTGTGATCTCGTATGTCTCTGTGACGTCACGATCGCTCCTACAGCACGACGTAGGACGAGTAGATCGTATATTATAAGATTGTAAATAAGTTAAGTTATAAAAGGCCTAATATGCTATTAAGCAATATTGCCATGGTCTTATGTAGTATATATGAATTTATCGTATATATTAATATAATTTATCGTATAGAGCAACCTAGATGCGGTACGATAATTTGGGCTCCTGGCATTTTGCCAAGGCAGCAAGGTGTGTCTCCGAGGAACACCAGAGCCTTCACGAACACCAACCAGTTAACATCTAAATTTCCGCCCTCAGTTGATCGAGCTTTTGTGCCTCTAATCACAATACACATACAGCAATACACACAGCTACACCATCACAACGCTCTCATCGACACCATGACTGACTGACATATAAGCATAATAATCATGTCCATTTCCATGTAATCATTTATTCTTTCTTTAACTTGACTCGTGTCTCGGGACCGAAGTCTCGTTCCCCATTGTCCACCGCCATATTGGGTAAAACTTTTTCCCTTTGCCTCATTGCCACGTGGAACTATTGGTGAGTTAATTCCTGGCTAATATTAACCCTTATAACCTTACCCTATTGTGACGCACCCCAGTGCTGGGCAACGCAACCTGATTGTACTCCTTGGTACTCCACTGTACCGCCCGTGATCTGGCTACCGTCAGCCGCTATGTATATTGAGTGTGACAACTTATAACTATGTTCTTTGTATCTCTGCAAAGGTCTCGTCATGTGCTAACCAGTGGTGGGTTTTGTTTTAAGCCATGTCGAGACCTTCCATTTAATATGTAGTATCAATAGAGAAGTTGATAGATAATACAATGGGATTTCAGAGAGAGAGAGTGAGTTGGGCTTCAGAGCAAGAGGGTAGCAACACGCCGCGCTGCCGGCCGGGTGGTTGCCAGACGTATGGACTGGTTGGCAGCCTTGCGCTTATAGCTAGGCGCGATAGGGTTGGTAGTCCATTGTTGCCTGCCTGGGCTGGGCCCATGTTGTCGTACAGCACATTGCCTGGAGGCTGGCTGTGTGTTCTATGATCAGGTTGCCTAGAACCTTTGAGATTCTAACATCCCTTGCTCTCTCTCCCCACTTCTCACGGTTGCACTCTTTCTCTCTGACGACATTACTCTCATTTCATTCTTCTCTCTATTTAAATGCATAACCTTCCCTTGAGGTCCTAAAGGAGTTTCAGCACTCACCTCTCGTATTACTCTTAGGACAAGCATATATTTACATGTATTAGATTTAAGGGGTTAATGTGAACAGCGATCTTCTTGATGAGGATAGTTGGTGAACGTTCTACATGTTCACGAGTTATATGCCCTGCTCATCATCCCATTTGTGACTAGACTGGTGCCATGTGTAAGAGCCCGACCATGCCCAGGAGTTGTCTGTAGAGGGACGAGGACTTAGCCTTGATTTGCATACCGAGCCAGGAGCGAGTGTAGCACCCGAGACTACAGCTCGCTCGTAGTGCCGGTATAGTAGAGTAACGTAATTTATCTGTCCTTGTGTTCTCTACAGTCTTCTCCTGGGTTCTCGCTTTCGGTGCTGGGACTCGTTGTTCCTGTGACTTGGCCTGCTAGCTAGAACACATGGGGATGATGAGTGGGATATATCTTTATTTTACTATGCATTGCAGCTCTCTTTAACACCTTACGAGCGGCCTATGCGGTTTATTTATGTGTACCGCACAGCGGGGTGTTTTTAGCCAAAATAGGGCTGTTTACGTGATCATTTTCATGCCTAAATAAGACCCAGAACGTAAAACAAGTACCTATCCCTGAAAGGGCATAAACAGAGCTTTCGAATGACACCATAACGATCCTTGTATGATGGATAGTTTTCTTGCAATAACCGTGCAACGCGAGTGCAAAAAGCAGGTAATTCGGTACTTTCAGTACATAATTGAGTATGTAGCGAGTGAGAGAGGGAGGAGGGAGCTGAGATTTGTGTCAGTAGGTTCGCCGCGGTGGTCTGGAGCAGTCATACGCTCGCTAGTCTCCTGCCACCACTTGTCTCTCTCTCAGCCACATTACGTGCTGAAATTGCCACTCGAGTTATGTCGAGCGCCGCCACATAGTCCAGCTTTATTTAACTCGACTTATGTTGCTCGCCGCTAATTAAGGGTTAAGTATATATCTATAACACTTTACAATACACATTACTCACACACAAGACAACACTATTAATACTTTCATGTATCAATTAACTGCACTGTCGTTTTGCTGCTGTGTCCGGAGTTCTGTTGCGTAGGGCGCATACGGACTCGGAGGGGAGACAGAGTGAGAGAAGCGAAGTAGCCTATGCGGTAGTAGGCTACCGGCGCAGTACTGTTGCCTGCAACCTTTTAGTTATTCCAAGTATAGATTCATTATTATAATAAGTGACTACTGTTTATGCTCCTCCCATGTGTATTATTAGGTATCTACTGGATCATGAACATCTTGTATGCTACATGCTAGTGCATGTTAGTAGGGGACAGTTAGTGTAGTGCACGCGCTTTCAAGTAGGCGTGTACATTTGTCATTTAGCATTTCACTGTCATACCTTTAGCCTGCTTCTATTCTACATTATTAGAGGCTTAATATTAACGTAGTTTCTTGAGTATTGCATTTCTTTAGTAATAACGTAACCTATAAATGTCTGAGGGAGTTTAGCCTCATAGCCTACCCCTGTTGTACACTTTCGCTGAGTTAAGGTACCTCGTTACCGTAGACGATAACTCTGTAGGGCGTTGGTGCTTTTGTTGTCTGGAGCATATAGTATTTGGGACTGGAATCGAGCGTGTCGTTGTCACTTAAGCCATTTCTGTCCTACGATCAAGAATCCCGAATATGTATTGCCGATCCAGCCGTAACAAAATGGCGACCTTGCACAAGATTCAGTAGTATCCTATCACATGTTTTTTGGAGAACTATTCTATGCTACCTAGTAGAGCTGGCTAGAATTTTCTTGCATATTGGAGGAATTTTTATTGTGTCATTATTGTATTGGTGGACTTGCAGATTGTTTCGTTAGGTGTCTAGAGTAGAGTCATTCAAGCATCTTTAACATTTTGTGAGTCGAGACTGCAATTAGTAATAAGCACTTTTTTTTGTTTATGAACAGCAATTGTATAACCAGCACTATGTCTAATGACTCATCATTTACGGGGGAGGATAACACGGTACAGCCTAGTGACCAGCAAGTACAGCAGATATTTAGGGAGGGGAGTGTTATAAGTGGAGAGAGGGATGCCCAGGCATTTTTGCAGACACCTTTGACCGAACAGCGCCTGCAGGCTATTGATTGTTACGGTCTTCGCTGTTTAGCCACGGTTTTGGGGCGGGACTGTCCTGACAGTTGGCCCAAGAAGAATTTGGTGGCATGTTTGTTGGGTGATGGCGATGGGGCGGTGGGTGGAGTGGGGTCTTGGGGGGTTCCCTCCAAGCCTCCATTCCACTCTACCCCTGAGCTGGGCCCTCAGCCAGCGAGTCTTAGCACGATGCAGCAGGAGGGTTCTCAATGGCAAGCTGGCTTACCCGTAAACACGTCTCGGTGTGGATCCCCCATTTTGTGCTCTCCCCCCCCAGGCCTGTCTCCTGAGATGTTATTTCAGCTAGAACTAGCTAAGTTTAAGCTGCAGGAGACTCAGATACAACAGGCTAGTATAGAACGCATAGAGGTTGCTAGAATCCAAGCCAATCAGGATGCAACCAGGTACCAGGCTGAAATGGATGTCGAGAAGTCTAGAGTAGAGACCACGGGGCGTCATCTCGGTGGTGGGCACCGGGTTACAGACTCACTTTCGCATTTAATTAAGTTAGTACCCGCATTTGATGAGACAGCAGTGACTGAGTTTTTTGCTCGTTTCGAAAAGAAGTGTCGTGAGTATGACTGGCCGGAGGTTAAATGGGCAGCATTAGTTTCATCACGTCTAGTGGGTAAGGGGTTGAAAGCCTACGATGCACTGTCACTGGACGAGAGTGTCGTGTATGGACTGGTGAAGGAGGCTGTGCTCCGGGCCTACGAACTGCAACCCGAAACTTATAGATTGAAGTTCCGTGGCGTGAATAAGAAGAGCGACGTCAGTTTTATGGAGCACGCACGGGACTTAACAGATGCATGTAATAACTGGTTTCGGTCCGAGCACGCAGAGTCGGCTGAGGAAATTAAGCAACTTTTCTATCTGGAACAGTTTTACAAATGTACTGGAACCGATCTAACGCTGAACATTAAGGAAAAATGTCCCAAGACAGTAGAGGAGGCTGCCAAGATGGCAGACCTCAGATTATCATTGATTCGTGGTTGCGGTGCCGCTCAGAGGGCTGAGTCAGGGCAGAAAGGGCGCTATACCCCACCCACCAGAGTTTTCGATAATAACAAATCCTATGACACACATAACCACACTAAAAGCATTGCACCTAATAACACCTACAAACACAAGCCTCTCCCGTTTACTAAAGGTCAGGCCCCTTCTTCGCCCGCACAAGGGAAGAAGCCCATTGGGGATGTGAAATGTTACAAATGTCAGAAGCTAGGCCATTATTCACGTGAGTGCCCTAGTAACACTCCCGCTAAGCCGGTGTCATTGGTTCACAGTATCGGTGTGTCTCTGAAGGCTGCAGCAACTGCCCGGGGTAGGTTGTCAGCAGCTGAGGCACACGCGGTAAAGAAGCGTACGGAAGGCTCGACACCTGTCCGGGACACTTTCTGTAGCCATCGGGGACACGGGTTTGTGAGCTGGGGGAGTGAACTACGGAGGGTTGACTTGTTGAGGGATACGGGGGCTTCGCAAACTTTGTTGAGGAACTTCACAGGGAAACCGATAAATGCGGCCAGAGTTGTTGTGGTGCAGGGTATAAATGCTACGAGGTCATACCCACTTGTGAGGTTGGAGTTGAGAGTGGGAGAGGTGTGCAGGGAGCTGGATGTAGGGATCGTTGAGTGTTTGCCAGTTGAGGGCGTCGACCTTCTTCTCGGCAACGACTTTGCGGTGCCCACTTCCGGGACTCCACCCTTAGTCGTTGCCGAGAGGGCGGCCGACGTGGATGGTGAGAATCGGGAATGGGTTGGGAGGTGCCAACAGGATGAGATGGCCTGTGTGGTAACCCGATCTCGCTCTGCGGCTCCTGCACAGCCTAGCACTCAACCTCGGGGACAGTGGAGGAAGGATCAGGAGAAGGTTGCTAAGGGCAGGAAAAGGGACATTGATTCTGCTGCACTTCTCGGTGATTCGGTACTTGGACCTATAATAAACACGGGAGTTGACTCTGGCCCAGAGATGGTGTGTAACAAGGCAGAGTTTGGTAAGACTTCGCGTGAGGCAAGAGCTGTAGCGAGAGCCACTAAGGCAGTAGAGCCTACTAGCCGGGGTAATGTCTTATTACAAAACCATCTTGATGCATTGACGCCCGGGGACATTAGTGAGCAGCAGCTGCAAAACGCTAGCCTAGCTCGTTATAGCAATGGTGCCATAGAGTTGGAGGAAGATGGGGATGCGAGCCGGGAGAGACTTATAGGTTGCATGGCAGCGGCAGGTAATAACTTGGTTAATGCACAGGCGGTCATGAAGCACCAGTATGACGCCAAGGTGAAGCTTCGGGAGTTTTCGGTGGGTCAGGAGGTAATGTTGCTTTTACCTTTGCCTGGACACCCCCTTTCTGCCAAGTTCATTGGGCCGTATGTGGTGGCTAAGAAACTGTCCGACCTTGATTATCTCGTTGCAACACCTGACCGTAGGAAAAAACATCAGTTATGTCATGTTAACCTCATGAAAGAGTATGTGAGACGCCCCTCAGAGCCTCTCACTGTCCCTGTGCTGGCCTGCAGCGGCCAGGGTGGAGAAGGAGGTGGGGACAGTCATGCTGCTGAGGAGGATAGCTGGGACTGTGTCATTTCCGCGGAACAGTGGGCGGGGAATACTGAACAAGAGGCTAGGCAAGCTGTAAGTCACCTGCCTGAGCACCAGGGTGCTGCTGTCCTAGGCCTGTTCAGGTCATACCCCTCTGTTTTCGCCGAACACCCAGGTCTCACTACTCAGGTAACGCACGACGTGGACGTCGGTGATAATGTGCCCTTCAAGTCAGTGCCCTACCGTGTGCCCCCGGTAAAGTTGCCAGCTTTACGGGAGGAGTTAACACCTTACGAGCGGCCTATGCGGTTTATTTATGTGTACCGCACAGCGGGGTGTTTTTAGCCAAAATAGGGCTGTTTACGTGATCATTTTCATGCCTAAATAAGACCCAGAACGTAAAACAAGTACCTATCCCTGAAAGGGCATAAACAGAGCTTTCGAATGACACCATAACGATCCTTGTATGATGGATAGTTTTCTTGCAATAACCGTGCAACGCGAGTGCAAAAAGCAGGTAATTCGGTACTTTCAGTACATAATTGAGTATGTAGCGAGTGAGAGAGGGAGGAGGGAGCTGAGATTTGTGTCAGTAGGTTCGCCGCGGTGGTCTGGAGCAGTCATACGCTCGCTAGTCTCCTGCCACCACTTGTCTCTCTCTCTCAGCCACATTACGTGCTGAAATTGCCACTCGAGTTATGTCGAGCGCCGCCACATAGTCCAGCTTTATTTAACTCGACTTATGTTGCTCGCCGCTAATTAAGGGTTAAAGTACATGGTTGAGAGAGGGATGATCACTGAAGGTTATGTGAAGTGGACATCACCCGTCACGTTGCAGCCAAAACCTGACGGCAAGGTGCGGTTCTGCATAGATTTTCGTAGGCTAAATGGCTTGACCACCACCAACCCTTACCCTTTGCCTCGAGTTGACGACAGCGTGGACAAGATAGGGAATGCAAAGTACCTTACTAATATTGATCTTGTAAAAGGCTACTGGCAAGTGCCCCTGTCGGACCGAGCTAAGCAAGTTTGTGGTTTTGTGGTAGATGGCAAGACCTACCAATGTAACGTAATGCCTTATGGGCTTAAGAACGCACCTGCCACGTTTCAGAACTTGATGAACGATATTTGTGACGAAATCCCTAACTGCACGGTCTACCTTGATGACGTGATAGTATATGATGACGATTTTGAAAATCACCTAAGGCACTTAGAGACCCTGTTTAGGAAGTTGCACGATGCTGGGCTGGTGGTGAACCTGAGGAAGTGCGAGTTTGTAAAGGCTACTGTGCAGTATCTTGGCTTTGTGGTCGGGTTAGGCCGGGTGTGCCCCCCCCTGAGCAAGATACAGGCTATCAATATGTTTCCCAGGCCCACCACTAAGCGCCAGGTCATGCGGTTCCTAGGTATGATAGGCTATTATAGGCGCTTCATCCGGGGATACTCTACTGTCTTAGCACCGTTAACTGATCTACTGTCGAAGTCAGTGAAGTTCTGTTGGGCTGCGGAGTGTCAGAGGGCTTTCGACCTAGTCAAGCACCTGCTGTGTACACATCCGATTTTGAGGGCCCCAGACTTCTCCAGGAGTTTTCAGCTGGCGACATATGCCAGCGGTGTGGGTGCCGGGGCAGTGTTACTGCAGACTGATTCCGAGGGCTTGGAACACCCAGTGAGCTTCTTTTCTCGCAAGTTTAATTCGGCACAAAGGAATTACTCGACTATAGAGAAGGAGCTTCTGGCTATCGTTTTGTCGCTCAAACATTTCGAAGTTTATGTTCCAGCCTACGGCCCGGTAGTGACGATTTATACGGACCATCATCCCTTGAAATTCCTGAATCAGTTTCACAATCGGAATATGCGGTTGACCAGGTGGTCCCTAATGCTCCAAGAGTATAATCTCAACATTCAGCATATTGCCGGGAGTGAGAACGTGATAGCAGATTGTCTATCAAGGGTTGATGATCCAAGATAGTCGTGCACGGTGTGTGGGTTGAGCAGGAGTAAAATTAGGCTATCATAACGCCGTCCAAAAAGATTATAAAACAATAAAATAAACGAGAAAACTCTTTCTTTTTTTTAGTTTTGTAACTCTTTATTGTTGTAGCATGATGCATGCAATATTGTGTTTTATGTATAATTCACACTTCAGTTGTTGTGCACCTTTTGCAATTAGTGGCAGCTAAGGGTAGCAGGTCGGTTGGTTGCCTGTCAGATTTTGATAATGCTTCTAAGGTCGATTATCTAAAATCTTGGGGGGGCTGTGACGCACCCCAGTGCTGGGCAACGCAACCTGATTGTACTCCTTGGTACTCCACTGTACCGCCCGTGAACTGGCTACCGTCAGCCGCTATGTATATTGAGTGTGACAACTTATAACTATGTTCTTTGTATCTCTGCAAAGGTCTCGTCATGTGCTAACCAGTGGTGGGTTTTGTTTTAAGCCATGTCGAGACCTTCCATTTAATATGTAGTATCAATAGAGAAGTTGATAGATAATACAATGGGATTTCAGAGAGAGAGAGTGAGTTGGGCTTCAGAGCAAGAGGGTAGCAACACGCCGCGCTGCCGGCCGGGTGGTTGCCAGACGTATGGACTGGTTGGCAGCCTTGCGCTTATAGCTAGGCGCGATAGGGTTGGTAGTCCATTGTTGCCTGCCTGGGCTGGGCCCATGTTGTCGTACAGCACATTGCCTGGAGGCTGGCTGTGTGTTCTATGATCAGGTTGCCTAGAACCTTTGAGATTCTAACATCCCTTGCTCTCTCTCCCACTTCTCACGGTTGCACTCTTTCTCTCTGACGACATTACTCTCATTTCATTCTTCTCTCTATTTAAATGCATAACCTTCCCTTGAGGTCCTAAAGGAGTTTCAGCACTCACCTCTCGTATTACTCTTAGGACAAGCATATATTTACATGTATTAGATTTAAGGGGTTAATGTGAACAGCGATCTTCTTGATGAGGATAGTTGGTGAACGTTCTACATGTTCACGAGTTATATGCCCTGCTCATCATCCCATTTGTGACTAGACTGGTGCCATGTGTAAGAGCCCGACCATGCCCAGGAGTTGTCTGTAGAGGGACGAGGACTTAGCCTTGATTTGCATACCGAGCCAGGAGCGAGTGTAGCACCCGAGACTACAGCTCGCTCGTAGTGCCGGTATAGTAGAGTAACGTAATTTATCTGTCCTTGTGTTCTCTACAGTCTTCTCCTGGGTTCTCGCTTTCGGTGCTGGGACTCGTTGTTCCTGTGACTTGGCCTGCTAGCTAGAACACATGGGGATGATGAGTGGGATATATCTTTATTTTACTATGCATTGCAGCTCTCTTTAAGTATATATCTATAACACTTTACAATACACATTACTCACACACAAGACAACACTATTAATACTTTCATGTATCAATTAACTGCACTGTCGTTTTGCTGCTGTGTCCGGAGTTCTGTTGCGTAGGGCGCATACGGACTCGGAGGGGAGACAGAGTGAGAGAAGCGAAGTAGCCTATGCGGTAGTAGGCTACCGGCGCAGTACTGTTGCCTGCAACCTTTTAGTTATTCCAAGTATAGATTCATTATTATAATAAGTGACTACTGTTTATGTTCCTCCCATGTGTATTATTAGGTATCTACTGGATCATGAACATCTTGTATGCTACATGCTAGTGCATGTTAGTAGGGGACAGTTAGTGTAGTGCACGCGCTTTCAAGTAGGCGTGTACATTTGTCATTTAGCATTTCACTGTCATACCTTTAGCCTGCTTCTATTCTACATTATTAGAGGCTTAATATTAACGTAGTTTCTTGAGTATTGCATTTCTTTAGTAATAACGTAACCTATAAATGTCTGAGGGAGTTTAGCCTCATAGCCTACCCCTGTTGTACACTTTCGCCGAGTTAAGGTACCTCGTTACCGTAGACAATAACTCTGTAGGGCGTTGGTGCTTTTGTTGTCTGGAGCATATAGTATTTGGGACTGGAATCGAGCGTGTCGTTGTCACTTAAGCCATTTCTGTCCTACGATCAAGAATCCCGAATATGTATTGCCGATCCAGCCGTAACACTATATATACATTTATTATGTGAGACCTTTGGATATAAATTAGCTTGTTTCAGATTGAATTCAATTTAGATATAGAGTAGTTTCATTTAGATTGATTTTATTTGATTCATTATAGCTTAGTAATATTTAACTTCCATTGATAGTTTACCACATTGGTGCCCAGACCCAGGATTTAGCTACCAGTAGGGGATTTTTCTTAGGCAATGAGCAAGGGATTAGCCCAGGGATGCAGGAGCAAGGACCCCGGAGGGGTGGGGCTTGGCTATCTTTCTGTACCTCAGGCGCCGGTACCTCAGCGAATAGCCATAGTAGGGCATTCATATGCAACTAGGCTAAGGGCAGCTGACGGAGGAACTGTGTCGAATCGGGCGTCGGAGGGGGAAAGGACTTTCAAGCTGATCTACTTCGGGGTACCGGGAGCAACCGTTAACACCCTGAGGGCCTCCCCAGAGTGGGGGCAGGTGGTTCGGTTTAGGCCTCATATGATTTTTTTGTTTATTGGCGGCAATGATATACGCCCCGGTACTGTACCCCGCGAGTTAGCTGACGCTGTCAAAGAGGTGGCACTGGATCTGGAGCGTGAGTCCGGGGGGAGTTGTATGATCGTGGCAATTGAGAGCCGGACGAGAGTCCGAGGGTTGTCAGCGGCGGACTATCAAGCCATAAAAAATTCTGTTAACCGCGCCCTGAGGTGTCGGTTGGTAGAAACGAGGCACCGCTTTGTATCTCTCACTCTCAGCATCCGGGACCTCGACCAGGATGGTGTCCACCTCGATTTAAACACCAATCAAGTCCTGTATGACAACATTGTAGGGCTAACGAAGCGTTGGCTAGAGAGGGACGCCGGGGTTGTATCATTGCGCCTGCCTAAGTCCTGCATCCCACCCATCATCTTTCCCCAGTAATTTTCTTTTCCGTTTCAGACTTCCTGTGACATATGACCTGACCTAACATTTTTTCTTGTTCAATATGATCCATTAGTAGGTATTGCTATTTAGTGTACTATTTTTTCTCCATAACATAGAAGTCCGCCGGTTGGCGTCTCTTAACTAGACTATTAATTTGGCGTTGTCTTTGTAACGTAACATTTAAATACATAGCCTATAGGCTCACATGCAAAATGGATAAAGACCATAAAGAGACACCGTCTAGTGGGGTGCTGAGCAAAGCCCCTAAAAATCAAAGGGCGGGACTTCGGGGAGTATTAAATAGGCTAATTGTGGACGTCAACACTTTCATCACTACTGCTGAACTAGAGGAATTGAAGGCTATATTAGAAAACGTACAGGCTACCCACGGTCGTATTACGGCTCTGAGTGAGGTGATTGTGGCTGACATGATAGAGGAGGAAGAGATAGTTACAGAGTGTGATTATCGTGCCCTCTATGACGAACCTTTATTTAGAGCGCAGTACCTATTACAGCGTGCTGTCGCAAGTAAGAAGGGAGGCGATAATGAGGCCCGGAGAAGGGCTGACCCAAAACATACTGTACACCTCCCAAAGCTCAATCTTCCTACATTTGGGGGCAAGTTAACCGAGTGGTTAGCTTTCTGGGACGTATTTCGATCTACGGTTCATGAATCCTCTTTGGATAATGTCCGCAAGTTTCACTATCTGAAGGGACAAATGGAAGGAGAGGCCTTACATTTAATAGAGGGTTTTGCAGTAGTGGGTGGTAGTTATCTTGAAGCGGTACACTTATTAGAGTCCACATACGGGGATAGAGAGCAGTTGAAGATGGCCCATGTCGTTGCCTTGTTGGGGCTCCCAGAACCACTGTATAAGGTTGATGAGTTGACAAACTTCAGGGCAAATATGGAGTGCCATACTCGATCGCTAGACACCCTAGGGCATACCACGCAGGAAATGATAGTCATTATCTTGCGTCAGAAGCTTCCTATGGCAATACTTGATAAGGTAAGATCATTTGAGCTGGGGGAGTTCAAAACTCAGTTCAGCAAGGAGATCAATAATCTACAGTTGAACAAAGGGAGAATGTATGTGTCGGGAGGGAGTGAGAATGTGGAGAAGAGGAGAACAATAAGCATGACAGTGGGGACTAAAGTAAAGAAAGAGGGTGCGTATAAGAAACCTGCTCAGATTCTATGTAAGCTATGTAACAACAAACATAAATGGAGTTTCTGCATTAAATACCCAACAAATGAGACAAAACTAGCACAGGCGAAAAGATTGAAGCTATGTGTGGGTTGTCTAAGTGTGGAACATGGTAAGCAGGGACAATGTACTGCTACATACTTAAGGCCCTGTCGCCACTGCAAAGGACATCACTTTGATAAGTTGTGTCCTACAGCAGATAAAGTCAAAGACGTCAAAAAAGAGGGTACTACAACTGTGGCACTAGGTAGCACGCAAGACACCACTATATTGCCCACAATACAGATTCCCATGGAAGGTAATGACAGTAACAAAGTTTGACGGGTACTTCTAGATCAAGGGTCTCAACGTTCCTTTATAAAGAGGTCCCTACTAGTGGGACTGAAGCACCGAATCGTAGGGGCTGAGACTCTTCGATTACAGGGCTTCACAGGGGTTACTGATAAACAAGACTACGAGATAGCGGAGATTTCATATTTCTATCATAAAAACCGGTACTTTATGACTTGTATCGTAGTAGACACCCTACCAGAATATGTATCTGTGGGTGTGAAGAAGGTGGAACACGTATTACGTAGCAGAGGGGTTAACTTGTCAGATCCCATGGGAAATCAGAGTGAGGTGCATGTTCTACCTGGTGTGGATCATTATTATGAAGTAGTATACCCTGGATTTAAAAAGATGTGTGGTGTAATTTTAATCCCCACTAAATTTGGATACTGCATGAGCGGAAAGGTGCATACTACACAGTCAAAGGTCCTGGTCGACACGGTCTCGATATATAGAGTCAATGTAACCGCGGCAGAGGTGTTGGGAAGAGAGGATTCCCAACCTAGTGACCCTAAGATGGCTGCCGAGTTCGACCTGGAACGACTGTGGAGATTGGATCACATAGGCATATATCCTATGGACACTGATTATGACTCGGAAGTTGCGCTACAAAGGTTTGACGAGTCTGTGTGCTACTGTGCCTCAGACAAGCAATATAAAGTTAGTTTACCCTGGAAGAACAGTGAGATAAGCCTGCCTACCAACTATGGTTTGGCATTAGGTCGCTTGCGCGCATTACAGCGTAAATTGTGTAACGAACCGAGCACGCGCCAGGCGTATGACGATGTATTTCAGAGTTATGAAGATAGGGGCTTTATTGAGAGAGTTGATGTCAAGGAACCGTTTAAGAAGGGTAGGGTTCACTATCTGGCCCATCATGGGGTAAAGAAAGACAGCATCACCACACCAATACGGGTGGTGTATGACTGGTCTGCCCACCAAGGTCAACAACCCAGTCTAAATGACTGCCTGTTGACAGGTCCGTCCATGGTGTCGGACCTTTCCCAACATCTATTGCGGTTTAGGCTGGGGAAGTACGCCTATACCAGTGACATCGAGAAAGCATTCTTGATGGTCAAGCTAAAGGAGGAAGATAGAGATGTTACCCGCTTTCTTTGGTTCAGCGACATTACCGACTCTGAAAGTGCAATCATAATATACCGTTTTCGGGTTGTACTCTTGGGGGCCACTTGCTCGCAGTTTTTGTTAAATGCACAATCAGAAAACATCTAGCTGACACTCATGAGGACACAATTAAACTATCTCGCGGATTATATATTGACAATTTGCAGGGTTCTAGCAATAGTCAAGATGATTTGTTATATGCATACTGGCAAGCACGCAGATTGTTTGCGGATGCACATCTATTTCTCCGCGAGTGGGTTACTAATAGTGAAGATTTACAGAGTTTAACACAGGTGGACGGTACGGCATCTCTTAACCAGGAAAGGACCAGAAATTTGGGGATGATCTGGCAACCTAAACATGACATACTAACTTTTCAAACAAGGTCTTTTGCTCAGCAGACAGGAGCGCACACCAAAAGAAGTCTGTTGAGCAAAGTTGCGCAATTTTTTTATCCTTTGGGTCTAGCATTACCTGTTACCATAAGAGCTAGGATTCTAATGCAGGAAGTTTGGAGACGTAAAATAGGATGGGATGACAGTTTGCCCGAGGACCTGAATGACCAAGGGACATTGTTGTTGAATGAATATGCCATCCTATGTACTAAACCTATACCTCGTAAAGTGGCGGCGTTCGGTGACGTTACGTTACACACGTTTTGCGATGCTAGCGCCACGGCATACGGGGTAGCCATATATGTTGTTGCTTCATTTGGGGCACATTTAGTTACAGCCCGGGCCAAGGTAGCCCTGGTTAAAAAGGTAACTATCCCTAAAATGGAATTGACTGCCATGCTGCTATTAGCACGTCTGGTGCAACATGTACGCGCAGCATACGAGAGCGAATTAAATATTGAAATCGTTCATGTATGGTGCGATAGCCAGGTCGCACTCAACTGGATACATAGCAAGAAGTCTCTGCCAGTTTATGTGCGGAATAGGGTAGATGAGATTAGAGCCCTTTTGCCAGACGTTGCTTATCATTATGTAAATACAAAAGAAAACCCTAGTGATCTCATAACTAGGGGTATAACGGCTTGCCAGTTAATGAAGTCCGAATTGTGGTGGCATGATCCAAAGTGGCTGCTCCATGAAAGTGAATGGACGATTTGGCATGCTGTTGGTGAGGGACTTCTGCCACTGGATACAGTGGCAGTTACAGCCCAACCAAATGAGCCACCGGGTCCTATCATAGAGTGGGCAAGATTCGGTGACTATAATAAACTAGTATGAGTTGTAGCTTGAGTATTGCGATATGTATCCAATCTCAAGCTTAAACTATCGGGCCAACTCTGCAACAAGGGTCACAACATTGATGCTCGTGAATTTAAAGCAGCTGAAGTAACTTTGATCAAATGGGTTCAAATAGAAACCTTTTCCAATGAATTAGAATCCTTGAAAAGCTCGAATAAGACATTAATGCCTAATATAGTGCGTCAACTAAGGTTGCACCTAGACAATGGCCTCATCAGGTGTGAGGGTCGCCTGAAGTGGTCGGGTGTACCAGACGGCACAAACCGCCCTATACTGTACTTATGACAACAAGATATCACGTTACTGATCTATTGATCATACGTGCACATAGGGAAGTAAAACACTACGGGGTATGTCATATTATATCAAATTTACGTCTCACATGGTGGATACCCAGAGTTCGACAAGTAGCTCGACGCGTAGTAAGAAAGTGTGTAATTTGCCAGAGACTAAAGGGTAAACCATATGCAACTGGACCAGCTCCACCTCTACCTGAATGCCGTGTCAAGCACGTAGAACCTTTCCAAGCGGTAGGATTAGATTACACAGGGGCATTGAAGACGAGGGAGCATGAGAAGGTTTATATATTATTGTTTACCTGTGCGACGTCTCGAGCGGTACACCTAGAACTATGTGATAATATGTCTAGCGAAGAATTTATGCTGGCGTTCAGACGGTTTTGTGCCCGTCGTTCATTCCCTCAACTCATTCTTAGCGACAATGCTCCCACTTATGTCCAAACATCAAAATATCTAAAGGATATGAGTAGTGATCCTACTATCATCACTTTTTTGGGAGAGAAGAAGTGCGAATGGAGGTTCATTCCAGTTAAGGCACCTTGGTTTGGTGGAATGTGGGAACGATGTGTCGGCATAGTAAAGTCAGGACTAAGAGCGGTTGTAGGACGTGCTCTATTAAAGAAGAGTGAGTTGACGACAGTCCTCACAGAGATAGAGGCAGTCGTGAATGATCGCCCGCTTACATATGTGTACACCGACCTGCAAGAACCACTACCATTAACGCCAGCTCACTTGCTATATGGAAAACCATTGACTGCGTTTCCATCTGATTTTCAGTCCATAGTAGAGTTAGATGATCCCTCGTTGTACTCTGAGGTAGCGGTGTCTAAGAGATATCAGTATATATCCAGGATAATAGAGGATTTTAGGAAACGGTGGATTAGTGAATATCTGCTAGCATTGAGGGAAAGGAGTGTTACTCCCTCTGGTAGACCAACGGCACCTACTGTTGGTGACGTTGTTTTAATTAAAGAAGATGGTCCTAGTTTATACTGGAAGTTAGGCCGCGTGTTGGAGGTATACAAGGGGGCAGACTCTGTAGAGCGGGTGGTGCTATTGAAGACAGCCACTGGAACTACTGTTCGTCCTATCGCACGTTTGTACGCTTTGGAGCTCGATTCCGCATTGCAATCTGATGCTCCACCTGTTATTGCTGGGTCCGAGGATTCTCAAAGGAACGACTCACCTCTTACTGATGGTGATCTTTCTCGGACCGGGACGCGTCCCAGACGCGCTGCTGCTGGCGCCGTCGACTTGTGGCGTCAGAACATAGCCTCTGGGCAACTTTAGGTTTAAGGTGGGGTTCAGGTATTTTTTTGTGGGGGGAGTGTATCGTATAAATACGATAGAATATGACTCTTTTGTGATCTCGTATGTCTCTGTGACGTCACGATCGCTCCTACAGCACGACGTAGGACGAGTAGATCGTATATTATAAGATAGTAAATAAGTTAAGTTATAAAAGGCCTAATATGCTATTAAGCAATATTGCCATGGTCTTATGTAGTATATATGAATTTATCGTATATATTAATATAATTTATCGTATAGAGCAACCTAGATGCGGTACGATAATTTGGGCTCCTGGCGTTTTGCCAAGGCAGCAAGGTGTGTCTTCGAGGAACACCAGAGCCTTCACGAACACCAACCAGTTAACATCTAAATTTCCGCCCTAAGTTGATCGAGCTTTTGTGCCTCTAATCACAATACACATACAGCAATACACACAGCTACACCATCACGATGCTCTCATCGACACTATGACTGACTGACAGATAAGCATAATAATCATGTCCATTCCCATGTAATCATTTATTCTTTCTTTAACTTGACTCGTGTCTCGGGACCGAAGTCTCGTTCCCCATTGTCCACCGCCATATTGGGTAAAACGTTCTCCCTTTGCCTCATTGCCACGTGGAACTATTGGTGAGTTAATTCCTGGCTAATATTAACCCTTATAACCTTACCCTATATATACATTTATTATGTGAGACCTTTGGATATAAATTAGCTTGTTTCAGATTGAATTCAATTTAGATATAGAGTAGTTTCATTTAGATTGATTTTATTTGATTCATTATAGCTTAGTAATATTTAACTTCCATTGATAGTTTACCACACCTGTCACACCCAACCCCAATTATAGGCCCAACTCACTAATTCCTTGAGTACTGACTCCACCAAAATGGTCAGAGATTAACACAAGATTACGGGGGTCTGCTGAGCGCCGATTGGCCCACACCCGGCAGATCCCCCACTAACCCAACCCATCTCGTCCATATGTCTATCTAATTTTATCTTAAAGCTCCCTATCATTCTTGATCCCACTATATCACTTGGTAGCCTATTCCACCCTTCTACAACTCTTTAACCAAACCAATATTTGCCTATATCTTTTCTGAAACTAAATTTATCTAATTTGAAACCATTTGTTCGAGTTCTTTCGCTATCACTGAGCTTCAGTACATGTTTCATGTCTCATTTATTTATCGTACTAACCCACTTGAACACTTCTATCATATCCCCTCTAACTCTGCGTCTTTCTAACGAATGAAAGCCTAATTTCTTCAACCTTTCCTCATATGGTAGATTTCTAATATTATGAATCATTTTTGTCATTCTTCGCTGTGCTCTCTCCAACTAATCTATGTCCATTCTGTAATAAGGTCACCAAAATTGGACAGCATAATCCATATGAGGTCTCACTAATGACAAGTAAAGTTTCAAGATAACATCGGCAGTTCTGTTACTCACACTCCTTGAGATTAACCCTAGAATCCCGTTTGCCTTGTTACGAACGCTTATACACTGTTTTCTAGGCTTCAAATCGTTGCTAACAAACACACCCAAATCTGTCTTGCAGTCTGAGTTTTCTAATTCCGTATTAGCTAGTTTATATTTTACATTAGTATTCGTCTTCCCTATTTTTAATACCTTGCATTTGTTAATGTTAAAATCCATCTGCCTATTTACTGACCATTCGTGTAAGGTATTTAGATCCCTTTGGAGGCACTCTATGTCGCTATCTGATATATTGTTCTCCCTATTTTGGTATCGTCTGCGAATTTACTTATCCTACTAGTTATTCCTAAATCAAGGTCATTTATGTATATAATAAACAACAGAGGACCCAATACAGATCCCTGGGGGACACCACTCTTGACTGATCCCCACTCTGACTTAGTACCATTTATGCTGACTCTCTGCTTCCTACCAATTAGCCATGACTTAATCCATCCCAACGACGACCCACCTAGCTATTCCATGCGCCTCAACCTTTCTCATCAATCTCTCATGAGGGACTCTGTCGAAAGCTTTACTGAAATCTAAATATATTATATCATATGGCTTGTCATTATCTATCGTTTCATACACCTCTGAGAAAAAACTAAGCAAATTTGTAAGGCAAGAACGTCCCTGAGTGAATTCATGCTAAGAAGAATGTATTAAATTAAATGTTTCCACGTGGTTTCTAATTTTCCTAGCAATAATTGACTCTAGTAGCTTTCCTATGATTTATGTGAGACTAATGGGACGGTAATTGGATGCTATTGATTTATCACCGTTTTTGAAGATCGGAACTACATTAAATTTGCAATCTTCCAAGCTTCTGGAACTAAACCGGTTTCTAGTGACTTGTTAAATAGAAATGTTAATGGGTAACTTAACTCATCTCTGCATTCTTTTAATACTCTAGCATGTGCCTCATCCGGACAAGGCGATTTCTGAGGTTTCAGTCTGTCAATTTCCTTAAGCACATCATTTCTACTTATAGTAACCGTGCTAAACCTATTTTCTATACTATCACTATATACCTTACGGATTTCTGGAAACTGTGCCAAATTTTCATTAGTGAAAACGGAAAGAAATTTATTATTTAATGAACTGCACATTTCTAAGTACTTTTCTGTAATATCTCCTATCGAAGTTTTAAGGGGACCAATTACATCTCTACCCTTGGATTTATATAGTTGGTAAAAAGCTTTAGGATTATTTTTTTGAGTCATTTGCAACCTTGATTTCATAATTTCTGTTTTCTTTCCTAATATCCTTTTGTACCTGTCTTGATAAACTGTGATAGCAAGCAAGTAGATGAATTTCGCCTTTCTTAATTACGGACTTGTCACTTGTTATCTATCACAATATATACAACACACACACACACACACTCACTCACTCACACACTCTCTCTCTCTCTCTCTCTCTCTCTCTCTCTCTCTCTCTCTCTCTCTCTCTCTCTCTCTCTCTCTCTCTCACCAGGTCATTCCCTCCATCAAGGCCAGTGAGTGCCCCTATCATTCTACACGTTGCTCACCTGTCGGGGGCGATGGGAGTGACAAGTTGTGACAGCTATGCTGATTGTGGTGATAGTGTGTGGTGTGATGACTGTGGTGATATTGTGTGGTGTGGTGGTGGTGTGGTGACTGTGGTGATATTGTGTGGTGTGGTGGTGGTGATAATGTGTGGTGCGCTGGTGGTGTGCATGATGTGGTGATAGTGTGTGGTGTGGCGATAGTGTGTGATGTGGTGATAGTGTGTGGTGTGGTGATAGAGTGTGGTATGGTGATAGTGTGTGGTGTGGTGATATTGTGTGGTGTGGTGATAGTGTGTGGTGTGGTGATAGTGCGTGGTGTGATGATAGTGTGTGGTGTGGTGATAGTGTGTGCTGTGGTGATAGTGTGTGGTGTGGTGATAGTGTGTGGTGTGGTGATAGTGTGTGGTGTTGTGATAGTGTGTGGTGTGGTGTGGTGATAGTGTGTAGTGAGGTGATATTGTGTGGTGTGGTGATAATGTGTGGTGATAGTGTTTGGTGTGGTGATAATGTGTGGTGTGGTGAGAGTGTGTGGTGTGGTGATAGTATGTGGTGACGTGTGGTGATAGTGTGTGTTGTGGTGTGGTGATAGTGTGTGGTGTGGTGATAGTGTGTGGTGTGGTGATTGTATGTGGTGTGGTGATAGCGTGTGGTGTGGTTATAGTGTGTGGTGTGGTGTGGTGTGGTGATAGTGTGTGGTGTGGTGATAGTGTGTGCTGTGGTAATAGTGTGTGGTGTGGTGTGGTGATAGTGCATGGTGTGGTGATAGTGCGTGGTGTGGTGATAGTGTGTGGTGTGGTGTGGTGATAATGTGTGGTGTGGTGATAGTTTGTGGTGTTGTGATAGTGTGTTGTGTGGTGATATTGTGTGGTCTGGTGATAGTGTGTGGTGTGGTGTGGTGATAGTGTGTGGTGTGGTCTGGTGATAGTGTGTGGTGTGGTGATAGTGTGTGGTGTGGTGTGGTGATAGTGTGAGGTGTGGTGTGGTGATAGTGTGTGTTAGGAAGACGCTGGCACCTTGTTAGGAAGGCCTTTGTGAGTCTCCTTTAGGTTATGTAAGGTAATGGAAAGGTAAACCGTTTGGGAGGTTTCCTTATGTTTTTATAGCTTGATTTGGTTTATTGTAGTTTAGTAAGTTGATTGAAGTAATGCGTATATTCTCTGCGTCCTGCTTCTCTCTTAGATTGGTAGATTGGTATTCTCCTATGTTGTTCTATTGTTATTAAGTAATAGTAATGCTACTACCGTAATCCTTCTACCCAATCTATATAATATTGATACTTACTGTATAGGTAAAGGGGATTTAACACCTTATTGGTGGGCTAGGCGGTCTATTTGACCGTACCGCACAGTGGTTTATTTTTAACCCTAAATTGGGTTGTAAACGTTATCATTTTCATGCCTAAATAAGACCCAGAGCGTAAAATAAGTATATATCCCTGAAAGCGCGTAAACAGAGCTTTCCAATGACACCCGAACCATCCTTGTACGACCACTGGTTCTCTTGCAACGATTGTGCAACACGAGTCCAAAAACCCTATAATTAGGTAATTTCCTTACATAATTCCCTGTGTAGCGAGTGAGAAGAGGGGGAGGAAGTTAGAATACAGTTCAGTACACCCGCGGTGGTCGTGGGGAGCGGCCATAAGGTTACTACGCTCGTCCCACCGCTCAGCTCTCTCTCTCAGCAACATTACGTGCTGAAAATGGCACTCGACAGATGTCGTGCACCGCCACATAGTCCAAATTTATTTCACTCGACATATGTCGTGCGCCGCCAAATAAGGGTTAAACTATCTTGTCCATCCACGTTGATTTATTGAAGTAACAAATGTAGATTAAATATTACAATGAGAATTCCCTATGTCTTGAGGGAATCTCCCGGGCTGTGATCGTGCCCTTATCACGAGTCTAAATGTAGTAAGAACTCTCTCCTCCCTCTCTTCTTACTTCCCCACACACACAACGAACATGTAATGTTAACTTCCGATCACATGAGCAGTGCCTGGTGAGATCAAAAGTGCAAGGTGAGCTCAAAAGTGTGTGAGAAAGAATCTGACATGGTCAAACTAGAAGGAGGAAGTTACAATGATTTAACCTTCAAATTGTACAGTCCCTCGCTTAAATACATAGACCGCTGAAAGTAAATCACCTTGAAATTATATGAGAGTTGAAATAATGATTTCTATAATAGTTACTGAATATAGCATGTAATATGTGTGGTGTGGTGATATTGTGTGGTGTGGTGATAGTATGTGGTGTGGTGATAGTGTGTGGTGTGGTGATAGTGTGTGTTGTGGTGATAGTGTATGGTGTGGTGTGGTGATATTGTGTGGTATGGTGATTGTGTGTGGTGTGGTGATAGTGTGTGATGTGTATGATAGTAAGTGGTGTGGTGATAGTGTGTGGTGTGGCGATAGTGTGTGGTGTGGTGATAGTGTGTGGTGTGGTGATAATGTGTGTGGTGTGGTGATAGTGTGTGGTGTGGCAATAATGTGTGGTGTGGCGATAGTGTGTGGTGTGGTGATACTGTATGGTGTGCTGATAGTGTGTGGTGTTGTGATAGTGTGTGGTGTAGTGATAGTATGTGGTGTGGTGATAGTGTATGGTGTGGTGATAGTATGTGGTGTGGTGATAGTGTGTGGTGTGGTGATAGTGTATGGTGTGGCGATAGTGCATGGTGTGGTGTGGTGGTAGTGTGTGGTGTGGTGATAGTGTGTGGTGTGGTGATAGTGTGTGGTGTGGTGATAGTGTATGGTGTGGCGATAGTGTATGGTGTGGTGTGGTGGTAGTGTGTGGTGTGGTGATAGTGTGTAGTGTGGTGGTAGTGTGTGGTGGGATGATAGTGTGTTGTTATAGTGTATGTTGTGGCAATAGTGTGTGGTGTGGTGATAGTGTGTAAAGTGGTGATAGTGTGTGGTGTGGTGATAGTATGTGGTGTGGTGATAGTGTGTGGTGATAGTGTATGTTGTGGCGATAGTGTGTGGTGTGGTGATAGTGTGTAAAGTGATGATAGTGTGTGGTGTGGTATAGTGTGTGGTGTGGTATAGTGTGTGGTGTGGTATAGTGTGTGGTGTGGTATAGTGTGTGGTGTGGTATAGTGTGTGGTGTGGTGAAAGTGTGTGGTGTGGTGATAGTGTGTGGTGTGGTGATAGTGTATGGTGTGGTGTGGTGATAGTGTGTGGTATGGTGATAGTGTGTGGTGTGGCGATAGTGTGGGGTGTGGCGATAATGTGGGGTGTGGCGATAGTGTTTGGTGTGGTGATAGTGTATGGTGTGGTGATAGTGTGTGGTGTGGTGATAGTGTGTGGTGTGGTGATAGTGTGTGGTGTGGTGATAGTGTGTGGTGTGGCGATAGTGTGTGGTGTGGTGATAGTGTATGATGTGGTGATTGTGCGTGATGTGGTGATAGTATGTGGGGTGGTGATATTGTATGGTGTTGTGATAGTGTGTGGTGTGGTGATATTGTATGGTGTGGCGATAGTGTGTGGTGTGGTGATAGTGTGTGGTGTGGTGATAGTGTGTGGTGTGGTGATAGTGTGTGATGTGGTGATAGTGTATGATGTGGTGATTGTGTGTGGTGTGGTGATAGTGTGTGGGGTGGTGATATTGCATGGTGTGGTGATAGTGTGTGGTGTGGTGATAGTGTTTGGTGTGGTGATAGTGTGTGGTGTGGTGATAGTGTGTGATGTGGTGATAGTGTGGGGGGTGGTGATAGTGTTTGGTGTGGTGATAGTGTGTGATGTGGTGATAGTGTTTAGTGTGGTGATAGTGTGTGGCATGGTGATAGTGTGTGGTGTGGTGATAGTGTATGGTGTAGTGATATTGTATGGTGTGGTGATAGTGTCTTGTGTGGTGTGATGATAGTGTGTGATGTGGTGATAGTATATGGTGTGGTGATAGTTTGTGGTGTGGTGATAGTGTGTGGTGTGGTGATAGTGTGTGGTGTGGTGATAGTGTATGGTGTGGTATGGTGATAGTGTGTGGTGTGGTGATAGTGTGTGGTGTGGTGATAGTGTGTGGTGTGGTGATAGTGTGTGGTGTGGTGATAGTGTGTGGTGTGGTGATAGTGTTTGGTGTGGTGATAGTGTGTGGTTTGGTGATAGTGTGTGGTTTGGTGATAGTGTGTGGTTTTGGTGATAGTGTGTGGTGTGGTGAGAGTGTGTGGGGTGGTGATAGTGTGTGGTGTGGTGAGAGTGTGTGGGGTGGTGATAGTGTGTGGTGTGGTGAGAGTGTGTGGGGTGGTGATAGTGTTTGGATTGGTGATGGCATGTGGTGTGGTGATAGTGTGTGGTTTGGTGATAGTGTTTGGTGTGGTGATAGTGTGTGGGGTGGTGATAGTGTTTGGATTGGTGATGGCATGTGGTGTGGTGATAGTGTGTGGTGTGGTGATAGTGTATGGTGTGGTGTGGTGACAGTGTGTGGTGTGGTGATAGTGTGTGGTGATAGTGTGTGGTGTGGTGATAGTGTGTGGTGTGGTGATAGTGCGTAGTGTGGTGAAAGTGTGTGGTGTGGTGATAGTGTGTGGTGTGGTAATAGTGTGTGGGGTGGTGATAGTGTGTGGTGTGGTGTGGTGATAGTGTGTGATGTGGTGATAGTGTGTGGTGTCGTGATATTGTTTGGTTATCTGTTACAAAGATCGCCACGTGCAAGTGGCACCGATTAGCGTGTCGCCCATCGGTAATTTGTTTAGGGAATATTCCCCTAGATGGGTTGCCTGTCAATGCTTTCGAGTCCCGTCGACCCGGAAACCCCCCTTTCAGACACCAGGGGGACTGCTAACACCAGAGAAAACTACCGAGCTAGAGTCTGGTAGGGATGAACAAACTACCGAACCAGAGTCTGGTAGGGACGAACAAACCCAAGAATACCAGAGACAACCTAATCACAGGGGGAGCGCCATCACACCATATAGGAAGATTGGAGGACGGGACTCACCCGAATTCCTTCGGAGAGCTCAGGGACCCCCGACTCATTCAACAGGGGAAAGAGGGTCTAGGTGGTGCCACTCAGGGCCGGACTGGCTAGTGCAGGAAGAGGACCTCCCCCACACCATGATGGGGTGATAGTGTGTGGTGTGGTGTGGTGATAGTGTGTGGTGTGTTGTGGTGATAGTGTGTGGGGTGGTGTGGTGATAATGTGTTGTGTGATGAGAGTGTGTAGTGTGGTGATAATGTGTGGTGTGGTGATAATGTTTGGTGTGGTGATAGTGTGTGGTGTGGTGATAGTGTGTGGTGTGGTAATAGTGTGTTGTGTGGTGTGTTGATAAAGTGTGGTTTGGTGATAGTGTGTGGTGTGGTGATAGTGTGTGGTGTGGTGATAGTGTGTGGTGTGGCAATAGTGTGTGGGGTGGTGATAGTGTGTGGTCTGGTGATAGTGTGTGGTGTGGTGATACTGTGTGTTGTGGTGATAGTGTGTCGGGTGGTGATAGTGTGTGGTGAGGTGTGGTGATAATGTGTGGTGTGGTGATAGTATGTGGTGTGGTGATAGTGTGTGGTGTGGTGATAGTGTGTGGTTATCTGTTATCTGGTATAAAGATCGCCCCGTGCAAGTGGCACCGATTAGCATGTCGCCCGTCGGTAATTTGTTTAAGGTTTCTTCCCCCGCCAAGGCTATCGAGTCCCGTCGACCTGGAATCACCACTTTCAGATACCAGGGGGACTGCTAACACCAGAGAAAACTACCGAGCTAGAGTCTGGTAGGGACGAACAAACTACCGAGCCAGAGTCTGGTAGGGACGAACAAACCCAAGAATACCAGAGACAACCTTATCACAGGGCGAGCGCCATCACACCATAGAGGAAGAGTGGCGGACGGGACTCACCCGAATTCCTTCGGAGAGCTCAGGGACCCCGACTCATTCAACAGGGGAAAGAGGGTCTAGGTGGTGCCACTCAGGGCCGGACTGGCTAGTGCAGGAAGAGGACCTCCCCCACACCATGAAGGATTGATAGTGTGTGGTGTGGTGTGGTGATAGTGTGTGGTGTGGTGATAGTGTGTGGTGTGGAGATAATGTGTTGTGTGATGAGAGTGTGTTGTGTGGTGATAATGTGTGGTGTGGTGATAATGTTTGGTGTGGTGATAATGTTTGGTGTGGTGATAGTGTGTGGTGTGGTGATAGTGTGTGGTGTGGTGATAGTGTGTTGTGTGGTGTGTTGATAATGTGTGGTGTGGTGATAGTGTGTGGTGTGGTGATAGTGTGTGGTGTGGTGATAGTGTATGGTGTGTTGTGATGATAGTATGATGTGGTGATAGTATGTGGTGTGGTGATAGTGTGTGGGGTGGTGATAGTGTGTGGTGTGGTGATAGCATGTAGTGTGGTGATAGTGTGTGGCCGGACTGGCTAGTGCAGGAAGAGGACCTCCCCCACACCATGAAGGATTGATAGTGTGTGGTGTGGTGTGGTGATAGTGTGTGGTGTGGTGATGTGATAGTGTGTGGTGTGGTGTGGTGATAGTGTGTGTTGCAGTGTGGTGATAATGTGTTGTGTGATGAGAGTGTGTAGTGTGGTGATAGTGAGTGGTGTTGTGATGTGTGTGGTGTGGCGATAGTGTGTGGTGTGGTGATAGTATGTGGTGTAGTGATAGTGTGTAGTGTGGTGATAGTGTGTGGTGCGGTAATAGTTTGTGGTGTGGAGATAGTGTGTAGTGTGGTGATAGTGTGTGGTGTGGTGATAGTGTGTGGTGTGGTGACAGTGTGTGGTGTGTTGATAGTGTATGGTGTGGTGATAGTGTGTGGTGTGGTGATAGTATTTGGGGTGGTGATAGTGTGTGGTGTGGTGTGGTGATCGTGTGTGGTGTGGTGATAGTGTGTGGTGTGGTGATAGTGTGTGGTGTGGTGATAGTGTGTGGTGTGGTGTGGTGATAGTGTGTGGTGCGGTGATAGTTTGTATTGTAGTGATAGTTTGTGGTGTGGTGATAGAGTTTTGTGTGGTGATAGTATGTGGTGATAATGTGTGGTGTGATGAGAGTGTGTGGTGATGTGATAGTGTGTGGTGTGGTGATAATGTGTGGTGTGGTGATAGTGTGTGGTGTGGTGATAGTGTGTTGTGTGGTGTGGTGATGTGTGGTGTGGTGATAGTGTGTGGTGTGGTGATAGTGTGTGGTGAGGTGTGGTGATAATGTGTGGTGTGGTGATAGTATGTGGTGTGGTGATAGTGTGTGGTGTGGTGATAGTGTGTGGTTATCTGTTATCTGGTATAAAGATCGCCCCGTGCAAGTGGCACCGATTAGCGTGTCGCCCATCGGTAATTTGTTTAGGGTTTATTCCCCCGCCAAGGCTATCGAGTCCCGTCGACCTGGAATCACCACTTTCAGATACCAGGGGGACTGCTAACACCAGAGAAAACTACCGAGCTAGAGTCTGGTAGGGACGAACAAACTACCGAGCCAGAGCCTGGTAGGGACGAACAAACCCAAGAATACCAGAGACAACCTTATCACAGGGCGAGCGCCATCACACCATAGAGGAAGAGTGGCGGACGGGACACACCCGAATTCCTTCGGAGAGCTCAGGGACCCCGACTCATACAACAGGGGAAAGAGGGTCTAGGTGGTGCCACTCAGGGCCGGACTGGCTAATGCAGGAAGAGGACCTCCCCCACACCATGAAGGATTGATAGTGTGTGGTGTGGTGTGGTGATAGTGTGTGGTGTGGTGATAGTGTGTGGTGTGGAGATAATGTGTTGTTTGATGAGAGTGTGTAGTGTGGTGATAATGTGTGGTGTGGTGATAATGTTTGGTGTGGTGATAATGTTTGGTGTGGTGATAGTGTGTGGTGTGGTGATAGTGTGTGGTGTGGTGATAGTGTGTTGTGTGGTGTGTTGATAATGTGTGGTGTGGTGATAGTGTGTGGTGTGGTGATAGTGTGTGGTGTGGGGATAGTGTATGGTGAGTTGTGATGATAGTATGATGTGGTGATAGTATGTGGTGTGGTGATAGTGTGTGGGGTGGTGATAGTGTGTGGTGTGGTGATAGCATGTAGTGTGGTGATAGTGTGTGGTGTGGTGATAGTGTGTGGTGTGGTGATAGTGTGTGTGGTGGCGATAGTGTGTGGGGTGGTGATAGTGTGTGGTTATCTGTTATCTGTTACAAAGATCGCCTCGTGCAAGTGGCACCGATTAGCGTGTCGCTCATCAGTAATTTGTTTAGGGTTTATTCCCATAGATGGGTTGCCCGCCAAGGCTATCGAGTCCCATCGACCTGGAAGCACCCTTTTCAGATACCAGGGTGACTGCTAACACCAGCGAAAACTACCGAGCTAGAGTCTGATAGGGACGAACAAACTACCGAGCCAGAGTCTGGTAGGGACGAACAAACCCAAGAATACCAGAGACAACCTTATCACAGGGCGAGCGCCATCACACCATAGAGGAAGAGTGGCGGACGGGACTCACCCGAATTCCTTCGGAGAGCTCAGGGACCCCGACTCATTCAACAGGGGAAAGAGGGTCTAGGTGGTGCCACTCAGGGCCGGACTGGCTAGTGCAGGAAGAGGACCTCCCCCACACCATGAAGGATTGATAGTGTGTGGTGTGGTGTGGTGATAGTGTGTGGTGTGGTGTGGTGATAGTGTGTGTTGCAGTGTGGTGATAATGTGTTGTGTGATGAGAGTGTGTAGTGTGGTGATAGTGAGTGGTGTGGTGATAGTGTGTGGTGTGGCGATAGTGTGTGGTATGGTGATAGTATGTGGTGTAGTGATAGTGTGTAGTGTGGTGATAGTGTGTGGTGCGGTAATAGTTTGTGGTGTGGAGATAGTGTGTAGTGTGGTGATAGTGTGTGGTGTGGTGATAGTGTGTGGTGTGGTGACAGTGTGTGGTGTGATGATAGTGTATGGTGTGGTGATAGTGTGTGGTGTGGTGATAGTATTTGGGGTGGTGATAGTGTGTGGTGTGGTGTGGTGATCGTGTGTGGTGTGGTGATAGTGTGTGGTGTGGTGATAGTGTGTGGTGTGGTGATAGTGTGTGGTGTGGTGTGGTGATAGTGTGTGGTGCGGTGATAGTTTGTATTGTAGTGATAGTTTGTGGTGTGGTGATAGTGTTTTGTGTGGTGATAGTATGTGGTGATAATGTGTGGTGTGATGAGAGTGTGTGGTGATGTGATAGTGTGTGGTGTGGTGATAATGTGTGGTGT
Source organism: Paralithodes platypus (assembly GCA_032716605.1). Taxonomy (NCBI): domain Eukaryota; kingdom Metazoa; phylum Arthropoda; class Malacostraca; order Decapoda; family Lithodidae; genus Paralithodes; species Paralithodes platypus. The sequence goes on along the minus strand of CM064487.1, from coordinate 58,440,190 downwards.
GGTGATAGTGTGTGGTGTGGTGATAGTGTGTTTTGTGTTGATAGTGTGTGGTGTGGTGATAGTGTGTGGTGTGGCGATAGTGTATGGTTTGGTGGTAGTGTGTGGTGTGGTGATAGTGTGTGGTGTGGTGATAGTGTGTTGTGTGGTGTGGTGATGTGTGGTGTGGTGTGGTGATAGTGTGTTTTGTGTTGATAGTGTGTGGTGTGGTGATAGTGTGTGGTGTGGCGATAGTGTATGGTTTGGTGGTAGTGTGTGGTGTGGTGATAGTGTGTGGTGTGGTGATAGTGTGTTGTGTGGTGTGGTGATGTGTGGTGTGGTGTGGTGATAGTGTGTTTTGTGTTGATAGTGTGTGGTGTGGTGATAGTGTGTGGTGTGGCGATAGTGTATGGTTTGGTGGTAGTGTGTGGTGTGGTGATAGTGTGTGGTGTGGTGATAGTGTGTGATATGGTGATAGTGTATGCCAGTAAAGGTAATGCCTTCGCTACACGAGGTCCGATGCTCTGTAATTCACTGCCCAAAGAAATGAGAAACAATAACTAACCAACAGTTGAAAATTGAAAAAAGGACTTAGATTACTTCCTGTCATCATTGCCAGACCAACCCTTCCTACCCTACTTTGGATAGCGCCAACGAACTTGACAATCATCTTGACCCTATTTAACTTCTTATAACTCGAAATGAATGAAAGCAATCGGGCTGACGTTTCTATCATTTGGAAAGAGTCCACCAGGAAATAGGTGTGGATATGTACAGCCAGTTTGCTGGCTGAGTTACAGATAGGTCAGCGATCAAGATTATTGTCAAGGTCATTGGTGCTACCTATCCCACCTCCGTACTGCCAGCAACAGCATCCTTGACCAGCATGCACAGAGGGGGGCAGATGGGATGTACATTGGCGGCGCCGGAACAGCGTGGAACACGGGGTGAAAACTGTAATCCCTCAACTACAATCACAAGAACCACAAGTGTGATGATTATGATGATCTCTCTCTCTCACTCACTCACTCACTCACTCTCTCTCTCTCTCTCTAACTGTGCCAGGTGTGGTGATTAAGATGGCAGTGAGTGGTGAGATGTTTGTGGTGATATTGTGTGTGTGTGGTGTGGTGATAGCTAGTGTGTGTGTGGTGCGATATTGTGTGTATTTGTGTATGTGTGGCGTGGTGATTGTGTGTTTTGTTGTGTGCCATGTGAGTGAGAGAGAAAAAAGGCAGAACTGCGTGTATCAAGTGACGCCCCCAGAGTTGAAAGAGTGACAGGGCCAGAATCAAGGGACGTTCGAGCCAAAATGCCTGGACACACGGAGTTTGAAACAATTTAAGTCATAGTGTCAGAATCAGTCTTTCCCTTTTCCTATGACTTAAATTGTTTCAAACTCCGTGTGTCCAGTCATTATGGCTCGAACGTCCCTTGATTTTGGCCCTGTCACTCTTTCAACTCTGGGGGAGGCACTCGCTACAGCAGTTCTGCCTTTTGTCTCCCTCACTCACAATTGTTGTGTTTATATATACAGTATACTGTATATATATATATATATATATATATATTCTGACATACGGAGCCCTGTATGTTAATTTAAGAGTTAGAATTAGAGTTCAAGGAGCCAAACTACCCAAGTGGTGAAGCAGACTAGCGAGCGAACGAGCGAGTGGGCAAACCATCTCGTCCCATACCTCGATGACCGATGTTATGACGTATGATCGACGCCAGGAGCTGTGAGTGGACGACACACCTGTTATGTGATTCGAGGAGCTATGATTGGAGCGCGCACCACCCGCCGCCTCCTGATTCGTTCCTACACCATCATTGTTTGGTATATAAGACCCGAGTTGTGGGCATTCAAATCAGTCTCATTTGAAGTTGGGGAAGGTGAACTTGCAGCTGGAGGAAGACTGGGTGAAGTATTATAATGGGATTGTGACTGTCAGTCAGATTATATAAATGTGTGTTAAGTGTGTTCGGTGTAAACACTTACGTTATGTTGGTTAGTGAGATATGTGATTGGGAATTAACGTGATGTGTTTAATGTGTGTAATGTGTTTAACTATTTAATTGGGACTTAACGTGAACACTACTATTATGTGTTTAACGATTTAATTGGGAATTAACGTGAACGCTACTATGATGTGTTTAACTATTTGATTGCGAATTAACGTTAACGCTACTATTTATGTACTTAACTATTTGATTGGGAATTAACGTTAACGCTCTTATTATGTACTTAACTATTTTAGTTGACTAACTTGTGGACTAAAGCAACTCTTTAAGTAATTGGGTTATGATGAAAGTAATCCTATTGTTTTATATTAATACTTACGAGTTCTTTCATTTTCTTTGAATTAAGCTTACATTGCTTAATGGTGCTTAGTACGGTGATGCTATTGTCTCGTATTAGTAATATCGCCTTAGACTAACATGGCTGTGTTAATATTACTTATAGTGATTTCCTAAGCTGAAGAAAATTCTTTTGCTTCAAAATATTATATTTTGCTTTTCATATTATTTGAGTGAGACTTGAATCGAATCTATGAAACGATCCTGTAACTTTATTTACTCATAATCAAACCTCAATGTTACGTGGTTAAGAAATAAATTTAACTAATTATTAAATATATATCTAACTTTTTATGTGACTTTGATATTACTCCTGATGATAATAATAATAATACTATTAACGTAAGACAAGAACCAAGAATAATTACATTAAATATAAATAAAAGGACATAAGAAAACTATCTATTCATTTCAAGGAGGGTAAGAGACAGAAATATTCTTACTTTAATATTTATCTTTCAAGACTTTTTATAAAATTAATAGTCCTTTAGCTATAACTTATTCGGTTCATAACCATAGCCTACTAAGCTTCGGTTAAATAATAATTCTTTATAAATACTACATGACTTTAATTAGTTTCAGTATTTTTCATAAGTAAAGAGTATCGGTCAATAAAGGATACCAAGTCCTAAGATCCAAAAGGAAAGGAAGCAACAACAGGAAATTATTTTATTAGATTTTACTTTTGTTTTGCCTTCAGCTGACTGATACCTTAATATATATCTCTGTGCTATCTAGATTCATCAAGTTAACCACTTGAGGATCAAGATACGTAACAGAAGAGTGGCGACCTTGCCAGGATTCGTTTCATACAGTTTCACTCAGTTTCATTAACGTTTCACTACTTAAAAACCAAATATTAATCATGCCTCAACTAATTAATGAAGAAGATGCTAGAGTTTTCATAGAATCAGAACCCACATCCCCTGATATTGACTGTCTGTCAAAATCTGAACTAAAAGTGCTTGCCTCACATCTCCAATTAACTGTCCCAAACATGTCTAAAGTAGAGGTGGCTCAGACCATAAAAACCCACCTGTTCCCTGTAGAAGGCGAGGAGGGTGACGGAGCAGTTGGTGGGATCTCGAGTAAACCTAGCCAACTTGATGAACAATTGCCACCTGGTTTGACCGGTGATCAAATATTAGAACTAGCCAGAATTAAAGCAAACACTGACTTAGAACAAGCCAGAATAAATGCCGAAGCAAAGACCGAACAAGCCAGACTAAATGCCGAAGCAAAGACCGAACAAGCCAGACTAAATGCCAGTGCAACGACCGAACAATGTGAATATCAATATCGTACGGCTCAACTAAATGTCAATACAAATGCTCCCGTAATTGCTCCCCCTCTGGGATTGACTATGACCAGTGTCATTCCACCTTTCACTGAGGATAATGTGCAGGATTTCTTTCTTTTGTTTGAGGAAGTTGCTGGAGGTATGAAGTGGACAAGAGATCAATGGCCTTTTATGTTACAAACTGTTTTGACAGGGCAGGCTCGAGCCACGTATTTGTCAGAAGTAGCCGAAGTTAGGCAGGATTATGACAATCTCAAAGAAGCTATCCTAAAAACCTATCAATTGCAGCCTGAGGCTTACAGGCAATCTTTCCGTAAAAACCAGAAGAAAGTAGAAGAAAACCCATAAGGTATTTGCCAGGACCATGACTAAAACTTTCAATCATTGGGTCAAGAGTAAGAAAGTCACAAGCTACAACGATCTGAAGGAGTTGGTCCTGTTAGAAAATTTCCTATGGAAAATTGATTCTTCTGTATCCTATCATTTAAAGGGGAAAAAGGTAGATTGTCTTGCCGACGCCGCTGACATGGCTGACACATACGTGCTCAACAACAAATTTCGTGGAAAGAAGCCCTACGATAATTCTAGTTCTAATTTTAAGTATCCCAATCACAAATCTGACGGACCCAGTCACAAGCCTATAACGTCTTCCCCAGCTAGCCAAAATAGAAATGTTCCCCCAACTAAAAATGCGACTCAGGGCAATGGTAACAGAGGTGGGCCCCAAACTAATAGTAATGCTCAAAGAGGGAACTTTCCCGTATCCCCTAAAGTATGTACTTTTTGTGGCAAGAGAGGCCACCTAGCTTATCAGTGCTGGGCCAAGGAGAGAACCGAGAGATCGGGGCAGACAGTTGCCGCCGTATCTCAAACTCCATATGTGCCTGTAATGCAGGACTCCCGACAGGAGTACCTAGCACCAAAAGTGCCTTTAATGCAGGACTCTCGACAGGAGTACCTAGCAGCTAACGTAAATCATCTAGACAGGGGTGTAGTAGCATGTGTGGTGCAACCCACAAGGGTTAAACCAATAATAATTTCACCATCAGTGCAGGACAGTTACCGTCCCTTTATTTCATCTGGCAACGTGAGACTAAATGGTTGCTTGCATGAGGTAAAAATTCTGAGAGACACAGGTTCTACTAGCACCCTCATGGTGAATCCTTACACTGAGTGCCCACCTGGCGAACCAGTTGTAATGAGAGGTGCTGGAGGCCAGTTTTATGCATACTTGGTAAAAGGCGAAATTGAATGCGAGTTACTACAGGGTGAGGCCACCATAGCTTTGTGTAGGTCTCAAGATATCCCTGTGCCTGGGGTAACTCTCCTTTTGGGGAATGATGTAGCAGGTGAGAAGGTCCGACCAGACTCCATTTTGTCACTTTCCCCTGTTAACGAGCCACTAACCGGTGAGCTCGAAAAGGAGTTGCCAACTGTTTTCCCTGTGTGTGCTGACAAACTTTCAATGTCTCAAGTAGCAGTTCCCTCAGACAGAAATGTACCGAATGTAAGAGTTGATGAAGGGATGATGAGAGTGTGAATGATGCTCCAACTGTGCCTGATGATGTGACTGAGGTGGATTTATCTGACACCTTTATGGCTCTTCTTGACCCTAATGATGACCATGAAACCCCTCCAAATTGTCCTAGCGGCCTGGTAGAGCTACAGAGAGATGATTGTGAATGCAAGGAGTTAGCTGCCAGGTCCGTGAGTGAAGAGGAATGTGAGAAGGAGGGTGGTGAATGTTTCTACCTCAAAGGAGGAGTATTGTGGCGAAGATGGAGACCGCCACACAGACCAATCGATGACGGGGCTTGGGACGTCCATCAAGTAGTAGTCCCCAAACCTTGTCGTAAAGATATCATGGAAATGGCACATTGTATACCATTGGCAGGACACCTAGGTGTGAGAAAAACTCTAGACAGAATCAGATTCCACTTTTACTGGCCAGGAATGCGTGCAGATGTAGTGGAGTGTTGTAGAGTGTGTCACACTTGCCAGATGACCGGAAAACCCAATCAGAAGGTGCCTGTACATCCTCTGGTACCCTTGCCCATTTTCGAGAATCCTTTTACTCGGGTGGTAGTGGACATTGTAGGCCCATTGCCTAAGACTTCCCAAGGTAACATTTATTTATTAACTATCATGGACATGGCAACTCGCTACCCAGAGGCTATACCCTAAATGGACTACCTCTGCTCCAACTGTAATCAAGGAACTGCTCAAATTTTTCACCAGAATGGGTTTCCCCCATGAGGTGCAAAGTGATCCAGGAACTAATTTTACCTCTAACATTTTCCAGCAGTCCCTGAAGGAGTTGGGTATCGAGCATGTAAAGTCTAGCACCTACCACCCAGAGAGTCGAGGGGTTCTCGAACGATATCATCAGACATAAAAGGGAATGTTACGTAAGTATTGTACAGAGACCGGAGTTGAGTGGGATAAGGGGGTACCTTTTCTTTTATTTGCTACTCGTGAGGTTCCAACTGAATCCCTGGGTTTTTCCCCTAATGAGCTAGTTTTCGGTCACCAGGTAAGAGGTCCTTTGCAACTATTGCAGGATAGCCTAGTTGGCCAGGAGGGGAACCAAAACCTCCTCAAATATGTTTCAGATTTCAAAACCCGGCTGAGATCCTCATGTGAGTTTGCCGCTCAAAACTTGACAGTGGCTAAAAGCTCCATGAAGAAATGGTATGACAGAAAAGCCCGTGAGAGGGAGTTTAAGCCCGGTGATGAGGTTTTGGTCCTGCTCCCCCTTTTTGGCCAACCTTTATCTGCCAAGTTCAGGGGCCCATATAAGATCATTCGGAGGGTGAGCATTACCGATTATCTAGTAACTACCCCAGACAGGAGAAAGCCCACGCAAGTATTCCATATAAATATGTTGAAGCCCTACCATAGGTCCCCTGATTCCTCTCCTCCAGATTCTCCCACTGTGGCAGTGAATGTCAGGACCTGTGAGCAGCCTGGTGCGGACAAAGTCTTCAGTTCTCTTACTGACCCGCAACAGACTGTTCCAGAGCCTGAAGGTATCCATGCAGACTTTGACTTGTCATGTAGCCTATCCAACTTTCAGTATAATTCAGTGGCTTTGAGGGAATTACCATCTAAACTATGTCATCTTCCCTCTGATCAAGCGAACCAACTAATCTCTGTTTTATCTCAGTCTCCCAGTGTGTTCCGTGATACTCCAGGGCTCACTTCTTTGGCCGTGCACGACATCGACGTAGGGGATGCAACTCCCATTAAACTATCCCCCTACCGTGTCTCCCCACAACGCAGGAGTATACTGCAGGTCGAGCTTGACTTAATTTTTTCAAACCAGCTGATCACAAGGGCCTTCAGCCAGTGGAGTAGTCCGGTCATACTTGTGCCGAAGCCAGACGGGAGCCATTGGTTTTGTAGGGGCTATAGGCAAGTCAATGCTGTCACAAAGAACGATACCTACCCACTGCCACGGATCAAAGATTGCATTTACCAGGTTGGCCTCATACAGCAGTAAGTTTAATTTAATGAGAGGATTTTGGCAATTAGCTCTCCCTTGTAGCGAGGTAAATATCATGCTTTTGTAGTGCGCTTTCAAGCCTTCAGCTGTGAGATGCCTTGCAGTTCGAGTAACGCTCCAGCTACGTTCCGGCTATGTTCTGATGTGGTACCTGGAGACGTTGCCTACTTTGGGTGATATCCTTATTATATCTTCATTATAATCTTGCTGTTGCCAATCTGGTGGTGAATCTATTTATGTATTATGTTTAATATTATGTACTATACTCCTTAAACTCTTTTCTAGGGGAGAGGTCTGACATACGGAGCCCTGTATGTTAATTTAAGAGTTAGAATTAGAGTTCAAGGAGCCAAACTACCCAAGTGGTGAAGCAGACTAGCGAGCGAACGAGCGAGTGGGCAAACCATCTCGTCCCATACCAGCTCGCCCCATACCTCGATGACCGATGTTATGACGTATGATCGACGCCAGGAGCTGTGAGTGGACGACACACCTGTTATGTGATTCGAGGAGCTATGATTGGAGCGCGCACCACCCGCCGCCTCCTGATTCGTTCCTACACCATCATTGTTTGGTATATAAGACCCGAGTTGTGGGCATTCAAATCAGTCTCATTTGAAGTTGGGGAAGGTGAACTTGCAGCTGGAGGAAGACTGGGTGAAGTATTAAAATGGGATTGTGACAGTCAGATTATATAAATGTGTGTTAAGTGTGTTCGGTGTAAACACTTACGTTATGTTGGTTAGTGAGATATGTGATTGGGAATTAACGTGATGTGTTTAATGTGTGTAATGTGTTTAACTATTTAATTGGGAATTAACGTGAACACTACTATTATGTGTTTAACGATTTAATTGGGAATTAACGTGAACGCTACTATTATGTGTTTAACTATTTGATTGCGAATTAACGTTAACGCTACTATTTATGTACTTAACTATTTGATTGGGAATTAACGTTAACGCTCTTATTATGTACTTAACTATTTTAGTTGACTAACTTGTGGACTAAAGCAACTCTTTAAGTAATTGGGTTATGATGAAAGTAATACTATTGTTTTATATTAATACTTAAGAGTTCTTTCATTTTCTTTGAATTAAGCTTACATTGCTTAATGGTGCTTAGTACGGTGATGCTATTGTCTCGTATTAGTAATATCGCCTTAGACTAACATGGCTGTGTTAATATTACTTATAGTGATTTCCTAAGCTGAAGAAAATTCTTTTGCTTCAAAATATTATATTTTGCTTTTCATATTATTTGAGTGAGACTTGAATCGAATCTATGAAACGATCCTGTAACTTTATTTACTCGTAATCAAACCTCAATGTTACGTGGTTAAGAAATAAATTAACTAATTATTAAATATATATCTAACTTTTTATGTGACTTTGATATTACTCCTGATGATAATAATAATATAATACTATTAACGTAAGACAAGAACCAAGAATAATTACATTAAATATAAATAAAAAGGACATAAGAAAACTATCTATTCATTTCAAGGAGGGTAAGAGACAGAAATATTCTTACTTTAATATTTATCTTTAAAGACTTTTTATAAAATTAATAGTCCTTCTTTAGCTATAACTTATTCGGTTCATAACCATAGCCTACTAAGCTTCGGTTAAATAATAATTCTTTATAAATACTACATGACTTTAATTAGTTTCAGTATTTTTCATAAGTAAAGAGTATCGGTCAATAAAGGATACCAAGTCCTAAGATCCAAAAGGAAAGGAAGCAACAACAGGAAATTATTTTATTAGATTTTACTTTTGTTTTGCCTTCAGCTGACTGATACCTTAATATATATCTCTGTGCTATCTAGATTCATCAAGTTAACCACTTGAGGATCAAGATACGTAACAATATATATAAACGGTATATACTGTATATTATATACAAGTAGGCCTATATACAGTATATATTCAGGTGTATATATATATATATGTATATATATATATATATATATATATATAAACAGTATATACTATATATTATATACAAGTAGGCCTATATAAAGTATATATTTAGGTGTATATATATATATATATATACACAATATATACTGTATATAGGCCTACTTGTATATAATAGTATATACTGTATATATATATTATATATATATATATACAATATATATATATACACCTGAATATACTGTATAGGCCTACTTGTATATAATATATATACTGTTTATGTGTGTGTGTGTGGTGTGTGTATTTTTATATATATATAGATATTATATATATTTATATATATATTTATATATATTTATATATATTTATATATTTATTTTATATATTTATATATATTTATATATATATTTATATATATTTATATTTATATATATTTATGTATATATATATATATTTATATATATATATATATATATTTATATTTACCTGTATATATATATTTATATATATATTTATATTTATATTTATATTTATATATTATTTATATATTATTTATATATTATTTATCTGCTCAACAGGTGGCGTTGTGTAAGTGTGAGAGTCCGAGTGTAGGGGGTGAGACAGTGAAGCACAGGAACGAGGTGGCTTCAGAGATGGGGTCGTTTCGGGCCATGAGTGAGCACCGTGCCTCATGTGAAGGCAAGATGGCAGGTGCTCGTTGTACTCTACGTGCTTCACATGTCTCACTCCCTAGACTGGAACAAGACCTCACGGGCTTCACTGTTCATTGTAAAGCAGTGAATGTTTAGGCTCCCAGCCTATGCCCGAGAGGAAGTAAGTCTGAATATAGAAAAAAAAAAAAAAAAAAAAAAAAAAAAAAAAAAAAAAAAAAAATATATATATTTATATATATTTATATATATTTATATATATATTGAGGGAAGTCTGGGAAGGCATTTTTGTTAGCTGTCTAGGGGACAAACTAAGTAAAACACATTGCTCGAAAATTGCAAAAGAAAGTAATTCAAATTCTCAATGTTTTTACAAAATAGCAAAAGATCCCACAAGACGTTGGAATGGAGTCTTAAGAAAGTTGGCCTGGAATCGCCCTCACACTTCTCGCTCTTGGATTTATACAGCAAAATTACAATAACATTACATTTTCATAACCAGTCATCTCTCTCTCTCTCTCTGTGCTATTATTTACCTGTCAATTAATAATGCATTTTTTTTTTCCATGAGCACGTGTATATTGTACAGCACATGTGGCAATCAAATGAGGAAACTATAATAACACCAGACGACGATACTGTTATTACAGTAGAATAATGGTTCTTTGAGCAGTATGTATTGCCTTACCAGTGGTTGTCCCCTTATTATTATTATTATTATTTTATTATTATTATTGAAATACCACAGGAACAAAAATTCCTGGGAGCGAAACTTCCAACCCCAACGAGATCCCTCTCTTTCTACCACCTCCCTCCACATGTTACACGTCTCGTTAGTCACAGTCTTCTAATATACAAATCACATTTCCTTACCCCCTGACATTCTTGAAATACCCACTAAGTATATTCAATTAGATACCAACCATGCAGACTATAATACGTTCGTTGTGTATAGGTACGAGGCGATCACAAGACACCTTAGCTCCCAGTGAACAACGAACCGGATCATGATTATGTCCGCCTGTAGTAAATTATGTATTATGTTGATTTATACCATTGCCTATTTTTGTAATAATTGTATTCAGCTAGCTATGATCTCAATAACCATTGATGTAATGCAAATATGAATAGTCTCCTCATACGATTGCACTAGTTCTGTAGTGCTATTATTTACAACCTGTCAATTAATAATTCCGTCACTACAAGCTTGCTTGCTTTTTTGTTTTTGTGTTTTTTTTTTTTTAATGAGATACGTATATACAGACCATGTGACAATTAAATGAGGAAACTATAATAACACCTCTGAATAATGCCAACCTGATTTATAAACACAAATATGAATGTAACCAGACGACGATGCTGTTGTTTCAGTGGAATAATGGCTCTTTGAGCAGTATTTATCGCCTTACTAGTGGTTGTCCCCTCACAGGATGGGGGGCGCTGCTCAATAAACTCGCCCCTCGGGGCAAAATCAAATCTCTCTCTCTCCCTTATAAACATGCACTGAAGCATCCGTAGGATACCTTACTTTACGATACTGTGGCTAAAAAATCGTGCGCAATATAAAAACACATTCCCATCTTCTCATTTTTCCTTCTTTCCTTCCTTCCTTACTCTCCTCTTTTTGCCTTACGTTTTTCCTATTTTGTCTTGCTTTACTTGGTCCTTTTAATTCTGACTTTATTTGTCTTGATACAGTAACCCTGTTTATATCGTCCACCTTCCTTCTTCTCTTTTCTTGATCTCTGGTTCTTCTGTCTACTATCTTCTTGTTATCTGGCTGTTCTGTTTACTTCTCCTTGTTCTGTCTACTCCGTTCTTCTTGTTCTCTGGTTGCTCTGTGTCCTCCCTTCTTCTTATCTTTTGCTCTTTCCCTTCTTCTCTGTCCACTCCATTCTTCCCTTTTCTCTGGTTGTTCTGTCTACTCCTTTATTCGTGTTCTCTGGTTGATCTGTATACTCTATTATTCCTTGTTCTCCGGTTGTTCTGTCTACTCCTGTCTTCTTTTTCTCTGGTTGTTCTGTCTACTCCTGTCTTCTTATTCTCTGGTTCTTCTGTCTACTGTTTTCTTCTTTATCTTCTGTCTACTCTTTTCTAATTGTTCTATGGTTGTTCTGTCTACTCCTTTCTTCTTGTTTCCTGGTTATTCTGTCTACTCCTTTCTTCTTGTTTCCTGGTTATTCTGTCTACTCCTTTCTTCTTGTTTCCTGGTTATTCTGTCTACTCCTTGGCCTCTCCTTGTTCTGTCTCCTCCTTCTACTTTAGTTTCACCTATATTGTCTGCCTCCCTTCCTTCCTTTTAGCCCCCTTCATACATAGCTGTTTCTCAGGCGTTTTCACATGAGCGCTGCCTCTTCGTATCGCTGGCATTCATTCTGCGCCCCCCTCTCACTCTCTCTCTCTCTCTCTCTCTCTCTCTCATGTGCATAAGTCGGAGGACTATGATGATGAAATAATCTGTTGGGAGAATGTAACCATTTACACTGAATCATTAACCTTTCCCTTACTATCTCCCTCATGCCCGTACCCTCCACCCCCCTTCTCTCTCTCTCTCTCTCTCTCTCTCTCTCTCTCTCTCTCTCTCTCTCTCTCTCTCCTCTCTCTCTCTCTCTGCCACACACACACGGTAGCTTCAATATGCAGGGCGCCAGAGGTGTTGTGTATGACAGGAAGGCGGCCAAGTTTATTGAGAGGAGCCCCAAAGAAATGGTTGGTAGTGGTGGTGGGGGAGAGAAAGGTGTTTAGAATGGTTATGGGGATGGTGGTGAGGGATTGTGATGGTGGTGGTGAGGGTATCGTGGTGTAAGTGGTGAATATGTGATGGTGGTGTTAATGGATTTCGGGTGCGGTGGTGATGTTGGTATTGAATGGGTTAAGGGAGGATGTTGTATATGGATGATGGTTATGGCAGGCTTAGTTTATTGAGAGAGGAGTCCCAAGAAATTATATTTGCTGGTTTGTGGTGGCCGGGGAAAGGTGTTTAGAATGGTGGTGGTGGTGGTGGTAGTGGAAGGGGATGGCGTTGAGAAGATGTTTACCCTTTTTTGTAATGGCGACATCTGTATTATAATTAAAGGTATATTTAGAAGATTATTGCAGCTTAAGAGGGATTTGTGGCCTTAAAAGGGTTAATTAAGATAGTTCGAAGCCTGTTAATTGCTGGAGGTCCTACTTAAACTGAATATAATCGATCGTCTATTAGTAGCCACCATTAAATGAAGAGGACGGAACAGGTACTGAACGGGTTAATGGGAATGGTGTTGAAGGTTAGTGATGGTATTGGTGAGGGTGATGGTGGTGCCGAGTGGATTATGGTAGGGTGGTGTGTATGACAGTAAAGCCTGGTTCACACATTCAAGAGTAGACGCCAGAGTTAAGTACGAGTGAGCGAAGAGTAACACTCTTCGTGGATCTTCGTGACTCTGGCAAGAACCAGCCCGAGTAAGGTCACTGTTCCCGATTCACCAAGAGTCAACAAGAGTCAGTACGTGTTTATCCAAGAGTCCGTATGAGTCACGGAGAATCAACAAGAGTCACAAAGAGTGTAACACTAACCCAACACGAGTTGATGAAATTTGAATAATAACGGTCATTAATTTGGCCCGAGTCACCAATAGTCCGTACAAGTCACCACGAGTCAACAAGAGTGTAACAAGAGTCAACAAGAGTGTAACGGGAGTCAATGAGAGTTACTTATAGAGTCCAACAAGAGTCACGAATAGTGCTCCCAAGAGTGCCCCCCATTGTGCAGGTGCCCTGCCAAGACGTCCACCCCTGCCAAATTTCCACTCACCACCACGCAGGAAACACCCTGGCAACCACATCCCGGAACCCACGCAAAATGGGCTTGCACAAAACCTATGAACCCCGAATCATGATTTCAACTCTTGGTGACTCGCGTTGCACACTTGTCGACTCTTGTTGAACTCTGCATAAACTCTTCATGACTCGTGTTGACTCCTGTACATTTCGGCCACATCGAAATTTCCACGATCGAGGCCGATTAACCCAAGAGTGTAACAAGAGTCAACACGAGTCACAGAGAGTTATGCAGAGTTCAACAAGAGTCAACACGAGTCACAAAGAGTCACAACGAGTCACAAGGAGTCACCAAGAGTTCCAGCCCGGGGACAAGAAATTTCATGCAGGCATGAAAATTCTAGGCCATGTCAGGAGACGCCACGACACACCCCGAAACCAACACGACTCACACAAGTGTAACACAAGTCACGAAGAGTGTCGTTTTTCAAGCCCGAGTCATGTCCGAATTTGAAAATTTCCTCACTCTTGCTAGAGTTTTTTTTTTTAAAAGACCTCCGTCTACGTATTGTGAAAAACCTGTTATCCTCCGGCAAATTGTGGGGTTGAGTGAGTGAAGGGGGCGGGGGGGGGCAGTGAATGAAGGAGGATACATGTTTTTCATAATACGTGTTGCTAGCCCCAAACGCACGAGCAACTGTGGCTTTCAACCATCCGACACATCCCCTTTTACTTATGTGCATCACACATGTTACATACAAATGAAGTTTATGTTTTGTTTTACCCTACTGTGGAAAGACTACGGATACACCACTCCTGCCTGGGCCTCACACAGTGGCATGACCCGTCCTGTCGAACTTAGCTCATGACGCTGGTGACATTGCCCCGGAGGATAGCCATCCCTAGTCTTTGCTTGAGCCAGAGGGTTTCCCGGGGTTCTCCTGAAACTTCTCTGATTTTACGGCCTATTTCATTCACCATCTTAAGGGTGGTAGGGCCGAAGACTCCTGAAGTTTCGAATGCCAGGGGCTCGAACTGATGATTTCTGGCGATGGCTTGATATTTTTCTCGCTTTTTATTTTCTGCTATCCGGGCGGCTTCACCTGCTTCGTCGGCGTTTCTGGCGATGTTGGTTGTGGAGAAAGTGTCAACACATGTGGCATCCCACACGAGGCACCGGCCATTCTTGTAAGGGAAAGTGGTCATCCCATCTGGCCGTTTGCCGTCTTCTCTGTGAAGTCCATGTGGTTCGAGGATTGATGCACGGTTAGCACTCTGCAGGGCCCGACTCTTGTATGTGTGAACCACCAGGACTAGTATATTGAGTGTCGAGGAGACCAAAGATATGACAGTTGGTTATGGTGGGGAGAAATATACTTAGAATGTTGGTGGTGAGGGATTGTGGTGGTGGTAGTGGTAAAAAGGTTAGAGTGAGACGGTTGTGGTGGTGGTGATGAGAGGTTATAGTGATGTTGATGGTGGTGAGGGTGTTTTGGTGGTATGATTGTTGTGACACGAAGGCAGCCTAGTTTACTGAAAGAAAGAATTGGTTAGGTGGTGTTAATGATAGGGTAATTGTGTTGATGATAGGATGATTGTGTTTATGATAGGATGATTCTGTTGATAATAGGATGATTGTGTTTATGATAGGATGATTCTGTTGATAATAGGATGATTGTGTTGATGATAGGGTGATTGTGTTGATGATAGGATGATTGTGTTTATGATAGGGTGATTTACATGTGTTGATGATAGGGTGATTGTGTTGATGATAGGGTGATTATGTTGATGACAGGATGATTGTGTTAATGATAGGGTGATTGTGTTGATGATAGGGTGATTGTGTTGACGATAGGGTGATTGTGTTGATAGGATTATTGTGTTAACGATAGGGTGATTGTGTTGATAGGGTGATTGTGTTTATAATAGGATGATTGTGTTGATGAAGGGGTGATTGTATTGATGATAGGATGATTGTGTTGATGATAGGATGATTGTGTTGACGATAGGGTGATTGTGTTGATGATAGGATAATTGTGGTGATGATCGGGTGATTGTGTTGATGATAGGATGATTGTGTTGATGATAGGATGATTGTGTTGATGATAGGGTGATTGTGTTGATGATAGGCTGATTGTGTTGATGATAGGATGATTGTGTTGATTATAGGGTGATTGGGTTGATGATAAGGTGATTGTTTTGATGATAGGGTGATTGTGTTGATGATAAGGTGATTGTGTTGATGATAAGGTGATTGTTTTGATGATAGGGTGATTGTGTTGATGATAAAGTGATTGAGTTGATGATAAGGTGATGTTTTGATGATAGGGTGATTGTGTTGATGATAAGGTGATTGTGTTGATGATAGGATGATTGTGTTGATGATAGGGTGATTGTGTTGATGATAAGGTGATCGTGTTGATGATAAGGGGATTGTGTTGATGATAGGATGATTATGATTGTGTTGATAACATGATTGTGTTGATGATAGGGTGATTGTGTTGATGATAGGGTGATTGTTATTGTGTTGATAAAATGATTGTGTTGATTATTGTCTCTTTACACACCATTACAATGGCGCTGTTATTAGTTTTCGAAGAATGTTTGCTCTTTGGGGCCTGTGGTGGGTGAGTTAACCAGCCTGGTACACATGGGTTACAATCTGTTCATTATAAGTAGGTCAAAAATCTCAACTACTATCTTGAAAAAAAAAAAAAAAAAAAAAAAAAAACACACACACAATTAACTTTAATAATCGAGCTAACATGTCTACCATTTGGGAAGAGTCAACCAGGGAATAGGTGTGGACATTTACAGCCAATTTGCTCTTGCATTTTAGTTACAGAAGTACGTTAGGGTTCGCGATTTCCAATGTTCTCTACATGCGGGATTCTAGATGTATAAAAACCACTATCGTCTGTTTTTTCCAGCTGATGGTAAATTGCCATGTCTTCGTCATTATTACTCCGCTATTAACCCCTTCAGCACCATGACGCCTTTTACCTTTGATACTGGCTAAAATAAGACGATTTTACGTAGTTAAAGACATACCTACAGTATACTGTATCATAAAGAGGGTTATTTTACGTAGTTAAAGACATACCTACAGTATACTGTATCATAAAGAGGGTTATTTTACGTAGTTAAAGACATACCTACAGTATACTGTATCATAAAGAGGGTTATTTAACGTAGTAAAGACATACCTACAGTATACTGTATCATAAAGAGGGTTATTTTACGTAGTTAAAGACATACCTACAGTATACTGTATCATAAAGGGGTTATTTTACGTAGTTAAAGACATACCTACAGTATACTGTATCATAAAGAGGGTTATTTTACGTAGTTAAAGACATACCTACAGTATACTGTATCATAAAGAGGGTTATTTTACGTAGTTAAAGACATACCTACAGTATACTGTATCATAAAGAGGGTTATTTTACGTAGTTAAAGACATACCTACAGTATACTGTATCATAAAGAGGGTTATTTTACGTAGTTAAAGACATCCGTACAGTATACTGTATCATAAAGAGGGTTATTTTACGTAGTTAAAGACATACCTACAGTATACTGTATCATAAAGAGGGTTATTGAGATCGTATTAACTCATCTGATTAGTAGAGGTATATTATAAAGTATAGACAATCATCTATCGTAAGGTATATGATGACAATTATGTAATGGTGGTGAAGGGGTTAAGAAGAATTTGTAGCGAAATATATCAATAATTATTGAAACTTTGCCCTATTATGTTGCAAAGATATAGTAGTTTCATATTTTTCCATTAAGTATCGAATAATCAGTTGCCATGTGTTACGATCCAGGTTCTCAAAGACACAGGGCTCTTCAACATTGGACTAGATAACGGCAAAATGCAACAACGGTAACACTAGATCCAACCCCGGCCTTAAACACTGGAAAACAAAACACCATTACCGCCCTGAGTCGTGCCTGGACAACGAGGTATCCTATGACTCGGTAACTGGTGCACACACACTAGGCTGACGCTCGATGAAACAGCCTATTCTCAAACAGTAAAAGATTACTCGATTAGGTTACACAAAGAAAAGATAGTTAACGTGATTAATTAACGTTACGGTAGATACTCAAATAACTGGCACTCCTGTATTAAAGAAAGTGCAATGCTAGTCCTGCAACATCAACTGGAAACTTCTGAAATAAGTCTGATGCTGGGAAGATGTTCGTAAAGAATCTTGAACAATTATAATGCAGAATACGGGTCACAATAAATGCTAGGACATTATAGTAATAATAGGCAGGCGAATAATAAAGACTGCGCAAAGGTAGTAATGCTCGACAACTAAAGAAATGCTTCGTGACACAACGCAACAGCCTACTAGGGTTGTGCAACTCAACAACAACTTCGGCTCAAAAGTGCAGTGAATAATAATGTGGCATACATATAATAATGGAGCTTATCTCTAACCAGTGTCTGCTTAGTTAATAAAGTCTAGCTGGGGTATCAAGGCAGGGCAACAATGGGCGAGTATGCGGCTCGTAGCCTAACGTTGTCCGAAGGTGGTATAATGAAGATTACGTTATATGACGGGGATGCTCTCTTGATAAATCTAG
The DNA here is from genome assembly GCA_032716605.1 of Paralithodes platypus. Lineage (NCBI taxonomy): Eukaryota > Metazoa > Arthropoda > Malacostraca > Decapoda > Lithodidae > Paralithodes > Paralithodes platypus. Next base: position 58,422,094 of record CM064487.1, on the reverse strand, counting down.
GTCTCTAGTACCTAGTTCTATCCTGGCGATCCCTCAGAAGTCAACACAAAGAGGCAGCACTATGTTGTGAGGGATAGGCTATGGCCCTCTCACACCACAGCGCTGTGCTCGCAAGGTAAACCCACCCGAAGACAACTTAGGCTCCCACAGTACCTGTCGATGTCGTGCAGGGCTTAGCTAACACTGCACACATCGGAGACAACGACACAGTAACCTTACCCCCAGTCTAGCTTTAGATAACCAAGCAGAATCACTCAACACCTTGCCAGGGAGACATATACCGGTCTACAACCTTCCCGAGAGAGGACACACACGAAAAAGTCCGTCTCTCCAAACCTCATTAAAGCCTAATACATGGAAATATCCGAGAGCTTCGCGTACAATACGACTGGCCGACGGTGAACGTCTATGCAGAAACCAGAAGGGATGTTGAGTTTAATCAAGATTAGAGAATGAGAAAGGAGAAGTCGAGAGAGAGAAATAGTATGCAAAGTGGCGAGTATGGGGGACAGAATTGCAAAGGATGTAGACGATACGCGTGTCGGGCAAGCTCTGAGCTTGGTAAAAAACATGAGGCCGCGACGGGAAGGGACTAGTTGACCACCCGGCCGCCAACACCGTCACCGCCCAAGCGGGCCGCGTGATAGCTCGCCCCGCTGCCAGGTGTACCCCGTCACCCTTTCTCGCTCGCCTCTCACACAAGCAACATTTATATTATAGCGAATATAAAATACAAGGCGCGGTCACAGACCAAAACAAAGACCATTTCTAGACTGTCTGTGGCAACACGACACTAATAACATAAAGCAGATCATTCTAGGAAAACTGTAGCCCATCCCCCCATCCTGGCGAGCGCTAGCGAGCTGCAATGCCCCACGCAACCATTCTGCTAGCGCCGGGAGGCGTCACACCCCCCCCAAGATATGGGACACTCAACCATTAGCCCATATCTGAACAGGCAGAATGTCGCTAGAATCTGCCACTCCTAGCCACTCTGCCACTCATGGAATGCAAGCTCAGTCTCCAAAAAAAAAATACAACAACATTTTATATATAACAAAATCTTATCACCCTTCCCAAACATAATACATTAATTCATAACATTGTGCTCCCAGAGCGAGCTTTAAGAAGCACAGCCTACTGAGAGAAAATCATCTGCACTCAGTACTCAGCTACAATATTATCTTAAAATTAATTATTAAAAAGAAAGAGTTTTTATTTAATTTTTCATACTTTATTTTAATGTTGTTTTTGGCGGCTACTATAGATGTAGCCTAATTTTCGTCTAATCAAAGCCAACAACTCCTGCCCTGCGACCCTACGCTGATGCTACACACGCGAGCCAACAAGCACCAGCGCAAAAATACACCGCGAGCCAAGACAGGAGGCTATACCAACATACTGTGGTAGCCTACCCCGGATCCTCCACCCACGACAGACACTGACTGAACAGCGAGGGTTCTCCTGCAAACAAAGCCAAAACATTATCAGTGCCCTTAGCATGCCACACATCCAACTTGTGTTCCGGCAGCACAACAACACCTGACACTGAGAAACTGCCCAGTTCATCGCAAGACTGGCACTTCTCTTCGCTCTTTCCGGCAACGGGGCCTGCCAATAACCCTTCACTAGTTCTACTTTCGTGATGAGCGAGGCAGCCCCGAAGCGGTCTATGGTGTCGTCAACTCTGGGTAATGGATAGGCGTCTGTCAGGGGTAATGCTTCCACACTCTTGCAATCAACATACACACGGACTCTGCCACCAAACTCAGGTTGCAAAGCCACTGGCAACGACCACTCACGATATCCCTCATCCCTCAGACCCCCTCTTCACACGCTGTCCAGCTCCGCCTTCACAACAGGCTGTCGAGCAGGATTCACACGGTAGGGAACCAACTCGAGCTTTGCACTGTCTCCAGCCTCCGTGTCGGATTCTACCCCGTACATCAGGCCTGGAGAAGCAACAAACATGCGGACGGACTGCCACAGCCTAGTAAACAACTCCTCTTGTCGCTCAGGAACAAGAAGTTGCAACTTATCTCGCAGAACAATATGCCTAGTGCCCTCCCACATCTCCTTCACCATGTGGAGAGGAGCCCTCACCTGATGCCCGAAAACAAGCTCATTCGGACTGAAACCGAGACTCTCTCCAGGTACTTCTCTTGCCGCGAACAAAACATACGGCAGACCAAGGTCCCAATCCTTTCCGTTCTCTGCGCAATAACATCGAAGCATGCTTTTCAGCGTGGCGTGCCACCTCTCCAACACCCCTTGACTCTCCGGGTGATACGCAGAAGAGATGACAGTGCTGATGCCATGCTGAATCATAGTTTGTTTGAACAGATTAGATGTAACACTAGAACCTTGGTCCGATTGCACCTCTTGCGGGTAACCATACCGCGAGCAATACAAGAGCAGGTTCCGGACAACAGTTTTCGCCGTGCCATTTCTCATTGGATATGCATCAGGATAACGAGTGGCCACATCCATGATAGTTACTAGAAATTTATTACCGGCACTAGTAGGGGGTAGGGGTCCGACCATATCAATGATGACCTTACTGAAGGGCGGTCCACTGACAGGAATGGGGTGCAACGGGGCTCTCGGAATTGTTTGGTTAGGTTTTCCAACCCTCTGGCACGTATGACACCTTGCTATCCAGGTTACCACCTGCCCCTTCAACCCCGGCCACCAAAACAATTTTTCTAAAGCCGCCACCGTTTTTCTCACCCCTAGATGTCCTGCCAGTGGTATGTCATGCGTCAACCTCAGTAGGCTATCCCGGCACTCCCGTGGCACCACCAACTGGTCCACTACTCCGGACCCCTCTTGCCAACTACGTTTAGGGTCTTGAAAACGCCTATAGAGGATGCCTTCTAAATAAAAAAAATCTCCTGGCTGCGCATCACCGTCCTCGTCGAGCTCTACAGCTCCATTAGCACACGTTTGGAGCTCAGGGTCCTCTAGTTGCAACCGACGTATATCTGAGGTTGCCAAGCGATCTAACTGCTCCCGGAGCAATGCATGACCTTCCCCGATACTGGGCTGCTCCCTCTGTCTCTCTCGATGTACATAACGTTGCTGTCGTGGAGACTCGTCATGCCCAGCCTCGTCACTCTCGATGACAGGCCCAGGGGCTACTCCAGAATTAAGTAATGGTGCTAATACTGAATCACCCAGGAGAGCCGCCGAGTCAAAACTCTTTAAACCAACTCCAGCTTTAGCCTCCTCCTGTTGATCGTTCCTCCGCTGGTCTGAAGACGGAGGACTAGGCTGTGACACTTTAGCTGCCCGAGCTCGGGTGACAACACACGCCATGGGTTGTGTCTGGCACCGCTCGACCCACTCTTGCTCTTACCTACTCACGTCGGCCGGCCTCTCGGCAACGACTAAGGGTAGAACCTCAGAAGCGGGCATTGCAAAGTCGTTGCCGAGAAGAAGGTCGACGCCCTCCACTGGCAGTTTCTCCACAATCCCGACATCCAATTCACGTGCCACACCATCCACCTCCAACTCCAACCGCACCAGCGGGTATGACCGAGTTGCATTAATACCCTGCACCACTACCACCCGAGCCGCGTTTATAGGGTAGCCAGTCAAGTTTTTCATCAGAGTCTGGGAAGCACCTGTATCACGCAAGACCTCTACTCCATGCTTACTCCATGCCCCGCCCACATCACACAACCCCGCCCTCTATGGTCGCAAAAAACATCCTGAGCAGGGTTCGAGCCTCCCAGGTGCTTCTGCATTGGCTGTGCCTCAGCCTCTGACGAACTGCACCAGGCAAACTCAGACGACTTCGGAGACACACCAATGTTGCAGGCCAAAGACACAGCTGCTGTAGGTGGTTTGCTAGGACAGACTCTTGCAAAGTGCCCCTTTTTATGACAATGATAACACTCCAACTCCCCTTTGGGCTTCCCTTGGTACTGGGAAGGGCCCGGCCCCTTCTTAAATGGGACGGTGCTAGTCTTGTGGTCAGTCTTGGTATCATGGCTCTTGTACTTGTTTGCATAAGGTATATCACTAACTCGGGGGGGTGGAGCGTCACGCCCCTTGTTACCTGCCTCACTACGCTGGGCAGACCAGCACCCACGAATTAGTGATAGCCGGAGGTCAGCCATCTCAGCTGCCTCCTGTAGAGTTTTTGGTTGCTTTTCTTTAAGGTTTAACGTCAGGTCGCCGCCCGTGCATTTGAAAAACTGCTCTAAAAGCACCAACTGTTTAATGTCGTCAAACGTAGTAGCTTTCTCCGACCTCAGCCAATTCCCAAAAGCATCGGACAGCTCCCGGGCATGCTCCAAAAAGGTGCTCTCCCGACCCTTGGTAACACCCCGGAACTTCAACCTGTACGTCTCTGGTTGTAGTTCGTATGCTCTCAGGACAGCCTCCTTGAGTTCCTCATAGATAATACAAGACTCTATAGGCAACGCATCGTAGGCTTTAAGACCCTTGCCTATTAATCTAGAGGATACAAATGCTGCCCATTTATTCTCTGGCCACTGGTGTTCCTGGCACTTCTTCTCAAAGCGTGTGAAAAATTCTGTTACACCACTCTCATCAAACACCGGAACCAGTTTCAATAAGTGCGAGAGAGACTGCTCATGAACACGGTTACCAGCCCCAAGTCGCTGTCCCGTTGTCTCTACTCGCGACTTCTCTACGTCCATGTCGGCACAGTACCTAGTCGACTCTGAATCAGCTTGGATTTTTGCTAGCTCTGTTTGCTGCTGAAGCTCACATGCCCTTTGTTGCTGTTGAATCTCAGATGCCCTGATAGCCTTTCTCTCTTCGATCTTAGCTGATTCTATTTGCTGCTGGATCTTAGCTAATTCGAGCTGAAGCAATAATTCGGGAGTTAACCCTTGAGGAGGTGAAGGTGCTACAATGTTTGAAATTACCGGTGGTCCCCCCAGGGGCAACCCACCCTGCCAGTCACCACCCAACTGCGGAAGCGTACCCGGGGTCGGCAAACTACTGGGATGGCTGGGAGTCGAGTGTAGGGGAAGCATGGCCGAAGGGCTCTGAGCACTCAACCCATCTCGCTCACCAGTCACCCTGCCTAGTACACACGTTATCAAGTTATCCTTGGTCATGCTGCTAGTAACCGCATGACCGATAGCTGTGGCCAGGCATTGAAGACCGTACCGATCCATACCCTCCAACCGCTCGGCAGTAACAGGCCATTTAAAAAATATCCTAGCATCCTCCTCACAGTTCACCCGATTAACCCTTTCATCATGCTGCTGTTCCTCAGTTTCGACATTACGTACTGTGTCTCAATTCTCCTCTGACCCGGTATAAGACATGATGCTCACAAAAATTTCTCACCACAATATTCAGAAAAGAAGTACCCCAAACTCTTACGTAGCACTATTCACTTGCCAAAAATGTCTGAAGACTCTCAAGTGCTATACTACTTTGCCCAAAAAAAATTAAAGTGCCCACTATATTCCTCAATAAAACAAATGACCACAACAATCCTGCAATTATCTCTTAGTTCACAAGATCCTGAGCTAGGTCGCCATTTGTTACGATCCAGGTTCTCAAAGACACAGGGCTCTTCAACATTGGACTAGATAACGGCAAAATGCAACAACGGTAACACTAGATCCAACCCCGGCCTTAAACACTGGAAAACAAAACACCATTACTGCCCTGAGTCGTACCTGGACAACGAGGTATCCTATGACTCAGTAACTGGTGCACACACACTAGGCTGACGCTCGATGAAACAGCCTATTCTCAAACAGTAAAAGATTACTCGATTAGGTTACACAAAGAAAAGATAGTTAACGTGATTAATTAACGTTACGGTAGATACTCAAATAACTGGCACTCCTGTATTAAAGAAAGTGCAATGCTAGTCCTGCAACATCAACTGGAAACTTCTGAAATAAGTCTGATGCTGGGAAGATGTTCGTAAAGAATCTTGAACAATTATAATGCAGAATACGGGTCACAATAAATGCTAGGACATATAGTAATAATAGGCAGGCGAATAATAAAGACTGCGCAAAGGTAGTAATGCTCGACAACTAAAGAAATGCTTCGTGACACAACGCAACAGCCTACTAGGGTTGTGCAACTCAACAACAACCTCGGCTCAAAAGTGCAGTGAATAATAATGTGGCATACATATAATAATGGAGCTTATCTCTAACCAGTGTCTGCTTAGTTAATAAAGTCTAGCTGGGGTATCAAGGCAGGGCAACAAAGGGCGAGCATGCGGCTCGTAGCCTAACGTTGTCCGAAGGTGGTATAATGAAGATTACGTTATATGACGGGGATGCTCTCTTGATAAATCTAGGTCTCTAGTACCTAGTTCTATCCTGGCGATCCCTCAGAAGTCAACACAAAGAGGCAGCACTATGTTGTGAGGGATAGGCTATGGCCCTCTCACACCACAGCGCTGTGCTCGCAAGGTAAACCCACCCGAAGACAACTTAGGCTCCCACAGTACCTGTCGATGTCGTGCAGGGCTTAGCTAACACTGCACACATCGGAGACAACGACACAGTAACCTTACCCCCAGTCTAGCTTTAGATAACCAAGCAGAATCACTCAACACCTTGCCAGGGAGACATATACCGGTCTACAACCTTCCCGAGAGAGGACACACACGGAAAAGTCCGTCTCTCCAAACCTCATTAAAGCCTAATACATGGAAATATCCGAGAGCTTCGCGTACAATACGACTGGCCGACGGTGAACGTCTATGCTGAAACCAGAAGGGATGTTGAGTTTAATAAAGATTAGAGAATGAGAAAGGAGAAGTCGAGAGAGAGAAATAGTATGCAAAGTGGCGAGTATGGGGGACAGAATTGCAAAGGATGTAGACGATACGCGTGTCGGGCAAGCTCTGAGCTTGGCAAAAAACATGAGGCCGCGACGGGAAGGGACTAGTTGACCACCCGGCCGCCAATGCCGTCAGCGCCCAAGCGGGCCGCGTGATAGCTCGCCCTGCTGCCAGGTGTACCCCGTCACCCTCTCTCGCTCGCCTCTCACACAAGCAACATTTATATTATAGCGAATATAAAATACAAGGCGCGGTCACAGACCAAAACAAAGACCATTTCTAGACTGTCTGTGGCAACACGACACTAATAACATAAAGCAGATCATTCTAGGCCAACTGTAGCCCATCCCCCCATCCTGGCGAGCGCTAGCGAGCTGCAATGCCCCACGCAATTCAATTTATCATCAGCTGAAATAAAACCAACCTTAGGTAAAAGGAGGAATCGGATCTTAACCTTTTAAGCGCTTGCATTTGCCATTTTCGAGCAATGTGTTTTAGTTTGTCCTCTAGGCTAATAAAGACGCCTTCCAAGACTTCCTTCAAACTAAAAAGTGCCTAGACAGACCCTCTTTAAGCTAAATGTGTACGTAACGGCCGAAGGCCGATTTTTTTCTGAGTTAAAGGCCCGCTATCACTGGCCCAGATATAAAATCAACACCTGAATGGGGCGAAGCGTCTTGTTTTTGTAAACCTAATGGGGTGAAACGTCTTAAAATCTTCAAACTAATTTGTGCGAAATCAATCTCGCCCTGCCCGGGATCTATCCCGAACCCACAGAATATAGTGGTGGTGGTGGTGAAAGGTGGAGATAAATGATAATAGTGGTGGTGGTGGTGGTGAAGGGTGGAGATAGTTATAATAGTGGTGTTGGTGGTGGTGAATGGTGGAGATAACAGTTATATTAGCGGTGGTGATGGTGGTGAATGGTGGAAATAAGTTATAATAGTGGTGGTGGTGGTGGTGGTGAATGGTGGAGATAACAGTTATAATATTGGTGATGGTGATGGTGAATGGTGGAAATAACAGTTATAATAGTATTGGTGGTGGTGGTGGTGGTGTTGGTGGTGGTGAATTGTGGGGATAACAATTATAATAGTATTGGTGGTGGTGAATGGTGGAGATAACAGTTATAATGGTAATGGTTGTAGTGGTGGTGGTGAATGGTGGGGATAACAGATATAATAGTAGTGGTGCTCGTGGTGTTGGTGATGGTGGTGAATGGTGGGGATAACAGTTATAATAGTGATGGTGGTGGTGGTGAATGGTGGGGATAACAGTTATAATATTGGTGGTGGGGGTGGTGGTGGATGGTGGGGATAACAGTTATAATAGTGGTGGTGATTGGTGGGGATAATGGTGATAATGGTGGTTATTGTGGTAGTGATCGATGGTGGTATTATTGGAGCTTGTGGTAGTAGTGGTATCATTAGTACTTGTAGTAGTAGTTAGTGGTAGTTGGTGATAATAATGGTTGTGTTGGTAGTGATAGTAGTTAGTGATAGTGGTGGTGTTATCATTGGTACTCGTGGTAGTAGTTAGTGGTAGTTGGTGATAATAATGGTTGTGGTGGTAGTGATAGTAGTTAGTGGTAGTTGTGGTAGTGGTGGTGTTATCATTGGTACTCGTGGTAGTAGATAGTGGTAGTTGGTGATAATAATGATTGTGGTGGTAGTGATAGTAGTTAGTGGTAGTTGTGGTAGTGGTGGTGTTATCATTGGTACTCGTGGTAGTAGTTAGTGGTAGTTGGTGATAATAATGGTTGTGTTGGTAGTGATAGTAGTTAGTGATAGTGGTGGTGTTATCATTGGTACTCGTGGTAGTAGTTAGTGGTAGTTGGTGATAATAATGGTTGTGGTGGTAGTGATAGTAGTTAGTGGTAGTTGTGGTAGTGGTGGTGTTATCATTGGTACTCGTGGTAGTAGATAGTGGTAGTTGGTGATAATAATGGTTGTGGTGGTAGTGATAGTAGTTAGTGGTAGTTGTGGTAGTGGTGGTGTTATCATTGGTACTCGTGGTAGTAGTTAGTGGTAGTTGGTGATAATAATGGTTGTGGTGGTAGTGATAGTAGTTAGTGGTAGTTGTGGTAGTGGTGGTGATATCATTGGTACTCGTGGTAGTAGTTAGTGGTAGTTGGTGATAATAATGGTTGTGGTGGTAGTGATAGTAGTTAGTGGTAGTTGTGGTAGTGGTGTTGTTATCATTGGTACTCGTGGTAGTAGTTAGTGGTAGTTGGTGATAATAATGGTTGTAGTGGTAGTGATAGTAGTTTGTGGTAGTGGTGGTGATATCATTGGTACTCGTGGTAGTAGTTAGTGGTAGTTGGTGATAATAATGGTTGTAGTGGTAGTGATAGTAGTTAGTGGTAGTGGTGGTGTTATCATTGGTACTCGTGGTAGTAGTTAGTGGTAGTTGGTGATACTAACGGTTGTGGTGGTAGTGATAGTAGTTATTGGTAGTTGTGGTAGTGGTGGTGTTATCATTGGTACTTGTGGTAGTAGTTAGTGGTAGTTGGTGATAATAATGGTTGTGGTGGTAGTGATAGTTGTTGTTGTTGTTGTTGTTCCCAAGCTGCCTGGCCGAACAGCCCCAAGGCCCCGATCAATTTCTTTCCGTTTTCACTAATGAAATTTTGGCACAGTTTCCAGAAGTCCGTAAGGTATACAGCGATAGTATAGATAATAGGTTAAGTACGGTTACTATAAGTAGAAATTATGTGCTTAAGGAAATTGACAGACTGAAACCTCATAAATCGCCTGGTCCTGATGAGGTAATATGCTAGAGTATTAAAAGAATGCAGAGATGAGTTAAGTTACCCATTAACATTTATATTTAACAAGTCATTAGAAAAAGGTATAGTTCCAGAAGCTTGGAAGCTTGCAAATGTAGTTCCGATCTTCAAAAAAGGTGATAAATCAATAGCATCCAATTACCGTCCCATTAGTCTCACTTCAATCATAGGAAAGCTACTAGAGTCAATTATTGCTAGGAAAATGAGAAACCACTTAGAAACATTTAACTTAATCAAATCTTCTCAGCATGGATTCACTCAGGGACGGTCTTGCCTTACTAATTTGCTTAGTTTTTCTCAGAGGTATATGAAGCAGTAGATAATGACAAGTCATATGATATTATATATTTAGATTTCAGTAAAGCTTTCGACAGAGTCCCTCATGAGAGATTGATGAGAAAGGTTGAGGCACATGGAATAGGTGGGGCGTTGTTAGGATGGATTAGGTCATGGCTAATTGGTAGGAAGCAGAGAGTCAGCATAAATGGTACCAAGTCAGAATGGGGAGCAGTCAAAAGTGGTGTCCCCCAGGGATCGGTATTAGGTCCCCTGTTGTTTCTTATATACATAAATGACCTAGATTTAGGTATAACTAGTAGGATAAGTAAATTCGCAGACGATACTAAAATAGGGAGATCAATTGATTCAGATAGCGATATAGAGTGCCTCCAAAGGGATCTAGATACCTTACATGAATGGTCAGTAAATTGGCAGATGAAGTTTAACATTGACAAATGCAAGGTATTAAAGATAGGGAAGATGCAAACAAATGTTAAATATAAACTAGCTAATTTAGAATTAGAAAATTCAGACTGCGAGAAATATCTAGGTGTGTTTGTTAGCAATGATTTGAAGCCTAGACAACAGTGTATAAGCGTTCGTAATAAGGCAAACAGGATTCTCGGGTTCATCTCTAGGAGTGTGAGTAACAGAACTGCTGATGTTATCTTAAACTTTACTTGTCATTAGTGAGACCCCATATGGATTATGCTGTCCAATTTTGGTGTCCTTATTACAGAATGGACATAGATTCATTGGAGAGAGTACAGCGTAGAATGTCAAAAATGATCCATAATATTAGAAATCTTTCGTATGAAGAAAGGTTGAAGAAATTAGGTTTACATTCGTTAGAGAGACGCAGAGATAGAGGGGATATGATAGAGGTGTTCAAGTGGGTTAGTGGGATTAACAAAAGGGACATGACAAATGTACTAAAGCTCAGTGATAGCGAAAGAACTCGTACCAATGGTTTCAAATTAGATAAATTTCGTTTCAGAAAAGATATAGGCAAGTATTGGTTTGGTAACAGAGTTGTAGATGGGTGGAATGGACTACCAAGTGCTATAGTGGGATCTAAAACTGTAGGGAGCTTTAAGATAAAATTGGATAAGCATATGGACGAGAAGGGTTGGGTGTGAAGGGGGATCAGCCGGGTTGGGCCAATCAGCGTTCTGCAGACCCCCATAATCCTGCGTTAATCTCTAACCGTTTTGGTAAGATGATCCTCAGGGTATTAGAGTGTGAAGCCTATAATTGGGCCTTGTAATTGAATTGGGGTTGTGTGGGACAGGGATCTGCCTTGCTTAGGCCAATCGGCTTTCTGCAGACTCCCATTTTCTTATGTTCTTATGTTCTTAATTCCAAGGCCATAACCGAGCGCCCTCACAGAACCCTCCCTGCCGACCACAATAAAGCCTGGGTGACCGAAGCCACTCCATGGCGGGGAGCTGAGGAGGGTGCGGAAACGCCCGGGAAACCAAAGCCCCACCCAGGGCCCTGTGCCCCTCAGCAATTATGAAGAGAAAGTTGAGGGGCAAGGAAAAAATGTGACGCTTTGGCTTCCAATCTTGGTAGATTGGGAGGTCAATCCACTTGAGATCTAGAAAATATATAAGTTAAAGGAACAGTCAGAGTAAGCTATGGGTATGGCAGAGATCGCTCAGTTCTCACTCTGATAGACAAGCCCATCACCACATGACTAGAACCCAATCCTCTCAGCATCAGCTAGGAAAGGCCCTAGAAAGCCGCCTTTGGCGGGGGGATAGCTCCCCTATTTCAACCCCTTTCGGGGTCGGGCACCCGCCCGGTAGTGATAGTAGTTAGTGGTAGTTGTGGTAGTGGTGGTGTTATCATTGGTACTCGTGGTAGTAGTTAGTGGTAGTTGGTGATAATAATGGTTGTGGTGGTAGTGATAGTAGTTAGTGGTAGTTGTGGTAGTGGTGGTGTTATCATTGGTACTCGTGGTAGTAGTTAGTGGTAGTTGGTGATAATAATGGTTGTGGATGTAGTGATAGTAGTTGTGGTAGTGGTGGTGTTATCATTGGTACTCGTGGTAGTAGTTAGTGGTAGTTGGTGATAAAAATTGTTGTGGTGGTAGTGATAGTAGTTAGTGGTAGTTGTGGTAGTGGTGGTGTTATCTTTGGTTCTCGTGGTAGTAGTTAGTAGTAGTTGGTGATAAAAATTGTTGTGGATGTAGTGATAGTAGTTGTGGTAGTGGTGGTGTTATCATTGGTACTCGTGGTAGTAGTTAGTGGTAGTTGGTGATAAAAATGTTTGTGGTGGTAGTGATAGTAGTTAGTGGTAGTTGTGGTAGTGGTGGTGTTATCATTGGTACTCGTGGTAGTAGTTAGAGGTAGTTGGTGATAAAAATGTTTGTGGTGGTAGTGATAGTAGTTAGTGGTAGTTGTGGTAGTTGTGGTGGTATCATTGGTACTCGTGGTAGTAGTTAGTGGTAGTTGGTGATAAAAATTGTTGTGGTAGTAGTGATAGTAGTTAGTGGTAGTGGTGGTGTGATCTTTGGTTCTCGTGGTAGTTGTTGTTGTTGTTGTTGTTCCTCAAGCTGCCTGGCCGAACAGCCCCAAGGCCCCGAATAAGGCCAAGGCCATAATAGAGCGCCCCCAAAGAACCCTCCCTGCCGACCACAATAAAGCCTGGGTGACCGAAGCCACTCCATGGCGGGGAGCTAAGGAGGGTGCGGAAACGCCCGGGAAACCAAAGCCCCACCCAGGGCCCTGTGCCCCTCAGCAATTATGAAGAGAAAGTTGAGGGGCAAAGGAAAAATGTGACGCTTTGGCTTCCATTCATGGTAGATTGGGAGGTCAATCCACGGAAGAGACGCCGTCACTTGAGATCTAGAAAATATATAAGTAAAAGGAACAGTCAGAGTAGGCTATGGGTATGGCAGAGATCGCTCAGTTCTCACTCTGATAGACCAGCCTATCACCACATGACTAGAACCCAATCCTCTCTGCATCAGCTAGGAAAGGCCCTAGAAAGCCGCCTTAGGCGAGGGGATAGCTCCCCTATTTCAACCCCTTTCGTGGTAGTAGTTAGTGGTAGTTGGTGATAAAAATTGTTGTGGATGTAGTGATAGTAGTTGTGGTAGTGGTGGTGTTATCATTGGTACTCGTGGTAGTAGTTATTGGTAGTTGGTGATAAAAATTGTTGTGGTGGTAGTGATAGTAGTTAGTGGTAGTTGTGGTAGTTGTGGTGGTATCATTGGTACTCGTGGTAGTCATAGTAGTTAGTGGTAGTGGTGGTGGTATCATTGGTACTCGTAGTAGTAGTTAGTGGTAGTTGTTGATAATAATGGTGGTGTTGTTTGTGTTGTTATTGTCGATAGTACTGGTGGTAGTGATGATATTGCGGTGGTACTGGTGGTTGCAGTGGTATCGGTGGTACTGTACTGATTGTGTTGCTGATAATGATAGTGGTACTGTTAGTGTAGGTACACTCACGGCGGTAAGTCGTAGACCAGGGGTGTGCCAAATTCCTAGCCACACATTGGCAGCAGTTTCGAACAATTTCTATCTGCTGGTTCAGCGGTCACGACGCCAGTGAAACAAGTGAATTGATAGTTAATAAGCTCCACCCATACACAGTTGCTAATGTATAGTAGGGTCATTTGCTTGGAATCCGTGACCATTTTGTTCCTACCTTTTTCTCTCGATGGATTTGACAACCTGAACCATTTTAAAGGAAAATTAGCTCTATGCCCCTTTGAAAAATGACGGCTAACTCTGCTAGAGCCCAATATTCAAAATGGCTGCCAACGCCATCTTGAAAAACATGAAATGTAATATCTCTGGCATCAGATGAGCTACAAGGACGAATGAGGTGTCCTTTTTCACTAATTCTGGCATTACAAATCCACTGGAATGGTTATTGTATTGTATTGTGTTGTATATTGTATTGTTATTGGATTGTATTATACTAATTGTACATACTAATCTGCCACTTCACTGTCACTACATGATTCACTGTATGAGCCACTATCAGAATACCTGTCCTCACTTTCGCTGCTATCATCACTGTTGTTCTCTGCCTGCGGTGTATATCTAATATTACTTTTTTACTGTTTCAGGTGGATTGCATGCCCATCTGATGAAAATCGCCGACTTGTGAAGTGATCGAAATAATGGATAATAGAAGAGAGAGTGAAGAGTTACCAGACAAGACATTAAATGAATACGAGTGCATTTTACTCTGTGGTAAGCGATGTACCGCAGATGATCGTTTGGAAAACATTACACCTGAGAAGTGGGAATCTATCCGGGAAAAGTCATTACAATGGAAAGAACTTGATAAGTTTCAACATATACATGAAAATGTGGATTGGGAGAAGGGACCAAAGGGTCACCACATGCATAGCACTTGTTACGCATCATTATCCAGCAAGCGCAAGCTCTCTCAAGCCGAAAAATGCAAATACAAATCCGAGGAACGTCTTGAAAGAGATGAAGCATCAGATCAACAAGACCCTTCCCCAGAGGCCAGTGCACCTAAAAGGCTCCGCTCCAGTATGGGTGTCCTTCACGATAAGACTCTATGTGTGTGGTGCATGAAAGGGGCATACAAGAGTAGTGATCGTGACAAGCAGATTTTACTCCTATCAACAGTAGATGCCTGGACTAAATTCAAGTTACATACTGTCCGTCTGGAAGATGAGGTCAAGAGATTGAGACTTGACACTCTGATTGCATCCATCCCAGATAGTCAAACAGCATTTGGGTTGGATATCCGCTACCATCGTGCGTGCTAGCGCAAATATGTAAGCGACCTCAAGCCCCTTTCAGATGAAAGCACTCAACATCTGCAGCGTGTAAACCTCCGAGAGGCCCAAGCTCTCTTCTTTCATCATATTCGTCAAGTCATCTTCAAAGACCATGAAATTCGCACACTGCAAGGCCTGCTGCAGGACTATAAGCACATTATCTCATATCACGGACATAACTCAGTAGTAAAATCCAGCTACTTAAAGGAAAGTCTCGTCAATGAATTTGGGGAAGACATCGGATTTCATGAACGCATTCAAAAGAATGTGAGTGAACTGGTATATGATACAACAGCAGCAGGTACATACATCGAGGCGACAATATCTTCATTGGGTGTCAGCAATGATCAGTTGGTGATGAATGTTGCGGCACGACTCAAAGAGCAAGTCATCTGGACAAATACTATTCCCTGGCTCCCATATATACACGAGTTGGAGAGAGAAGAAGACCTCAGTGAACTCCTGCTGAAGCTGCTCTCATGGCTGAAACCCAAATAAGTCTGCAATTGATGACAGTCCATCCGTCCGATCGATTGCATCTATCCTCACAAACTACATCACTGGAAAACGCATTGCATTTGAGATAAATCTCTCTGTCTTGCTACATGGACTGACCAAGAGTAGGGAGATAGTCGACATAATGCACAAAGATGGACTGGGCATCAGTTACAATGACGTACTTATGCTGCGAGATTTTTGGGTGGTCAATGACCTCAAGTGCTCATCTGATTGCCCCTTCGAACTAGCTGAGGGTAAGCCTGCTATCGCTATAGTCGACAACGATGACTTTAAGAGCGACACACTGACCGGTGCTGGCCAGTCACACCGCACTAATGTCATGTTTGTGCAGCCAGAATCATTTGATACAGAACTTCCTTCCGAGAATCACGATGATAGACCAGTCCCCGGTGCCAACTTTGCATCAAACCTCTCGACAACGCTCAAAGAGCTCGGAAGTGAAATGCAAAAAGTCAACCCATACAAGACAGCGAAGCGTGGGGAACCACCTCTCAGGAAGCCACCAGCTGATCAAAGTACTTCTCCTCCTGACACATCGGTGCAAAGAATTCGTGGTGTGATCCATGCATTGTCCAGGGCGCAAGATGACCGAACGAGACCTAAGCCAGAAGAACAGACTGTGCCTGGGCTTTCAGGGTTTCACGCCAGCATGTCAAATACAGATGAGAAGAGTCGAGCAATATACCACATGACATATCCCAACCCACCCAGTAAGACAATTCTCAATGATGTGATGTGTAAGCTTGCAAAATCAATCGAAGAAAAAAAGATGCCTTTTGCAATAATTGTTGGTGATCATCCTGTCTACATGCTCATGCTAGAGTTGAAAAGTGAGAATGCTGAGCTGTTCAGCAAAATCTTACCATTCATGGCACCCTTCCACATCCAAATGTCGTTCATCTACACTATATACAAGAGGTTTAAGGGATCTGGCATCTCAGATGTGTTGGTGGCAGCTGGTGTTATAGCAGACGGGTCTGTTGATCAGGCCCTTCGTGGAAAACATGTTAAGCGTGGGGTTCGCTGCTTGCGACTATTCTACGAGACTCTGGTCCACCATGTCATAGACAAACGTTTGGAAGATTCCCCTCTATCTGAAGAAGTTGCCAAGCTTCGACAACCGATTGATGCACAGGAACATGCAGATGAACATGCAGAGCTAGAGAGAAATGCTGAGCTGAAGGACCTCATTGATGCTCTCTTCAAGGACTTTGAGGGTGCCCCACAAGCAGAATACTGGATGTCATTCATGGAAATGGTTGAGGTTCTAACTCAAAATATCCATGCAATCAGAACAAGCAACTGGACTGAGTTCAAGTCCTCACTCAAGCTCATGCTTCCTTTGCTGCAAATCTATGATAATGACAAGTATGGTCGGCATCTCCCCGATTTCACCGCAGTGCTTGATACCCTTCCTGTCGATCAGGCTGCATTCATGGAGAGTGGTATGGTTGCACAGTCAATGACAGGAAAACCATATTCGTGTGTCGCCCTCGACATATGGATAGAGTCAACAATGAATAAGGGCTCGAAACTGAAGTCTGGTTGGTTGGCCATTCTGAACAATGAAAAGCAGCTCCTTTCAAACACTCGGAATGTGAATAACCCAACCCCCACTTCCCCCATCCATACCACTACCTACAAATCCGCAGGCAGAGAACAACAGTGATGATAGCAGCGAAAGTGAGGACAGTGATTCTGATAGTGGCTCATACAGTGAATCATGTAGTGACAGTGAAGTGGCAGATTAGTATGTACAATTAGTATAATACAATACAATAACAATACAATATACAATACAATACAATACAATACAATAACCATTCCAGTGGATTTGTAATGCCAGAATTAGTGAAAAAGGACACCTCATTCGTCCTTGTAGCTCATCTGATGCCAGAGATATTACATTTCATGTTTTTCAAGATGGCGTTGGCGGCCATTTTGAATATTGGGCTCTAGCAGAGTTAGCCGTCATTTTTCAGAGGGGCATAGGAGCTAATTTTCCTTTAAAATGGTTCAGGTTGTCAAATCCATCGAGAGAAAAAGGTAAGAACAAAATGGTCACGGATTCCAAGCAAATGACCCTACTATATGTAACAGCAACAAAATAGAAACCGGTAATAGTGATTATTGTATTCCGATTTATTTATTTGTAAATGTATTTATTTTATTATATAATAGTTTTATTTGTGGTTCCTTACAGTCGAAATGCTACTGTTTGCAATACAAATTATCAGACTATAACGTGCATTGAAACTCCAGTACTTAGGTAGACTACATATAATACAATATCAAATCTGTTCACGTGTGGTTGTTAATGGGGAACATCAAAGTCACCTCAGATTCGGTGATGGCAAAGTTTATCCTAACGACCAGATGGAGGGATGAGATCGGAAACTTTGCTAAAGTAGGGTGGAACAGGAAAACATCTGACCAGCTAGATTAAAAACGTTTTGGACTAACTAAGGTTGTTGATGGTGATGATTATGATAATACAATAATGGAAATATAATAATAAGTAACTACTGTTAATGAAAACGACAAATAATATAGTATTATCCTATCGTAGGTCAATTTACATGTATACAATAAACTCACGTGACAGCAGGTAACTGACAGTTTTACGAATGCTACACAACGTATCACCTCGCAATTTTACTGAGACAACCAGGGATTTAGAAGTATTTAGCACAACAATATAAGTATTACTCCATACACATTAACATTTTACCGAATACAAATAACAAGTAATTACTTTTTTAACGTGTCATTTCGTTTCTTCCTTAATGACCACTGAAGTGGACGGTGATGAACTGTGGTGACACACGAGTTATAATGAGGTCGATGTTGCGTCACCACATTGGAATTATCAAACAGAGGCTCCAATCTTGATTTGCCCACTGACATATCCTGGCTTAATAATCCAGCAGTGTTAACTAATTATTTTAACTACGAATACAAATGTGTATATTTTACACCAGTATTATAGAAATCAAGGAATACATTAATCTCAGTTACACATAGCATAGCACTTTTGCATGGGGTAGTGATACATGGAAATTAACCTTTTTAATAGAAAGTGGTAATGACAGTGATAGTTAGTAAAAATAAGTCTTAGGAGAATAATTATGAACCCTTAAATATTGCTAAACCTGCACATCAGGACATTGAAGTCTGGAGTTCCATTTGAGAAGCCCAGTCTCTTGAATCTTGTTTTGTGTTAGCACATTCTCTCTCTCTCTCTCTCTTTCTCTCGTCAGATACTACAAATGTCAGATACTACAAATAGGCACCCAAAACAACAAATGCGAATCTCACATGTATGGAGAAAAAGTAAAGAGCGTATCAAAGATAAAACACCAAGAAGTGCTTATAAACGAAAATATAAACTCCACAAGCAGCTAACGAAGCAAACAGAGCACTAGGATTCATTAGAAGAAATGTTCATTGTCATAGTAAAGACATATCATACCCTAATACAAATAGTATTGTGAGGCTGTATCTGGAGTATGTTGTGCATTTTTGGTCTTCCTACTAAATAAAAGACACAACAACTAGAATCCGTTCAGCGCAGAACAAGATTAATCCCATCCTTTACAAATAAACCACACAATGAGAGATTAAGGGAACTCTACCTCTTTTCGGTAAAGAAAGGAGAATAAGCGGGCAGCTGATAGTGTTTTAAGATTCTGAAAGATTTAGTAACGTAAATTCCAATAATCTATTTAAATAGCCAAGGAGAGTTCCACAAGAGGAAACACATTAAAACTAATAGGCAGGAAAGGGAACCTAGATACAACTAAAGATTTCTTCATCCATACTATAATTGGTGAGTGGAATGAGCTCCCTAATGAAGTTATAGACAGTGGCTCAATATACACATTATAAAATAAATGTTAGACTCATACCACAGAGAAGTTGGTCTGGAGCAGGAAATCATTACTGACAAGAGAACCTGGCAGAAATGAACACGGTTTTCAATTGAAGAGAGCAGATACAAAAGCGATGAAGGTATGCATAACATGTCATATCCTTTCAATTTCTTGCTATTCTATACATGCCTTCATGCGATTTGTAAGCCTTGCAAGGTTATTCACTTCTGTTTTTATGTACGGCAAATTACCGGAGGGAGCAGAAGGGGAGGGAGGGAGAGAGAGAGAGAGACCCTTCATCTTTGCTATCCTTCCCTTCCACTTTCTCTTACTCTTATGGTTGCTATCTCTACGAAAATTAAGTCCTGCCACCTCGCAGGGATCGTAAGATCTGTGTAAATCTATGTAAATATCGCCCTCTCTCTCTGTATGACTAATAATATTAAAACAAATATGTCATAAAAACGAAAAAGTGTACAGGTCAGTGGGGAAGCGAAACAAGGTTATGGTGATGACAAGTGGTTTTAAAAGGTGGATGGAAAAACTGACGTACGATATCCTAAACGAGGTTAGAAATGTGTAATATATGGTAGTTTACATAAAAGATAACATACGTCTATTGTGTTTTGCCAATTCGCTTTTACTCATCTCTATGATAAATTATACATAAGAACTTTATCCCTTTCAGTCTGGGAGACGTATATTTTATTTTATTGTAGCTATACTTAGACGGTTTTATGCAGCTTTAGAAGGATCTGTGGTAGCTATAAGGATATATTAATATAATTAACAACGTTTAATCGCTAGATGTTCTTCCTAATCTATATAATAGCGTTTAATGGTAACTGGAAAATATTAAAACGGACGTTACTCGCGCTAAAAAGGTTACAACCTAACTACAGTAGACATTATGCAAGGGATGTGGGTATTGAATATTACACTCGTCTTTATATCTTGATACCTATTCCGTTGTGTGCCTGAACATAACATACTCGATACATAACTAAAATCGTCTCTGCATTATGTAGCATTGCATATATAACTTGGCATACCTACGATATACAACGCCAAATTTACTCTCTCTGCGGGACTTAATAGTATATATTTTGTTTTAGCTTATATAATACACACTCTTTCTAAAAGCATATAGTGAAGTGTGAATTGAATTTGAATTGAATTGAATTAAGTATATTTTGCTCAGACTTTTACAAAACGTATGGAGCACAGCCCCTTAACCCGTGGAGCCCCGGCTAGTTTTGTAATGTTTGCGCACCAGAACCCGGCCGGTTTTCAAAAAATGGTTTTATTCCAGAAACAATAGCGAATGGGTTAGGAATGAAGGAAAAACCACGAAAAACCGCTCAAAAAGCTTAAAAAATGGTCCTACAGAGCCCCCGAAAACGGATTTTACAAGAGTAAAAAATTGAAGGCAATTATCCCAAAAAAACAGGTTATTGCGCACTCGCGCGCACGCACGTGGACTTTGAGAGTTTTCAACCATCGGCACGGTTGCGTGGGATACGTACACAGTTCCCATACAAATCTGAGCCCTCTTGAGTGGCTACACCTGAGGTTACGGTCGGCGCAATTAGGGTGACGCGTCAGGCGCGTCTCTGGGGCTGTGCGTTACATACATCGCCGACGCGTCAGACGCGTCGCTGGGGCTGTACGGGTTAAGCAGGTGTCACAGTATGCCGATTTAAGTGCCGACGCTCCACGACTTAAGGATCGGGAGCAGGTCTTTGCCTACATCGCCGCGCGACGTGGGTGGGCGCCTACTCAAGAGAGCCATCGGGAGAGGTCGTCAGGGGCCTCAGGAAAAGTTCGACATGCACAACTCTCATGAGTTGAGTCGGCGGCTAGTAAATTGGCGGGAAGGTGACGGTAGGCAGGTGGCGTCGGGCGGCATCCAATAGGCATCAGACGGTACAAGGGTGTCGACCAATCTGCGTCAGACGCCGCTTATAAGGTAGGTCGCCTTCAGGCAGCGACCTGGTAACGCCCAGGCACCGTCATAGGGGGAGG
The DNA here is from genome assembly GCA_032716605.1 of Paralithodes platypus. Classification (NCBI taxonomy): domain Eukaryota; kingdom Metazoa; phylum Arthropoda; class Malacostraca; order Decapoda; family Lithodidae; genus Paralithodes; species Paralithodes platypus. Next base: position 58,401,038 of record CM064487.1, on the reverse strand, counting down.
GCATACCATGAGTTCGTGACCTGGCAACATCGCACGGGACATCGTTGATAGATGGTTTTGGGGGTGTTTTTGTTTTAACCTTGATGGAGGTCTAGCGAGGAAACTAAAAAACAAATGAATATATAAATAAATAGACCCCCAAAATCAACACTGTCCCCTTAATCCGATCCCATGAACGAGTGACTATCTATAAACCCTTTCAATAGCGGTGGCGTCTGTTTTGCCATAGTTCTGTCATACTTAGACGATTTTATGGAGCTTAAGAACGGTCTGTGGGAGTTAAGAGAGATAAATGAGAGGAATGGAGGTCTTGTGATTGCTACAGGCCCGTTGTAAGCATAATACAATAACCTAATAGTTGCCAGACTATAACGAGAAAGACGTCACTGGTACTGAAGGGGTTAACTATAGATGGCCTTGTTTTACCAATTACTTAAAAAAAAAAAAAAATTAAGGGGAGATGGGCGCATTTGTTTGCTCATTTATGGATCTTTTTATTGTTTTTAGTTTCCTCCCTAGATCTCAAGCTTAACCCCCCCGTCCCCCCCCCCCCCCCCCCCCCACACACACACAAAGGTCGCCTCCGACGGACCGGTTTGCCTCGGTCGGGATCAAGTGTGACGGAGTAGGGGTCCAGTGTGACAGGGTGGCTGTCCATCGCCGCCGTAGTATCTATCGGCGCCGCCCTACCTCCTATAGGCGCCGCTCGTCAGGAGCATTGTCGCCAACCAGTTTGAGTGCTACGGCACATGACGCCGCCCCAGCGACGTCATTTATCTTCCTTAGCTCTTGCATGGTTGCCTCTCGACCCCTTCCAGTTGCCATTAGGCGGCATGCCCGTCCATACTGCCCGCCGTGGGCGTCCCGCCCCTCTATCACCCACGATACTCGGCAGTAGTCTCCCCCTTGTATCGCCACTCCTTAAGTCGTGGAGCGTCGGCACTTAAATCGGCATAGTGTGACACTTGCTTTACATATTACACATGTACAATATGCCTTTGCTAACTAAATTAGCGTACACGTAAATACACTGGTATATCTTAAACAAACCATATTAAATGTCCTAAGACTTGATCTATCTATACATATTAAACGTTCTTTTGAGAAAAAGTGACAGATTCTTCATACATTTTAAATTAGTAATATTCATTAACAGTATATATTTATACTGTGTTGGGTTATGCCTGTAATGATGAAAAATATATCTATTCCTTAACTGTACAATATCCTCATTTTGACAAATAAACAACAAATGATATTCGTCCCCCACCACATTCTCATTACATTTAGTACATACCCTGTCTTCTCTATCAATATTTCTGTGTCTACCAGTAATAACTGGTAATTTATTATTAATTGCTCTCAGTTTACTTATAGCTAGTCTCTCCCCCTTATCCAATTTCACAAGATAATCCTCCATACTGAAGACAAATTTATAAGTTCTATAGCTACTACAAATGGCCTTACTTAACAAATTACTATTCCAATTTGTTATCCATTGATCTTTAAGCTGTTGTTCTATTGCCAATCTGAACTGAACAATCTGTGTGGGTTTCTAAACGATTTCTCTACTTGATGTTTTTTGCCAACTGACTGGCGACCCAGTAGTGGGCGGGGCCTGGCAGTATAAACTACCCAGTTTCACTGAGTGTAGACTGTGTTCGGATGAGATACACATGCGTGGTGTCTAGAAAGGGGTTCATCCCCTGGTCAACAATTTACCGCCGTGACTGTACCTCGGGTATATGTGATAGTGGTACTGACGGTGGTACTGCTAGTGGTACTGGTGGTGGTACGGATGGTGGTACTGACGGTGTAGGTAGCTCGGGTATATAGGATAGCGGTACTGATGGTGGTACTGCTATAGTGGTAGTGATGGTGGTACTGTTAGTGGCACTGACGGTGTAGGTAGCTCGGGTATATGTGATAGTACTACTGATGGAGGTACTGCTAGTGGTAGTGATGGTGGTACTGACGGTGTAGGTAGCTCGGGTATATGTGAAAGTGGTACTAATGGTGGTACCGAAGGTGGTACTGCTGATGGGACTCAAGATGATACTGAGGGTGGTACTTAAGGTGATACTTCTGGTGGTACTGAAGAGTTATTGATGGTGGTACTGCTAATGGTGCTGATTGTGGTACTGGCGGTGTAGGTAGCTCTGGTATAATGTGATAGTGGTACTGAAGGTGGTACTGATGGTGGTACTGAAGGTGATACTGAGGGTGATACTGATGGTGGTACTGAAGGTGGTACTGAAGGTGGTACTGAAGGTGCTACTGATGGTGGTACTGACGGTGGTATTGGTGGTGGTACTGACGGTGGTAGTGATGGTGGTACTGATGATGGTACTGATGATGGTACTGGTGGTGGTACTCAATTAAATTAAATTCAATTGTCTTTATTTCATAATATATACACAATTTACATTCATGTACATATTATATATTCATTAAAATCATTTAGAAAAGTAAAATAGCTGAAAAGGTATACACATATGAATTCCTACAACTCTTGTTTATTTACAGTATAGCCTATAATCAAATATATATTTTATTATATCAGCTTTAGCAACCGCATTTTTTTATGAACCAAGTATTTGTTGGAATAATTATATGACAACCTAGATAGACCGAGGAAGCATCACCTTGTATTTGGATCATAAGACACGGGAGCCCGTCGTTCTTCGTGTCGCTGAACCCATAGGATTCTGGAGTAGATTGTGTTAAGATCATACTTCCATACATCAATATTATATGTCTTATGAAATAGATTTTCAACATTGTTTATAACAAGTTCAGACTGCAAGTATTGCCAATTAGTATTGATTATAAGATTATTAGACTTAGCTATTCCATGAAAATATCTTTCCTGAATAGGAGCAACGTGATGTTTTGGCAGTAATTGTTCACATGACTCTGCCACCTCATGGTTACTGGTATAGGAAGGTACACAAAACAAAGTTTTGAAGATACCTGTAGAAAAAGTCTTACAATTGTTCCAGAGTGGAAGTCCAACGTCTGGCTTACAATACGCATTGTATACAAATAAAAGTGTTTTCTTATCAACATATGACAAATTTCAAATTACTGTATTAAAACTTGAATACAATATTTTCAGCTTTAAATCAACATCATCATCATTGTCATGCAGAGAAGAAGAGATCACATGGCCCAGATATTTAAACGATTTTACTAGCTCTAGTACATCATGATGTAATTTTATAGTATTACCCGAAGATTGGTTTCCTTTCCTTTTGAATTTCATGCATTTTATCTTGTTTTTATTAATAATCAAACCATGTTTTTCTAATTCAATATTCAATTTAATATACAATTTTTCCATATCATCATGTTCGTGAGCAATCAGAGCTGTATCGTCGGCATAGGCCAAAATATTAATTGTTGTTATTCCCAGTTGACACCCTTGATTCATATTAGACAATTCTTCTAAAATATTATCTATATATAGTTTACATAAAAAGGGGGATAGTATGCCTCCCTGCCTTACTCCACTCTCCACATAAGAAAAGGATCCCTGGTGCCCCTTCCATGTCACATTAGCTAATTGATTTCTGAGGTAATGCATAAGAAAATACACTAAGTCCACTGGGACTCCCTTATTCAATAATTTGTCACCCAATATAAAATGATTCACATAATCAAATGCCTTGGACAGATCAATAAATGTTATGAATCCAGAGTCATTTTTATGAGAGTAATTGAACATCAATTCTTTTAAAACAAAACATGCACCAGTTGTCGACACTCCTCTTTTAAAGCCAAATTGTTTATGGTTTAAACACACTTTTTCCTCAAGTATATCCAGTATATGAATTTCGTAGAGTTTCAACAAGCAGGAAGACTGCATAACAGGTCTGTGATTATTAGATAAAGTAACATTGCCCTTTTTATCTTTAACTATTGGTGTTATATTTCCTTTTAGTATATCAGTCGGTAGACAACAATGACTGAAGCATACATTGAACAAATATGACAGAATCGCAAGAACGTTATCTGATGCATTCTTCAGAAAAAGCGAGTGTAATCCAGCATGCCCAACGCCAAGATTGAATTTACATATTGCTCGCTTCAATGATATATGGGAGGTTACAACATTCATTTTCCTACCTTCTTTCCACTTCCTTTTAAACTTATTCTTAAAATCATCTTTACCGATTAACTCAGGATTATCGCTATGCATTAAATACATATTAGAAAATATGTTTATAATTTCATTAGGATCCGAATGACAATCAATGATATTTGTAGTTTTTTCTTTACCTCTTTTGATCTTTACTTCTTTCCAAAACTGTTCCTTATTTTTCAATCGAATCTTATCAATAATAGACTTACATATTTCTTTATTTTCATTTTACTTACATTGTTTTAGTGCTTGCTTAAACTTACTTCTTGATTCATCCATGTCTGTATACTCAGACTATCTAGAGATTAACCTATAGCTATCCACTTCAAAAAGCAATTTCTAGCTATTGTATGATGGCTTTTAATTTCCCGGTTCCAACCTGGGATTATTTTAAATTTATTTGTAATGATACATTTTTTCCTATAAGCTTCAGCAATTGCAATACGTATTGATTCATACAAGCAATCTATCCATTCTAAATGTTGTTGATGATGACAGCCAAGTACGGAACATTGCAATACTGGATGATCAATGATAGAAGACAACTTTACACACACTAACTCATTAATATAATCAAATTCATGTTTTGTAAGCGCACCCCAGTTGATATAAGATGTGTCATGGTTATCAACATCTATCTATCTTACATAATTTTTGTTACGATTTATCGAATCATCTGCAGAGGTTATTCCGAGCTTAAATACAATTGGAATATGATCAGATCCAATTATATGATCTAAAACATTTTGATTGTTAACTGTTACAAGTGTGTGCTGCCTTCCCACAATGTGATCAATCCATCTACTAGCAGAGTTCCCATATCCTATAAATGTGCAAGTATCCATATTTAAAACATTCACATCAAAACACTGAATATAATTATTTTGCAAAAAATCAGTTAAGTTTGTCCATGCACGCCCAGAGAGAGGGTCTGCGTTAAAATCTCCTATGAAGAAAATTGCATCAAATTTATACTCCACAATTATATCTTCCAATAATGACAGGGTTTCTAAATATTTATTTAACGTTGCCACTTCCCAAAGATCACTATTGATATATACGTTAACTAAAACAATATCTAAATTATTAATATTAATGCTGAATATCATTATCATTTTTTTTCAGTAACTATCTTATTTATCATAAAGAGTGGGTTTTTTTTCTCCAAAGTACTGCCATTCCTCCCTCTAGGCGTCCTGCCATGGCAGCTAAAGCACGTTCATAATACGTGGCACTCACACTAACACACTCATAATGCTCATCAATATAATCCAAGATCCCAACTTTATCCTGAGTAATGAAAGTTTCCTGAAGAAGGGGAGGTGTGGTGGAGTGGTCTTGCCACTGGCCTGGTAATCCAAAGGTCCCGGGTTCAAATCTCGATGTATCAATGGGAAGATATTATCGGGATGGAATTTGTGCTGCACCTAGTATCAGTGCATTACCACAAAGCCCACCGAAACGTCAATAAAATACCCTCATTGTTCCCTGATTAAATAGCACTGTATGAATATTCCCATATTCAAAATATGCTATAGGGGTGCAATGCCTGGTGAGTTATCTGCTCAACAGGTGGCGTTGTGTGTGTGTAAGTGTGGGAGTCCGAGTGTAGGGAGTGAGACAGTGAAGCACGGGAACGAGGTGGCTTCAGAGATGGGGTCGTTTCGGGCCATGAGTGAGCACCTTGCCTCATGTGAAGGCAAGATGACAGGTGCTCGTTGTACTCTACGTGCTTCACATGTCTCACTCCCTAGACTGGAACAAGACCTCACGGGCTTCACTGTTCATTGTAAAGCGGTGAATGTTAAGGCTCTCAGCCTATGCCCGAGAGGAAGTAAGTTGGAATATAGAAAAAAAAAAAAAAAAAAAAAAAAAAAAAAAAAAAAAAAAAAAAAATTTGTTAACTCCCTAACCAAGTCAATATTTTTACGTAGAGAACAGTTGTAAGAAGCAACGGTAAAATCGGAAAAATACATAGTTAAAAGAATAAAAAGAACTATATACTAGGTTTGAGTCCCGAAGGGAAGAAGGAAAACCTAATATTTAGTAGTGGCCCCGGAATCATTGACAATGCGCCTTAACATTGTTTATGGCCAATCTTTGAACTCAAGCTTGTAACTTCCCGCCCGAGAGAGATCAAAATACGATTGCCACACATCGTGAGCGAAACGCTCTTACAAACCACTCACGGACTCGTCCTATATGATGTGGGTACCACTACTTGAAAAAACAAGCAAAAAATAATAAAATAAAAAGATTAAACTTGATCTTAGCATTGCGCTTCTCATGCGTCTGCTGTTTCTGCACGCTTCGCCTCACTCATCGAAGTGATCACTCGCCCTTAATCTGATATATCAAGACTCTCAAAACATAGCAGATGAATGGGAAGGGGATGGAAGGGAGGGCCCAAAATTGTCAATGATTCCGGGGCCACTACTAAATATTAGGTTTTCCTTCTTCCCTTCGGGACTCAAACCTACAATTTATTAGTAGCCCCTTCATCATTGACGATGCGCCTGATTTCTCAAGACTGGAAGGGGACATTCATCATGAACATCATAACCACTAATAAATTACTAAGGTTAAAAAGTAAACACGTACGAAAAAGATCATAGTTTAATAAAAATAATAAAAGATTGTACAGGCAAAGGTAGCCTGTTGTGTAGCACCGATACGTTTGACAGAACAGTTGGTGAACACACATAAACTATACATTTAGCTTATGAATACATAAATAAATCAATATCTCATCTCTTAGATAATACTGATAAATGGTGGCCTATACATACAGTATATGGCCTACAGGTACTGTATTACAAAAATATTTGTACTCTTGCTTTTAATCCTAATCCTTAAGATTAATGAGCATAATGGAAACTCTATTGCCATCTATAAAGTATACCTACAAAGTGTCCTGACTAGACTTATTTTAGTCTAAGGAATGGGTTATCACATGACCTTTATTCTCGTCATACATTGTATCACATAAGAGGCAGGTTAGAGGCCCTAGCTATGATACCTCCCCTCCCCTTTTCTTTACAAAAATAGCTTAAAGCTAGACTCTCTGCCTTAATGCTACACATGTACCAGAAGGTTTCATGAGATTCACGGACAGGTAACGTGTAAGAAAGTATGATTAGATGACCATAGCTTGGTCTGTTGAATATCATCTAGTGAGTAATTGTGCAGGAATCTGATTGATGCAGCCTACTTTCGGATATCGTGTGACCTTGCCAACACGCCCGGATTACTTTCTCTAATTACTTCAACTAATAACGCGGCTAGCTGGCGTTTTTGGAGACGTTTACCTGTCCGTGAAACCCAGAGGGATCCCGCCTGTGCTGGCCGAGAGTCCCGCATAAACAAAATGAGTGATTGCACCGGGCATAATAAATGGACATGCTTATCGCCCTGTTTCAGAGCAGGAACTTCAAACTCTAAGAAAACATGATTACTATGTTCATTCTTTGCAATGAAATTGGGAGCAGGTGCAATATGGACACTCATGTTGCGCCGTGAAAATCTTAAGCAAGATGGCTCCAAACTCATCGCTACCAACTCAGACACCCTGTCACCCGTGGCTAATGCAATTAGAAAAATGGCTTTCTTAAGTCTTAACTCGAAAGGAGGATTATGACAATATTTACGGGAGTGAAGCATTTCAGGGCCAGATCAAGAGACCAGCTGGGTGTGAGTTGACGAGGAGGAGGGCGAAGCCGGAAGCAAGACCGCATGAACCCCTTTTCCTCCGCCTCTGGCACGGACAGACCAGTTAAATCGAAAAAAGGAGTCCGAATTGCTGTGAGGTGATTCCTTAATGTGACAACTGACAACTTATGTATATCAAATAGGTAATTTAAATAATTAAACACAAGAGCCACCGAGGACTGTTGTTGGTCAGTTTCTACGATCCAGGTAGTGAATGACTTCCAGTGAGATTGGTACTGTCTTTGTGTTGATTTAGCATGCTGATTAATCAACTTGTGAGTCACGGCTTCCCCAAACTGGCCTAGCCACTTGGCCTTCTGAATATCCATAAGGCAAAAGTCAGCGAGGTCTTGAGGTTTCCAATTGTGTCTAAGTGGAAATACGAGATCGGGAGCGACACCGGGTTCTCGCACCACGTCTTTCATTGATTGTTCCACACTTGAGCCAGCCACAATGGCGCGATCATCGAGACCATGCCTCGATAACCCCGTAGTTTGTGAACTATTTTGCACATTAAGGATGCGTCTGGAGGCGGAAACAGATAAATGGAGCTCCATTTGTTCCACTCTACCAGAGAAGCGTCTGGACCCCCCGCCGGAGTCTGACTCCGACTTGTGAGATACTGAGGCAGCCTGTGGTTGGCCTCCGATGCGAACAAGTCCACTTGTGGATGGTAGGGTTCGGCAATCATCTGTTGAAAGATGTTTTGCTTGAGAGCCCATTCTACTTGAGTGCTCTGTCTCCGAGACAGAGCATCTGCCCATATGCTCACTACGCCGGGCAGATATGTTGCATGAAGATAAATCTCTAGCTTCTCCGCTAGCCGAAAGATCTTTTCCGACAACCTTTGTAGCACTCGAGATCTCGCTGACCCTTGTTTTTTAATGCATGTCACTGCAGTCATATTGTCCATTATGAAGGCTAGGGACTTTCCCGCCTGGCTCATGCCGTGCTCCTGTAAAAAGAATAGTGGGACTAACAACTCCTTTGCATTGATATGAACTTATGAAGGTGATTTAATATGGACCATAGACCCTGACCCTGATGTCCTAGGTTTGACTGGTAACCCCATCCCAGGGTACCTGACGTGTCTGTATCTATCCAGACTGTCGGAGGAGGAGCTGTCCAAGTTAAGGAGGAGTGCATTAATTCTGGCTTCGCCCAAGCCGCCAGTAGGTTGTAGATTAAAGTTGGAATTTTCCGCGGCGTTTCCGCTGGCGACAGCGGAAAGCACCTGTTTCCTTCTAAAATAATTTGTTTGACCATCAGACGACCTAACGGGACCGTCAGCTGTATCCAATTGAGTGAGCCTAGCTCTGACTCAGAGTGAGAAACTCGGTATCCCAGATAAGGCCCACCCATTGGATTTTCCTGGTGGGGATCAAGGAGGACTTTGCTAAGTTCACCTTGAACCCCAAGGCAGCTACATGGTTTAACACACGTTGTACATGTTGGAGGCAGATTATTTTGGATTGTGCTACTATTAACCAATCGTCGAGGTACCATAACACCATGGTGTTACCCTGGCCAGCTTGCCAGAATGCATTCGTAACTCGCTAGCGCTCGCCAGGGCAGTTATATGGGCTACAATAATCGTAGAATGATGTTCTTTCTTTCATAGAGTTCATGTTGTCACAGACAGATCAGTGGTGGTCTTTATTCTTTTCTGTGACACTTGGAAGCATTTATATCATTGATAGAATATAAGATGCATTGTGTGAAGTTGTAGGGAGAATGAGAGCGAGCAGCGTGGTGGTAATATGTGCGGGTGTATGTACATGTGCCTCCCTCGCTTGGCTGGAGGTTCCCACGCTCTTGATTGGCCGGCGGGCCTGGCGACGTCATAGGACGCTTGCTCTTCATGACGTAGTCGTCTGTGATTGGAGGCCGCTGTCCTAGGAGGGTGGTGCGGGCTCCTGCCCGCGTTTCTCCTGCAGAGCTTGGCACGGCGTGCTTGGTCCTACATGTCCTTTGCAATCTGTCCCCCATATAACCCCCTATACTACTTTCTCTCTCTCTGAACTTCTTCCTTTTCATACTTCTCTCTTTATTCAATTACTTATCCCTTCTGGTTCTGCATACGACTTCCATAGTCGGCCAGTCGTATTACCAGCACCAGCTCTCCATATATGTTTGCACTAGTTTTAGGGATTATTAGAGTCATAGTCATATGGTAGCCTAGTGTTGGGGTGCTTCTAATTATTGAGCTGTTCTTTCCCATTATTTAATGCTAGACAGTGGAAGGTATCTTTGGTCGTTGTCTGAGTTATGTATGTGGCAAGTCAGAGCCTGTACAACATCGACGAAGCTAGCTAGCCTGTAACCCTTGTGCATATTTTCCTTTGCGAGTGTAGCATTATACAGGTAAAGGGCTTTTGCCTATTCTTACCTGTATGATTGCGACCTCATTTTGTTGACCTTTGTGGAGCGCCAGGGCAAGACCAGATACTAGAGATCTGGACTTGCCAAGAGAGCCTCCAAGTCACTTAACGTAACATTAGGGAAATCTTGTCAAGGGGAGACAGTAGGCTACGAGCATGCTTGCGCTCTGCTTAGTGTCCTAGTACCTTTTTTGCCACTGCTAGACTTTATTAGTGAAAAAGACAGCATTGTGTATATTAAGTTTCATTGTGTATGCTTTAAGAATTATTCACGCCTTATTTTAGCCTAGGTTGGTGCATAGTGCACAACCCAGTTTGGCTGTTACGTTAGCTAAGGAAGTACTGTTTCTGAGTGGTTATTATTAGAGATGTCAAAGAGTTGTTGCACTCCCTTGTTATTATATATGTATCCTACTTATTGGTGTATTTAAGATACACGCTTTGGTGTCCTGCCCCTGCATTATTTCTGTTCTATATTAACGAGCATCTTAGAGCATCAGACCTTTTCAGAAGATTCCTTATCTGATTGCTGTAGGACTAGACTTCCAGTGTTTTCATAGAGTATTGAAGAGTTTAGTGTTGAGTACAGACTCACACTAAAGTTAACGTAAGCAATTATTCCTTTATTAAATCTTATATAGTTTATTCAAGCATTGTTATTACTTTAGAGCATTTTCATAACGTAAGTACTCCTGTTGTGAGTTGGCTTTGCTGTCATCGGAAAGCCTTTGTAGAAGTGCACTAAAACCTAGTTAATTGATACCCAGTTATCCAGTAGATTAACTCTGAAGGGTTTTAAGTGTTTTTGTTCACCGGCGTAATAGTTCGAGGGTTTGGAATTAGCGGTACCGTTGTAATAGATATAACAAATGGCCATTGTTGCAGATATAGCCTATCATCTAGTCCATTATTAAGTGCCCTTGTTTATTTCGTAGTGCCGGTCGTAACAAATGGCGACCTTAGACCAGAATATAGTGAACTGAATATTGCATTTTTTTTTTTTTATAAATCTTATTGCCATTTGGGGTTGAACTTATTTCTCGCATTGTTGCCAGTAGACATTGTTTTGAGGATACATAGAACTTGTTGGAGTTATTGGTGACCTAGTATTGCACTCAAGAACATCTTCGAATATTTTTTGGTGAATAAAGCTACGCAAGAGTTTGGCTACTTTTGTTTTGACTGAGATTTTTTGTTGTTGACTCCATCATGTCACTGGACGGGTCTGAGCATAGTGAGGGCACAGTGCGAGAGGCAGGTGAGGAGGTGGAGAAGGTGGAGTTGTTAAACGGCGTTCGGGTGGTGAACAACGAGGAGGATGCTCGGAGATTTTTGGAGGAGCCTGTGTCAGCGGATCGTGTGTCGGGGCTAGACCAGTACGGACTGCAGTGTGTAGCCACGGTCTTAGGATTTCCCGGTACTAGCGGTTTGTCGAGAGGTAAGCTGGTTACCTGTGTGCTCGGTGGGGTGCGTGGGGCTTCGGGTGGAGCGGAAGCTGGGGCACCTTAGGCCCAGCCCCCATACCACTCGACTCCTACCATGGCGCCCCCTCGAGCTCCAGAGCCGAGTACGTTCCCGCAGGCCGATGCCCGCTGGCGGTTGGGTATGCCTCTAGGTGATTCACGGGGTGGGTCCCCAATAGTAGCACCCCCTCCTCAGGGTTTGTCTGCCGAGATGTTGTTTCAGCTTGAGCTTGCCAAACTTAAGCAGCAGGAGCACCAGGCTGAGCTTGAGTTCGAGCAGCGGAAGTATGAGGCTGAGCTCAGGCAGCAGCAGCAGCAGCGAGAGGCTGAGCTCAGGGAGCGAGAGTCTGAGCGCAAGTTTGAGTCTGAGAGGCAATGTGCCGATGTTGACCTAGAGAAAACTCGTGTAGAGGTGACGAGGAACTGGGTCGTCCAGGGGGGTCGAGCCCATGACCAGTCCCTGTCGCATCAACTAAAGTTGGTCCCAGTGTTTGATGAGTTAGGAGTTACAGATTTTTTTCTCCGGTTCGAGAAAAAGTGCCAGGAGCACCAATGGCCCGAGGAGAAGTGGGCAGCCCTTGTTTCTTCACGATTGACGGGGAAAGCACTCAAGGCGTACAATGCTTTGCCCCTAGATTCCTGTGTGAATTACGAGTTGTTGAAAGAGGCTGTCCTGAGGGCGTATGAGCTACAGCCAGAGACCTATAGGCTGAAGTTTAGGGCGGTTCCAAAAAGAAAGGAGAGTACTTTCCAGGAACACGCTAGAGAGCTGTCAGATGCATTTGAAAATTGGTTAAGGTCGGAGAAGGCAACTACTTTTGATTCAGTAAAACAACTAGTGTTGCTGGAACAATTTTTTAAATGTACTGGCAGTGACTTGACTCTTAACCTTAAAGAAAAGCAACCAAAACTCTGCAGAAGGCGGCTGAGCTGGCTGACCTTAGGGTGTCATTGATTCGTGGGTGCGGGTCTGCACAGAGAGCTGAGGCAGGTAACCAGGGGCGTACCACTCCACCCCCCCGAATTAATGACACAACAACTAATTATCCATTTAAGAGTACCGTTGCCAATTATGAACCCAAGTCGAAACCCTTCCCGTTTAAGAAAGGCCAGGGCTCTTCCTCACCTCAGAGGAAGTCCAAGAGCGAAGAGGAGTGTTTCAGGTGTCATGAGAAGGAGCATATTGCGCGCTCATGTCCGAGTGCACCGCCTACAGCAGTGGTGTCACTAGTGAGCAACATTGGCGTGTCTTTGAGATCTTCCGCGTTTGCCCGGGATAAACAGTCGGTTGCGAAATCATCGCCGGTGCAGAAGCAGCAGGAGGGCTCGTCACCCATCCGTGATGCTTTTTGTGGTCATAGGGGGCACGGCACTGTGAGGTGGGCTGGTGTGAAGCATAGGCTTGAGTTGCTGCGTGATACGGGCGCTTCCCAGACACTTGTTTAGAATTTCACTGGCAAGCCTATTAACGCGGCTCGGGTTGTGGTGGTTCAAGGTATCAATGCTACGCGGTCTTACCCGCTGGTTAGAGTGGAGCTTGAGGTGGACGGTGTGACACGGGAGTTGGATGTGGGTGTGGTGGAGAAACTGCAAGAAAAGGGGGTCGACCTCCTTCTCGGCAACGACTTTGCGGTGCCCACTTCCGAGGTTCCACCCTTAGTCGTTGCCGAGAGGGCGGCCGACACGAGTAGGGAGGGGCAAGAGGGGCTCAAGAGATCTCAGTCCGCTCAGGTGTCACGGCCTAGTACCCAAGTTGCAGACCAGCGGAGGAAAGGTCGGAAGGAGAAAGTCGAGGCTGGTGGTCGGGTTGAGGGTTTGGACCCAGCGACACTCCTTGGTGACTCGGTACTTGACCCAAAGTTAAGCTCCGGAGTGGCCCCAGAACCTGTCCCCCCTAGTGACATGGTAGGGCGTGATGGCACTCCGCGACAGAGTAGTTCCCAGGGAGAACAAGAAGATCTTAGTCTTGAGAGTTGTGGGAACGGGGCTATTGAACTTGAGGACGGGGAAACATGTCATGTGAACCTGTTAAAGGAGTTTGTGAGGCAACCACCGGAGCAGCCTACTGTCCCTGTGTTGGTCTGCATTGGCCAAGGTGGAGAAGGAGAGGGGGGCAGTGGGGCACAGGTGGAGGAGAGTTGGGATTGTCATGTCTCGGCGGAGCAGTGGGCGGGGGACACGAGTCAGGTGGCTGTGGAAGCGCTTGAGCACCTGCCTGAGCAGCAGTGTGCAGCGCTCCAGCACCTGCTCGGTTCATACCCCACTGTTTATGCCAAGCACCCAGGCCTCACAACTCATGCGGTGCACGATGTTCCGCTGGCAGGTCACTTGAGTGTCAGTAAACCGTTGGCCTCGTTGTTTCAGTGGTTCAAGGTGGGCGACGAGGCTTTGGCATGGTTGTCAGGTCAGGGTCGACCCATGGCTGCTAAGGGTGGTGGTCAGAATCAGGACATTGAGCAGATTGGTGAGGTTGGCTGTGGAGGGGATGTGCCCGGTCGTCGCACAGCCTCCCAATGCTGCTCTAGTCGAATGCAACAGCCTTACCATAGACCGACTGTATCTGGCCGTGTCGCTGAAGGCGGTGATGCTGCGCAGGCAGATGTAGTCGCAAGGAATGCGGGGGCGCGCATATACGGTATCGGCGGGGAAGCCTTAGCAATTATGAACTATTGGAATGACTGCACAGGTGGTATTGATTGTCCCTCTCATGACCTGGCTGTTCTAGGGACGAAGGTGGAGAAGGAGGGAGACTATAGTTTAGAAGCTGCGGTCTCGGCTGGGTTGTGGGAGGGCACTAGGCATGTTGTTCTTCGAGATAAGTTGCAACCTCTTGTTCCTGAGCGCCAAGAGAAGTTGTTTACTAGGCTGTGGCAGTACATCTGCATGTTTGTTGATTCTCTAGGCCTGATGTACGGGGTAGAATTCGATATGGAGGCTGGAGACAGTGCAAGGCTCAAATTGGCTCCCTACCGTATAAATCCTGCTCGACAGCCTGTTGTGAAAGCAGAGCTGGACTACATGTTGACGAAGGGTCTGAGGGATAAGGGATATCGTGAGTGGTCGTTGCCAGCAGCTTTGCAACCTGAGTTAAATTGAAAGACCTGTGTGTGTGTTGATTGCAAGAGTGTGTGTGCATTATCCCTGACAGACGCCTATACCTTATCCAGAGTTGACGATCCCATAGACCGCATCGGGGCAGCCCCGTTTATCACTAAGGTAGAACTAGTGAAAGGTTATTGGCAGGTCCCGTTGCCGGAGAGAGCGAAGAGAAGTGCCAGTCTTGTGATGGACTGGGCAGTTTATCAGTGCCAGGTGTTGTTTTGCTGCCGGAACACAAGTTGGATGTGTGGCATGTTAAGGGCACTGATAATGTTCTGGCTGATTGTTTGTCACGGGAGGTTATGTCTTAAGGAGCACCCTCGGCGTTCAGTCAGTGTTTGTTTGAGAGTGGAGAAAAATTAGGCTTGCCCCTGTAGTGCAATGCCGCCAAAAACACTATTAAAATATAAAAACCTCACATAAAAACTCTTTCTTGTTTATAGTATATAAGTGCAGTATATCACAGCAAGCATCTAAGACACTCTGAGTTGTTGTCTTAGTAGGCTAGGCTTAGTGAAGCTTGCTCGTTGAGCGTTATATAATTATTATGATGCTATTAATTTGGGGAAGTGTTGTGCAGATTTTGTTTTATAATGCAGTGTTTTATGTTTGTGATCGTGCCTTGTTTTCACAACTTGGGAGAGTAGGCTAGGTGATGCGGGGTTGGTGGGCATTCTGTCTGGTCAGATGGGGAATTCACCTGAGGCTGAAACGTCCCACATCTTGGGCGGGGTGTTACACTGGCCAGCTTGCCAGAATGCACTCGTAACCCGCTAGCGCTCGCCAGGGCAGTGATATGGGCTACAATAATCGTAAAACGATGTTCTTTCTTTCATAGAGTTCATGTTGTCACAGACAGAGCAGTGGTGATCTTTATTCTTGTCTGTGACACTTGGAAGCATTTTATATCATTGATAGAATATAAGATGCATTGTGTGAAGTTGTAGGGAGAAAGAGAGCGAGCAGCGTGGTGGTAATATGTGCGTGTGTATGTACGTGTGCCTCCCTCGCTTGGGTGGAGGTTCCCACGCTCTTGATTGGCCGGCGGGCCTGGCGACGTCATAGGACGCTTGCTCTTCATGACGTAGTCGTCTGTGATTGGAGGCCCCTGTCCTAGGAGGGTGGTGCGGGCTCCTGCCCGCGTTTCTCCTGCAGAGCTTGGCACGGCGTGCTTGGTCCTACATGTCCTTTGCAATCTGTCCCCCATATAACCCCCTATACTACTTTCTCTCTCTCTGAACTTCTTCCTTTTCATACTTCTCTCTTTATTCAATTACTTATCCCTTCTGGTTCTGCATACGACTTCCATAGTCGGCCAGTCGTATTACCAGCACCAGCTCTCCATATATGTTTGCACTAGTTTTATGGATTATTAGAGTCATAGTCATATGGTAGCCTAGTGTTGGGGTTCTTCTAATTATTGAGCTGTTCTTTCCCATTATTTAATACTAGACAGTGGAAGGTATCTTTGGTCGTTGTCTGAGTTATATATGTGGCAAGTCAGAGCCTGTACAACATCGACGAAGCTAGCTAGCCTGTAACCCTTGTGCATATTTTCCTTTGTGAGTGTAGCAGTATACAGGTAAAGGGCTTTTGCCTACTCTTACCTGTATGATTGCGACCTCATTTTGTTGACCTTTGTGGAGCGCCAGGGCAAGACCAGATACTAGAGATCTGGACTTGCCAAGAGAGCCTCCAAGTCACTTAACGTAACATAAGGGAAATCTTGTCAAGGGGAGACAGTAGGCTACGAGCATGCTTGCGGTCTGCTTAGTGTCCTAGTACCTTTTTTGCCACTGCTAGACTTTATTAGTGAAAAAGACAGCATTGTGTATATTAAGTTTCATTGTGTATGCTTTAAGAATTATTCACGCCTTATTTTAGCCTAGGTTGGTGCATAGTGCACAACCCAGTTTGGCTGTTACGTTGGCTAAAGAAGTACTGTTTCTGAGTGGTTATTATTAGAGCTGTCACAGAGTTGTTGCACTCCCTTGTTATATATATGTATCCTTCTTATTGGTGTATTTAAGATACACGCTTTGGTGTCCTGCCCCTGCATTGTTTCTGTTCTATATTAACGAGCATCTTAGAGCATCAGACATTTTCAGAATATTCCTTATCTGATTGCTGTAGGACTAGACTTCCAGTGTTTTCATAGAGCATTGAAGAGTTTAGTGTTGAGTACTGACTCACACTAAAGTTAACGTAAGCAATTATTCCTTTATTAAATCTTATATAGTTTATTCAAGCATTGTTATTACTTTAGACCATTTTCATAACGTAAGTACTCCTGTTGTGAGTTGGCTTTGCCCTGATCGGAAAGCCTTTGTAGAAATGCACTAAAACCTAGTTAATTGATACCCCGTTATCCAGTACATTAACTCTGAAGGGTTTTAAGTGTTTTTGTTCACCGGCGTAATAGTTCGAGGGTTTGGAATTAGCGTACCATTGTAATAGATATAACAAATGGCCGTTGTTGCAGATATAGCCTATCATCTAGTCCATTATTAAGTGCCCTTGTTTATTTCGTAGTGCCGGTCGTAACAATGATCCCTTGTTTGAGTAATGGTTGCAAAGGCTGTCGGACTAATTTTGTGAATATTCTGGGTGCTAGATTTAGTCCAAAGGGCATTCTTTGAAATACAAATGTTTGATCCCCGTTGCGTTAGGCCAGATACTTTTGAAAACGTTTGTTGATTGGGACATGTCAATAGTCTTCTGTGAGATCGATGGAACACATCCAACCCTGCGGCGGGAGTGTCAATCTGATCTGATTCACCGTCAGCATCCTGAATGACTGATTGCGAATATGGGTGTTGAGATATGAGAGGTCGATCACCGGCCTCATCTGAACACTGTCCCATTTTGGCACCAGAAACAACCGGGAAGTGAACACGGGTTGTGACAAAGGACTGGGGATAATGATCTGCTTTTGGGCAATTTCTTTGACGACGGGTCCCACCTCCAATGAAACAAGATTGAATTCTGTGGGGATACGTAAACGGGGTCGCCGGGACCACCGCCATGAGAGGCCTTTGCGGACCACTGTCCTTGCCCATGTTCGCCAGGGCCATGCCCGATGACAATCTCGGAAGTTGCCAGTTGCATAACTGGTGTTGTCCGGCAGTACTACTCTCGGTTCCGTCTCGCCTTGCCTTGGCACTGGGAGTGAGAGAGCCTTGTGGTTTCTCAGTTTTTGAAGAGGAGGGTTGTGACTCTGATTTTGGAGCAGGGGGATGAGAGGCCTTGCTACTGTGACGCCTGCAGCTTGGCAGAACGCCACATGGGCTCAGCCGCTCGCTTGGCCACTCGCTAGCACTCGCCGGGGCAAGGTATTTGGCTACAGTCTATCTACAATGTTGTTTTTTCTTTCATAGTGTTCGTGTTGTTGCAGACAGTCCCGTGGTGGTCTTTATTTTCGTCTGTGACAAGGGGAAGCATTTTATATGATGATTAGAACATAAGATGCATTGTATATAGTTAAGGAGAGAGAATAATATAGGCAGTGGGAGGGTAGTGTGTGCGTGCGTATACATGTGCTGCCTCCCCCTCGCTGTAGGCTCGCGCGTGTGCCTTCCCACGCTTCTTGATTGGCTGGTGGTTCCTGGCGCCTTCTGCAGCCCTGCTGCCTGGTGACGTAGCGGCCTGTGATTGGCTGACCACCATGCCTTTGTGTGTGATCCTAGGGGTCCCGAGGAGTTACTCTCTTCAGAGCTTGCTTGACCAGCATACCCTTAACATATCCCTTGCCACCTGTCACCGACTTCTACCTATAGAGCACTTTCTCTCTCTCTCAACTTCTTACCTCTCATTCTTCCTCTCTATTTAATATCATAACTCCCCTTTGGTTCTGCACGATTTCATATATCGGCCATCGTATTATATGCTGAAGCTCTCAGATATTATATGTTTAGTTAGGCATTTTGGAGGGGTTACCATTTTGTCTGTAGAGGTTCGACACACTCACGGTGTCTCCCTGCCTATTCCTTGGCTGTCTGCTGGGCTATTTAATGCTAGACTGGGGTAAGGCTACAGGTGTTGTGATTTCCGATGTGTATCAGGTTTTGTTTAACCTGTACAATCGCAACGGAGACGGGGGAAGCCTAGGTGGTCTTTCTGACTGTGTACCTTGTGAGTTTAGCACTGTGCTGCGAGTGAGGGCTTTTGCCTCTGCCACCCAGCACTGTGCTAACTCGGTTTGTTTTGACTTTTAGAGGGTCGCCAGGAGAGAACCAGATTCTAGCGATCTGGATCTCTCAAGAGAGCACCCCGTCAATTAACGTAATTTGGCCGCACAGTCTTAAGGACCTCGCTAGGCTACGAACCGCTTGCTCAGCCATTGTTTCCTAGCCTACGACATCCCAGCTAGACTTTATTAGCCTAGCAGACACCCGTTTAGAATTATAAACTCCTATGTTATGTATGCAGCATTCTTATTCACGTTGACTGTAAGCCTTGGTTGTTGTTGAGTTGCACAACCTGAGCAGGTTTTTTTGAGTTGCCTGACGAAGGACTTCTTTTGTTGTTGGAGATAATACTAGTGTGCATTTATCGTTATTCCCGTGTCAGTTGACACTGTCTGTCTCTACACTTGTCCTACATTGTCCCTGCTTTATATAACAGTTCAAAATCTGATACGATCATCTTAACCCAGCATCAGACTTTCTTCAGAAGATTCCTGCTCGATGCTTTGGGACTTTCGTTCACTTTCTTTAGTACAGGAGTGACAGTTCATTATTGTTTAGAGTAACTTTAAATATACCTTCTTCTAGTTTGCATTAAATCATTGCAGTGATTTAATTAAGATCTCTATCTTTTCCTTGTATACCTTATTAATGTAATTGTATGTTGTTGTGATCAGGCTGTATCAGAGATCATCAGCCTGTAGTAGTAGTGCACTTATACCGAGTTAAAGGATACCCCGTTATCGCAGATTTAACTCTGGAGGGTATAGGTGTTTTTTGTGCGCCGGCATTATAAGTTCGAGGGTTGGATCTAGTGTTACCGTTGTGGCTGTGTGCCTTTCTAGTCCAATGATTAAGAGCCCTTGTTTTATACGAGCCCCGGTCGTAACAAATGGCGACCTTGCTTAGGATTTTGTGAACTTAGAGAAATATTGCAGGAGTGTTGTGGTCATTTGTGATGTTTAAAGGAATATAGTGGACATGTGGATTTTTTTTTTTGGCAAGTAGTATAACACTTAAGAGTCTTCAAGCATTTTATATTTTTGAGTGAATAGTGCTACATAAGAATTTAGGTATTTTTTTTTTTTTTATAAACGTTGAGAATTTTCGGTGGACAATATTTCGGACGACGGATCAGTGTACAGTGGGGATACAGTACGGGAAACAGACTCTGAGGTGAAGCAGCGGGGTTTGTCCGAAGGCATTAGAGTCATAACTAGTGAGGAGGATGCAAGGAAGTTTCTGGAGATACCTATTACTGTTGACCGGGTGTCGGGGATTGATCGGTATGGTCTCCAGTGTTTGGCCATGGTCATGGGGCATGTGGGCACTAGCAGCATGTCGAGAGGTGACCTGGTGGCCTGTGTGCTCGGCGGGGTGCGTGGGGCTTCGGGTGGAGCGGGAGCTGTGGCACCTTCGGCCCAGCCCCCATTCCACTCGACCATAGCGCCCCCTCGGGCTCCGGAGCCGGGTACGTTCCCGCCGGCCGATCATCACTGGCAGCGTGGTTTGCACTTGGGTGAGTCTCCAATTGTTGCATCTCCTCCTCCTCAAGGTTTGACGGCAGAGATGCTCTTCCAGCTTGAGATCGCTAAGCAGCAACGGGAATCTGAGCAGCAGCAGCGGGAGTTTGAGATGGCTAAGATTCAGGCTGAGGAGAGAAGGGCCAGATATGAGCTTGAGCAATGAAGGCATGAATCTGAGATTGAGATGTCCAGGATTCAGTCTGAGGAGAGAAAGGCCATGTACTGTGCAGACAAAGATCTTGAGAAGTCTAGGGTTGAGTCGACAGGGCAGCGTCTCGGTGCTGGGAATCGAGGTCTTGATCAGTCTTTATCGCACCTTCTTAAGTTAGTCCCTGTATTTGATGAGTCGGGTGTCACTGAATTTTGTATGCGTTTCGAGAAGAAGTGCCGGGAGCACCAATGGCCCGAGGTTAAGTGGGCAGCCCTTGTTTCCTCTAGATTGGTTGGCAAAGGACTCAAGGCATATGATGCATTGCCCTTGGAGTCGTGCATCGATTACGAGGTATTGAAGGAGGCTGTCCTGCGGGCATATGAGTTATAACCAGAGACGTACAGATTGAAGTTCCGGGGTGTAATGAAGGGTCGTGAGTGCACCTTTCTTGAGCATGCCCGGGATCTGTCCGATGCATTTAGAAACTGGCTGCGTTCTGAGAAGGCATTCGACGTTTGAGGAGTTGAAACAGCTGATGCTTCTAGAACAATTTTTCAAGTGTACGGGCGGCGATCTGACATTGAATCTTAAAGAAAAGAACCCGAAAACTCTTCAGGAGGCAGCTGAGATGGCTGACCTTCGGTTATCTTTGATTCGTGGGTGCGGTCTTGCACAGAGAAGTGATGCAGGCAATAAGGAGCGTAACCCTCCCCCTCCCCGAAACACTGATACACATAATTACACTAAGAACAAGAGCAACGACACCAAAACTGACCATAAACCTAGTACCGTCCCATTTAAGAAGGGTCAGTGCCCTTCCCCACCTCATGGGAAGCCCAAGGGGGAGTTAGAGTGTTTTCATTGTCATGAGAAGGGGCATTTTGCAAGAGCCTGTCCAAGCAAGCTACCTAATGCAGTTGTGTCTTTGGCTCGCAACATTGGGGTGTCCCCGAAGTCGTCTGAGTTTGCCCGGGGTATAACGTCAGAGGCTGGGACACAGCCAGTGGAGAAGAATCCGGAAGGCTCGAACCCTGTCCGCGATGTCTTTTGTGATCATCGAGGGCATGGCTGCGTGAAGTGGGCTGGTAAGAAGCATGGAGTTGAGCTGTTGCGAGACACGGGTGCCTCTCAGACTTTAATGAAGAACTTTACTGGTAGACAAATAAAGGTGGCACGGGTGGTTGTGGTGCAAGGTATCAATGCTATCAGGTCATACCCGTTGGTCAGGATGGAACTGGAGGTAGATGGTGTGACACAAGAGTTGGATGTGGGAATTGTGGAGAACTTGCCTGTTGGGGGCGTCGACCTCCTTCTCGGCAACGACTTTGCGGTGCCTACTTCTGAGGTTTCCCCCTTAGTCGTTGCCAAGAAGCCGGCCGATGTGAGTAGGGAGGAACAGGAGTGGGTAGAGAAATGTCAAGTTTTTTCTATGTGATTGAGGGAAGCAAAAGGCATAACTGCCTATAGCGAGTGCCTCCCCCATAGTTGAAAGAGTGACAGGGCCAAAATCAAGGGACGTTCGAGCCAAAATGCCTGGACACACGGAGTTTGAAGCAATTTAAGTCATAGGAAGAGGGAAAGACTGATTCTGGGAGAGAGTTCCAGAGCTCAGATGTTGAGTAGAAGAAAGTTTGAGAGTAACGTTTCACTCTTGGGTTGGAGAGTTGCACAGAGTAGGGGTGGGATTGAGTTGCAAGACGGGTACCACATGCCCTACGTAAAGTACAACCTATGGCGTGCGTTGTTACAAGACCTCTTGCATCCAAAGTGTCACAGCCTATTCCTCAGTCTTCTGATCAGCGGAGGAACGGTTGGAAGAAGACGGCTGATGTTGGTAAAAGTTTGGAGAGTTTAGTACCAGCAGCTCTTCTTGGCAACTCAGTATTGGCACCATTGTTGGAGTCTGGAGAAGCCCCAGGACCTGTCACAGCTAGTGAGGAGGTAGGGCAGGAAGAGACTCCGAGGCAGCAACGTTACACACGGAGAGAAAAAAGGGTTGCTCAGTTTGATATTGGGGGAGGACTTGGGTTGCTTCGGAAGCATCTAGAGAGGTTAAATATAGATATTTATTAGATATTTGTAAACTGCAGTTGGAGGATCCGGAAGTTCAGATGTGTGGTAATGGTGCTGTCGAGATCAAACACGAGGACGGGGAAACATGTCATGTGAACCTGTTGGAGGAGTTTGTGAGGCAACCACCTGAGCAGCCTACTGTCCCTGTGTTGGTCTGCAGCGGCCAAGGTGGAGAAGGAGAGGGGGGCAGTAGGGTACAGGTGGAGGAGAGTAGGGATTATCATGTCTCGGCGGAGCAGTGGGCGGGGGACACGAGTCTGGTGGCTGTGGAAGCGCTAGAGCACCTGCCTGAGCAGCAGTGTGCAGCGCTCCAGCACCAGCTCGGTTCATACCCCACTGGTCGTGCCGAGCCCCTGAGCCTCACAACTCAGGCGGTGTAAGATGTTCCGCGGGCAGGTCACGTGAATGTTGGGAGACCGTTAGCCTCGTTGTTTCGGTGGTTCAAGGCAGGCGACGAGGCTTGGACATGGTTGTCAGGTCAAGGTCGATCCATGGCTGCCAAGGGTGGTGGTCAGAAGGAGGACATTGAGCAGATTGGTGAGATTGGCTGTGGAGTGGATGTGCCCGGTCGTCATATAGCCTCCCAATGCTGCTCTAGTCGAATGTAACAGCCCTACCATAGACCGACCATATCTGACCATGTCGCTAAAAGCGGTGATGCTGTGCAGGCAGATGTAGTCGTAAGGAATGCGGGGGTGCGCATGTACGGTATCGGCGGGGAAGCCTTAGCAATAATGAACTATGGGAGTTACTGCACAGGTGGTACTGATTGTCCCTCTCATGACCTGGCTGTTCTAAGGACGAAGGTGGAGAAGGAGGGAGACTACAGGTTAGAAGCTGCGGTCTCGGCTGGGTTGTGGGAGGGCGCTGGGCATGTTCTGCGAGATGGGTTGTTTGCTGGGCTGTGGCAGTGCATCCGCATGTTTGTTGCTTCTCCAGGCCTGGTGTACGGGGTGGAATCCGACATGGAGGCTGGAGACAGTGCGAGGCTCAGTTTGGTTCCCTACCGTGTGGGTCCTGCTAGGAGGCCTGTCGTGAGAGCAGAGCTGGACGACATGTGTAAGGGGGGTCTGGGGTATTGGGGATGTTGTGAGTGGTCGTTGCCAGTGAGTTTGCAACCTGAGTTGAGTGGCAGGATCAGTGTGTGTGCATTATCCCTGACAGACACCTGTGCATTGCCCAAGGGTCTGAGGGATAAGGAGTGTCATGAGTGGCCGTTGCCTGTGACTTTGCAGCCTGTGTTGAGTGGCGGGATCGGTGAGTGTGTTGATTGCGAGAGTGTGTGTGCATTGTCCCTGACAGACGCCTATGCCTTGTTGAGAGTTCACGACACCATAGACCGCCTCGGGGCTGCGTCGCCTGTCACGAGGGTGGGACGGGTGAGGGTCTTTTGGCGGGCCCCGTTGCCGGAAAGAGCGAAGAGAGATGCCAGTCTTGTGTTGAACTGGGCAGTTTGTCGGTGCCAGGTGTTGTTGTGCTGCCGGAACGCAAGTTGGATGTGTGGCATGCTAAGGGCACTGATAATGTTTTGGCTGATTGTTTGTCACGGGAGGGTTTGTTTGCAGGAGAGCCCTCGCCGTTCAGTCGGTGTATGTTGGGAGTGGAGAGAAATCAGGCTGCCCCTGTAAGTGCAGCCACCATGGGCATATTGAGGGTGAAAATTCTATAGGGACTCTTTCTTTGGTAGTTGAGTTTTTTTTTAGTATGTTGTGGCTGGGGTTCTGAGTCGAACCTATGCTTCTCTCAGAGGACTGGGCTGGTAGAAGCTCGCTCTAGGAGCATAGCAGTGTGGGTTGATTAAGCTATTGTGTTGGGAGGGGTTGTAATTTTTGTTGATGAGAACTGAGCTTTGCCTTCTTTATTGCGAAGTGATTAGGAGTGGCGAGTCTTCTCGGCGTTCTGCTTGTCAGATATGGAGCTCATGGTTGAGCGTCTAATATTTTTGGGGGGGTGTGACGCTTGCAGATTGGCAGAACGCCACATGGGCTCAGCCGCTCGCTTGGCCACTCGCTAGCACTCGCCAGGGCAAGGTATTTGGCTACAGTCTATCTACAATGTTGTTCTTTCTTTCATAGTGTTCGTGTTGTTGCAGACAGTCCCGTGGTGGTCTTTATTTTCGTCTGTGACAAGGGGAAGCATTTTACATCATGAGTAGAACATAAGATGCATTGTATATAGTTAAGGAGAGAGAATAATATAGGCAGTGGGGTGGTAGTGTGTGCGTGCGTATACATGTGGTGCCTCCCCCTCGCTGTAGGCTCGCGCGCGTGCCTTCCCACCCTTCTTGATTGGCTGGTGGTTCCTGGCGCCTTCTGCAGCCCTGCTGCCTGGTGACGTAGCGGCCTGTGATTGGCTGACCACCATGCCTTTGTGTGTGATCCTAGGGGTCCCGAGGAGTTACTCTCTTCAGAGCTTGCTTGACCAGCATACCCTTAACATATCCCTTGCCACCTGTCACCGACTTCTACCTATAGAGCACTTTCTCTCTCTCTCAACTTCTTACCTCTCATTCTTCCTCTCTATTTAATATCATAACTCCCCTTTGGTTCTGCACGATTTCATATATCGGCCATCGTATTATATGCTGAAGCTCTCAGATATTATATGTTTAGTTAGGCATTTTGGAGGGGTTACCATTTTGTCTGTAGACGTTCGACACGCTCACGGTGTCTCCCTGCCTATTCCTTGGCTGTCTGCTGGGCTATTTAATGCTAGACTGGGGTAAGGTTACAGGTGTTGTGATTTCCGATGTGTAACAGGTTTTGTTTAACCTGTACAATCGCAACGCAGACGTGGGAAGCCTAGGTGGTCTTTCTGACTGTGTACCTTGTGAGTTTAGCACTGTGCTGTGAGTGAGGGCTTTTGCCTCTGCCACCCAGCACTGTGCTAACTCGTTTTGTTTTGACTTTTAGAGGGTCGCCAGGAGAGAACCAGATACTAGCGATCTGGATCTCTCAAGAGAGCACCCCGTCAATTAACGTAATTTGGCCGCACAGTCTTAAGGACCTCGCTAGGCTACGAGCCGCTTGCTCAGCCATTGTTTCCTAGCCTACAACATCCCAGCTAGACTTTATTAGCCTAGCAGACACCCGTTTAGAATGATAAACTCCTATGTTATGTATGCAGCATTCTTATTCACGTTGACTGTAAGCCTTGGTTGTTGTTGAGTTGCACAACCTGAGCAGGTTTTTTTGAGTTGCCTGACGAAGGACTTCTTTTGTTGTTGGAGATAATACTAGTGTGCATTTATCGTTATTCCCGTGTCAGTTGACACTGTCTGTCTCTACATTTGTCCTATATTGTCCCTGCTTTATATAACAGTTCAAAATCCGATGCGATCATCTTACCCCAGCATCAGACTTTCTTCAGAAGATTCCTGCTCCATGCTTTGGGACTTTCGTTCACTTTCTTTAGTATAGGAGTGACAGTTCATTATTGTTTAGAGTAACTTTAAATATACCTTCTTCTAGTTTGCATTAAATCATTGCAGTGATTTAATTAAGATCTCTATCTTTTCCTTGTATACCTTATTAACGTAATTGTATGTTGTTGTGATCAGGCTGTATCAGAGATCATCAACCTGTAGTAGTAGTGCACTTATACCGAGTTATAGGATACCCCGTTATCGCAGATTTAACTCTGGAGGGTATAGGTGTTTTTTGTGCGCCGGCATTATAAGTTCGAGGGTTGGATCTAGTGTTACCGTTGTGGCTGTGTGCCTTTCTAGTCCAATGAATAAGAGTCCTTGTTTTATATGAGCCCCGGTCGTAACACTACCATCACTACTGGGCTTACCCCTAGACTGACCCCTTAACCAACGCCCTCTACCCCTGGATTGACCTCGGCCTCGGGACGACCCGTTACTCGCAGGGGCTGTGTGAGTCTTTGATGACTGGAATGACTGGGATTGACCACTAAAAGAACTCTTAGCATTAAATTTAGATTTAACTGGGTGCTCACACTTGGACTTAGAAGTAGTGGCAGGTTGTGAGTCTAAAAGAAAATTGACAGTGCGTCAGGCATCGTCTGAGACTAGGGTCTTGGTGAAAACATTTGATATTATTAGTCTCCTATCGATCTCTGCAGGGAGTCTCCTAACCAGATACACCCTCAGGTCTTGGCGTACCCGTACTGCCTCAAAGAGAGCACTCCGGACATCGCCAAGAGACTGGATGGAGTTTTGGGGAAGAAGGCGCCTAGTCAGAGAAAGAGCCTTCTGAGTCCCGCCGTCCAGTACTGACTCAGTCGTCCTGGCCAGAGAGGCCGCAAGCTGACGGTTGAGCAAATACTGGGATGCCAGTCTCCAGGCTTTCTGCCTCATCTTATAGTCTTTATCGATCTGGACCTGTGTGGGAGGACATAAAGGTTCAGGTAACTGGCATAAAGAAAGTTTAGAGGCCCCCAAAATGTGTTGAGGTATCCCTACCGCCTTGTCTACCGGCATTGAAAACCAATGATTGTCTTCTTGCGGGAGCTGGTGACTGCTCTTACTTGTTATTGTGCTGGCAAACAGCTGGGCCTGTTGTCCCCATGCAACCCATGGCCCTGACTCACCCCCTTGAATCTGGACTAATGAAGACCTATCTGAGTCCCTGAAGGGTATAGAATTTAACTCAGGGGTCAAGCCCTGTAATTGCTTTAAATCATTAAACCCATCAAATTTAGACCAGTCGGAAAAAAAAATCAGGCGGAAACGGGAGGCAAGGCAGGGGCTGGCTTATGAACAAAATAGTCAGGATTATAAAATGTAGGAATGGCTCTGACGACAACATTAACGACCTCTCCAGACTGGTTCTTGGCCCGTGATTTTCTAGCCTCACTCGCCTCAATAACCCAATGTTCCAGCACAGGTCTAGACATGGAACACACCTAACACATAGACTGTGCCCAATTACCGTTAAATTTTTTACAACCCAAAGCTGAGCAAAAAGAGAACCCGCTCTTATCCATGATTTAATAACTTCCTCCCGCCAGGGAGATTGCAGAACCTCCTAGGTGTCCCACATGCGAATCTGTGGGTGAGAAAATTCCAAGAATCAATGCTCATACGGACACGCTAGGCTGGCAAAGCTAATATTCAAGATACATCTCCAACGTTAACGAGAAAGAAGAATTGAGTAACACTAAACAATCTTAGTTCCCCTTATGTTAAGTACATTCTCTAAAAATGTAAGTGAGTAGTTAGTAGCCTACCATGTGCTACTTATGTATATAACTTCTTACCTAAGTGATTATCACTGACCTCATCCCTTCTTGTGATGCAAGAACTAAACCCGGCGATAACGCGACTATGGATATTAATTCTTAATCCCGGCGGACCAGCGCCCTTAATGCAAGCTATACAGATAACTGAAAGCTACAATATAGGAATGGGTGAGTTAGTTTCTCGGCTCAGCCGTAATTGTCCCGGCGGCAGTGGCTCCCCACTTACAACCACCCGGATAAACGTTCGGACAGTACCAAGCAACGAACGTTTTTTATTGTTAAGTTTATGCGACGGAAAAAGTTGTGGTAACGGAGGCGGACTAGCCGGACACTCTCAGAACACAATATTGCAGTAAAATTCCGGTCAAGCCGAAATCATACTAGACGCCGTAAACAAAACCAATAAAATCCATTTCAATCCCGTAACAAGCGAGGATATCTGAATTTTAACACAAGTCTAGTTGTTTCCCGGCGGATAAACCACGCGAAACAACTAGAAGCACGTTGTTTTAAGTCTCACTCTATCAAAATTCCGCCTGAAGGGCCAACCCTCCAAACAAAGGAATGAACAACGTGTACATACATGGCATGGTTATACATGCATAACAATAAAAGAATCAATAATAACACATCCTAGCCATATATACACAACCTACATGAGGCAAACTAGATGGGGGCAGATGGCGATGAGATCAGTCATTTTAGCACAAACCTGCGATCCATCGATGATCCTCACACACGTAGAAAACATGAAGCGTAGATCGACGAAGCAGCATGGCTCCGAGCAGGTCCCCTCAACTACATGAGGCAGCCCCCGAGCACTAGCCCATGTGGCATACTGTTGAACACCCAAAATGGACCGAACAACAGGCCCCGGTTCACCCTATAAGAAGCCTCATGACTAACAGTGAACTAAATATGAGCTAGGATAATAAAACAAGCACTTAGGAGCCTCGCCTTATTATAACGAGGGCTCCGCCTAACACACTCGCTTAAGCAAATTGAACCCTGAAAAACAGTCTCCAGGGCCCACTATTTAGACACTCACAGCCTACGCCTAGTCTATAAGCTACCTATCCTCAGCACTGAGCATGTACATGTGAGCAAAAGACTCACCATAACCGAGGGGAGGTGAAGAATGAAGTCTGGGCTGGAGTGCCCCAACACATGTCCGACGCTAGTGGGCCCGGGAGATATAAGGGCGAGTGATCGCTTCGATGAGTGAGGCGAAGCGTGCAGAAACAGCAGACGCATGAGAAGCGCAATGCTAAGATCAAGTTTAATCTTTTTATTTTATTATTTTTTGCTAGTTTTTTCTAGTAGTGGTACCCACATCATATAGGATGAGTCAGTGAGTGTTTTTTAAGAGCGTTTCGCTCACGATGTGTGGCAATCGTATTTTGATCTCTCCCAGGTCGGAAGTCTGAATGACAAGCTTGAGTTCAAAGATTGGCCATAAACAACGTTAAGGCGCATCATCAATGATGAAGGGGACACTATAAATATCTATGTATATATACACAACTAAAATAAGGCAAAATCAATTGAAGTCTTATTTATTGGTCATTGAATTTTGAGGATTCTGATCCCTATCTGAACCTTTTTGCCTATTATAATATTTATTCACCACAATATATTCAGGCCATAGCTCTGGTTTGAACAATTTATCCTGGTCAGCCAGGTTCACTCACTTTAAAGGCCAAGGCGTATATTTATCAGATTTAATTTCTAACACACTAATTTTTATTATATCAACTTTAACCCTTCTTTGGCGGCGCGCAACTTATGTCTTGTGAAATAAATTTGGACTAAGTGGCGGTTCACAACTTATGTCGTGTGCCATTTTCAGCACGTAATGTTGTAGAGAGAGAGAGCTGAGCGGTGTGAGGAGCGTAGTAAGGCTATGACCGCCGCCCACCACCGCGGTGGGCCAACTGAAGTAAAAACCACCCTTCCATCCCCCCTCACACTCGCCGCTACACAGGGAATTATGTAGGGAAAGTACCTAATTACATGGTTTTTGCACTCGTGTTGCGCGATCGTTGCAAAAAAACCAGTGGTCGTACAAGGATGGTTGGGGTGTCATTGGAAAGCTCTGTTTATGACCTTTCAGGGATAGATACTTGTTTTATGCTCTGGGTCTTATTTAGGCATGACAATTATCACGTAAACAACCCTATTTAGGGTAAAAACACCCCGCTGGGCGGTACATATAAATTACCGCCTAGGCCGCTCGTAAGGTGTTAAAGTTGCTTCAAATATAATCTGTAATACTCTCATTGGTGGCATCTTCATCCACACGACCAATAAAAACATCCACCAATTTCTTAGCAGCTTTAACACTCAAAGAGCGGCTGGTGGAGTATATTTCACTGTGCCGCTCAGCGGGATTTTATTACCAAAAATGGGGTTGTTTCCGTGCTCTTTTTCATGCATAACCAAGACCCAGAGCGTAATACAAGTATGTATCCCTGAAAGGGCGTAAATTGAGCTTTCCAATGACACCCGAACCATCCTTCTACGATCACTGGTTGTCTTGCAACGATCGTGCAACCGAAGGGCAAAATCGGTAAAATACGGTAATTTCTTCATATAATTATGTATGTAGCGGGGGAGTGAGGGTGAATGTAAATGGAGTACATCTCAGTTGGTCCACGGCGGCCGTGGCGAGCGGTCATGAGGTAACCCATGCTCCTCCAGTCACTCGTCTCTCTCTCAGAGCCAATATTGCGCCAAAATTGCACTCGGACCTAAGTCGGGCCCCGCCACATAGTCCAAATTTTTCGATACGACACTTAAGTCGGGCCCCGCTAAAGAAGGGTTAATCGTACCATTCAAACCCTTTCTTAGTCCAGTTACACCGCTGAAGTTTCGTTTGGCTTTAAGGGCATGCCTTTAATTAATATTTTACCAATCCCTTGAATTATTATGAGTGGGATACATTTGATAGCCTAATAACCTAATAACCATGCGACAATTTATTTTCAAACAAATTTGCTTGGGAAACCATTTATTTATTTATTTATATAAATAAATAAATATATATATATTTGTTTTTGTTATTGCTAATCTTCAATACTTTATTCCAGTGATCATGATGAGTTTGCCTTCATATTCCTTACATATTGTATAATATCGCTTATTTATTTATTATGGAATTCAGGAGTACTAGGGTAGTAGACTAGTAATAATGTATGGAGATAATTGAGAACAAAACTAAATACTAAATTCAGAGGGAAATTACCCCAGTGACAACATGATGGTTGAGGTTGGGTGATGTCTTAGATTGTTACTATGTAATCAATCTATTGATAGGGTCACTAATACAAATACCATCCATAAGATAGTATTTTTTATAAGAATTAGTTGTACTTTAAATCCACTACATTTTACTTCTTTTAATTTAGTGGAGTAAAACTTCATCAAATTTCCGAAATATCCCTTCCAATAGATTTGAAATTCCCAGTAGCATTTCCCATGGACATTCCCCCGAGTGTAGGTGTGACATTCCTTGGCTAGTTCAAAGGTCACCACTATTATAAATGGCACTGATAGGCCTCCCCCCCCCCCCCCAGGCACCCTAATGACTCTCCCATTGTCCCATCTGATCCTACATGTTTAACACCTCACCCTTGCCACCAGTGATCGACTCAGCATGACTATATCATTAGACGTTCATCTATTCTAAATATAGTTTTCCCCAATTTCATGTATCAATTAAGAAAATCATAAACGTATAAGGAGCATTAGCAATAACAAAATAAATCGTTCAGAACAAAAAATAACATAAAGTTTTGTGCATTCTTAACACCTTAAGAGCGGCCTATGCGGTTTATTTATATGTACCGCCCAGCGGGGTGTTTTTAGCCAAAATAGGGCTGTTTACGTGATCATTTTCATGCCTAAATAAGACCCAGAACGTAAAACAAGTATCTATCCCTGAAAGGGCATAAACAGAGCTTTCGAATGACACCATAACGATCCTTTTATGATGGCTAGTTTTCTTGCAATAACCGTGCAACGCGAGTGCAAAAAGCATGTAATTAGGCACTTTCCCCATACAATTCCTTATATAGCGAGTGAGAGAGGTAGGAGGGAGGTGAGATTCGTGTCAGTAGGTTCGCCGCGGTGGTCTGGAGCAGTCATACGCTCGCTACTCTCCTGCCACCACTTGTCTCTCTCTCTCAGCAACATTACGTGCTGAAATTGCCACTCGAGTTATGTCGAGCGCCGCCACATAGTCCAGCTTTATTTAACTCGACTTATGTGGTGAGCCGCTAATTAAGGGTTAATACGAATAAGATAATTATATAAGCAAATACAAGTTATGTTATTTCTTCCATAAACCTATTGCTAAATATGGCTTTGAAACAAATATTGCTCACTATCTGAAGAACAGGAGAGTTGGAATTATATAACGAGCAATATTAGCTCTCCATCAATTATATGATCGAGGCCCCTAGGGAAATCCACAAAGACTTGACCAAAATCCCTTGTACACAACTATAGTGTCATAATAATATTTAATGGTATTTACTAACTAACAATATATTCTAACCTAATATAATTGGACTTGCCATAATCGTATTTTAATTGTTCATACATTATGCCTAAGCTGAATGGTTTAATCTAGAATAATCTGAAGTAACATTGTATAATATAACCTACCCTGTGATTGTCGTTAACTGAACCTAAATCTAGTTGCAGCTTTTACTGGGTTGATTTTATTCTAGGGATCAAGACTTTACCACGAATCACAGTAATGTACGTTCTCATTTCCATATCACAGAATCTCTTCAATTACATTCGTCTGTATATCTTGATAAGAAGTTTGTGATTTTAAGAGCTAAATATTAATGGTGTTATATATATACATACTGTATACTACTGTGTTGGTATTGTAATGGTTTAGATGCTTTTGTTCTGGGTGTGGTGTCCCGAGTTCGAATCCCGGGAGGATTATAAGCTTTCATTAATTTATGCTATTGCATTGGGGTTTGTAATGAAGGATTAATGTTAAGACCAGGGTGTCCCTTAATATACAGTATATATATATATATATATATATATATATATATATACAGTATATATATATATATACAGTATATATATATACAGGGTGTTTTAAAACAACACTGCCAGACCTCATCTGCTAATTAGTAAATACAATAACGAAGAAGATTATCTACGGACAAAATGCAAAATAATATACCATTAATGATTTAAACCGCATAGAGTAAAATAATTAGTGACACCCAGGTATGAGCTATAATCCGAACACGGGCTAGTGTCCCCCCTCCCCCCCAAATAGCCTACCTCTTGCCTCCCATCCCATTTCGAGTTTGTCTTCGAAGCTTTGAAGTCATAACGAATCGTCTCATGTGTTTAATCATCTGCTCGGTCATGGTGCTATCTTCTTCTGTCATAGTGATTTTATTTACCTTATAATATCACATAAATATGGATTGTCGTTATTTAGGTGTGTCTCTGCCTTTGTTATTTTATACTCGTTAAGTCCAAGTGACGTAAATTGTTTGTTTTGGGTACCATTAGATGATTTTAAATATTCATTAGTGAACACCGTATACTTGTATGTCTTCAGCTACGTAAAATCGTCAAACTTCAACCATAAAACTGATAGACATATTTCGTTAGTACTCTGTGATAATAGTAACGTAATGAGGTATTTGTATTGAAACAGTAAATTGAGCAGGAACAATTTTTTCCCATTCAAACAGTTTCACGAACGATTAAATTACCTATAGCAGTGTTCGGATACCTGACCCAGACTTGAGATTCATTATTTTACTTCATGGTCAAGGTTACAAATGGTGCATATCTTTTTACGCTACTTGGGTTATAATACTTAGCAGTTTTCTTCTAATTGCAAAATATCATTACCAATTTTATGTTACTTTGATTTTGTAATTATACATATGTGATTAGGTCATTAGATATCTCCTCTTTACCTTTTTTACTTGGTAATCATTCATATTATGTATCATATGTTTTGTGCTGAGCTCAGAACCATGTTTTGCTACATTTCTAAATAACCATTTATCTCCGTTACAATATATTTTTGGTAAAAATAGAATAGAAATATGTGTATTATATATTTAGATCAATGTGGTCGTCATACTCTGGCAGTGTTGTTTTAAAACACCCTGTATATATATTTTCCAACTACTCACTCTCGGGCATAGACTGAGAGCCTGCACACTCTACCTCTGAGGACGGTGAGGTCCGTGAGGTCTTGTTCCAGCCTAGGGAGTGAGACATGCGAAGCACCCACGGCTCGAAGCAACTGCATCTCTGAAGCTGCTCCGCCTCTGCGCTTCACCGTCTCATCCCCCAGGCTCACTCTCAGTACGCCACCTATTGAGCAATTAACTCACTAGGCATTGCCCCCCTCTAGCATATTTTGAATATGGGAATATTCATACAATGCTATTTAATCAGGGAACATTGAGGGTATTTTATTGGCATTTCGGTGTGCTGTAGTAATGCACTAAAACTAGGTACAGCACAAATTCCATTCCAATAATATCTTCCCATTGACACATTGGGATTCGAACCCGGGTCCATTGGATTACCAGTCCAGTGGCAAGACCACTCTGCCACACCTGCCCTATATATATATATATATATATATACTGTATATACATACTGTATACATAATATATACATATATATATATATATATATATATATATATATATTTTTTCTTTAATACATACGAGGTTGAAAGAAATGGCAATTTCTGCGTTGGAAATTTTATTATTCAAAGTTTCCAGGTCTCTGATGAGTTTTCGCTGGGTGGCAGGAAGTAGATGAAGGAGATGAGCAAAATTCATGGTGGTACAGGGTTACATAAATGTACATGATGATACAGGATATACGACGCGTTTCACTGGACAACCAGCATTATCAAGTAAGGAAGGAATGAAATAAAAGGTAAACAGGAAGGGTATATATAGAGGGTGGAGGATCAGAGGAGGAGGAAAACAGGGGGCAAAAGTCTGCTATTGGTGGAAGCGTAAACTAGGAGAGAGAAGGGATTAACCGCTCCACGCATGCGCACTGGATGCGGGATGGTGGTCAGTAGGTGGGGTCGAAGCTGATTGGCTGCGTGTCGAGGGGCGTGGCCTAAGTTGTGTGGCGCCTGCAGAAGACGAAGCTGAAGGAGGTAGCGCGGGGGGCTGCGTCAAGGGCACCGGGGGGCGAGGAGGGGTGTTAGGTCCTGTAGGGTAGTGCCTTTTGGCAGAAGGAAGGATCTGAAGGTCCAGAGTTTGGTTGTTGATGTTGGGATGTAAGGCTTGGATATATAAAGCTTCGAGTATAGGTAATCTCCTTGGGTCACTTTCTTTATCGAGTATGGTGGTGTGTTTCTCTAACTCGTTGCGTGTGAGGTGAGGGTGGTTAGGGGTGAGATAGTGGTCTTTGATGGCTCCAGCCTGAAGGTGAAGAGTTAACCGACGTGAAAGACGAGTCTGCGTCATACCAATATAGGAATGAGGTCCACAGTCCTCATAATTACAGGTATGTTGGTAAATTACGTGATCGTCGGTCATCGGGCTCTTTATCTTGGTGGAGGCTGGTTTGTTGCGGAGAACGAGGTTGGAGGTCTTGGGGGATTTGTAATAAATTATTAATTTGATTTTGTTTTCCGGGTTGGTTGGGTGGACATGCTTGGAGATTATTTCTTTTAAGACGGCCTCGTCATTTTTGTGTTCAGAGGACATGTAATTGCGGTAGAAGATCTTAATTTCATTGGGGGGGTCAATGTTGGGAGGGCTTTGAGTGTACCATTTTTCAAGATGGTGGTTGATGGTGCTGGAGATGTCGGAGTTGGAGTATCCGTTATTTACTAAAACTTGGGATAGTCTTTCTAGTTCCTGGTGGGTGTCGGCCCAGGTAGAGCAGTGCGTGAGGGCTCTCCTAACATAGGCGGAGATGGAGGATAGAAGATAACGGCGGGGGCATTCACTATCGCCGTTGAGGCATTGTCCTGTGTTAGTAGGTTTAATGTAGACGGTGGTTTTGAACCCATGGTCGTTCAGAGCTACGAGGATGTCGAGGAAGGGGAGTTGTCCATTGTTAGATTTTTCAAAGGTGAAGTTAAGTCCGGAGGAGGTCATGAAGCGACGCTGGAGTTCCTGTAGTTCGTGGAGGTCCTTGATTTGCACGAAGATGTCATCCACGTATCTACAGTAGACGGCTGGTCGTTGGGCAGCTAGGAGCTCTTCCTCGATGGTACCCATGAAAAAGTTCGCAAAAAGAACTCCTAGGGGGCTGCCCATCGCCACACCGTCTATCTGCTTGTACATGTTGCCCCGGGGGCAAAGGAAGGGGGCCTCCTTGGTACATAGCTCCAGTAGTGTTTTCAGGGCCTTCTCCGGGATGTCCAGTGTAGGTGTATCAGGGCAATGATAAATTCGACGTAGAATCATGTCAATGGTCCTATCCACTGGCACGTTGGTGAACAGGCTTTCTACGTCGAGAGAGGCGATAGTGTGGTTGTTGTTACTGGGGGCGTCTCGTAAAATTTCCAAGAAATCGTGGGCTGAGTTAAGGTTGAATTGGCTGGGCACGTAGGGGGTGAGGAGGTTGTTCAGGGCCTTGGCGATCTGGTAGGTGGCAGTGGGGATCTGGGAGATGATGGGGCGGAGGGGGTTCCCAGGTTTGTGTGTTTTGATGGTTCCGTACGCATAACCAGGGGTGTATTCTCCGACGAGTTTTTTAAGGTGGATCCCTCCTTGTTTGGCGTTGATGGCGGTGATGGTGGTGTTGGCAATACGTTTGATTTCGTCGGTTGGGTTGCGGGTGATCTTTTTAAATTTAGTGTTGTCACTTAAGATGACGTCCATTTTTCTAAGATATTCCTCCTTGTCATGGATCACGAGGCAGGAAGCTTTATCCGCACGACGGATGATGATGTTGGGGTTGTCTCTTAATAGTTTGGCAGCTTGGAAGTGTTGTTTGTTGAGTATTTTGCTATGGTGAGTTCCTCTGGTTTTGGCGGCTTCAGCGAGGAGAGTAGGTTGTAGGGCGGGAGTAGTGGTGACCTTGCCATCCTTCTTGAGTCGTAGGATGTCGTCCAGGAGGATTCAAGAAGGATTCAAGAAGGATGGCAAGGTCACCACTACTCCCGCCCTACAACCTACTCTCCTCGCTGAAGCCGCCAAAACCAGAGGAACTCACCATAGCAAAATACTCAACAAACAACACTTCCAAGCTGCCAAACTATTAAGAGACAACCCCAACATCATCATCCGTCGTGCGGATAAAGCTTCCTGCCTCGTGATCCATGACAAGGAGGAATATCTTAGAAAAATGGACGTCATCTTAAGTGACAACACTAAATTTAAAAAGATCACCCGCAACCCAACCGACGAAATCAAACGTATTGCCAACACCACCATCACCGCCATCAACGCCAAACAAGGAGGGATCCACCTTAAAAAACTCGTCGGAGAATACACCCCTGGTTATGCGTACGGAACCATCAAAACACACAAACCTGGGAACCCCCTCCGCCCCATCATCTCCCAGATCCCCACTGCCACCTACCAGATCGCCAAGGCCCTGAACAACCTCCTCACCCCCTACGTGCCCAGCCAATTCAACCTTAACTCAGCCCACGATTTCTTGGAAATTTTACGAGACGCCCCCCGTAACAACAACCACACTATCGCCTCTCTCGACGTAGAAAGCCTGTTCACCAACGTGCCAGTGGATAGGACCATTGACATGATTCTACGTCGAATTTATCATTGCCCTGATACACCTACACTGGACATCCCGGAGAAGGCCCTGAAAACACTACTGGAGCTATGTACCAAGGAGGCCCCCTTCCTTTGCCCCCGGGGCAACATGTACAAGCAGATAGACGGTGTGGCGATGGGCAGCCCCCTAGGAGTTCTTTTTGCGAACTTTTTCATGGGTACCATCGAGGAAGAGCTCCTAGCTGCCCAACGACCAGCCGTCTACTGTAGATACGTGGATGACATCTTCGTGCAAATCAAGGACCTCCACGAACTACAGGAACTCCAGCGTCGCTTCATGACCTCCTCCGGACTTAACTTCACCTTTGAAAAATCTAACAATGGACAACTCCCCTTCCTCGACATCCTCGTAGCTCTGAACGACCATGGGTTCAAAACCACTGTCTACATTAAACCTACTAACACAGGACAATGCCTCAACGGCGATAGTGAATGCCCCCGCCGTTATCTTCTATCCTCCATCTCCGCCTATGTTAGGAGAGCCCTCACGCACTGCTCTACCTGGGCCGACACCCACCAGGAACTAGAAAGACTATCCCAAGTTTTAGTAAATAACGGATACTCCAACTCCGACATCTCCAGCACCATCAACCACCATCTTGAAAAATGGTACACTCAAAGCCCTCCCAACATTGACCCCCCCAATGAAATTAAGATCTTCTACCGCAATTACATGTCCTCTGAACACAAAAATGACGAGGCCGTCTTAAAAGAAATAATCTCCAAGCATGTCCACCCAACCAACCCGGAAAACAAAATCAAATTAATAATTTATTACAAATCCCCCAAGACCTCCAACCTCGTTCTCCGCAACAAACCAGCCTCCACCAAGATAAAGAGCCCGATGACCGACGATCACGTCATTTACCAACATACCTGTAATTATGAGGACTGTGGACCTCATTCCTATATTGGTATGACGCAGACTCGTCTTTCACGTCGGTTAACTCTTCACCTTCAGGCTGGAGCCATCAAAGACCACTATCTCACCCCTAACCACCCTCACCTCACACGCAACGAGTTAGAGAAACACACCACCATACTCGATAAAGAAAGTGACCCAAGGAGATTACCTATACTCGAAGCTTTATATATCCAAGCCTTACATCCCAACATCAACAACCAAACTCTGGACCTTCAGATCCTTCCTTCTGCCAAAAGGCACTACCCTACAGGACCTAACACCCCTCCTCGCCCCCCGGTGCCCTTGACGCAGCCCCCCGCGCTACCTCCTTCAGCTTCGTCTTCTGCAGGCGCCACACAACTTAGGCCACGCCCCTCGACACGCAGCCAATCAGCTTCGACCCCACCTACTGACCACCATCCCGCATCCAGTGCGCATGCGTGGAGCGGTTAATCCCTTCTCTCTCCTAGTTTACGCTTCCACCAATAGCAGACTTTTGCCCCCTGTTTTCCTCCTCCTCTGATCCTCCACCCTCTATATATACCCTTCCTGTTTACCTTTTATTTCATTCCTTCCTTACTTGATAATGCTGGTTGTCCAGTGAAACGCGTCGTATATCCTGTATCATCATGTACATTTATGTAACCCTGTACCACCATGAATTTTGCTCATCTCCTTCATCTACTTCCTGCCACCCAGCGAAAACTCATCAGAGACCTGGAAACTTTGAATAATAAAATTTCCAACGCAGAAATTGCCATTTCTTTCAACCTCGTATGTATTAAAGAAAATTTATTACCTGGCTTTACTAACATATATATATATATATTATATATATATATATATATATATATATATATATATATATACCGGTTTATATTATTATTTGTTATTAATTTCACCACACCACCAAACACCTCCAATGAAATTAATGAAAGAATATATTTCATCCACCGGGATTCGAACCTGGGTTATCACACACAGATTTTTAGACACTTTTACCATTACACCACCAAGACGGTTTATGAACACGCTTACGACTTATTATCCATTCTCGAATACTGAATATTAATCTAATCATGTTCATATTCCCACCGCACTATGGTAGCCCAATGTTTAAATGAAAGAAAATAATATTAATGGGGCACAGAACATATAGAACGGTCTCGCTACGAAATATCCTTGAACCTACTGATAATTTTTGTTTTGTTTTTATTAATTTCACCACACCACCAAACACCTCCAATGAAATTAATGAACACATTTATGTGATCCACCAGGATTCGAACTTGGGTTATAACACAGATTTGTAGACACCTTAACCATTACACCACCAAGACAAAGTTTATGCACACGCCTACGACTTATTATCCATTCTCGAATACTGGATATTAATCTAATCATGTTCATATTCCCACCGCACTATATAGATATTCTCCATCTATCTACCCGTCCGGAACTCCCAGCGGACTATCCCTTATTCTTCAACAATACAAAAATTAACCTTTCATCTTCTCTCAATATTCTTGGTGTCTCTTTTTCTTCTGCTCTCATTTGGAAGGACCATATTACCAGTCTTGCTAAGGCAGCCTCACAGAAGCAGGGTGTGCTCAACCGCCTTAGGGGGTTCTTTACCCCTGCACAGCTTCTTGCTCTGTACAGGGGCATAGTGCGTCCTTGTATTGAGTATTGTTCACATGTGTGGGGAGGTTCCTCTCACACCGCTCTCATAGACAAGGTTGAAAGGAAGGCCTTTCGTATCACTAACTCTAGTGACAAAATGTGACAAAAAACTCTAGTGACTCACTCTAATTGACAAATTCTACGACAAGGCCTTCAGCACAAATAGCCGACTAAAATATTTGTGTCTGAGGGAAGAAGTTGAATTCATCAACCTCTGGGACAACTTCTACAACCAGCCTACTCTGTTCCGCAAGGATGGCAGTCATCTAAACCCTGTGGGTTCAGCACGCATGGGTCGTCTCCTACACGAAGCAGTCCGCAGCCATGGATCAAAAAATGCCATCCGAGAAGAAGCAGCAGTGACATAAATCATCCAACGCCAAGCAAAAAACAGAGGCAACGGAGGACCACCAGCGATAAGGACCGAAGACAGCGAGGACCGAGGACAGCCATGAACATAAATGTAGATCCGACAAGAACCAAAAATATTATTAAAGAGCGTTCCGTGAGTTCTAAAATAACAAATTTAAAGGTTTTCTATGCAAACGCTCATAGCATACGCAATAAATTTTCCGATTTAGAGGAGCTAGTGTTTACAGAAAATTATGATGTGATTGGCATAACAGAATCTTGGCTCAATACAGAAGATAGAGACTTTTTAGCAGAGTATTCACTTCCCGGTTATGTAATGTTTGAGAAAAGCTGAATAAATCGAAATGGAGGTGGCGTTTTACTTTATATCAAAGATAGTCTTAACCCTACCCTCTTGTCAAAACCTCAAATTGTGAACGTCGACACATCTTTTGTGCTAATAAAGAATAATAAAGGTACAAAATAATACTTGCGTTAATATACAGACCTCCAGCTCAATCAGTGCAAACTGACCGAGAAATTTACGAACAAATTGCAGATGTAAGTAACTCACAAGATACCGTAATTTTTGGCGACTTTAATTTACCTGTGACCAAGTGGGGCGATACTCTTACTTCACACTCCGGACATGACTTGTATACGAACTTGCAAGAGAGTTCGCTTTATCAATTTGTTCGAAAGCCGACCCGTGGTAATAACGTTCTTGACATTGTACTTGCAACAAAAGAAGAATTGATAGAGAATTTGAATGTTGGTGATGAATTCAGTAACAGCGACCATCGTACGATAACTTTCACTTTAAAGTTTACTAGTAACGAACCAAATAGTAGCATCGAAAAAGTCCCTAATTTCAAGAAAGCAAACTTCCATAAACTTAAAGCTATGTTTAAAGAAACTGACTGGAGCTTTTTAATTAACAATAACGACATAAATACATCTTTGAAGTTATTCGAAACCACTTACCTAAAAGCAGTGCAAGACTGCATACCATCGAAAATACGGCGTCCAGACCATAATAATAAGCCCAAATGGTGGAGTAAAGATATTTCAAACTGCCTGCTTGCTAAAAAATTTGCTAATGATAAATTAAAATCCTCACAAAATGACGAAGAACGGGTGAAATTTGTAGAGCTACGACGCAAAGCCAAAAAGTTAATTAAGCAAAGTAAAAAGACCTTAGAGTTACATATTGCGAATCAAAGTAAAACAAACCCGAAAGAATTCTATAGTTATATCAGAAAGAAAAAAGTAGTTACTTCAACTGTTGGACCGTTAGTTGATGAAAATGGAGAATACAACAAAGACGAAGTACAAATGAGTAATGCCCTCAATACCTTCTTTGCATCAGTTTTTACAACAGAAGACATCAGTGATATCCCTACACCATCGCCGACTCAGATTGATCATTCAGATGTTCTAATCAATATCACCGTTGCAGAGAGAGAAGTATTGAATTGTTTAGATAAACTCAAGGTAAATAAAACGCCTGGACCTGATACAATCTCGCCTAGAGTTCTAAAGGAAGCTAAGGATGAGCTCTCCAAACCACTGACATTACTATTCAATAAATCCTTGCAGTCTGGAACTATGCCTGATCAGTGGAAGCTAGCCAACGTAACACCGATATTAAAAAAAGGCAGCAAATCCCTACCCAGTAACTATCGTCCAATTAGCTTAACCTCAGTTGTATGTAAAATGCTAGAAACGGTCATACGAGACAGACTCGTAAATCACTTAGAGGAAAATAACATACTTAAAGATACTCAACACGGCTTTCGTAAAAAACGTTCCTGTTTAACAAACCTCTTAGACTTCTTCCACGATATCCTCAACCTCTACGATGAGAGTAAAGCTGTAGATATTATATACCTTGATTTTCAAAAGGCCTTTGACAAACTTCCCCACAAACGTTTACTGCTAAAACTAAAAGCGCATGGAATACAAGACGGTGTGTTGAAATGGATAGAAAATTGGCTCAGCAACAGAAAGCAAAGAGTAGTCATAAATGGTAAGGCATCTAAATGGACCAATGTAAGTAGCGGGGTACCCCAGGGATCGGTACTAGGACCAATTCTCTTTCTAATTTACATCAACGACATAGATGAGGGTCTCACCTGTACTATCTCAAAATTTGCTGACGATACAAAAATTGCAAATAGCGTACTCTCAAAAGAACAAGTTGACGATATGCAACACAATCTAGATAAATTGTCATGTTGGGCCCAAATTTGGCAAATAAGTTTCAATGCGGATAAATGTAAAGTACTACATATTGGATACCTAAATGAGAAAGCAAACTATTCGATGAATGGCACTCAGCTTAAGAATGTAAACAGAGAAACCGATCTGGGAGTAACAATATCGAGTAACCTAAAACCGAGTCAACAATGTTCAGAAGTTGTTAAGAAGGCAAACAAAATAATTGGCTTTATAGGCAGGTCATTTGAGCATAAATCCAAAGAAGTTACCCTAACCCTTTACAATTCCTTAGTCCGCCCTCTTCTGGAATACTGCGTTCAATCCTGGCGCCCTTATTACCAAAAAGATATAAACAAGCTAGAATGAGTTCAACGTAGAGTTACCAAAATGATACCTAGCCTAAAGAACAAACTATACGAAGAGCGTCTTAGAGAATTAAATCTATTTCCTTTAACCCACTGCAGATTAAGAGGTGACTTAATTCAAGTGTTCAAAATCATCAAAGGCATCGACAATATGAACTGTAGTAAGTACTTCACTATCGACCAATCTAATTACACGCGGGGAAACGGTTGCAAAATTATTGGTAAATCTTTTAACTCGCACAAATCTAAGAATTTCTTCTTCAATCGAGTTGTCAACTTGTGGAATGGGCTTCCCCGAAACGTTATAGACTGCATCACCGTTGATTCATTTAAACTCCGCCTAGACAAATATCTCGCATCAAACCCGCGACTGACTGCGTTTGTAAATTAATAACTTTATTTTATGCCCCCCTCAGTTACTAACCCATCTGTTCTCTACTAACTTCCTAATCCTGCCACGGACATTAGTTCCAGGGCAGTAATTCCCTTTCCAATGTTCCCATACCCACTCTAAA
The DNA here is from genome assembly GCA_032716605.1 of Paralithodes platypus. Taxonomy (NCBI): domain Eukaryota; kingdom Metazoa; phylum Arthropoda; class Malacostraca; order Decapoda; family Lithodidae; genus Paralithodes; species Paralithodes platypus. Next base: position 58,357,281 of record CM064487.1, on the reverse strand, counting down.
CCACTGTTTGGACACTTGATCCTCAGTGTTTTGGAGGACAAGCAACCTAGAAGGGTCACTAGATATGTTGTTGCTTGATTTCCTTTGTACTCCTTTGTACTCCCGTCCACTCACCAACTCTCTGCAATCTCTCTCTCTCCGCCGCAATGTTGCATCTCTCTCGCTATTCTATCGCTACTATAGTAATCAGTGTTCCTCAGAGCTTCCCAGTGTATACCACCTCCTTTACTTAGGGCATGTGATACCCATCGTTCAACACAATCCCACCCCTACTCTGTGCAACTCTCCAACCCAAGAGTGAAACGTTACTCTCAAACTTTCTTCTATTCAACAGCTGAGCTCAGGAATTCTCTCCCAGAATCAGTCTTTCCCTCTTCCTATGACTTAAATTGCGTCAAACTCCGTGTGTCCAGGCATTTTGGCTCGAACGTCCCTTGATTTTAGCTCTGTCACTCTTTCAACTATGGGGGAGGCACTCGCTATAGGCAGTTCTGCCTTTTGCCTCCCTCACTCACATAGAAAAAAAAATATATATATATATCAACTGGTGTCTCATATGTATCTTTAAACATTTGGGATACCATTTGGGATACTTTTTAATTTCGATATTTTTTTTTACTTTAACTTAAGTAACTTTCTAGTTGGGTACTTTTACTTTTACCTGAGTAACTTTTTGAGTATATGGTTTTACTTGAACTTGAATAAAATTATTAGGTACTTTTTACGCCCCTTGGGGGCTGAGAGTACCACTGAAAGGCATCTAGCAGCTAGATGCATTTCAGTGGGTTCTATTCTAGCGATTGCGGAAGTAGCTAAACGTTTCTAACCCGCGGATATTTGCCAAATTTATCCCTTAAATAATTCCCTTACTAAGATAGGACTTCCGCTCTAGCGGAATTAGTGGTTTACGGAAGTGCCCACCTCTGATATATATATATATATATATATATATATATATATATATATATTGTCACAATGACCAGGGTCTTTTAGGGTCTTTTAGGAGTAGATAGACTTTAGTGGTACCAGACTTCCTGAGAGCAGCTGTGCCAAGTCTATTAGAAAGACCTGGCATTGTGAGTTTCTCTCCGATACCCTTCCAATTGGGCATGACTAGTTTTGCTGTGCCTCTAAGCATTTTTGTCTCAATAAACATTTGTGTAGAATGAGCCAATAGAGTGTTACTAGTTTCGTCTAACCAGTTGTTAGGTAGTGGCAGCACTGTATTTTGCTGCTAGGTGTGGCTGGTCAAGTGAGGAAGGGGAGGACGGAATGTTGCTCTCGCGGGGGGAGGTGGAGGTAGTGTTTCTCTCTCGCTAAGCAACACAAGTTTATTTAATTATGTGACCATTGTAAGTTCAGTTGTGTTGCAATATAAAGATGTACTTTATTTTATCTGCCACACTGTTTTAGTTAATTTGTTAACACAGGAATACTTTAGTATAAGTTATTCTTATGAAGTTTCTTAGTGTTATCATATCGTGTGGTGATATCTTGCAACCCCCCTTAGTTTGAGCCTGGCTCCCGCCAGCTTCGCCAGGGCCAGGCCTCATCATTCTCTCGTGGGCGGCCAGACAGTATAGGTGGTGGTAGCTCTCTCTTGTGGCACACCAGTCTGCCCATGTTTAATTTTCCTTGCTTGCATACTAGTAACGTAACGTAATTAACAGAGAATCCTAGACATTAATTCATTTATTTTAATTATCCTTTTCCTCTGATCAGCATTAATTATCTTTCCTTTTGTTCTATATATTCAGTACCTCCGGTGGCTACGTCGGAATCCGTGATAGGGAAGAGTTGGGAGGTTTGCCGGGGTCCTTACTAATAAGCACTGTTAATCCCATAGACAGTCCACACACACACACATCCATAACCCCTACATCTTTTTCCCAGTGTTCGTGCTTAGGACCCGGTAACAGCCTTGACGGTTCTGCCCCAGCCATTGTTTGTTCCCTATCTCTGGTTTCGAACTGAGGCAACGGAGTGTTTAATATTAATTAGGAATCCAGCTTCAGTCTGGACCCCCCCCCCCCCATAGTTAATAAGTAAGTGTGGGAGGTGGACTCTAAGAGTTCATTGTTTGGGCAGTAACTCACTTGGGGCCCCAGGTTGAAGCAGGATATACTGGTGTGATATTAGAGGTGGTCAGGGCAACCTGCTTCTACTAATATCACCCCGAGGTTAGTAGTCATATTAGGACACTGCCTTGTATTGTTCGAACATTATTATATGCCATATTATTATGTGCAACTCTCTTGGGTTGAGAGTGGATTACCGTTGGCTGGTTTGCGCCCGGTTTAGTATTGTCGAGGGCGCGCATAGCCTGTTATGCTCGAAGTACACCTGCACTCTTGTTTCTTTGATGTCTGCTGGTAGCCTATGTATTTAACTGTTTTGATTATCCAACCCAGCATTGCTAATCCCGGTGTTGGTTTCGAGTTCTCGTAGCTAGTAAGTTACATGTGTACTATTGCTGTTCTACTTATTATTCAGAATAGGAGCAGGGCAGTGTGCACCTTAAGCCCTGAGAAGAGCCTGGAAGCGTTCATAAAGCTCTTACCTGTTGCGTCGTGGTGTTGTTTGGTAGAGAGACAAGGTGCATTGGCATTAGTCATTATTTTCGTATACCGTCTCTAAGCAACTGAGGTCTAGATTCTTAACAGTGGCGACCTTGCCTAGGATATCCAGAATAGTACCAGCAGCATTAATAAGATTTATTTTGATCAGAGGATTTTTTTTTAGAATAGGTGTCTAGCCTTTATATTTTATTATGTCTGAACAACAAGCAAGAGAGGAGGGGGAGAGCGTCGTGCCGTTACATATCACCAGTGAGGAGGATGCCAGAGTGTTCCTTCGGAGTTCTCCAGAATGGGCACAAATGCGGTTGAGAAGGGTGGAGGAATTCAGGTTGATAGCAACAGTGTTGGGAGTAGAGGGGTCTCTTCTTACCACGGGGGAAGCATGTCAGCAGTATATGGCAGTATTATTATGATGTTCGAGAGGAGGCTGAGCTAACAACTGTGCCGGCAGGAGGCTATATCACACCTGCACGCTCTCCGCCGCACACACCCAGTCCTTTTAATGAGAGCATAACATCTTCCCAGTTTACATGTCCTACTGTTATTCCCCCGTTGCTGCCTGAGGTGCCCTCTTGTGTGCCCCAACTTACTCAACCCTATTTTTATCCTTTATACTCTACTCCTGCCGCTGGCTGGGAGGCACAGAACCAGGTTACACCTCCCCCCCCATTTATCCCAGCTGGACTTTGTACGATTCAGCCACGTTACCATCCCGCTTATGTTCCTACACCACCCCCTACTTTTGCCCCGGTAGGGCTATCGAGTGATGCTCTAGTACAACTAGAGTTGAAGAAGTTGGAAATGCAGGAGAGGTTAGAAACTCAGAGAATGGCAATGGAGTTACAAAGAAGCAAAGTTGAGGTAGAAGGGGGTAGGTACACAAGGGGACACGTGGGCACGGTACACAGGGAGGAATCTAGCGAGTTAAAGTGGTCTCGTAGCCTGAAGCTCGTTCCCGCTTTTGATGAGGAAAAAGTCACTGAATTGTTCCAGCGATTTGAAAAGAAAGCACGGGAGTTCGAGTGGCCACGGGAACGCTGGGCGGCATTGGTGGAAAATGTTCTCAAGGGAAAATCGCTCAAGGCATATGATAGGATGTCAGTGGAGTATGATAATTTAAAGCAGGCTATCCTTAAGGCTTATGAACTCAGACCAGAAGCCTATCGCCTTAAATTTCGTAATGCAAGGAAGAAGCCTAATCATGCCCATGTTGAGTTTGCTAAGTACCTCCGTGATTGTTTGTCTCGTTGGCTTTTGAGTGAAAATGTAACTAATTTAAATGAGGCAATTGAGCTTTTCATGCTAGAACACTTTACCAACAATGTCGACAGAGAGATTTGCCAAAAGATCCATGAAAAGCGCCCCGGCAAGCTGTCTGATGATGCCGTGTGGGCTGACGATCGAGTGTTGGCAACCAAGGGTTTTACGGAGCGTGCCAGATATGCCCCCCCACGACTGCATGTGACGAGAAGTACCGAGCAGGTGGAAGCGGAGGGCACAGTAATAATGGCCCTGGTCCCACACGTAATAATAACGGTGGAGACAGACCAAAATCACCAAATTCAGCCCGACCTGATTCCAGTGTTGTTAGGTGTTATGGGTGTAAACAGACCGGACATATTAAACCAAACTGTCCCCAGGCAAAGTCTTCTGCAGCGCTTGCTAAGCCTGCGTCATTAGTGGTTGGTATCCAGGGAGGAGGGGAGGAATCTTTGTTACCGAGGTTGGAGGCAGACCGAAGGGTGAAGCATGGGGTGCCAACTGCCGTGGCACAGCCTGCCCTCAACAAAGTGTCTCAACTAGGTAGCAATGCAGGTCCAGAAGCCTCGCTCGTTTGGTGCCAGGCTTTCGTTCATGAGGGTGAAGTAGAGCTGTGTGGGAAGGTGTATTCAGTCAAGGTTCTTAGGGATTCGGGATCTAAGCAGTCCATGTGCTTGAACTTGACGGGGAAGCCGATAAAATCTGACGAGTTTGTGTTATGTCGAGGTGTAAACACTGAGGCCTGTTATAGCCTCGTTCCTATTCATCTTAGGTGTCCTGTAGTCACGGCGACGGCGAAGGTAGCGGTCGTGGACTCATTACCTGTGGAGGGGATTGATTTTCTGCTTGGAGCAGATATGGCAGGGAGTAGAGTCTTTCCATCTCCGGTAGTGGTGTCGGAGCAGGTACAGCCGGAGGAGAGGAACCAGTAGGCTAAGAAGCTGCCTCCCGATTTGTTTCCAGTGTGTGAGGCCATGAGATCTATGGCCCAGGTTGCACAGCCGGAGGAATTGTTAGGGAAGGAGATAGATCTGATCGAGGGGATGTACAGTACTGAATCTGCATCACCCATAGATTCGACTGATCTGCAGGGTGCCGAGGGTGTGCAGGACGAGAAGGAAGGCTCAGCGTAAAGCTCCTCACTCGTTTCACCCGAAGCCAAAGGTGATACTGAAGGGAGCGATCGGGTCCCTACGGGAGGACCGGTTGATCCTGTATCATCGAATCAGACCGACTTGGAGGCTATACCTAATCTTACCACCGTGGCACCGGGGGAGATTGGTGAGGCGCCCCAGAGTGATGTTTCATTAACACACTTGTTTTCTAAGGTCGGAGAGAGTAATCCAGACAGACATAAGACCCATCAGCTCTGCCATATTAACATGTTGAAGAGGTACTGTAGTGCGGCGGGCACACAGGCGACGTCACCTAAAGGGGCTAGCCGAGAGAGTTGCCGGGGCGCCGATCAGTAACTGCTGGTGTTAACGGGGAGTTGTCTGAGGCAGTTTGTGCTACTGTATCCGCTCAGAACGGGTCAGTAGAGAAAGTTGAGTCATATCCGCTCAATTTCTTGCCTATGTTATTGACTGGAGAGTTGGAGTCGGAGGTGCAGGTTGAGCCCGGGCCTGGTGGATGGTGGTTGGATAACCCGGTCCCGGGGCTAGCGGTTCATGCACTGTGGGAACGCCAGGCAAGGCTCCTGCAGTGCCTCTTAACCCCCCTCTGCACTCTCCCCAATTCTCCGGTCCCAGGGACCAGGCTGCCGTGTCTCATTGCCCTGTCCTGGTTGTAGAAGGCATGAAGGAGGAGCAGCAGGAGGATAGGGAGTTTTTCCCAGGTGAGGCTGTGCCGGCTGTGACATGGGCAGAGAATGGGTACCTGGCCCTGCGGGAGAAATTGACCCATTTACCTCCGATAAGGGTTGAGGAGATGTTTACTACCTTGTGGGCTTATCCACACATGTTCGGGGATGCACCAGGTTTGACATCTTGGGCGGTGCATGACATCGATGTGGGAGAGAACAAGCCTATAAAATTACCACCTTGCAAAGTAAATTTACTCTCCAAGACAGATACCTACCCTTTACCGAGAGTTGATGACTCGGTAGACAAGATTGGGGCAGCCACGTTCATCATAAAAGTGGACTTAGTTAAAGGCTATTTGCAAGTCCCACTACCAGAACGTGCCAAGAAAATCGCTAGTTTTGTGGTGGGGGGGAGGAGTGTATCAGTGCCAGGTAATGCATCACGGCTTGAAGTATGCTCCCGCCACCTTTCAGCGGTTAATGGACAGGGTTGTGCATGATGTCCCCAATTGTTTAGTCTACATGGATGATGTTGAGCACCCCATTTCCTACTTTTCAAAAAAGTTTAACCGAGCACACAAGAACTATTCTGTGATCGAGAGGGAGTTGCTAGCTATTATTTTGAGTTTACACCATTTCGCTGTTTATTTGCCACCATATGGGCCCGTGCTCAGAAGCTACTCTGACCATCATCCTCTGCAGTTTCTTAATAGGCTCAGGGACAAGAACCAGAAACTTACTCGCTGGGGTTTGATGTTGCAAGAATATCATCTCGATGGTAGGCACATCCGTGGTGTGGATAATGTCCTGGCAGACTGTTTGTCCCGTAACTCTGAGGAATAATAGGAGAGCACGAGGCTATTTAGTTAGTAAGTTATATTTACTCATGTTGAAAAAATCTATAAAATGTAAAAATACAAAAGACTGTCAATGTACATATTTTGCAGTTGTAAACTAATGATGAAAGTTTTGTTTCAAAGCTTCAAAACTCCCCCCCGTGTGAGGGTGTCACAATGACCAGGGTCTTTTAGGGTCTTTTAGGAGTAGATAGACTTTAGTGGTGCCAGACTTCCTGAGAGCAGCTGTGCCAAGTCTATTAGAAAGACCTGGCATTGTGAGTTTCTCTCCGATACCCTTCCAATTGGGCATGACTAGTTTTGCTGTGCCTCTAAGCATTTTTGTCTCAATAAAACATTTGTGTAGAATGAGCCAATAGAGTGTTACTAGTTTCGTCTAACCAGTTGTTAGGTAGTGGCAGAACTGTATTTTGGGGGGGGGGGGGGGGGGAGGTGGAGGTAGTGTTGCTCTCTCACTAAGCAATACAAGTTTATTTAATTATGTGACCATTGTAAGTTCAGTTGTGTTGCAATATAAAGATGTACTTTATTTTATCTGCCACACTGTTCTAGTTAATTTGTTAATACAGGAATACTTTAGGATAAGTTATTCTTGTGAAGTTTCTTAGTGTTATCATATCGTGTGGTGATATCTTGCATCCCACCTTAGTTTGAGCCTGGCTCCCGCCAGCTTCGCCAGGGCCAGGCCTCATCATTCTCTCGTGGGCGGCCAGACAGTATAGGTGGTGGTAGCTCTCTCTTGTCGCACACCAGTCTGCCCCTGCTTAATTTTCCTTGCTTGCATAATAGTAACGTAACGTAATTAACAGAGAATGCTAGACATTAATAATTAATGTAAATTAATAAATGAATAATTCATTTATTTTAATTATCCTTTTCCTCTGATCAGCATTAATTATCTTTCCCTTTGTTCTATATATTCAGTACCTCCGGTGGCTATGTCGGAATCCGTGATAGGGAAGAGTTGGGAGGTTTGCCGGGGTCCTTACTAATATGCACTGTTAATCCCATAGACAGTCCACACTGTGACGTTAACCACTCCGTTAGAACCGCATGGCTTGTCCTACAGTGACTCGCTAGGATTGCCAGGGCAGTGGATGGGGATACAGTTTATGTATTAGAGTGTGCTTTATTTCATATGAAAGCTCGTGTCATGGGCAGTCCAGAAAGGCTCTTTGTTTTCACCCATGTCAAGGCTTTATATATTTAATTGTAAAGTATATGTTTTATCATTAACTAGTAATGATGGGATCTGGGAGAGAGAGAGAGAGTAGAACAGAGTGAGAGGGGGGCGTGCAGTGTTTTTGCCCCGCTCGATGACGTCACGGCTGGCTGCCTCGTGGGGGTTGGTTGAGAGAGGTCCTTACCATGCTGCTAGCTCCCTTGCTAGTGGCTAGAGGACTTGTTACCGCTTTTTTCCCACGCGGCTCAACCTAGTCCCGGTATATATACTGGTTCCTCGCCACTCTCTCCCTCAGATCTGGTTTCTAAAACGCATCTATCTTATCCCTTGCTACCTGTCCCCTGGCCTGCACCTGAGAATCTTTTCCTCTGCCTATCTCCCTCATTTTCCATATCTTTCACCACCTTTTATTAATATTATACCCCCTCTGGTTAACTCTGCAAAATCATCTTAATGCTGGCCAGTTGTATTGTGCGTTAAGGTCTGATATAACCCATGTATGTTAGTTGTTAAGATAAGTTGATCACGAAGCATTGGTTGGCACTCATATTCTTTAGTACCGCTTCCTATAAATATTAGTGTTCTGCTGGATTAGATAATGCTAGACTAGGAGTCTGATATTATAAGGTATTGTTTCCTATGAGTGCTGGCTTTATTTAAAAGCTGCACGACATACCTGAGAACTGGAGTTGATTGTGTAAATTCTAGTCTGTGTGCCATTGAGAGTAGAGCATGCACGAATGAGGGCTTTTTGCCTATACCATTCTGCACTGTTCTAAGCTCGTTGTTTGTCTTTGAGGTACGCCAGGAGAACGCTTAATACTTCGGTATTAAGGTTTCTCAAGAGAGCTACCCTTCCCTATAACGTAATATTTGACGCACAGACTTGAGATTTGCACTAGGCTATGCGGCATGCCATGCGCACCAGTATCTCGTATCATTGACTCTAGCTAGACTTTATCAGTCACCGTAGACATTAAGTATATTAACCTAATTACTCTTTTTATGCATACCCATTTATGATTACACAAGCATTTCGCAGCCTAGTTTGATGTATGGAGACACAAACGACTTAGGCTCTTTTTGTTGATAGGAATACTGCATTGTCGTGGCGATTATTATTGTTGTAGCGTTTAGGATATTCTTGGCCCCGACTGCATTATATATCCAGCCTTTTTGTGTGCATAGCCTGCACAAGCATTGTTCCGCTGCCTGCCTTTTTGGGTTCCATTTCCGATACGAGCATCTTTATAGCATCTAACATTTAACCCTTAAAAAGCGGCCCACCACTTAAGTCGAGTTAAATAAAGCTGGACTATGTGGCGGCGCTCGACATAACTCGAGTGGCAATTTCAGCACGTAATGTAGCTGAGAGAGAGAGACAAGTGGTGGCAGGAGACTAGCGAGCGTATGACTGTTCCAGACCACCGCGGCGAACCTACTGACACAAATCTCAGCTCCCTCCTCCCTCTCTCACTCGCTACATACTCAATTATGTACCGAAAGTACCGAATTACCTGCTTTTTGCACTCGCGTTGCACGGTTATTGCAAGAAAACTATCCATCATACAAGGATCGTTATGGTGTCATTCGAAAGCTCTGTTTATGCCCTTTCAGGGATGGATACTTGTTTTACGTTCTGGGTCTTATTTAGGCATGAAAATGATCACGTAAACAGCCCTATTTTGGCTAAAAACACCCCGCTGGGCGGTACACATAAATAAACCGCATAGGCCGCTCGTAAGGTGTTAAAGAAGATTCCTTGTTAGTGTTGAAGGACTTTAGTGCACTTTCTTTCATGCAGGAGTGCCTGACATTTATTGATTAAAGTAACGTAAGCTGTAACTTCTCTTACCACCTTACTTTGCATACCATAACCAAGCACCTTCGGTTATAGGTAGTAATAGGCTGCTTTCACATAACATTAAGCCTAGAGTAGATGCACATTTATTGAGAGTTTGATAGCCTATTATTGCATATAGAACTCTGTAGAGTATTTGTGTTCTTTGTTCACTGGGAATATACATCAGAGGTTGGAGCTAGCGCTTTCCGTTGTAACATTTATGCCATTACTAGTCCAATGAATAAGAGCCCTGATATATTTGAACCCCAGTCGTAACAAATGGCGACCTTGCCAGGATTTGGTGAACCTACATTTATTAGCAGGGAACATTTGTTGTTTTGGAGAATATTTTGCGGGGATCAGCAAGAATAAAACAAATTTGCAACATAGTATAGCCCTTGAGTATTTCCGAGAATTTTTGTGTGTATATTGAGGTATAAGAGTTTGGGGTACTTCTTTTCTGAATATTGAGGTGGGAAATTTTTGTGAGCATCATGTCTTATACCGGATCAGAGGAGAATGGAGACACAGTACGTAATGTCGAAACTGAGGAACAGCAGTATGATGATATGGTTAATCAGGTGAACTGTGAGGAGGATGCTAGGATATTTTTGCAATGGCCTGTTACTGCCGAGCGGTTGGAGGGTATGGATCGGTACGGTCTTCAATGCCTGGCCACAGCTATCGGTCATGCGGTTACTAGCAGCATGACCAAGGATAACTTGATAACGTGTGTACTGGGCAGGGTGACTGGTGAGCGAGATGGGTTGAGTGCTCAGAGCCCTTCGGCCATGCTTCCCCTACACTAGACTCCCAGCCATCCCAGTAGTTTGCCGACCCCGGGTACGCTTCCGCAGTTGGGTGGTGACTGGCAGGGTGGGTTGCCCCTGGGGGGACCACCGGTAATTTCAAACATTGTAGCACCTTCACCTCCTCAAGGGTTAACTCCAGAATTATTGCTTCAGCTCGAATTAGCTAAGATCCAGCAGCAAATAGAATTAGCCAAGATAGAAGAGAGAAAAACTATCAGTCATGAGCACATAGAGCTAGCAAAAATCCAAGCTGAGTCGACTAGGTACTGTGCCGACATGGACGTAGAGAAGTCGCGAGTAGAGACAACGGGACAGCGACTTGGGGCTGGTAACCGTGCTCATGATCAATCTCTCTCGCACTTATTGAAACTGGTTCCGGTGTTTGATGAGAGTGGGGTAACAGAATTTTTCACACGCTTTGAGGAGAAGTGCTAGGAACACCAGTGGCCAGAGAATAAATGGGCAGCACTTGTATCCTCTAGATTAATAGGCAAGGGTCTTAAAACCTACGATGCGTTACCTTTGGAGTAATGTATTGTGTATGAGGATCTCAAGGAGGCTGTCCTGAGGGCTTACGAACTGCAACCAGAAACGTACCGTTTGAAGTTCCGGGGTGTAACTAAGGGAAGAGATAGCACCTTTTTGGAACACGCCCGGGACTTGTCCGATGCTATGGGGAACTGGCTCCGATCTGAGAAGGTAACAACGTTTGATGGAGTTAAGCAGTTGATGATGTTGGAGCAGTTCTTTAACACCTTACGAGCGGCCTATGCGGTTTATTTATGTGTACCGCACAGCGGGGTGTTTTTAGCCAAAATAGGGCTGTTTACGTGATCATTTTCATGCCTAAATAAGACCCAGAACGTAAAACAAGTACCTATCCCTGAAAGGGCATAAACAGAGCTTTCGAATGACACCATAACGATCCTTGTATGATGGATAGTTTTCTTGCAATAACCGTGCAACGCGAGTGCAAAAAGCAGGTAATTCGGTACTTTCAGTACATAATTGAGTATGTAGCGAGTGAGAGAGGGAGGAGGGAGCTGAGATTTGTGTCAGTAGGTTCGCCGCGGTGGTCTGGAGCAGTCATACGCTCGCTAGTCTCCTGCCACCACTTGTCTCTCTCTCTCAGCCACATTACGTGCTGAAATTGCCACTCGAGTTATGTCGAGCGCCGCCACATAGTCCAGCTTTATTTAACTCGACTTATGTTGTTCGCCGCTAAATAAGGGTTAAGAGCACGGGCGGTGATCTAACTTTGAAAGGAGAAAAACCCAAGAACTCTAGTCGAAGCAGCAGAAATGGCTGTTCGACGGCTGTCGTTGATTCGGGGTTGCGGGTCCTCACAGAAGGACGATGTAAGTGCTAAGGACCGTTATCCTCCCCCTCCCCGTAACAATGACACATTTAAACAGAAGAGCCATGAAACTAAAACTGAATCCAAACCTTACACCACACCGTATGTGAAAAGTCAGGGGCCTTTTACATCACAGTATAAGCCGAAACCGAAATTTATGTGTTTTAGTTGCCACCAGGAGGGTCATAAGGCAAATGAGTGCCCTTTGTCGACCTCCTCCGGCAGCCGAGTCTTTTGCTCACGGCATTGGAGTGTTCAAGAGGACATCGGAGTTTGTTAGAGGCATTTCTTCCGAGGTAAATACACTGCCAGTGCAGAAGGGTCCGGAAGGCTTATTCCCTGTCCGTGATGCCTTTAGTGACCACAGGGGACTCGGTTGTGTGGAGTGGGGGGATAGAAGACATGAGGTGAGAATTTTGCGTGACACTGGGGCATCGCAAACATTGTTGAGAAATTTCACAGGTAAACCTGTCAATGCGGCGCGGGTGGTGGTGGTTCAGGGAGTTAATGCGACAAGGTCATACCCGCTTGTAAGAATGAAGGTGGAAGTTGATGGTGTGACTCGGAACCTGGATGTAGGAATTGTGGAGAAGTTACCTGTTGGGGGCGTCGACCTCCTTCTCGGCAACGACTTTGCGGGGCCTACTTCTGAGGCTCCACCCTTAGTCGGTGTCGAGAAGCCGGCCGACGTGAGTAGGGAGGAGCAGGAGTGGGTTGAGAAGTGTCCGGGGCAGCCTATGGCGTGTGTTGTCACCGGAGATCTTGCATCCAGGGAGTCACATTCTGGTCAACAGTCTTTAGATCAGCGGAGGAAGGGTACCGAGAAGGGGTTGAAAGTTGATGCGGTTGAGAGTTTAGTGTCAACGGACCTTCTCGGGGACTCATTATTAGGACCACATTTCGAGTCTGGAGAAGACCCAGTAACTGTTCCTGAAGGGGCAGAGGATGGGCTTAAAAAGACGAAAGGGTTGAAGGAGGACAGTGATGCACAGTCGGGAGATGTAGCAACAAGGTACCCTGACGCGTACCCTATGAGAAATGGGTCGGCGAAGACGGTGGTCCGAAGCTTGCTAGTGTATTTTTCCCTGTATGGTTACCCGCAGGGGATTCAGTCAGTCCAGGGACCCAACTTCACTTCTAGCCTCTTTGTTCAAGCAATGCCGCAGCATGGGATTGTTGGGGTTGTGTCATCTGCGTATCATCCGGAGAGCCAGGGTGTGTTAGAGCGATGGCACTCAGCCTTGAAATCTGTGCTTCGTTGTTGTTACTTTGAGAGTGGGAAGGATTGGGATCTTGGCCTGCCATGTGTTTTGTTTGCTGTGCGGAAGGTACCTGGGGAGAGTTTGGGATTCAGCCCTAATGAGCTCGTCTTTGGACACCGTGTCAGAGGGCCTCTCCATATGGTTGAAGAAGTATGGGAGGGCGCAGAAAAACCTTGTTCTATGCTCAAGTGTGTCCTCAACAGTCGAGAACGGATGTTGCGCAGTCTGGAGTTGGCTGGCCGTAATTTGACTAGCTCTCAGGCCCTCAGGAAGGACAGGTACGACCTCAAGGTTGAACTCAGGGAGTTGCACGTGGGTCAGGAGGTGTTGATTCTACTGCCCCTTGTAGGTCACCCCTTATCCGCGAAGTACGCTGGTCCTTATAGGGTGGTGGAGGAGCTATCAGACCTGGATTACTTGGTAGCCACTCCAGACAGACGGAAGCGCAATCAGTTATGTCATGTTAATCCCATGAAGGAGTATGGGAGGCACCCCCCTGAGCCTCTCACTGTGCCTGTGATGACGTTTAGAAGTCAAGGTGGAGAAGGAGAACGGGACAGTCAAGCTCAGGTGGAGGATAACTGGAAGGATAAGAAGTTCAAATGGGTGCCTGAGTGTGAGAAGATGTTTAGAAAAGTAAAACACCTGTTGTGCACTCACCCGATCCTCCGGGCCCCTGAATTTAGCCTACCTTTCCAACTAGCAACGGAGACTAGTGGTGTGGGGGCTGGTGCCGTCCTTGTGGAAAAGGACGATGATGGGCTGGAGCATCCTGTTAGTTTCTGCTCGGAGAAGTACAATTCGGCCCAGGGGAGCTGCTCTGCTGTCGAGGAGGAGCTGCTGGCGGTTGTGCTTGCGCAGAGGCATTTCGAAGTCTATGTTCCAGCCTATGGTCCGGTCGTTGTAGTTTACCCAGATCATCACCCTCTCAAGTTCTTGGACCAGTTTCACAATCGGAATATGAGGCTGACCAGGTGGTCACTAAGGTTACTGGTATATAACCTGGACATACGCCATATTGCCGGTTGTGACAACGTGGTTGCAGATGGTCGTTCAAGGGTATATGATCCTGAGTAGATTGACACACGGGTAGCCTCCTGCTTTAGTTTGAATAGTATTTTGCGCTTGGTGCTTGTTGGCTCGCGGTTGTAGCCCAGCGTATTGGGTCGTAAAGCAGGAGTTGAGCGTTTGGTATAGAAGAAAAAACTAGGCTTGCCCTATAGTGCAGCCGAAATAAACAAATTAAAAACATAAAAATCAAATAAAAACTCTTTCTTTGATAGTTGAATTTTTTCAGTATGTTATAGCAGTAATTCTGAGTTGCACTCCTCTCAGAATGCTGGGCTAGAGAAGCTCGCTCTTGAGGAGCATAACTACATATAATTTAACCTATTGTGTTGTGGAGGGTTATAATTTTGTAAAATGTTTTGTTGAGGAACTGTGCCAGATATTTTCCTGCCGCTGGATGATGGGAAGTAGAGATATAGCATGGGTTCTAACCATCAGATTATTGTGAGCCTTGGGGCCTCTGAGAAAAATCTTGGGGGGGGTGTGACGTTAACCACTCCGTTAGAACCGCATGGCTTGTCCTACAGTGACTCGCTAGGATCGCCAGGGCAGTGGATGGGGCTACAGTTTATGTATTAGAGTGTGCTTTATTTCATATGAAAGCTCGTGTCATGGGCAGTCCAGAAAGGCTCTTTGTTTTCACCCATGTCAAGGCTTTATATATTTAATTGTAAAGTATATGTTTTATCATTAACTAGTAATGATGGGATCTGGGAGAGAGAGAGAGAGTAGAACAGAGTGAGAGGGGGGCGCGCAGTGTTTTTGGCCCGCTCGATGACGTCACGGCTGGCTGCCTCGTGGGGGTTGGTTGAGAGAGGTCCTTACCATGCTGCTAGTGGCTAGAGGACTTGTTACCGCTTTTTTCCCACGCGGCTCGACCTAGTCCCGGTATATATACTGGTTCCTCGCCACTCTCTCCCTCAGATCTGGTTTCTAGAACGCATCTATCTTATCCCTTGCTACCTGTCCCCTGCCCTGCACCTGAGAATCTTTTCCTCTGCCTATCTCTCTCATTTTCCATATCTTTCACCACCTTTTATTAACCCTTAAAAAGCGGCTCACCACATAAGTCGAGTTGAAAAAAATGGCAAAAAACGGGTGAAAAAAGAGTGGAAATCGAGTGAAAATGGGTGTGATAGTAATGATCCATACGTCCGACATCTGTGGCCTCCCGGCCCACACTAACTCCAGTTCCCCCACCGCGCGTGAGGATGACAGTGTAACCAATAGTTCGCTAAAAGTGAGCAAGGTAGCAAAATCAGCTAAACTTCCATCTTCGAGGTAACACTGTCAGTGCTCCACGAGTGCTACGTAGCTGTATGTGGCGTCATTGTGTAGCGATTTCCACCTAGTTTTCGGCGCAATACAGTTCCTTTCATACTGATGGTTGATATAGCAGTCAGAACGGCCCAGAAAGGCCCAAAACGGCCACAGAGCACCCGCTAGAGGAGGGTTAATATTATACCCCCTCTGGTTAACTCTGCAAAATCAGCTTAATGCTGGCCAGTTGTATTGTGCGTTAAGGTCTGATATAACCCATGTTTGTTAGTTGTTAAGATAAGTTGATCACGAAGCATTGGTTGGCACTCATATTGTTTAGTACCGCTTCCTATAAATATTAGTGTTCTGCTGGATTAGATAATGCTAGACTAGGGTTCTGATATTATAAGGTATTGTTTCCTATGAGTACTGGCTTTAGGAAAAAGCTGCACGACATACCTGAGAACTGGAGTTGATTGAGTAAATTCTAGTCTGTGTGCCATTGAGAGTAGAGCATGCACGAATGAGGGCTTTTTGCCTATACCATTCTGCGCTGTTCTAAGCTCGTTGTTTGTCTTTGAGGTACACCGGGAGAACGCTTAATACTTCGGTATTAAGGTTTCTCAAGAGAGCTACCCTTCCCTATAACGTAATATTTGACGCACAGACTTGAGATTTGCACTAGGCTATGCGGCATGCCATGCGCACCAGTATCTCGTATCATTGACTCTAGCTAGACTTTATCAGTCACCGTAGACATTAAGTATATTAACCTAATTACTCTTTTTATGCATACCCATTTATGATTACACAAGCATTTCGCAGCCTAGTTTGATGTATGGAGACACGAACGACTTAGGCTCTTTTTGTTGATAGGAATACTGCATTGTCGTGGCGATTATTATTGTTGTAGCGTTTAGGATATTCTTGGCCCCGACTGCATTATATATCCTGCCTTTTGTGTGCATAGCCTGCACGAGCATTGTTCTGCTGCCTGCCTTTTTGGGTTCCATTTCCGATACGAGTATCTTTATAGCATCTAACATTTAAAGAAGATTCCTTGTTAGTGTTGAAGGACTTTAGTGCACTTTCTTTCATGCAGGAGTGCCTGACATTTATTGATTAAAGTAACGTAAGCTGTAACTTCTCCTACCACCTTACTTTGCATACCATAACCAAGCACCTTCGGTTATAGGTAGTAATAGGCTGTTTTCACATAACATTAAGCCTAGAGTAGACGCACATTTATTGAGAGTTTGATAGCCTATTATTGCATATAGAACTCTGTAGAGTATTTGTGTTCTTTGTTCACTGGGAATATACATCAGAGGTTGGAGCTAGCGCTTTCCGTTGTAACATTTATGCCATTACTAGTCCAATGAATAAGAGCCCTGATATATTTGAACCTCAGTCGTAACAACACACACACACACATCCATAACCCCTACATCTTTTTCCCAGTGTTCGTGCTTAGGACCCGGTAACAACCTTGACGGTTCTGCCCCAGCCATTATTTGTTCCCTATCTCGGGTTTCGAACTGAGGCAACGGAGTGTTTAATATTAATTAGGAATCCAGCTTCAGTCTGGACCCCCTCCCCCCCCATAGTTAAGTGAGTGTGGGAGGTGGACTCTAAGAGTTTATTGTTTGGGCGGTAACTCACTGGGGGGCCCAGGTTGAAGCAGGATATACTGGTGTGATATTAGAGGTGGTCAGGGCAACCTGCTTCTACTAATATCACCCCGAGGTTAGTAGTCATATTAGGACACTGCCTTGTATTGTTAGAACATAATTATATGCAATTCTCTTGGGTTGAGAGTGGATTACCGTTGGCTGGTTTGCGCCCGGTTTAGTATTGTCGAGGGCGCGCATAGCCTGTTATGCTCGAAGTACACCTGCACTCTTGTTTCTTTGATGTCTGCTGGTAGCCTATGTATTTAACTGTTTTGTTTATCCAACCCAGCATTGCTAATCCCGGTGTTGGTTTCGAGTTCTCGTAGCTAGTAAGTTACATGAGTACTATTGCTTTTTCTACTTATTATTTAGAATAGGAGCAGGGCAGTGTGCACCTTAAGCCCTGAGAAGAGCCTGGAAGCGTTCATAAAGCTCTTACCTGTTGCGTCGTGGTGGTGTTTGGTAGAGAGACAAGGTGCATTGGCATTAGTCATTATTTTCGTATACCGTCTCTAAGCATCTGAGGTCCAGATTCGTAACAATATATATATATATATATATATATATATCGCTTTTTTCTCTCTCTCTCGGGGCTAGAGTTCTCGAAAAGGGTTTCCAGCCTCGGAGTCCCCAGAGGGGGGTACCAAAAATGCCCCCTTCCGACTGACCCCTGGCAACGACTCCCCAAAATGCTCTGGACCACTACCTTCTACTCTTACTATTAACTTCTGTAACATTCGTGGCCTCACCTCTAACTTCCACTCTGTGGAACACCACCTCTCCTCTGCCAACCCTGATCTTCTCTTTCTCACAGAGACACAGTTGTCTGGGACTACTGACAGCAAACCCTTCTCTGTATCCTCTTACTATCTCTATCCTCAGTTTCGAGCCAAAAGTGGATGTTGCGTTTATGTACGCAACAATCTTGCTATCTCTCGTGTTCCCAACTTAAATTCTTCTGAATTTTCAACTCTCTGGCTAAAGCTTTCTTGTCACTCTCGAACTACATATTTCTGAGCTGTTTATCTCTCGCCTAATTCTAATGACTCTCCAATATTCTTTGACTATCTAACATCTAAAGTGGAACACATTCTATCCATCTCTCCTTTCGCAGAAATCTCTATCTTAGGAGATTTCAACGTTCACCACCGCCAATGGCTCTCCTTTGTTTCCACTGACCAACCTGTTGAACAAGCCTTCAACTTTTCTACCCTAAACGACCTAGAGCAGTTAGTCCAGCAACCAACCCGTATCCCGGATCGCTTCGGAGATTGGCCCAACATTCTTGACTTCTTGCTAACCGCCAACCCTTCTGCTTATACTATAAATCTTTTCTCTCCTTTGGGCTCCTCCGACCATAAACTAATATCTGTTACCTGTCCTATCTCTCCGGTAAGGCCACCCGATCCTCCCAACCGGCGGCGCTTGTGACACTTTGGCACTGCCTACTGGGAGGCTCTTCGGCAGTACTTCTTTGATTTCCCTTGGAATGACTTTTGCTTCGGTGGCCAGGGACCCTCGGAGAGTGCTGAACGCATTACCGAGGTAATCCTCTAGGGCATGTAAGCATACATTTAATTTTCTTTCTCTCAGTGTAATGCAAAAAAATCTTGGTTTACTCACGCTTGTTCTACTGCTGTCCGCAACAAGGAGGAAGCATTCAAACGGAAACGACGCCTTAAAACTCAAGAATCTCATTCTTCCTATGTTTCTGCCCGGAATCAAGCCAAGTCTGTTCTTCGCTTAGCACTCTTTCATCAATAATATATGCACTGAACTATCAAACTCTAGCTCTTCCCAAGCTTTCTGGCATCTAGCCAAAAACCTCTCCAACAATTTGTTGTCCTCGTCTTTCCCTCCCCTTTTTCCACTCTGATGACACAGTCATCACTTCTTCCTCTGTCAAAGCTGAACTCTTCGCCCAAACTTTTTTCACCCTGGATGATTCCGGTGCTATTCCGCCCTCTCCACCTATGCCTAATATCTTAATCTCTTCTAAAGATGTACTTTCTACCCTCTCTGGGCTTAATACTAAGAAGGCGTACAGTCCGGACGGTGTTCCTCCTGTTGTACTCAAAAACTGTGCTTCCATGTTGACTCCCTGCCTAGGCTAACTCTTTCGTCTCTGTCTCTCCTCTAACGTCTTCCATTCTTGTTGGAAGTTTGCTCTCATTCAACCTGTCCCAAAGAAGGGTGACCGCTCTCAACCCTCCAACTATCGTCCAATTGCTCTCATCTTTTGTGTCTCTTAAAGTTTTTGAAAATATTCTTGCTTCCAAATTTCTTAAGCATTTCTCTTCCCATAATCTACTCTCAGATCGCCAGTATGGCTTCCACAAGGGTCGCTCTACTGGTGATCTTCTTTCATATCTTACTAACTCTTGGTCATCCTCCTTTCGGGACTTCGGTGAAAACCTTTTCTAGTGCACTAGACATATCGAAGGCCTTCGATAGAGTCTGGCACAAATCTTTAATTTCTAAACTACCCTCCTTAGGTTTATATCCCTCCATCTGTGCCTTTGTCTCTAATTTCCTTTCCGGACGATCCATAGCTGCGGTTGTGGGCTGCCATCACTCACTTCCTCATCCTATCAAATCCGGTGTTCCTCAGGGCTCTGTCCAATCTCCTATTCTCTTTATAATTTTCATAAATGATCTTCTCAACTGTACCTCCGGTCCCATCCATTCATACGCAGATGACTCTACCTAACACTACTCAATTAGTTTTCCAGAAAGCCCCAGCCAGCAATCCCTCAAAGACAAAAGTAATGAAGCCATAGAACACTTATCTTCTGATCTAACTACTATTTCCAATTGGGGCAGAGAGAACCTTGATGCATTTAATGCTTCCAAAACTCAATTTCTTCATCTATCTACCCGTCCGGAACTACCAGCGGACTATCCCTTATTTTTCAACAATACAAATATCAATCCTTCATCTTCTCTCAATATTCTTGGTGTCTCTTTTTCTTCTGCTCTCACTTGGAAGGACCATATTACCAGTCCTGCTAAAGCAGCCTCCCAGAAGCTGGGTGTGCTCAACCGCCTCAAGGGGTTCTTTAGCCCTGCACAGCTTCTTGCTCTGTACAGGGGCAATGTGCATCCTTGTATTGAGTATTGTTCACATGTGTGGGAAGGATCCTCTCACACCACACTGCTAGACAAAGTAGAAAGGAAGGCCTTTCGTATCATTAACTCCCGTCCACTCACCAACTCTCTGCAATCTCTCTCTCTCCGCCGCAATGTTGCATCTCTTTCGCTATTCTATCGCTACTATAATAATCAGTGTTCCTCAGAGCTCTTCAAGTGTATACCACCTCCTCTACGTAGGATACGTGGTACCCATCTTGCAACACAATCCCACCTCTTCTCTGTGCAACTCTCGGTATGATTAGGAGTAGTGGGCGTACACATTATTTCCATTATGTGTATTGTAATTCCATATTTAACCCCAGTATCTTGTAGTTTGAAATATTGTCTACACCTTGATATACAATTAAGTATGTGGCAGAATATGTATAAGTGTACATATACCTGTAAATTCAGTCCTCCTCTACCACTCTTCTCTTCGCCAACATGTAAACAAACCCAGAGTCGATATACGCTTCAAGTCGCTGTGCAGACATCCGAACACAGGGTTTATCGTGACGTCATCTAGAATATAAGTGCTAGTATGCGAATAATATCTATAGTCACGGTTTGCGCATTTGAGTGACTAATATTGATGTTCTTTTGTTTGCCAATCCTGCTCATCATATCATTGTCATTTATTATTGTTTTGGCCAGTTCAACTTGGTGGTCATTTTGAACGAGTGTGGAATGGATACGTTGGTAAAGGTTAGTAGCTGTTAGATATAGGTTAGTACCTGTAAGATATACGTTAGTAGCTATTTGGTAAAGCTTACTAGCTGGCATGGAAGGGCTAGTTTTGGAAAATATTTACGAGCCGCGAATCTCTAGCTGCCACTCGTTGCTGGAGTAAGGTATATCCCATAATACTGTGTTTTTTGCACTGTTACCCAACCAGAGGGGGTGTTGGGGCACTGGGGGCGGCAGCCCCCACCTATAATACTAGGATAGGTTAGGTAAGGTTGTTAGGTTAGGCTAATGTCGACTCGATTTTTATAACATAGGCTTGGTCTCGAGAATGCACAAACCCACAGTAGCTGGCATGCAAGGGCTAGTTTTGTATCCCACGTACTGGGTACTAGCAACTCGCAGTAGGCTAGCTGGCATGCAAGGGCTAGTTTTGTATTCCACGTACTGGGTACTAGCAACCCGCAGTAGCTGGCATGCAAGGGCTAGTTTTGTATTCCACGTACTGGGTACTAGCAACCCGCAGTACCTGGAATGCAAGGGCTAGTTTTGTATCCCATGTACTGGGTACTAGCAACTTGCAGTAGCTGGCATGCAAGGGCTAGTTTTGTATCCCATGTACTGGGTACTAGCAACCCGCAGTACCTGGAATGCAAGGGCTAGTTTTGTATCCCATGTACTGGGTACTAGCACCTTGCAGTAGCTGGCATGCAAGGGCTAGTTTTGTATCCCATGTACTGGGTACTAGCAACCCGCAGTACCTGGAATGCAAGGGCTAGTTTTGTATCCCATGTACTGGGTACTAGCAACTTGCAGTAGCTGGCATGCAAGGGCTAGTTTTGTATCCCATGTACTGGGTACTAGCAACCCGCAGTACCTGGAATGCAAGGGCTAGTTTTGTATCCCATGTACTGGGTACTAGCAACTTGCAGTAGCTAGCATGCAAGGGCTAGTTTTGTATCCCATGTACTGGGTACTAGCAACCCACAGTACCTGGAATGCAAGGGCTAGTTTTGTATCCCATGTACTGGGTACTAGCAACTTGCAGTAGCTGGCATGCAAGGGCTAGTTTTGTATCCCATGTACTGGGTACTAGCAACTTGCAGTAGCTGGCATGCAAGGGCTAGTTTTGTATCCCATGTACTGGGTACTAGCAACTTGCAGTAGCTGGCATGCAAGGGCTAGTTTTGTATCCCATGTACTGGGTACTAGCAACTTGCAGTAGCTGGCATGCAAGGGCTAGTTTTGTATCCCACGTACTAGGTCTAGGTTAGGTTAGGTTGGGTTGTTTGGTTAGGTTAATATACTAGGTCTCAGATACAAGATTCGTAGTAGCGGTAGTAAAGTTGAAATAGGCTAGCAGTCGCACCACTATTGACAGCACACATAGTAATGGATGCACTATTATGAGTTTTCACTAGCATTTCCCATTAATTTTCTTTGTTACAAGTGGGTTTTGCCTTCACATTATTGTTTGCCTCAACAATATTAAACTCGGTAGGTGATCAGGGTTATTTAAATACGCCCGCCACTCATAGTGGGCGTGACGTCACGATATTCATTCCTTTCAGCCAATCACACACTCTTTCTCGACTGTGAATGTGTTCGGATACACACGACCACCACCCTTGGCCACCACGGGTTTGTCTATCCATAGAGTTTTTCAACCCCTCTCTTTCCCTGATATATTTCATGCCCTCCCCACCTATCGGGGTAAATATTTTAATATTGTTTAGGCAAACAACATAATGTGAAGTTAAAAGACACTTGTAACAAAGAATAATAATGGAAACCACTAGTGAAAACTCGAAATAGTGCGCCCGTATGTGTCCTGTTAATAGTGGTACTCCCACTACTCCTAATCTTACCCAACTCTCTAGCCCAAGAGTGAAACGTTACTCTCAGTCTTTATTCTATTCAACAGCTGAGTTCTGGAACTCTCTCCCAGAATCAGTCTTTCCCTCTTCCTATGACTTAAATTGCTTCAAACTCCGACATGTGTCCAAGCATTTTGGCTCGAACGTCCCTTAATGTTGGCCCTGTCACTCTTTCAACTCTGGGGGAGGCACTCGCTACAGGCAGTTCTGTCTTTTGCCTCCCCCACTTACATAGAAAGAAAGACAAAACAAAAAATATATATATATACAGAGAGGGAGAGGAGAAGTAAACCGAAGGAGAGGTGGAAGGATGGAGTGAGGAAGTATATGGATGCAGGCGGTGCTGGTTGGGAGGAGGGGCGTCGACTGACTTGGGACAGAGGTGCATGGGGCAGTTCGTTCATGGGTATCCCTTCGGTGATCACAGCGTCAGCCAATAGATATATATATATATATATATACATATATATACTGTATATATACTCCCCTGTTGTTTCTTATCCCCTGTTGTTTCTTATATACATAAATGACCTAGATTTAGGTATAACTAGTAGGATAAGTAAATTCGCAGACGATACTAAAATGGGGAGATCAATTGATTCAGATTGCGATATAGAGTGCCTCCAAAGGGATCTAGATACCTTACATGAATGGTCAGTAAATTGGCAGATGAAGTTTAACATTGACAAATGCAAGGTATTAAAGATAGGGAAGATGCAAACAAATGTTAAATATAAACTAGCTAATTTAGAATTAGAAAATTCAGACTGCGAGAAAGATCTAGGTGTGTTTGTTAGCAATGATTTGAAGCCTAGAAAACAGTGTATAGGCGTTCGTAATAAGGCAAACAGGATTCTCGGGTTCATCTCTAGGAGTGTGAGTAACAGAACTGCTGATGTTATCTTAAAACTTTACTTGTCATTAGTGAGACCCCATATGGATTATGCTGTCCAATTTTGGTGTCCTTATTACAGAATGGACATAGATTCATTGGAGAGAGTACAGCGTAGAATGACAAAAATGATCCATAATATTAGAAATCTTCCGTATGAAGAAAGGTTGAAGAAATTAGGTTTACATTCGTTAGAGAGACGCAGAGTTAGAGGGGATATGATAGAGGTGTTCAAGTGGGTTAGTGGGATTAACAAAGGGGACATGACAAATGTACTAAAGCTCAGTGATAGCGAAAGAACTCGTAACAATGGTTTCAAATTAGATAACTTTCGTTTCAGAAAAGATATAGGCAAATATTGGTTTGGTAACAGAGTTGTGGATGGGTGGAATGGACTACCGGGTGCTATAGTGGGATCTAAAACTGTAGGGAGCTTTAAGATAAAATTGGATAAGCATATGGACGAGAAGGGTTGGGTGTGAAGGGGGATCAGCCGGGTTGGGCCAATCAGCGCTCTGCAGACCCCCATAATCCTGCGTTAATCTCTAACCGTTTTGGTAAGATGATCCTCAGGGTATTAGAGTGTTGAGCCTATAATTGGGCTTTGTAATTGATTTGGGGTTGTGTGGGACAGGGATCTGCCTTGCTTAGGCCAATCGGCTTTCTGCAGACTCCCATTATCTTATGTTATGTTCTTATATATATATATATACTGTATATATATGTATATGTATATATATATATATATATATATATATATATATATATATATATATATATATATATATATATATACAGTATATATATATATATATATATATATATATATATATTGTATGTACAGTATATAGATGTATTTTCTTTAAGGCAGGCGAGGTTGTAGGAAATACAGGTATCAGCATTAATTATTTTATTATTAAGGCTTTCAATGGAACGAACAGCAATTCTCAGGTGTTCTGGGAGATTGTGCAAAAGGTAAGCAAAATTCATGATGATCCGACGCGTTTCGATAGACAACTATCATCTTCAGGGAATGGAAGGTATTTTTTTTTTTTTTTTTTTTTTTTTTTTAGGGAAAGAGGGGGAATAAGTAGAGGCTTGGTCAGGAAGGTAAAGTAGGAAATTATGAAGTACAGTAGAAGGGAGAAGGTTAGTGGGCCGGCCACCTTGCTGTATTTATTTAGGTTTTTGCATAGTTTTACAGAATTCTTCTGCCTTAGGCAGGTAAAGCTAAGCTAGCTAAGTTTTTCTTAAAATTGATGTTTACATGATGTACTTTGGGATTCATTTAGGTTTAGGAGAACATGTTCTTACTGTTAGTCATATTATCATTATAATAATGTAATGGATTTACAGTTTTAAGAGCTTAAGTATTAAGTGTATAGTGGATCTGGTTCATTTCTTTCTATAGCAGTTAGGCTGCTAGGAAAGTTCCTATTAAAATTGTTTATAATTATGTTGGTGTCTTTCTCTTAAATCATTGTATAAGTTTTCATTTATTAGTTCAATTCTTTCCCTGATCTTTTTCGCTCTATGGTACAGTTTAACATTTAATGGGCTTATTATTGCTATGTGGTGTAAATCTTGAGTTGTATGTAAATAAGGGTATTTTGTATTTGTTGCAAATCTGAGAGCTTTGTTTTGTACTCGTTGTAATGTTAGCATTTGTGATTTGCTGAGAGCAAGTGTAGGTATTGGGGGGTATTCAAGGATTGGGAGGACTAAGGCTTTTATTAAATGTATTTTAATAGGTGTACTGAGGTTTCTAAAACGGAAGAGTTTGCTCAGTGCATGGATAGCTCTTCCCTTTCTTTCACTTACGTTAGTGATATAGCTTGTACTTGAGATTTTAAGTCCAAGGGATTTTCCATTTTGTTGGAAATTAACTAGGTTTTCATTTATTACCAAGTCTTCATTTTTTTTGGAGCCGATTGGAATGATGGCGAACTTATTGACATTAGTTTTAATCTTCCATTTTTTTTCATATGTATTAATTGTCTCTACTTCTAGTTTTGTTCTCGCGTTCATCATGTGCTTGGATTTTCCCTGATAATGGATTATCTGGGTGATATCGTCCGCATAACTGATATTTAGTCCTGTGTGAGAATTAGGTGTATCTCTGGTGTATATTATGAAGAAAGTGGGTGACAAGACGCTGCCCTGAGGTACTCCACAACTTAATTGAAAGCACTCACCAAGGTAAGAGTTTATTTTTATTCTGGCTTTTCTGTCATCAAGAAAATCGCACAAGAGTTTTTCTATGATGACAGGTAAGTCCAGATGTAGAATTTTGTACTTTAGTCCTTGGTGCCATACTTTGTCAAAAGCCTTAGTAATGTCTCTCAGGACTAGGTGGCATTGTCCCCTGTCTGCTTTGCTTAAGGCAATTTGTTCTGTTATTACGGCAAGTGTGTGTGTGGTGCCTCTGTGTTGTCTGAAACCGTATTGATTATTGTTATGTTTGTCGTTTATTTCAAGATGAGTTCTTAATCTTGTGTTTATAACTCTCTCAAAGATTTTGCCGGGAACTTCAAGGAGCGAGATTGGGCGGTAGTTGTTTGGGTTGTGGGGTGTTTTTCCTGGTTTTGGGATCAATTTGATGGTTGATTTTTTTAATGTGTCTGGAAAGTAACCTGCGGAGAGTGAAGCATTAAAAATATCTCTTAATTTTTAAATTGAAGATTCTGGGAGGTGTGTCAGTATAGTTTAATTGATCCCACTTTCTCCTGGACAGGTATTTTTTGTGTTTTTTATGATGGCTTTAATTTCTGTGTTTGTTATGGGTTTCGTGAGGAAGCTCTGCTCATCAAGTCTGGAAAAGTCTGCTTGATGGTATGGAGTTGTGCGATTGAGGTTTTCTTGCATATAGTTGTTAACTCTGTCGTTGTTTTCGTCATCTTCATCATCACTGTCTTCCTCTTCTTCGTTGAGTACTCTCTCCCAAATTCTTCTGTGGATTGTTTCTTGGTTTTGTTCGTCAAAAATGTTGTTATATTGTTCTTCTATGATGTAATGAGTAGGTGGGCTAATTTCTCCAGTCAGTGACTTGAATTTTCTCCAGAAAACCTCCGGTTCAGAGTATGTAGCTGTTAATTGTGTGTGTGTGTTTTCCCTGTGTATGTTTGCTTCTTCTTTTAAAGTATGTCTTAATGTGTTTTGGAGTGTTTTGTATCTGTTGTAATGTACATTAGTCCAGCCATGAGTGTTTGCATGATGTCTGAGTGCAGTATATTGTTGTATTAATAATTGTGTTTCATGGGTAGGTGTAGTGCCTGTGAATTTCTTGAGTCTTGTGTGTGGTATGCATGTGTTGATTGCTTGATTGATTGTGTTGTACCATGAATCAATCTCTGTCTCAATTTCTTCTAGTGTGGCTTCATTTAGTTCAGTTTGTGTTGTGTGTTCTTCTATGTTTGTTTGAAAATCATCCCAGTTTGTCGCTGGAATGTTAGGACGTGGGGCTGCGGGGATATAGATGGGGGTTGTACTGATTTGGGTTATAATCATTGTGTGGTCACTTGTTGTTAGTGGCCCTTGTTTTATATTAATATTGTGATATGTGTTGTAATTAGTCAACATTGTGTCTGGAGTTGTGGCTGAGTTGGCGGTGAAGAATGTTGGAAAGTGAGGTCCTATATGTTGAATTATTCTGTCCAATATTAATTGGTGTAGTTGTCTTCCTGTTGTGTTGGTATGTCTGTATCCAAATGTTGGGTGGTTTACATTTAAGTCCCCAAAAAGGTATACCGGTGTATTTCTTCTGAATAATGCTATGTAGTCTGGTGTGGGGATAAACAGTCTACTTGGTGGTATGTAGTCTGTAGCTATTATTATTGGACCTGTTTCTGTTTGAATTTGTACTGCTAGAGTGTTCGTCAAGAAGTCGTCTGTGATTTTGTGTTGTAATTCTTGTCTAATTGCAATGGCAGTGCCATCCATGTTTCTGTTGTATATGTTTGATTTTATTACTTTAAATTCTGGGATCTTTAGACTTTCTTAATTTTTAACACCATGACATTGTATTAGTATTATGTCTGGTTTGAGTTGTAGATATGTGTTGACTAACTCGTGCTTTCTGTTATTCCATGTGAGTACATTATGTTGAATAATTTTTAGATTTTGAGCCATGTTTGATTAAGTGTTTTTTTTTTTCCTTTTTGGGCTGTTGTTTGGGTGTGAGTGGGATTTGTTTGAGTTGGGATTACACGTTCATCTTTGGCTTTTTTGAGGTTAATATAATTTACCTGATGGATGTAGTGATTTGGGGGTTTTGCAGTGCTCCTGGTATTTCGAACGAGTGCGGGTGTGCTCGTTAGGGCATGGGTTGACTGTGGCTGATCTTCATGTTCTTCTGTGTTATCTTGTTCATTTACCCCTGAGTCCTCTGCTTCGACGTCGATAATGGTGACATCGGAGTCGGTAAATCCTTCACTGCTGCTGCTTAAATCTTGTTGTTGTTGTGGTTCTGGGTCTTCACTGCTACTGCTTGATTCTTGTTGTTGTTGTGTTTCTGGATCATTGGCGATATTTTCATTAGTTTCGTCTTTTATGTAATCATTGTTATTTGTTTGTGGTTGAGGGTCGGAAGGTATGGATTTGATTTGCTCTGTGAAATTTCCTCTTATACATTTGTTAGATTCTTCCTGAGTGAACGTGGGAAGTGTTAAGGGTGGAAGGCCGTTTTTTTGTGCGAAAGTGGAGAAGATTTTTTGGAAGGAGCCCGGTTCTGACACGTTTTTAATGTGTGCAGACATCATTATTGTCATATATGCTGCGCAGTTCAAATCCGCATTGCTGTTATTTGGAAGTTGTGGTTGTAGTTGTGCTGGTTGTTGTGCCTGGCCATTGTTGGTTACGGTTGCGTATTTGTTGGTGGCTTTCCTCTCTTCTTCTTCCTTCATTCTAGTTTCTTTCTCCTTCATTGCTGTTTTCCTGACTGGGCATTTCATTGCTAGGGTGCGATGATTTCCCTTGCAATTTATACACTTCTTTGTTGTGTTAGGAGGGCAATCCTTCCATGTGTGTTCCTCTGAACTACATTCAGAACAAACTTTGTATTCATGGGTTTCGTTTTGTGGGCAATTTGTTCTTGCATGTTGTTCAACCGCATAGCACAGAGTACAGGTTTGGATTGGGATGTACCTTTCCTGCTTGATTTTGTTTGAGGTCACTGATAGATTGACAAGTTTTATGCCTTCTTGAGCTCGTAGGGACATTTGTGTATCTTCAAATTCTATCTTGATATTTCGTGATTGTCTCCTGTCTTTGTTTTCAAATTTATAAATCTGGTTGACCTTGGCCCAGGCATTCTGCTTTTCTATTTCTGTTTTGATTACTTCAGTTGAGTTGTTGTAAGCAAGCTCATCTAGGTTGAAACATATAATGCTTCTCTTGCACTTGATTTCAATTGGGATGATGGGGGTGAAGCCAGCATCTTTGAGCTTGTTTACTGATTCGTGGGAGAGGATGGAATTTATGTCTTCTTCAGTGACTGTGGTGATGACAAGACCTCCATTGGCTACGAATACTCTTGTAATGTTGTTACCTATAAGAGTTTCAATTAACTTGAGTTTTGTTGCCCTCTTTTCAGGGAGAGGGTGGCTTATTTTGAGCCTACCCATTTTGCATGTTTGTTATTCCTTAATTTTACTTATAGTGTGACACAGTATCATTCCTGCCTATCCGTTGGGCTTGGCCAAAACAGTACGTTATCCCCCTTCTAAAAGATGGGAAACGCTGTATTGGATTCCAATCAGACTCCCCAATTGGGCTGCTATTCCCTATCCAAGATTTTCGCCACCCTTGTCAGTTCCCCTCTCCACCTCTCTAAAGAGGCCCCCTTGTGCAAGCCGCAGGGTTCAGTTTGGGTACTATGATAGGGACTCTATGGCTCCTAACTTGATACTGTGTCCTAAAAGCAAAATGGAGAAATATTTCTTGTCTTAATAGGATATAACATAACAGCTTATTAATACATATTAGGTAGATCACAGTAAGGTTAATTGGGTGTTGGCTAGCATATGATTGGCTAGTTGGCGACCAATGAGGCGCGCGCTTTTCCTGCCTCCTGGTTGGTTGGGCGGGTTCGTAGATGCTAGATGTTGTCGTAGGGGGTCTGCTGGGCGAGGGGGAGGCTGGGCCCTTGTGAGGGGCGGCGGGCCAGTTGTATCTCGGGTTTCTGGTCCAGTTTGAAGCGTAGGGTTGAGGGGCGGCGCGCGTTGGTTAAATGAAGTAGTGGGGGGGACGGTATGGGGGGGAAGGGGAGGCGAGGAGAGGGGGTAAGGGCAGAGTCGGGGTGGTAAGGGGAGTAATGTTAGGGGGTGTTTGAGAGTAACGTTTAGCTGATGGGAGTATTTGGAGGTCGAGAGTTTGATTATTTATGGAAGGATTAAGAGTTTGAATATATAGGGCTTCAAGTATAGCAAGACTTCTGGGTTCTGTCTCTTTATCAATTACGGAGGTATTTTTATCTAGGTCAGAGCGAGTAAGGGCTTGGTGGTGGGGGGCTCTATAGTGGTCTTTGATAGCTCCAGATTGGAGATGGAGGGTGAGACGGCGTGATAAACGATTTTGTGTCATACCAACGTAGGTTTGAGGTCCACAGTCCACATTATTGCAATTGTGTTGGTATATCACATGGTCGTCTATTTTCGGAGTCTTGGGAGAGATAGGTCTGTTACGGAGGATGAGGTTGGAGGTTTTGGAGGATTTGTAGTAGATGATAAGTTTTATTTTGTGGTCGGGGTTGGTGGGGAGGACGTTTTTGGTAATGATTTCTTTCATGATGGATTCGTCGGTATTGTGATCGGTATTGAAATCATTACTACAGAAATAGTCGACGTGGAGACGATCGAGGAAGAAGGAGACGAGGATGCAGCAGCAGGAAGACATCCCTCCCCCCCCCTGAATCACCTTTTAGGAGAACCTTTTCGTGGGAAGACGAGGATGCAGCAGCAGGAAGACGTCCCCTTGAATCACCTTTAACACCAGAGCAACTAGAAGGTCTCAGGACCTTCCAAAGCCAGCTGTTCAAGATCAGGAGGAGCTCCAAGAAAAAACCAAAAAGATCGAGAAAGACCTTCAACATGGAAGAATTCGTTAAACACCAACATTAACACCATCCACTTCTTCACCACCACCACCATCATCACCACCATCTCCTGCCTTCATCTTGCAGCCTTCCCCAGCCCCCTTCTTGGCAAGCCATACTGATTCAGCCCAATACTCAACTCACGCACGTTGGGTCAAGCCCCGATACCCTATTTTCTCTCACTTTTACCACTGTCTCTCCTACTTAACCAATAACAATTTCCCCTCTTTCACCCTCACCCATCTTTTCTATATTCATTTGAATTGAATTGAGTATCCTATTCACTTACCTTCCATTCCCTGAAGATGATAGTTGTCTATCGAAACGCGTCGGATCATCATGAATTTTGCTCACCTTTTGCACAATCTCCCAGAACACCTGAGAATTGCTGTTCGTTCTATTGAAAGCCTTAATAATCAAATAATTAATGCTGATACCTGTATTTCCTTCAACCTCGCCTGCCTTAAAGAAAATGTATTACCTGGCTACACCAACATATATATATATTGTAACATCCGAGGATACCAGGATGTAATGTGACAACACACCAAATTGTTGAACGTGCCTGTACCTGCACCTCGTGGCAAGATTCATTCCCTCTTTCTTTCCGGCCTACTAGACAAGAGAGAGAGAGAGCGGCCCGGCTGATTCGCGCCAAAATTCTCTCGGTCTCACCTGCGTAAGTACTTGACTGGAGAGGGAGCAGTGGAAAGAGAGAGATAGGGGGAGAGAGCATGGAGCGCGGGGGCTGAGGTGACGTAATACCAGTCCCCCCTTCTCCCACTACTTCTAGCACCTGTATTGGCTCGCACACCTGCTTCTCACCTGTAATTGGCCCACACAACCTCCTATTCGTAGCGGCACCTCTGAGCTGATGACTTAACTCCTGAACTAAGCTCTGATTGGACTAGTGTGGTGATGGGCTCGTATATAAGGACAGATATTTGAGATTCAAAGTTAGTACATTCTTGGCTGGGGCAGCGCGTGTGAATCTGAAAGACCCGGGATCGAATCCCTGCCACGGCGGACATTTAGTGGGTGCAGTAGTACGTCCTAGCATGTTTCACAGGCTTGCACCCAGTCAGGGGACATCCTGACGACGTATACAGACTAAACACACCATAACAAAGCCACTCCAACACCTTCCTCTCTCTCCAACACCCCTTCTCCCCTCTCAACACTCTTCTCTGAGCTAGTGCCGATAAAAATGGCATGGTCAGTCTTGTAAAGAATCGTGAGGTTCAGAGTCGTAAAGATTCCAGGACGAGCTTATTAGCGGCGGATCACCAGATCGACCGTGGTGATTGTCACCTAAACATCTACAAAAGTACAAAAGTACAAGTGTGTTAGGGAGACGAGACAGACTTAACAGGCTTGTATAAATAGGTTTTTATTTTATTTTAGTGGGTCGCTGGAACCACTACTAGATAGTTCATGATTGAACTTGTGACAGTTAGATAACCAGAGGTATGTCGAAATACCTAGCCTCATTTTGATTTAAGAATTTTGTGATTGGAGTTAGAAATTATGATGAGATTTAATTTTGTGATTAGATATAATTTTGTGATTGGATATTGAATATTGGAGATTTGATGTGATATAGTAACTAATTTATCTGTTTGACAATATACTAAAGTTAATACTTAAATTACTTGATATAAAACTATTGTCATTAGTAATTAAGCATTGTTTTAAGTCCTATTAAATTATTGTGACTTAAATTAATATTGTACAGCAAACCAACTTTATTATATGTAGTTAAAGTGAATCAAAACGGATACAAAACGATCCTGAAGTACTATAGTAAATGTTAATTTCCTTTATAATCACCTAATGTTTTGTGTGGTTGTCAAATACCTTATTTGTTTTATAAATACAATTCCATTTTGATATGTGGCTTTGTTATATTCCATGATCTATTAACTAATTGGCTAACATAATAATAATAATAATAATGATTTAAGATACGTTAAAGAGGACAATGATTAAATGAATAACGAGGAAAGAGAATAAGAGCACCGTAAATCATCTTTAAAAGGTTAACGAACTGAATGAATTATATAATTATATCCAAGATCTTAATAATACTTATATTATAATACTAATAAAGATTCATTATAAGTCCTTACGATCATACAACACTTTTTCTCTATTCTTAAATTATAGCCTACTGAATATTAACACCTTACGAGCGGCCTATGCGGTTTATTTATGTGTACCGCCCAGCGGGGTGTTTTTAGCCAAAATAGGGCTGTTTACGTGATCATTTTCATGCCTAAATAAGACCCAGAACGTAAAACAAGTATCTATCCCTGAAAGGGCATAAACAGAGCTTTCGAATGACACCATAACGATCCTTGTATGATGGATAGTTTTCTTGCAATAACCGTGCAACGCGAGTGCAAAAAGCAGGTAATTCGGTACTTTCGGTACATAATTGAGTATGTAGCGAGTGAGAGAGGGAGGAGGGAGCTGAGATTTGTGTCAGTAGGTTCGCCGCGGTGGTCTGGAGCAGTCATACGCTCGCTAGTCTCCTGCCACCACTTGTCTCTCTCTCTCAGCCACATTACGTGCTGAAATTGCCACTCGAGTTATGTCGAGCGCCGCCACATAGTCCAGCTTTATTTAACTCGACTTATGTTGCTCGCCGCTAATTAAGGGTTAAACCTTGAAATGATTCTATATGACTTGAAATAGTTTTATGATTTGATCCTAATTGAAGTGTAGCAGAGTATAAAGGATAACTGTCCCAACATCTAAAAGGAAAGCAAGTAACAACATAACAAGCTTTGACATTTTTAGTTCTATTGGCCTTCAGCTATTTGATACCTTTTCATATTGTCTGCTCTGTCTAGTTTTATCAAGTCAACCCCTTCTGAATCAAGATATGTAACAGATAACTGGCGACATTGCCAGGATTTGTTTTGTAAACTTTCACTTGAGTTTCACTGCTTAATAATTAATAATGCCTAATATAATGAATAGCGAAGATGGTCAGAACTTCGTAGAGTCAACACCCACAGACAATGATATTGACCTCCTGTCAAAAGACAAGCTAAAAATACTAGTCTCATATCTGGAGTTGACTATCTCGGACATGACCAAAATGGCACAGTCTGTGAAATCCGAACTGTTTGGGATCCACGACACCGAGGGCGGTGAGCGTAACGGAGCAGCTGGTGGGGGATTCAGTAATACTATGCAGTTTGGTGAACATTTACCAGAGGGATTTACCCCTGAACAGTATTTGGAGCTTGCCAGATTAAATGCTGCCCAGGCAAACTCTCAGCGGCAGGCACAGCAAGCTCTGGAACAAACCCAGCTAGATCAGGCACAAATAAATTTGCAGACCCAACAGCTAGACGATCAGTATCGCATGGCCCAATTAAATGCTCAAAATAGTTCTAATGCTCCCCCTGCGGGATTAACTATGACGAGTGTGATTCCCCCATACACTGAGGATAATGTTCAGGACTTTTTTGTTTTGTTCGAGGAAGTTGCTGCGGGAATGGGTTGGACGAGAGATCGTGGGTCTTTTATGTTGCAAACAGTTGTGACAGGACAGGCTCGTGATACTTAAATTTCAGTGGAGTCTGAGGTTCGGCAAGACTATAACCGTCTCAAAGCAGCTATCTTAAAAACGTACCAGCTACAGCCTGAAGCTTATAGGCAAACTTTCAGGAAAACCCATAAGAAATTCGAAGAAACCCAT
The DNA here is from genome assembly GCA_032716605.1 of Paralithodes platypus. Classification (NCBI taxonomy): domain Eukaryota; kingdom Metazoa; phylum Arthropoda; class Malacostraca; order Decapoda; family Lithodidae; genus Paralithodes; species Paralithodes platypus. Next base: position 58,322,936 of record CM064487.1, on the reverse strand, counting down.
ACGGTGTTTGCCAGGACCATGACCTAAACATTAAATGGTTGGTTCAAAAGTAAAGATGTCACTGATTTCAAGGGTCTAAAAGAGTTAATCTTGCTTGAGAATTTCCTATGGAAGATAGATTCATCAGTAGCCTATCAATTGAGAGGGAAAATGTAGATAATCTTGCCGAAGCTGCAGACATGGCTGATACCTATGTATTAAACAACAAATTCCGTGGGAAGAAGCCCTATGATAATTCTAAGTTCTCCAATCACAAATCTGACAAATCCAGTCCCTCGCAAAAGCCTGTAACGTCTCTCCATGCTAGCCAAACTAAAAATGCTCCCCCAACTAAGAATGTGACTCCTGGTAATGGTAATAGAGGTGGGGCCCAAACCAATAATAATATGCTTATAAGGGGAATGTATCCCAGAAAGTGTGTAACATTGTGGCAAGAGAGGCCACTTAGCTTATCAATGTTGGGCCAAGGAGAGAGCCGAGAGATCGGGGCAGACAGTAGCCGCAGTATCTGCCTCTTCCAATAATCAAAACCACCCAAATGTTCCTTTGATGCAGGACTCCCGACCGCAGGAGTACCTAGCTACTAATGTAAACCTGACAGGAAATGGTGTAGTAGCGTGTGTGGTGCAACCCGCAAGGGTTAAGCTTGTAGTAATATCTCCATTACTTAGTGAATGGAGAGATTGAGTGTGATTTGCTGAAGGGTGAAGCCTGTATAGCTTTGTGTAGGCCTCAGGATATCCCTGTGCCTAGGGTAACACACCTTTTGGGGAATGATGTGGCTGGTGAGAGGGTCCGACCAGATCCAATTTTGTCACTTTCCCCTGTTGACGAGCCGCTGAGTGGTAAGATCGAGAAGAAGATGCCAAAGGTTTTCCCTGTATGTGCTGTCACTCGATCTATGGCACAAGTAGCAGTTCCCTCTGACAGAAATGTACCAACTGTGCAAGTAAATGAAAGGGATGAAAGTGTAGTGGATGATGCTCAAACTGTACCTGATGTGGAGACTGTAGTAGATCTGTCTGAAACTGTTATGGCTAACCTTGAGTTAAATGATAATCATGAAACCCCTCCTAATTGTCCTAGTGGCCTGGTAGAGTTACAACGAGATGACAGTGAGCGAGTGTAAGGAGTTAGCTGCCAGTGCCGTGAGTGAAGAGGAGTGCAAGAAGGAGAGGGGTGAGTGTTTTCACATGAAGAAAGGAGTTTTGTGACTTACAGTAGATGGAGACCGCCACACAGAACAATTGATGATGGGGCATGGGACGTACATCAGGTAGTCGTTCCTAAACCTTGTCGTAGATATATACTGGAAATGGCCCATAGTATACCCTTAGCAGGGCACTTAGGTGTGATGAAAACCCTAGATCGCATTACTGTAGAGCACACTTTCACTGACCAGGAATGCGTGCAGATGTAGTGGAGTTCTGTAAAGTGTGTCACACCTTCCAGATGATAGTAAAACCTAATCAAAAGGTGCCTGTACATCCTCTGGTGCCCTTGCCAGTGTTCGAGAACCCTTTCACTCGGGTGGTAGTGGATATCGTTGGTCCATTACCAAAGACATCTCAGGGACATATACTGTATATTTGTTAACTATAATGGACATGGCAACTCGATACCCAGAGGCTATACCGTTACGAAATACTTCAGCCCAAACAGTCATTAAGGAACTGCTCAAATTCTTCACCAGAATGGGTTTCCCCCATGAGGTGCAAAGTGATCAAGGTACTAATTTCACTTCCAATATATTTCAGCAGTCCCTGAAGGAATTGGGTATCGACCATGTGAAGTCCAGCTCCTACCACCCTGAGAGTCAAGGGGTCCTCGAACGATATCATCAAACTCTAAAATCTATGTTGAGAAAATATTGTGAGGAAACTGGAAGTGATTGCGATAAGGGGGTACCATTTCTTTTGTTTACCACCCGTGAGGTTCCGACTGAATATCTGGGCTTCTCACCCAATGAACTAGTTTTTGGTCACCAGGTATGTGGCCCTTTGCAGCTATTACAGGACAGCCTAGTTAGCCAGGAAGGGAACCAAAATCTCCTAAAGTATGTGTCAGAGTTCAAAACCCGGCTGAGATCCTCGTGCGAGTTTGCAGCACAGAATTTAAGAGTGGCTAAAAACACCATGAATGTATGGTATGATAAAAGAGTCTGTGTGAGGGAGTTTTAGCCCGGTGATGAGGTCTTGGTTCTCATTCCCCTTTTCGGCCAACCTTTATCAGCATAGTTTAGAGGCTCATATAAACTATTAAAAAGGGTGAGTGTTACTGACTACTTAGTGGCTACCCCAGACAGGAGGAAGCCTAAGCAAATATTTCACATCAATATGTTAAAACCCTATCATAGGGCCCCTGACTCCTCTCCTCCAGATTCTCCTTCTGTGGCAGCAATAAATTAAAGAACCTGTGGACATCCTGGTGCGGGTGATGATGTTCGTAGTTCTTACCCACAGATCTCACAGCAGACTGTCCCAGATTCTGAAGGTATCGATAATGACTTTGACTTGTCTTGTTATCTATGCAACTTTCAATGTAATTCTGTAGCATGGGGGGAATTACCAACAAAATTATGTCATCTTCCCTCCGAGAAATCTAACCAACTAATCCATGTTTTATCCCAGTCTCCCAGTGTGTTCCGTGATACTCCAGGGCTCACCTCATTGGCCGTGCATGACATATTATTATTAAAATAGGGATTCACACCAAGCCTAAAAAGACTATGTGGCACCAAAAGAAACTTTGTGGAAAAAAAAAACATCGTAGTTGTTGTGGGGCTGGGCGCAATACGGAGTAGAGGATAAGAAGACCAGGAAACACTAATTAAAGAAGCTGAAGGAGACGGGTATGGAGGAGAAACCGTATAAGATGTGGGAGGGAGAAAGTGGGGGACTCTCCAAGCATATCGGCTAAGACAAGGGGGCGATTGAGGGAGGATATGAAGGGGAATGCCCGCCGTCGGGCATTGGAGAAACGCGGACAGTCGATCAGGAGATGCTGGACAGACACTGGAATATGGCAGCAAGGACAGAGCGTGGGGACATCACAGGACATCAAATGACCATGCGTGAACCTGGTGTGGCCGAGCCGAAGACGGTCTAGAGCGGTCTCCCATCGACGATTGCGATGAGAGGAAGACTTCCAAGGTAGGACGGAAGGTTTGACAGAACGCAGTTTGACAGCAGACACCCTCATGGAGGTCCATTCGTCCTGCCAGCGCTGACGTAGTAATTGAGTAACACGCGGGAAGTAATCAGATGCAGGAATACGCCGTGGCACGAGTCGGTGAGAGGTAATAGCAGAGCGGGCGAAAAAATCAACCCGCTCATTGCCAGGCACTCCAACATGACTCGGGACCCAACAGAAAGACAGGGACGTGCATGACATAGATGTCGGGGATGCAGCACCAATTAAATTATCCCCATACCGTGTCTCACCACAGCGCAGGAGTATTCTGCGAGTTGAATTAGATTTCATGATGTCAAATGATCTGATTACTAGGGCCTTAAGCCAGTGGAGTAGTCCAGTCACACTTGTGCCTAAGCCAGACGGAAGTTATAGATTTTGCATGGACTACAGACAAGTCAATGCCGTAACAAAAAATGATACCTATCCACTGCCACGGATTGATGATGGTATTGACCAGATTGGCACAGCCAGTTATATAAGTAAAATTTACATTATGAAAGGATATTGGCAGGTACCTCTCCCTCCCCGAGTAAGGGAGATTTCATGTTTTGTTGTAAATAATCAAGCCTTCTGCTGTGAAGTAATACCTTACGGCTTGAAAAACGCTCCAGCTACCTTTCAGCGCCTAATGAATCAGGTGACTGAGGGGGTGCCTGGATGTGTAGTCTACATCGATGATGTCCTGCTCTTTTCTCATACATGGGAAGAACATCTACAACAAATCAGATTGCTTTTTTTTTTTTAACGTTGCTGAAGCAAATCTAGTAGTGAACTTATAGAAATGCACTTTCATCAAGAGTACCGTCCAATATCTTGGATATACAGTAGGACAGGGTCAGGTTGCACCTCCTCAAGCTAAAGTAGAGTCTATTATAAATTTCCCAACGCCTACACATAAGAAGGAAATCCAAAGATACTTAGGAATGATTGGGTATTATAGGAGATTTATTCTAAATTTGTCAAGGTAATAGAAAAGGAGCTGTTAGCATTGATTTTGTCACCACAATACTTTAGTGTCTATGTTCAATATGCCCCTGGTTCCATCACTGTATATACTGACCATCACCCATTTACATTTTTGCACAAGTTCCAAAATAAGAACCAACAACTGACCAGGTGGAGCTTGTTACTGCAGGAGTACGCCCTAGATATAAAATATATTAAGGGTGTCCAGAATGTGCTAGCAGATTGTTTGTCTAGAGTCTAAATTATTGTCATATACTTTCCTCCTCTTGAAATATTTTCTAGCGGGGGAGGTGTAACATCCGAGGATACCAGAATGTAATGTGACAAGACAACAAGCTGTTGAACGTGTCTATACCTGCACCTCGTGGCAAGATTCCTTCCCTCGTTCTTTCCGGCCTACGTGACAAGAGAGAGAGAGAGAGAGAGAGAGAAAGAGAGAGCGGCCCGGCTGATTCGCGCCAAAATTCTCTCTGTCTCACCTGCGTAAGTACATGACTGGAGAGAGAGCAGGGGGAAGAGAGAGATAGGGGGAGAGAGCATGGAGCGCGGGGGCTGAGGTGACGTAATACCAGTCCCCCCTTCTCCCACTACTTCTAGCACCTGTATTGGCTCGCACACCTGCTTCTCACCTTTAATTGGCCTACACAACCTGCCACAACCTCCTATTGCTCATGTGGTGATGGGCTGGTCTATCCGAGTGAGAACTGAGCTATCTCTGCCATACCCATAGCTTACTCTGACTGTTCCTTTTACTTATATATCTTCTGGATCTCAGGTGGCGGCGTCTTTTCCGTGGATTGACCTCCCTACTGCCAACCTAGAAGTTGGCAGATTGGGAGCCAAAGCGTCACATTTTTCCCTTGCCCCTCAACTTTCCCTTCATAATTGCTGAGGGGCACGGGGCCTTGGGTGGGGCTTTGGTTTCCCGGGCGTTTTCGCACCCTCCTCAGCTCCCAGTGGAAGCTAGCCAATGTAACACCGATATTCAAAAAAGGCAGCAAATCCCTACCCAGTAACTATCGTCCAATTAGCTTAACCTCAGTTGTATGTAAAATGCTAGAAACGGTCATACGAGACAGACTCGTAAATCACTTAGAGGAAAATAACATACTTAAAGATACTCAACACGGCTTTCGTAAAAAACGTTCCTGTTTAACAAACCTCTTAGACTTCTTCCACGATATCCTCAACCTCTACGATGAGAGTAAAGCTGTAGATATTATATACCTTGATTTTCAAAAGGCCTTTGACAAAGTTCCCCACAAACGTTTACTGCTAAAACTAAAAGCGCATGGAATACAAGACGGTGTGTTGAAATGGATAGAAAATTGGCTCAGCGACAGAAAGCAAAGAGTAGTCATAAACGGTAAGGCATCAAAATGGACCAATGTAAGTAGCGGGGTACCCCAGGGATCGGTACTAGGACCAATTCTCTTTCTAATTTACATCAACGACATAGATGAGGGTCTCACCTGTACAATCTCAAAATTTGCTGACGATACAAAAATTGCAATAGCGTACTCTCAAAGAACAAGTTGACGATATGCAACACAATCTAGATAAAATGTCATGTTGGGCCCAAAGTTGGCAAATGAGTTTCAATGCGGATAAATGTAAAGTACTACATATTGGATACCTAAATGAGAAAGCAAACTATTCGATGAATGGCACTCAGCTTAAGAATGTAAACAGAGAAAACCGATCTGGGAGTAACAATATCGAGTAACCTAAAACCGAGTCAACAATGTTCAGAAGTTGTTAAGAAGGCAAACAAAATAATTGGCTTTATAGGCAGGTCATTTGAGCATAAATCCAAAGAAGTTATCCTAACCCTTTACAATTCATTAGTCCGCCTCTTCTGGAATACTGCGTTCAATCCTGGTGCCCTTATTACCAAAAAGATATAACAAGCTAGAACGAGTTCAACGTAGAGTTACCAAAATGATACCTAGCCTAAAGAACAAACCATACGAAGAGCGTCTAGAGAATTAAATCTATTTCCTTTAACCCAGCGCAGATTAAGAGGTGACTTAATTCAAGTGTTCAAAATCATCAAAGGCATCGACAATATGAACTGTAGTAAGTACTTCACTATCGACCAATCTAATTACACGCGGGGAAACGGTTGCAAAATTATTGGTAAATCTTTTAACTCACACGAATCTAAGAATTTCTTCTTCAATCGAGTTGTCAACTTGTGGAATGGGCTTCCCCGAAACGTTATAGACTGCATCACCGTTGATTCATTTAAACTCCGCCTAGACAAATATCTCGCATCAAACCCGCGACTGACTGCGTTTGTAAATGAATAACTTTATTTTATCCCCCCCTCAGTTACTAACCCATCTGTCCCCTACTAACTTCCTAATTCTGCCACGGACATTAGTTCCAGGGCAGTAATTCCCTTTCCAATGGTCCCTTACCCACTCTAAACCACTGTTTGGACACTTGATCCTCAGTGTTTTGGAGGACAAGCAACCTAGAAGGGTCACTAGATCTGTTGTTGCTTGATTTCCTTTGTACTCCTTTGTACTCCCTGCCTTGGAATGACTTCGGTCACCCGGGCTTTGTTAGTGGTAGGCAGGAGGGATTTTGTGGGGGCGCTCGTTTGTGGCCTTGGCCTTGCTCGAGACCTTGGGGCTGTTCGGCCAGACAGCCTGGGGAGCAACAACAACAACAACAACAACAACCTCCTATTCGTAGAGGCACTTCTGAGCTGATGACGTAACTCCTGAACCAAGCTCTGATTGGACTAGTATGGTATTGGGCTCGTACATAAGGACAGATATTTGAGATTCAAAGTTAGTACATTCTTGGCTGGGGAGAAGAACAGTGTGATGGGGAGACGAGACAGACTTAACAGGCTTGTTTAAATTGGTTTTTATTTCATTTTAGTGCGTTGCTGGAACCACTACTCGATAGTTCATGATTGAACTTCTGACGGTTAGATATCCAGAGGTATGTCGAAATACCTAGCCTCATTTTGATTAAGGATTTTGTGATTGGAGTTAAAAGTTATGATGAGATTTAATTTTGTGATTAGATATAATTTTGTGATTGGATATTGAATATTGGAGATTTGATGTGATATAGTAACTAATTTATCTGTTTGACATTATACTAATAGTTAATACTTAAATTACTTGATATAAAACTATTGTCATTAGTAATTAAGCATTGTGTTAAGTCCTATTACCTTATTGTGACTTACATTTATATTGTAAAGCAAACCAACTTTATTATATGTAGTTAAAGTGAATCAAAATGGATACAAAACGATCCTGAAGTACTATAGTAAATGTTAGTTTCCTTTATAATCACCTAATGTTTTGTGTGGTTGTTAAATACTTTATTTGTTTTATAAATACAATTCCATTTTTATATGTGGCTTTGTTATATTCCCTGATCTATTAACTAATTGGCTAACATAATAATAATAATAATAATAATGATTTAAGATACGTAGATAGATAGATAGATAGATAGAAGATACGTAAAGAGGACAATGATTAAATGAATAATGAGGACAGAGAATAAGAGCACCGTAAATCATCTTTAAAAGTTAACGAACTGAATGAATTATATAATTATATCCAAGATCTTAATAATACTTATATTTTAATATTAATAAAGATTCATTATAAGTCCTTACGATCATACAACACTTTTTCTCTATTCTTAAATTATAGCCTACTGAATATTAACACCTTGAAATGATTCTATATGACTTGAAATAGTTTTATGATTTGATCCTAATTGAAGTGTATCAGAGTATAAAGGATAACTGTCCCAACAGCTAAAAGGAAAGCAAGTAACAACCAACTTTGACATTTTAAGTTCTATTGGCCTTCAGCTGTTTGACACCTTTTCATATTGTCTGTTCGGTCTAGCTTTATATACAGTATATATACAGTATATACCGGGTATATATATATATATATATATGTAGAGTGTGTGTGTGTGTACATGTAATTGTAGATGCATTTGTGTGTGTGTATGTATGTGCTTGTATGTATGCATGCATGTTTACTTATGTTTGTGTGTGTACTGAATGGACAAATGTATTGTATATATATATATATATATATATATATATATATATATATATATATATATATATATATATATATATATATGTATAATGCATATATGTGTATGAAGGTATATATTTAAGTACATATGTTTGTGTATACAGTATATGCAGGCTTGTTCGAGCCAAAGTGCCTGGACACATACAGTTTGAAGCAATTTACATGATAGGATAAGGGTAGATGGATTCAGGGAGATAGTTCTAGAGCTCAACTGTTTAATTGAAGAAAGATTGTTAATATCGTTTCACCCTTGGGGTGACGAGTTACACAGAGTAGGGGTGGGATTGTTTTGCAAGACGGGTGCTACGTTTTCTACATAGAGGATATGGTATACATTGAGAGAGCTCTGAGGAACCCTGATTATTGTAATAACAGTAGAATAACTAGAGATGCAACACTGCAGCGAAAAGAGAGATTTATTTTATTTTATCAACTCTGAGAAGCAGAGTGGTATCGCGCACACAGATCCCGCCCGTATACTGAGCACCACCAATTAGCTTGTCTGTCGTCGTCGTCGTCGTCGTCGTCCGTCTGTCTGTCCGGTAACTCCTCCTAGACCGTTTGATAGATTTTCACCAAATTTCACAGGTATATCCATTTGGTCAATGCAAAGGTCAGTCAAAAAGAAATGTTCCATTTAACTTAAAGGTTAAGGTAAAAGGTCAAGGTTAAAAATAAGGTCAATATTTCATATTTTTTTAGTTTTTACTTAAATGTATTCATTTTCACTATACAAGTTACTGGTAACCTTAATATGGTATTGACCAAATTTTAGGTAATTACTCTGAAGGGTAAGGTCAAAGGTCAAGGTCAAAGATTAAAATAAGTTTTTGCACTAGTATTTCTTATACTAACTGTTAGATTCTTACTAGGCTTACCATGTATATTCGGAATACCTAGGGCAAGGTCATACAAGAAATTATACAATTCCATATGAAATTTCAAGGTCACAGGTCAAGGTCAAGGTCAAATAAAATGTCAATATGCTATTTTCTTTAAATTTCATGCAAACTTCACAAAATTTGGTGAGATAGTTGCACTTTAAATGAAAAGGAAAATAATTCATTTGTACACACATCATAAAGGTCAAGATAAAGGTCAAAGGTCAAGGTCAACTATTCTATTAATATATATGAACCTAACTGATGGGTTTTAATGAAATTAGGCATGCTTATTTGATTTTCCGGGGCAATGTCAATGCAAACAAAACAATACTCTAACATAAAGGTCAAGGTCACAGGTCAAGGTTAAAGGTCAACTTTTACAATATATTTAATTTTTACTCAAATATCTTCATTTTCACTATACAAGTTACTGGTAACCTTGCTATCGTGTTGCACAAATTTTAGTTAAATATTCTAAAGGATAAGGTCAAAGATCAAGGTCAAAGGTCAAAATAAGTTTTTCACTAGTATTTCTTATACTAAATGTTTGATTCTCACTAGGCATACCGTGTATATTCGAAATACATAAGCCAAGATCATGCAAGAAACTATACAATTCCATATGAAATGTCAAGGTCACAGGTCAAGGTGATATTAAAGGTCAATGTGCTATTTATTTTATTTTTCACACAAACTTCACAACATTTGGTGAGATAAATGCACATTAAATGAAAATACTATATGTTGACATATAATAAAGGCCAAGATAAAGGTCAAAGGTCAAGGTCAACTATTCTATTAGTATATATGTCATTAACTGATGGATTTCAATGACATTAGGCATGCTTATTTAATTTTCTTGGGCAATGTCCATAAAACAAAACATGTACTCTTACATAAAAGTCAATGTCACAGGTCAAGGTCAAAGGTCAACTTTTACTATATATTTTTTGTTTTTTACTCAAATATCTTCATTTTCACCATACAAGTAAATGGTAACTTTGATATCGTATTACACAAATGTTAGATAAATATTCTAAAGGGTATGGTCAAAGGTCAAAGTCAAAAGTCAAAATAAGGTTTTACTAGCATTTATTATACTAACTGTTAGATTTTCACTAGGCTTACCATGTATATTTGGAATACCTGTGCCAAGGTCATATAAGAAACTATACAATTCCATCTGGAAGGTCAAGGTCACAGGTCAAGGTCAAATAAAAGGTCAATATGCTATTTTCTTTACTTTTCATGCACACTTAAAACAAAATTGGTGAGATAGTTGCACTTTAAATGAAAAGGAAAATAATAAATTTTGAGACACATATCATGAAGGTCAAGGTGATGGTCAAAGGTCAAGGTCAACTATTCTATAAATATATATGAGACTAACTGATGGGTTTTAATGAAATTAGTCATGCTTATTTGATTTTTCTGGGCAATGTCAATGAACAACAAAATTTACCCTTACATAAAGGTCAAGGTCACAGGTCAAGGTGAAAGGTCAACTTATACTATTTATGTTTAGTTGTTATTCAAATGTCTTCAGTTTCACTACAAGTTACTGGTAACCTTGATTTTGTATTGCCTAATTTTTTGATAAATATTAAAAGGGTAAGGTCAAAGTTCAAGGTCAAAGGTCAAAATAGGGTTTTGTACTAGTATTTCTTTTAGTAACTGTTAGATTTTCATTAGTCTTACTATGTATATTCGGAATACCTAGGCCAAGGTCATACAAGAAACTATTCAATTCCATATGAAAGGTCAAGGTCACAGGTCAAGGTCAAATAATAGGTCGATATGCTATTATTTTTACTTTTCGTGCAAACTTCACACATTTTGGTGAGATAGTTGCAGTTTAATTGAAAAGGAAAATAATAAATGTTGACATATAAAGGTCAAGATAAATGACAAAGGTCAAGGTCAACTATTCTATTAATATGTATGAAACTAATTGATGGGTTTTAATGATATTAAGCAAGATTATTCTATGTTTATGGGGAATGTCAATGCAAACACAAATGTACTCTTACATAAAGGTCAAGGTCACCGGTGAAGGTCAAAGGTCAACTTTTATTATTTATTAAAAAAGATTACTCAAATTTTGGAAAACTGTTATGTGTTATGGCTTATTACTTAAATATCATATATATCAAATTTCACATAACTATTGTAATAGTTAAGGTCAGAGGTCAAGGTCAAAACAAGAGTATTTGTCATTTTCCCTAAACTCCTCCTAGACTGTTTAAGGTATTGTCAACAAATTATACAGGCAAATTCAGTTGGTCAATGTGACGAACATCCAAATATATGTATTTTATTTTAAGTCAAAGGTCAAAGGTCAAGGTCACAGTATATGATCATTATTTGTAATCAATAGGTTTTTATACGAATTACATCGTATTCATAACGCTAGTTAATACGAACATTGCTGTTAAGCTAACTGAATCCCTGATAAGAATTTCTAAGGTCGAAGGTCAAGGTCATAGGTCAAGGTGAAAGTTCGAAATATGATTTTTACTAGTATTTCCTATTTAATGTAAGATTCTCATTAGGCATAACATGCATGTTCGGAATGTCCAGACCAGTTACCTTTTGATACCTTTTGATGTGTTCGCCACTCTTCTAGCGGCACCAAGGAGCGCGACGCCCCTCGTAATGGGTGGTGATTTGGTGCAGTAGACTGTTTGAAGCGACAGCTCGCTCCCTTGCGAGGATGGGCTCGTCTGGCACTTTTTGCAGTTCGACATCTAGGGCTCTCTTGAAGTTGTCTAACGAGATGTCCCTCATGTCTCTTACTCGCCGTGGGAGTTTGTTGAAGAGACGTGGGCCTCTGTGTGATAACCAGCCCTCTCGCAGAGAGCCCATAGCACCCCTGTTATTCATCCGGGGGATTTCGCATTCCCAGCCTCTCCTATCACTGAATTTCATGACTATCGGAGTATGTAGGTTTGGTACTAAACCCTCTGCGATTTTCCACGTGTATATTATTAGGTAACGTTCTCTTCTACGTTCCAGTGAGTACAGATTCAGTGCTCTTAAACGCTCCCAATAGTGTAGCTTCTTTTATCGAACTTATATGCGAAGTGAAATTTCTTTGTACACTCTCTACGTCATTTATTTCACCTGCTTTGTATGGGGATGTTAATACGCTACAGTATTCAAGCCGCGGTAGCACTAGAGATTTGAAGAGCGTTATCATAGGTAATTCACCGCGTGTTTTAAAAGTACGCAGAATCCAACCTGTTAGACGTTTCGCAGCCGCCACTTTGACCTGGTTATGTACTTTGAAACCCATATTTTCAGACATTAATACCCCAAGGTCTTTCAAACTGTCTTTCCGTTCTATTATGTGGTTAGATTCTGTTAAGTAATTTGTAATTTCTTTAACACCATTATTATCTCCATACCGTATTAATTGGAATTTTTCTTCATTGAATTGCATGTTGTTTTCCCTGGTCCACTGGAACACTACATTCATGTCTTCCTGCAGTCGGCCCGTGTCCTCTTGTGTGTTTACTATCTTGCTTAATTTTGTGTCATCAGCAAAAGACGACACCGTACTGTGTCTGGTGTTGGTATCTATGTCGTAAATTAGTATGAGGAACAGAAGGGGCGCTAGCACTGTTCCTTGGGGCACTGAGCTTTTGACATCCGAAGGCTCAGATGTGACTTGGTTTACTGCTACTGATTGTTTTCGGTTTACGAGGAAATTGTATATCCACCGTCCGATTTTCCCAGTTATACCTTTTGCTTTCAGTTTGTGGGCAATTATACCATGGTCACATTTATCAAATGCCTTAGCAAAATCGGTGTAAATGACATCCACGTTATTTTTTTCTTCTAGCGCTTTAAGAATTTTGTCATAGTGTTCCAAAAGTTGTGAGAGACATGATCTTCCCGCTCTGAACCCATGTTGACCGGTGTTGTGTAGTTCATTTTCCTCCATGAATGTTGAAATTTTACTTCGCAGGACTCGCTCGAAAACTTTAATGATGTGAGAGGTTAGAACTACCGGGCGGTAGTATTTTGGTAGTGCTTTACTCCCTCCTTTATGCAGTTGGGCAATTATTGCGTTTATCAAGCTATCTGGTATGTCACCAGTGTCTAGACTCCTTCTCCACATTATAGCCAGGGGTTTTGAGAGGTTTTCCTTACATTTCTTCATTAGGATCGAATTCCATGAGTCCGGGCCTGGTGCCGAGTGGGATGGCATGTTGGAAATGGCCTCTTCTATGTCTTTTGGACCGAAATCAATATCCAGCATCTGGGGGGTTTCCGTGGGGAAGGTTTCCATGAAAAATATATTTTGGTCTCTGATGACTTTTGTTTCATCAGGCTCACTGAATGCCATTTCATACTGCCTGCTTAAGAGTTCGCTCATTTCCTTTTTGTCCCCTGTGAAAGAGCCGTCCCCTTTGCTCAGTGGGCCGATGTTTGATGTTGTTTTAGCCTTTTGTTTGGCGTATGAAAAGAAGTATTTGGAATTTTCCTTTATACCTGCAATAGCTTTCCTCTCCTCTTCCATATGTTGTAGTTCATATGATATTTTTAGCCTTTGTTCAATTTCCACAATTTTTCTATCTATTTCGGCCTTTTGCCTATCCTGTAGATTTTGATGAGTGTGTCTTTGTGCGAGTAATTTTCTTCTTCTGTACAGCCTCCTCCTTTCCCGATCTTGTTTGCTTCTTCGTTTTGTTTGTCTTGCAGGTATATGGTGGCTACAGATTTGGGTCATTGTTTCTGTTATTAAGACTAGACATTCTGCTGGTGTCATGTTATTCATTAAATCTTCCCAGTCTATTTCCTCCATTTCTTGATTTACCTCTTCCCACCTAATGTTTTTGTTATTGAAGTTAAATTTACTGAAGGGGCCGGATTTTGTTCTCGATTCTGAGGTTGTCTGTACACTTTCTAAGGTTGTTTTGATCTCAATTAATTTATGATCTGAGTATGTTGTGTCCGATATGTTAATGCTGTGTACTAGAGAGTCGTTGTTAGTGAAGACCAGGTCTAAGATATTGTTTTCCTGTGTGGGTTCAGCAATATGTTGGGTAAGACTAAAAAAATCGCAAAGTTCAAAAAGCTCTCTCGTATTAGTATTTGCTTCTCCGGTGTTATTTGCCACTAACTGGTTTTCTAGTTGTCTCCATTTAATGTTTGGTAGGTTAACGTCTCCTAGCCATATAATATTTGGTGTTGGGTTCCCCAGGGTTTCCACTTCTGATTTTATTTTGTTGATCTGGGTTTTGAATTCTTCTCGGGATGAGTCTGGAGGCCTGTATGTAACAATAACTGCTAAATTTAGGGATTCTATTTTAACTCCAAGTATTTCCAACACTGCATTACTGTTATTTAGGAATTCAGTACATATCAGTGAGTCATGGATGTACAAGGATACACCTCCATGTGATCTATGCATTCTGTCCGCCCTATGTAGGTTGTAACCAGGAATCCATACCTCACTATCTTCATGATCTTTAATGTGAGTTTCTGTGAGAGCCGCAAATATAGCGTTTCCTTCTTCTAGCAGGCCCCTAATAAATGGTACTTTGTTCGTGGTTCTATTTTTTAGGCCTTGGATATTTGCAAACAAGATTGGGGAGGGATTGTTTGGAGTACTATGTGTACCTAATAGTCTTCGGGATGTATTTTCCACTCTTGGGAGGCCAGGAGGTGCTCGAGGTGTTCTATGTGCTCTTCCATCTCCCTCAGTCTCTTCATCTTCGTCTGCCCTTTCCCTCCTTGCCTTTTTCCTCTGTCTCGTCCTCGCATAGCTAGAGAGTTTTTTGGGCTACCATTCGTGTTAGGTCTAGCATATCTCCAAGTCCCTTTAATATGAAAAGCTGGGCATTTCATATTGTAGCAGGTCTTGTTCTCAAGTGATGTCTTTCAAAGGGATGGGTGGTGGTATTTGCAGGTTTCACCAAATCTACATTTTCCATGACTGGTTATGTTGTTGCAAATTTTGGGATGAGCAAATCTACATGACTTCCCATTATATTCGCCCTTTTGACCAAAGTAGCACCTTCTTTCCAGATAATATCTGCACACTGGTGTAGACAACCCCAGTAGGTGTGGCTGGGGCTGCGAGGGGTTATGTGGTGAGGTAAGTGTGGTTGTGGGTGATAGTGGGCTTGGTGTATGGGGGGTGGAGTTACGGGTCGGTTGTAGGTGGGCAGGTGGCAGTTGTGAGGGTGGAGGTGATGTGGAAGGGGAGCCTGATATGGGGCTTGTTTCATCCTACGTTCTTCCTGCAAATGTATTTGATCAACAGCAGTAGGGTGGTCAATGGCCATAGCTGGGATTAATGTGGGGGATTTCTGGGTCTGTGGAGGTGTGGGGAGATGTGTGGCAGGGTTTGTGGATTTGTAGGGTGCGAAAGGTTGTTGTTCGGCAGGCGATGTGTGTTCATGTGCAGGAGGCAATGTGGGCTTTTGCATGGGAAGGTGTGCGTGTGTGGGTTGTGATACTAGTATGGGCCCTGAGGCCCCAATAGTTCCCCATTTTCTGTGAAAAGTAGCTATGTCTTGGCTATATTTCGGTCTATCTTGTACTTCTGTATTTTCTACGGTCTGTATGACTTGCCATGTGATATCGAAACAACTATCGCAGAAATGGAGGTTCTTCCCTCTTGTATTGTACGTCTCATTTATTGGTATCAATCCTATGCAAATCCAGTGGTATGGTTGCTTGCATATCCGACATGCGGTGCCTTTATGCATGTGTATATTCATCTTACACCCCGTACAGGTGTCTCTGGTAGACATTTTTTTTTTTTTTTTTTTCACCCGCCCTTACATGGGGGGGGGGGGGATAGAGAGAGAGAGGGGGGGGGTGACATGGAGGAGAAGGATGTGTTTGTCACGCGGTTTGTGGGGAGTGGGGGGGGGGTGCCACTCGTTTACACTCGTTATGTTTAACCCTCTCACCACGGAAGGCCTCTTGAACGCCCAGTGGTTGAAAGCCTGTGAGCTTCGTGTGCGAGGCGTCGGTACGACGCATGTAAACAACAGCCGGCTGGACCGACGCCCCGCATCTCCGGCCACAAGAAGGAGAGCGTCGCTTGTTCGTGTGTGCCTGTATGTTGTTGTTAAGTATCGAAAAGTGGTGTAAAGTGGCTGTTTTGGCCATAAGTTATCTCCAATGAAATCATCATCACAGCTCAACCAGTTGACTTAGAGAGCTCTACTTAATGCCATTCTACAGGTAAATAACACAGCTACGCTTGGGGATGCGCGGGAATGCGGGAAGCAGTCTGATTAACGAATATACGGTAGCCTAGCCTAGACGTTTTTCGGCCAAAACACCTGGGTTTCGAGGAATATATATATAATACATAGCCGGGGCTGGAGGGTTAAACTTTAAGTAACTTTAAGTAACACTTTCAATAATTATCTTATGAAACAGAATTCTCACTGCCCTAACCACTTTTCCCATTTTTGGTCGGCTATTTAGCGGAATATACGGCACTCTAGGAAAATAACGAACTTTCCAGGCTACCTATATATAGTATCTATTTTAATTTTCATGTTTTACCTATCAACTTGATTCAACACTGCTCAGGTTCGAATTTTCACCACATTTGGTTGCGAGGGAGATCTTTCTCTCCAATAACGTCACTACTAACCTGTGATATGGTCGAGAAATAATCTGCACTGATTTAATTTGTTTACATATTGTTTTTCTCTGTTTGCTATTATTTACGATATTTGTTTTGTCGGTACCCTTTCCTGTCGAGGTTAAGTTTCGCTTTTGGTAAAATCGTATAGGGGGAGGGGATGTGTCCAGGAGAGCGAGGGGATATATGTGTTTATGGTCTTTGCGGTCACCGAGGGTATTTTGTTTACAGCATACATCCTGTTCCCAAGCTAAAAGTTCAAAGTTCCCCTGACTTTAATTCTCTGTATTATACTTTCCTAGTTTATTTACGTGATATACGATGTTCACTATCACTTTTAACTTTAACACTTTGCTTTGGGACGTAACGGTTTTTTCTTTCCCTTCTTCTTTCCACCCGCCTTGCCTATGCCTCATGGGCCTACACTAGGCCTGCCCTAGACCAGCGCCGTGGCACTGCTGTAGGAGTTAACAGATTTTTTTCTCCAAAACGCGTATATCTCTCCAGATATTTTATCAATCGGTTCGATTTTGCACTTCACAGGACTGCGACACTACGTTTGTTTTTGTGTGTGATTTTTTGAAAGTTTAATCACCTATCCCGCGGGATAGTCGAAAAATCCCGGACCGCGACGGACGTGACCCTCCTCTCACACACACATCAGAGACCATTTAGCATACATGAATAAACATAATTCCATTTGATAGGTCAAGGTCACAGGTCAACATCAAATATAAGGTTAATATGCTAATTTCTGTACTATTCATGTACAGTCTACGACAGAACTGCTGTCTTGGCCTGAGGCAATGTGTTAGTTCACTCACCTTTTAATAGATGGCACTTTAATCGCTTCTAATAAAACGGGGCGGGGTTAATATAGAGGTTCGAAGGAGGAGGAGTCAAACGTGTGTGTGTGTGTGTGTGTTCGAGAACGGCACGCAGAATAAGTTTATTTTAACATAAGACACAGGCTATATTATAAAATTAGCCCATGCTGGATCACAAATAAGTAACACACATTAGGTGTTGCGTTATTTATGGAATTTAATACACAGACAATCAAGTTTCTATCCTTCGCACTTTCCATTCCCCCCTCCTCCCCCTCTCCCTTTCACCCCAACTCTCCTTCTTCACCCGCTTCCTCTCCCCTCCCTCCCTCCCACCTCTCTCTCTCTCTCTCTCTCTCTCTCTCTCTCTCTCTCTCTCTCTCTCTCTCTCTCTCTCTCTCTCTCTCTCAAGGACAAAACAGATACCTTCTAAAATACGCAGAATAATACTATGCGATTGTTTTGAATTTACATATACATAATCTATTTTGTATTAATTTCACCACACCACCAAACGCCTCCAATGAAATTAATGAAAGCATGTATGTGATCCACCGGGATTCGAACCTGGGTTATCACACACAGATTTTTAGACACCTTAACCATTACACCACCAAGACGGTTAAAGGTTTATGCACACGCCTACGACTTATGAAATAAATAATAAATGTTAGGGATGACAAAAGTAACACATATATATTGATTAGGAATAGGATAACTAGCGAGGCAGCGAACAACACCTGTTACTCGCTGCCTCGCTAGATATCCTATTCCTAATTAAGCTACGATTCCCGAAGAACACGTCTATATTTGTTTATATATATTAAGTGTAACAATAACACTTAGGATTTACGTTATTTGTGTTGGCTTAAGGAATAAGTTGGATAATACACATACTTGTGACCTCCACAATTTGTAATGTTTGAGGAGACGGCGCTTCAACCTCTCTCCTCTGTCCATCACATTCAAGCACCAACCCACCCACACCAACACTAACACAGGATACAAAACAGACACACACACACTCACACCCAATAACATAAAACGCACATCACACACATGATCACATACAACGTAATGGGCACAAATCACTCACACATGATAACATAAAACGCACACACACACACACACACACACACACACACACACACACACACACACAAGCACACACACACACACACACAAGCACACACACACACACACACACACTGGTCTAGGCAAACTAGAAAAGGTATTAGCATTATTGAGGAGATGCTGCTGTCTTCAGTGCGTGTCATGGCCATCCTGAGCCTTACGACGTATACAGACTAATAACACACATAACAAAGCCACTATAACAACTTCGTCTCTCTCTAACACCCCTTCTCCCCTCTCTACACTCTTCAGAAAATAGGAAAAGTAGAAAGTAGCTACGAGGTGCCGTTGTGAAGGCTTATCCTTCAATACCTTCACCTGACCTGACCCAATCCGGGGTTTAGCTGGTCCACAAGGGTGTGTGACATGAACCCAATAAATAATTTGTGGGCCATCATGTCATGGAGTGGAATGTGGTTCAGGTTAGGATTGGAAAGGGCGGGAGGAGTGGGATCGGGGGGCAGGGGGGGGTAATCCGTCGCCGCCCTAATATAAGTTGGAAAATGTTTAAATCAGCTCCAACGAGAATACAGGAGGTAGTTGATGCAGCTTGTCGGTGGAGATCATATTGATTTCATAAATATAAATAGTAAATGTTTACATTTAAGATCCCTTTATATGTATTATATAATGTGTATGTGTTTCCAATGTTCACCGTAACATAATGATGGTGAAATAATACATATTAAATTAAATTCAAGGTAACATACACAGAGCTATAGTATACTTTTAATTATGTTTGGACGATAATTTAAACAATACGAATTAAAAATATCAAAGCCTAAACAATTTACAGTATATCAACTTTAAAACAACATAACAAGATTGCTTGGATTATCGTTAATTGTTCAATTTGATGACTTACTTTATAGTAAATCATTACAATGGGTAACGCCGAACTGTTTACTGATAATGGGAAGCCACAGTAATTAACCTAGTAATTAAGAATCCACTGAGAAAAGTATAATGCAATAATCATAGCGTGTCATATTACATGTTAAGGTAATATGTAATATGACATGTTAAGGTAGGCGGATGCCCAACCCCGAAAAGGGTTGAAATAGGGGAGCTAATCCCCCGCCAAAGGCGGCTTTCTAGGGCCTTTCCTAGCTGATGCTGAGAGGATTGGGTTCTAGTCATGTGGTGATGGGCTGGTCTATCAGAGTGAGAACTGAGCGATCTCTGCCATACCCATAGCTTACTCTGACTGTTCCTTTTACTTATATATTTTCTAGATCTCAAGTGACGGGGCCTCTTCCGTGGATTGACCTCCCAATCTACCAAGATTGGAAGCCAAAGCGTCACATATTTTCCTTTGCCCCTCAACTTTCTCTTCATAATTGCTGAGGGGCACAGGGCCCTGGGTGGGTCTTTGGTTTCCCGGGCGTTTCCGCACCCTCCTTAGCTCCCCGCCATGGAGTGGCTTCGGTCACCCAGGCTTTATTGTGGTCGGCAGGGAGGGTTCTGTGGGGGCGCTCCGTTATGGCCTTGGCCTTGGGGCTGTTCGGCCAGGCAGCTTGGGGAACAACAACAACAACAACAACATGTTAAGGTAGATAATGAATTGGTCAACCACAGTGCTGTGAATAGTGGTATGGAAAAAAACATTTTTTACTCTAATATGAACATTTGTTTTTATTACCAAACAAAAACACGTTTCGGCTCATCTAAAGTGTTTTCTCTAACTGGGCCGATATTATCTTGTCTTTATGATATATATATTTGGTTATAATTTGGTCAAAGCTAGATTACAATGTGATCCAACTTGTCTTGATGCATGGATTGTAACATCCCGTTTCAATTACTTATATATTTATACGATTGTTTACACTAACCAGGACGCCAAGGTTGGCAACTTTGAGTGTTTTGCAACGGAGCATACTGTATATATTTATTTTCTATAACACATTGTATAAGGTAAATAATAGAATACGAGTTAATAATTGAGAATCAGTAAAGGTAAAAAGAACAGTATTATTAAAACACCAAAGATTTTTTTATGGACAGCCTTGAACACGACGATGAGGAAAATTATATATTCGGTTAGGAGAGAGAAGGGGGAGAGAAAAAGAGAGAATGGGTGAGATAGGGGAAGGCAGCAGAGAGAAGGGGAGGAGGAGGGAATGGGAAGTTCGAAGGATAGAAACTTGATTGTCTGTATATTAAATTCCATAAATAACGCAACACCTGATGTGTGCTACTTATTTGTGATCCGGCATGGGCTAGTCTAATAATATAGCCTGTGTGTTATGTTAAAATAAAGTTATTCTGAGTGCTGTTCTAGAACACACACACACACACACACACACACACACGTTTGACTCCTCCTCCTTCCAACCTCTATACTAACCCCGCCCCCTTTTATTAGAAGCGATTAAAGGGCCATCTATTAAAAGATAAGTGAACTAACACATTGCTTCAGGCCATGACAACAAGTTCTGTCGTAGACTGTACACTCGGAGACCATAGTCTCTAGCCTACGGGTTGGGGGGACAGGGCAACGCACACACGAACACACTGTGAAGCATTTGTGTGAAGCAATCCAGGAAGCTATCTTTGTTGGTTACTTTCTTGTAGTTATTTGGTATTTGTTCGCGTCATTTCGCATTATTTAAAATATTTTATTCCATACTATTGAGAACAAACATATCCGAGTGTACAGTCTACGACAGAACTTGTTGTCATGGCCTGAAGCAATGTGTTAGTTCACTTATCTTTTAATAGATGGCCCTTTAATCGCTTCTAATAAAAGGGGGCGGGGTTAGTATAGAGGTTGGAAGGAGGAGGAGTCAAACGTGTGTGTGTGTGTGTGTGTGTGTGTTCTAGAACAGCACTCAGAATAACTTTATTTTAACATAACACACAGGCTATATTATTAGACTAGCCCATGCCGGATCACAAATAAGTAGCACACATCAGGTGTTGCGTTATTTATGGAATTTAATATACAGACAATCAAGTTTCTATCCTTCGAACTTCCCATTAGCCTTACTAATTTGCTTAGCTTTTTCTCAGAGGTATATGAAGCAGTAGATAGTGACAAGTCATATGATATTATATATTTAGATTTCAGTAAAGCTTTCGACAGAGTCCCTCATGAGAGATTGATGAGAAAGGTTGAGGCACACGGAATAGGAGGGTCGTTGTTGGGATGGATTAGGTCATGGCTAATTGGTAGGAAACAGAGAGTCAGCATAAATGGTACCAAGTCAGAGTGGGGAGCAGTCAAAAGTGGTGTCCCCCAGGGATTGGTATTAGGTCCCCTGTTGTTTCTTATATACATAAATGACCTAGATTTAGGTATAACTAGTAGGATAAGTAAATTCGCAGACGATACTAAAATTGGGAGATCAATTGATTCAAATAGCGATATAGAGTGCCTCCAAAGGGATCTAGATACCTTACATGAATGGTCAGTAAATTGGCAGATGAAGTTTAACATTGACAAATGCAAGGTATTAAAGATAGGGAAGATGCAAACAAATGTTAAATATAAACTAGCTAATTTAGAATTAGAAAATTCAGACTGCGAGAAAGATCTAGGTGTGTTTGTTAGCAATGATTTGAAGCCTAGAAAACAGTGTATAAGCGTTCGTAATAAGGCAAACAGGATTCTCGGGTTCATCTCTAGGAGTGTGAGTAACAGAACTGCTGATGTTATCTTAAAACTTTACTTGTCATTAGTGAGACCCCATATGGATTATGCTGTCCAATTTTGGTGTCCTTATTACAGAATGGACATAGATTCATTGGAGAGAATTCAGCGTAGAATGACAAAAATGATCCATAATATTAGAAATTTTCCGTATGAAGAAAGGTTGAAGAAATTAGGTTTACATTCGTTAGAGAGACGCAGAGTTAGAGGGGATATGATAGAGGTGTTCAAGTGGGTTAGTGGGATTAACAAAGGGGACATGACAAATGTACTAAAGCTCAGTGATAGCGAAAGAACTCGTACCAATGGTTTCAAATTAGATAAATTTCGTTTCAGAAAAGATATAGGCAAATATTGGTTTGGTAACAGAGTTGTAGATGGGTGGAATAGGCTACCAAGTGATATAGTGGGATCAAGAACGATAGGGAGCTTTAAGAAAAAATTGGATAAGCATATGGACGAGAAGGGTTGGGTGTGAAGGGGGATCAGCCGGGTTGGGCCAATCAGCGCTCTGCAGACCCCCGTAATCCTGCGTTAATCTCTAACCGGTTTGGTAAGATGATCCTCAGGGTATTAGAGTGTTGAGCCTATAATTGGGCTTTGTAATTGGGGTTGTGTGGGACAGGGATCTGCCTTGCTTAGGCCAATCGGCTTTCTGCAGACTCCCATTTTCTTATGTTCTTATGTTCTAATATTTTCTTTACCATGAGTAAGTATAACTACAGGTGTGAACCATTGGTTATTATGTAGTGCAGTTCCTATTATTAGCAAAATTGAAATTCAGGGAAGGCTTCAAAATAGATCAGTATAGATATAGCAGACTGGAACACACACACACTCACAGAGAGAGAGAGAGAGAGGATAGTGTGTGTGAGTGTGTGTGTGTGGGGGGGGGGGTAACAGACTGGGAGGCAGAGGCACAGGGAGGGTGAGATGTGGTTGTCGTGGTGAGAGGCAAAGAGGGAGTGAGATAGAGTGAAAGGGAGGTGTTGGAAAGGAAATATGGAATAGGAATACGATAGAACTTCATTAAAAAAAATTGTGGGTATGTGTGTGTGTGAATAACTAATCATAGTCATATATGTCATTGGTAACTTTCTGAATTATATCTTTCATATAGGGTAATTAGTATAACAATTTTAAATAATTCATTATCCTTACTGTTAGAGAAGTTTCATTCCTACGCAGGTAAAGCAATACCCATGAATACAACTTCAGTCTGAAGCATGTTGTGTGATTCGTAGGGTTCACTTTAAACCTACAGTACGCGCATGGATTGTTTTCTTGATAGAAGCATAAGTTTCCTCTATACATAATAATGTTAACATAAATGTGAGATGAAAAAGTAAAGTAATAAATACCAAAACAATATATATTAACATACATTTATATGAAAATAAATAGTAAGACGTTAATATGAACTCAGAGAGAGAGAAAGTGAGAGAAATGCATGGACAAATTAGTATGTCAGTTAAATCTTGGATATGGCATTTGTATCTAAGTAGTAATAATATTAATAATAATAATAATAATAATAATGATAATTGCAAAAATAATAATCCTAGATAAATGTCATACTTATTTGTGAGGCTAAGGCAGTGTGTTCGTGTGTGTGTTGACCTCTCCCCCCAACCCCACCCCTAATCATCACTGTGGGCCGCCGTCCAGTAAGGGTCCTGGCCTCACCTCTTGCCAGAGAGGAGTGGGCTAGAGACTATGGTATCCGAGTGTACACTTCACAAAATTCGTTGAGACAGTTGTGCTTTAAGGGAAAATTAAAATGTTAAATTTTCAGACATCATGAAGGTCAAGATGAAGGTTAAATGTCAAGGTCAACTATTCCTACAATACCTCTGAAACTAACTGATGATCTTTAATGACATTTTACACTATTATTTGATTTTCTAGGGTTACATCAAAGCAAACAAAAATAAAATCCTACATAAAGGTCAAGGTCACAGGCCAAGGTCAAAAGTTAACCTTCATCATCAACAAATACTAAATTTTCAATAAGCTGAAGACTGTTAGTTGCATTTTACTTAAATAACATATACTTCAATCATATATATATATATAATACTTGAGGTTAACGGTCAAGGCCAAAGAACAAAAGAAGAGTGTTAATAATGTTCTTTAAACTCTTCCTAAACTGTTTAACCCTTTGTGTACCGGTGACGTCATTTGTATTGTATATTAGCTATAATTATACGATTTTGTGGAGCTTATGAAGGATCTGTGGTAGTAAAAAGGGTTAATTAAGATAGTTGAAAGCCTGTTAATTTTATGGAGGCCCTTCATAAACTAAATAAAATCGTCTTAATATCCAGTATGAAATGAAACCGACAGAACTGTACTGAACGGGTTACGTATCGTCACCAAATGTTGCTGGCAAATTTGGTTGGTCAATGCAACGATTGTCCAAACTTTGTGTTTTTGTTATTCAAAGGTCAAGGTGAATGTTGAAGGTTACAGATTATGGTCACTATTTCTTTCATATTTATATTTTAAATTTGAATTACACCATATTCAAAATGCTACTAAATAGTGTTACGCTGACCTTATTATAGATACATATTCCAATGGTTAAGATTCAATGTGATCATAAATGTAATTATATATATATACTCCCACCAACAGTTAAGACGAGTGTCCATGTTTTAATCCACTACACACAAGTACCCTCTATCACGCTGTGGTATAGTGGATTAAAGTATGGGTTGTTCTGACTGTCGGTGGTTCAAGTCCGGCTGTGAGTATAATTGTTTTTTTTAGTATACATATCTATATACAGTATATACTGTATATGAACCGATTTTACCTAAGAGATTCAATACTATTTGCAGAATTCTAGGTCGCAGAGTTGCGTATGCAGTTTTTTTGTTCTTTTTTGGTCATGCGAAAACTGCACACCTAATTTATTTTTTATACGGCTTTTACCTCCGGACATAGGCCTATAGCCTGTAAATTCAACCGCTCAAAACGGTGAAACCAGGAAGTCTTTTTCCAGACAGTGAATGAGACATTGAGATAGTTTGAGCACTTCAATCAGCTCGTTTATGGCCTTACCATCGTAGACCATGGCGCCTGGCCGGTCCCTCGTGGCCCTGTGGCAAGATCTGACTCCTCAAAGCTGCTTCGCCACTATCTCGCCGCCTCGCTCACGGTATCGGACCCTCCCTTTCTCAAACGCCACCAATTGAGTTCATAACTCACTACGCACTGCCCCCATTAGCATATTTTGAATATGGGAATATTCATACAATGCTAATTTATTTACTGGAGACAGCGAGGGTACTGCAAAGAGTTGGTGAATGGATACGAGCTAATGAGACGAAATGCTTTCTTTTCTACTTTATCAAGCATTGCTGTGTTAGAGGATTCTCCCCACACATGCAAACAACACTCAATACATGGACACACACATGTGTCCCTGTACAGAGCAAGAAGCTGTGCAGGGTCAAAAAATAACCCAGTGGCGATTGAGCACACCCTGCTTCTGGGAAGCTGTTTTAGCACGAGTGGTAATATTTTTTTCCAAATGAGATCAGAAGAAAAAGAGACACCGAGAAAACTGAGAGAAGACGAAGGGTTGATGTGTGCATTGTTGAAGAATAAGGGATAGTCCTGTGGGAGTTCTTGATGGATAGATAAGTGGATAAATTGGGTTTTGGAAGCACTGAAAACAACAAAATACGCTATACCCCAAATGGAAATGGTTGATAGTTCAGAAGATAAGAGTTTTATTGCAGCATCACCTGACTTTGTGAGTACTTGCTTGCTTGGGGGTTCTGAAAAACGATTTGAATAGTGCAAAGTAGAGTCATTAGCATATGACTGGAGGCACAGTTGAGAAAATCATTAATGAATATTAGAAAGATAATTGGATAGGACAGAACCCTAAGGGACACCGGAGTTGATAGGTTAGGGAAGTGAACGATGGCTGTCCACAACCACAGATATGGAATGGCCAGAAAGGAAATTAGAGATAAAGGCACAGATAGAGGGAAAGAAACCGAAGAAGGGTAGTTAATAAATTATAGATTTGTGCCAGACTCTATCAAAGGCCTTCGATATGTCTAGCGCAATAGAAAAGGTCTAACCGAAGTCCGGAAAGGAGGATGACCAAGAGTTATTAAGATATGAAAGATCACCAGTAGAGCGACCCCTAATGCCCCTTTCCCACTGATGCGATTTCATACGATTTTCGTCGCCGAGGACGTAGTCTTGTCAATTCGCAACGAATTTGTGCGATGTCAACGATTTTGACCGTTAAAAAACGTTGACAAGTTTACACTCGGCGACGATGTCGCCGATGGTTAAGACAAATCGGCGACATTATGCGACCTCATCGGCAAATTGAGCGATGGTTCGCCGATGACCTCGGCGAGAACTGTCACATTTGAATAATATAATGCGAAGGATGAACGAATCCTCGGCGTATGTTCTGCGACGTCTTCGGCGAATTAAGCGATGGTTCGGCGAATACCTCGGCGAGATTATCCGAAAACATTTTGCATATATTTCATGGCACAAACATAAGAACATAAGAAAACGGGAGTCTGCAGAAAGCCGATCGGCCAACACAAGGCAGAGCCCTGTCACACCCAACCCCAATTACAAGGCCTAATTTTAGACCCAACTCACTATTGCCTTGAGGACTGACCTCCCCAAAACTCGACGCCTAAATGACACGAAAGTATTGACAACGAAATGGGGTGAAATGTCTTAAAACCGCCAAACTAATGGGCCGAACGTCATAAAATATGAAAACTAATGGGGTTAACCATGAGTAAGAAAAGGGACCACAAAAACGACCCATCTCCCCTTAATTTGGAGATTGGCAATGTCCGGCTTCGCCGGAGACATTTTTCTACCGAAAAATGTACAAATTTAGCTTGCTCTCAAAACAAAATATATATATGTTGGCTCGCTACCGCTCACCAGGAAAATATTGAAATCTGGATGGGGGTAAACGTCTTAAAACATTAGGCTGAACGGGACCGAACGGATACAAGGCAAAGAGAGAGGGAGAGAAAGAGAAAAAAAAAACGAGGAGAGAGGGAGAGAAAGAGAAAACAAAAACAGCGAGATGGGCTCAATGTTTGCGTTAAGGCTTAAAAATTGAGCCCACCTCGCCTTCTTTTGTTTTCTCTTTCTCTCCCTCTCTCCTCGTTTTTTTTTGGTTTTCTCTTTTTTAGGACTAGTGACAGAGATATGTTTATGGTCAGAGGAGCTCAAAGGGGAGAAAAGATCGACAGTATAAGAGGAAGGGTTAGAAGTTAAAATAAGTCAAGGATGTTGGGCCGATCTCCGAAGTTATCCTTAATACCTTTACCTTACCTTTAGATACCTTTAGATGTGTTCGCCACTCTTCTAGCAGCACCAAGGAACGCGACGCCCCACATTATGGGTGGTGATTTGGTGCAGTAGACTGTTTGAAGCGACACCTCGCTCCCTTGCGAGGATGGGCTCGTCTGGCACTTTTTGCAGTTCGACATCTAGGGCTCTCTTGAAGTTGTCTAACGAGATGTCCCTCATGTCTCTTACTCGCCGTGGGAGTTTGTTGAAGAGACGTGGGTCTCTGTGTGATAACCAGCCCTCTCGCAGAGAGCCCATAGCACCCCTGTTATTCAATCGGGGGATTTCGCATTCCCAGCCTCTCCTATCACTGAATTTCATGACTATCGGAGTATGTAGGTTTGGTACTAAACCCTCTGCGATTTTCCACGTGTATATTATTAGGTAACGTTCTCTTCTGCGTTCCAGTGAGTACAGATTCAGTGCTCTTAAACGCTCCCAATAGTGTAGGTGTTTTATTGAACTTATATGCGAAGTTAAATTTTTTTGTACACTCTCTACATCATTTATTTCACCTGCTTTGTATGGGGATGTTAATACGCTACAGTATTCAAGCCGCGGAAGCACTAGAGATTTGAAGAGCGTTTCGCAGCCGCCACTTTGACCTGGTTATGTACTTTGAAACCCATATTTTCAGACATTAATACCCCAAGGTCTTCCACACTGTCTTTCCGTTCTATTATGTGGTTAGATTCTGTTAAGTAATTTGTAATTTCTTTAACACCATTATTATCTCCGTACCGTATTAATTGGAATTTTTCTTCATTGAATTGCATGTTGTTTTCCCTGGTCCACTGGAACACTACATTCATGTCTTCCTGCAGTCGGCCGGTGTCCTCTTGTGTGTTTACTATCTTGCTTAATTTTGTGTCATCAGCAAAAGACTACACCGTACTGTGTCTGGTTCTGGTATCTTTGTCGCAAATTAGTATGAGGAACAGAAGGGGCGCTAGCACTGTTCCTTGGGGCACTGAGCTTTTGACATCCGAAGGCTCAGATGTGACTTGGTTTACTGCTACTGATTGTTTTCGGTTTACGAGGAATTGTGTATCCACCGTCCGATTTTCCCAGTTATACCTTTTGCTTTCAGTGTGTGGGCTATTATACCATGGTCACATTTATCAAATGCCTTAGCAAAATCGGTGTAAATGACATCCACGTTTTTCTTTTCTTCTAGCGCTTTAAGAATTTTGTCATAGTGTTCCAAAAGTTGTGAGAGACATGATCTTCCCGCTCTAAACCCATGTTGACCGGTCGGTATTGTGTAGTTCATTTGCCTCCATGAATGTTGAAATTTTGCTTCGCAGGACTCGCTCGAAAACTTTAATGATGTGAGAGGTTAGAGCTACCGGACGGTAGTTTTTTGGTAGTGCTTTACTCCCTCCTTTATGCAGTGGGGCAATTATTGCGTTTTTCAAGCTATCTGGTATGTCACCAGTGTCTAGACTCCTTCTCCACATTATAGCCAGGGGTTTTGAGAGGTTTTCCTTACATTTCTTCATTAGGATCGAATTCCATGAGTCTGGGCATGGTGCCGAGTGGGATGGCATGTTCGAAATGGCCTCTTCTATGTATTTTGGACCAAAATCAATATCGAGCATCTGGGGGGTTTCCGTGGGGGAGGTTTCCATGAAAAATATATTTTGGTCTCTGATGACTTTTGTTTCATCAGGCTCACTGAATGCCATTTCATACTGCCTGCTTAAGAGTTCGCTCATTTCCTTTTTGTCCCCTGTGAAAGAGCCGTCCCCTTTGCTCAGTGGGCCGATGTTTGATGTTGTTTTAGCCTTTTGTTTGGCGTATGAAAAGAAGTATTTGGAATGTTCCTTTATACCTGCAATAGCTTTCCTCTCCTCTTCCATATGTTGTAGTTCATATGATATTTTTAGCCTTTGTTCAATTTCCACAATTTCTCTATCTATTTCGGCCTTTTGCCTATCCTGTAGATT
Organism: Paralithodes platypus; assembly: GCA_032716605.1. Lineage (NCBI taxonomy): Eukaryota > Metazoa > Arthropoda > Malacostraca > Decapoda > Lithodidae > Paralithodes > Paralithodes platypus. The sequence continues at coordinate 58,293,259 of CM064487.1, read as the reverse complement.
TTGATGTGTGCGTCTTTGTGCGAGTAATTTTCTTCTTCTGTACAGCCTGCTCCTTTCCCGATCTTGTTTGCTTCTTCGTTTTGTTTGTCTTGCAGGTATATGGTGGCTACAGATTTGGGTCATGGTTTCTGTTATTAAGACTAGACATTCTGCTGGTGTCAGGTTATTAATTAAATCTTCCCAGTCTATTTCCTCCATTTCTTGATTTACCTCTTCCCACCTAATGTTTTTGTTATTGAAGTTAAATTTACTGAAGCGACCGGTTTTTGTTCTCGATTCTGAGGTTGTCTGTACACTTTCTAAGGTTGTTTTGATCTCAATTAATTTATGATCTGAGTATGTTGTGTCCGATATGTTAATGCTGTGTACTAGAGAGTCGTTGTTAGTGAAGACCAGGTCTAAGATATTGTTTTCCCATGTGGGTTCAGCAATATGTTGGGTAAGACTAAAAAAATCGCAAAGTTCAAAAAGCTCTCTCGTATTAGTATTTGCTTCTCCGGTGTTATTTGCCACTAACTGGTTTTCTAGTTGTCTCCATTTAATGTTTGGTAGGTTAAAGTCTCCTAGCCATATAATATTTGGTGTTGGGTTCCCCAGGGTTTCCACTTCTGATTTTATTTTGTTGAGCTGGGTTTTGAATTCTTCTCGGGATGAGTCTGGAGGCCTGTATGTAACAATAACTGCTAAATTTAGGGATTCTATTTTAACTCCAAGTATTTCCACCACTTCATTACTGTTATTTAGGAATTCAGTACATATCAGTGAGTCATGTATGTACAAGGCTACACCTCCATGTGATCTATGTGTTCTGTCCGCCCTATGTAGGTTGTAACCAGGAATCCATACCTCACTATCTTCCTGATCTTTAATGTGAGTTTCTGTAAGAGCCGCAAATATAGCGTTTCCTTCTTCTAGCAGGCCCCTAATAAATGGTACTTTGTTCGTGGTTCTATTTTTTAGGCCTTGGATATTTGCAAACAAGATTGGGGAGGGATTGTTTGGAGTACTATGTGTACCTAATAGTCTTCGGAATGTATTTGCCACTCTTGGGAGGCAAGGAGGTGCTCGAGGTGTTCTATGTGCTCTTCCATCTCCCTCAGTCTCTTCATCTTCGTCTGCCCTTTCCCTCCTTGCCTTTTTCCTCTGTCTAGTTCTCGCATAGCTAGAGAGTTTTTTGGACTACCATTCGTGTTAGGTCTAGCATATCTCCAAGTCCCTTTAATATGAAAGGCCGGACATTTCATATTGTAGCAGGTCTTGTTCTCAAGTGATGTCTTGCAAAGGGACGGGTGGTGGTATTTGCAGGTTTCACCAAATCTACATTTTCCATGACTGGTTATGTTGTTGCAAATTTTGGGATGAGCAAATCTACATGAATTCCCATTATATTCGCCCTTTTGACCAAAGTAGCACCTTCTTTCCAGATAATATCTGCACACTGGTGTAGACAACCCCAGTAGGTGTGGCTGGGGCTGCGAGGGGTTATGTGGTGAGCTAAGTGTGGTTGTGGGTGATAGTGGGCTTGGTGTATGGGTGGGTGAGGCCTGCAGGGGGGTGGAGTTACGGGTCGGTTGTAGGTGGGCAGGTGGCAGTGGTGAGGGGGGAGGCGATGTGGAAGGGGAGCCTGATATGGGGGCTTGTTGCATCCTACGTTGATCCAGCAAATGTATTTGATCAACAGCAGTAGGGTGGTCAATGGCCATAGATGGGATTAATGTGGGGGATTTCTGGGTCTGGGGAGGTGTGGGGAGATGTACGGCAGGGTTTGTGGATTTGTAGGGTGCGAAAGGTTGTTGTTCGGCAGGCGATGTGTGTTGATGTGCAGGAGGCAATGTGGGCTTTTTCATGGGAAGGTGTTGGTGTGTGGGTTGTGATACTCTAGTATGGGCCCTGAGGCCTCAATAGTTCCCTATTTTCTGTGAAAAATAGCTATGTCTTGGTTATATTTCGGTCTATCTTGTACTTCTGTATTTTCTACAGTCTGTATGACTTGCCATGTGATATCGAAACAACTATCGCAGAAATGGAGGTTCTTCCCTCTTGTATTGTATGCCTCATTTATTGGTATCAATCCTATGCAAATCCAGTGGTATGGTTGCTTGCATATCCGACATGCGGTGCCTCTATGCATGAGTATATTCAACTTACACCTCGTACAGTTGTCTCTGGTAGAAATTTGTGTTTGTTTTGTTGTGTTTGTTTTTGTTTTTCCACCCGCCCTTATATGTGGGAGAGAGAGAGAGGGGGGGGGGGGGCGTGGAGGACAAGGTGTTTGTTACGCGGTTTGTGGTGAGTAGGGGTGGAGTGCCACTCGTGTTCACTCGTTATGTTTAAACTTTAAGTATCTTTAAGTAACACTTTCAATAATTATCTTATGATACTGGTGGGTTGCTGAACCAACTGCTCTAGGTCATTTAGAATAAGAATTATGTTTTTTGTGTAGGCTTGGTCACCAGGTTGGTCAGTGGAATGAGAGGAGAGCCATTGGTGGTGGTGATCGTTGAAATCTCCTAAGATGGAGATTTCTGAAAAATGAAAAATGGATAGGAAGTGTTCCACTTTAGTGTTTAGATAGTCAAAGATTTTTTGAAAGTCAGTAGAGTTTGGGGAAAGATAGACAGCACAGAAATATTTAGTAGGAGAATGACAGGATAGTTTGTGCCATAAAGTGAAGAATTCAGAGGAGTCGAAATCGGGAACACGAGAGCAAATAAGTTTGTTATGCACGTATGCACAACATCCAACTTTGGCTTTGAAACTAGGATAGAGAAAGTAGGAGGATACAGAGATGAGGCTGCTGGCAGTTACTTCAGACACCTGAGTTTCAGTGAGGAAAACAAGATCAGGTTTGTAGGAGGAGAGTTAGTGTTCCACAGAGAGAAAGTTAGAGGAAAGGCCGCAAATATTGCAGAAGTCAATAGTAAGAGTAACAGGCCATGGTCCAGAGTATTTCGTGGGGTCGTTAGAGGAAGGTCAGGCGAGTGTTGCGGCATTTACTGGGGACTCCGAAGCTGGGCTATTTTTTTTTCTCATTTAGTTTTTTTTTGTTTTTGTTTTTTGTTTTTTGTGTGGCAGAAAGAAGTGTGGTGTGCTTGTTTAGTGAAGTGAAGTAGATAGGAGGAGGAGGTGTTTGTGGGAGCTAGTTGGATCAATTGGCTTTATAGGCAAGTCATTGGAGAATTAATCCTAACTCTTTACAATTCCTTAGTCCGCTTTCTTCTGGAATACTGCATTCAATACTACCAAAAATATATAAACAAGCTAGAACGAGTTCAACGTAGAGTTACCAAAATGATACCCTAGCCTAAAGAACAAACCGTACGAGGAGCGTCTTAGAAAATTAAATATATTTCCTTTAACACAGCGCAGATTAAGAGGCGACTTAATTCAAGTGTTCAAAATCATCAAAGGCATCGACAATGTGAACTGTAGTAAGTACCTCAATATCGATCAATCTAATTACACACAGGGAAACGGATGTAAAATCATTGTTAAATCTTTTAACTCACATGAGTCGAGTCTAAGAATTTCTTCTTCAATCGAGTTGTCAACTTGTGGAATGGGATTCCCCGAGATGTCATTGGCTGCAACACCGTTAATTATTTTAAACTTCGCCTAGACAAACACCTTGCCTTAAATCCACGACTGACTGCGTTTGTAAATGAATAACTATATTATATTCCCCCCATATTTATCAAGGATTATTGTGTATATATATTACTAAGATGTTACTCTCTTTTTCCCAGATATACAAAAGATCACTTATAACTTTATTATGTTACTAACCCATCTGTCCCCTACTAACACCCTAATCCTGCCACGGATATTAGTTCCAGGGCAGTAGTTCCCTTTCCAATGTTCCCTTACCCACTCTAAACCACTGTTTGGACACTTGATCTTCAACGTTTTGGAGGACAAGCAGCCTAGAGGGGTCACAAGACCTGTTGTTGCTTGATTTCCTTTGTACTCCTTTGTACTCTTTGTAGGTGAGTCACAAAAAAAATCAGTAAGCGAAGCCAGACAAATTAAACAGGAGTTCCAGCAACTCCTTAACAAATGCCTATGGGCCTCCCCTGGGTATTGCCCTGCTCGATTGGTGCCTACAATCTACCCACTCTTTAGACTCAGGGGGAGGCACTCGTCACAGGCTGTTCTGCCTTTTCTCTCCCTCATCCATGTAGAACAAAAACATTTATATGTACAGTATGTACTGTATACAGTATATGCCGCATGTATGGATATCTGTATTTTGTAATGAATATGCATGCATATTTCTATGTGCGTATATATGTACGTACTGGTTCGTTTACGTATGTATGTATAACTTTGTTCATGTATATTAATTTTACCCTTGTTTTGTCCTGTGTATCAAAAAACACCATGAAAACTGCATACACTTACATCATATGAGCACAAGTGCATGTGTGTGTGTGTGTGTATATGTGTGTGTGTGTGTGTGTGTGCATTTAAATGTATGCATACAATTGAGCATCGACATATGTGTATGCCGCAATGTAATTGTACATTATGTACTGCATACATTTTGTCTATGTTGGCCTAGTTCCATATTATAAATTTTACGTTTATTCATGAATTAATTATGCCTAATTATTATGTACATGTTTATTGTCTTATGTTCAGTCTATATGTGCATGTAATATTGCATCACTCTGACTATTCGACCGCTATTACAATAATCAGTGTTCCTCAGAGCTCTCTCAGTGTATACCACCCCCTCTTTGAAAAGCATGTAGCACCCGTCTTGCAACACAATCCCACCCCTACTCTGTGCAACTCTCCAACCCAAGAGTGAAACGTTATTCTCAGTCTTTCTTCTATTCAACAGCTGAGCTCTGGATTTCTTTTCCAGAATAAGTGTTTCCCTCTTTATTATGACTTAAATTGCTTCAAACTCCCTGTGTCCCGGCATTTTAACTCGAACGTCCCTTGATTTTGACCCTGTCACTCTTTCAATTCTGGTGGAGGCACTCGTCACCGACAGCTCTGCCTTTTGTCTCCCTTACTCACATAGGAACAAATAAATGTACGTGTGTATATGTACATTTGAATGCATTTTATTACTCATATGTTCCTGTATGTGTATGTGTCTGTTTATAATAGTGTAAATGTATATATGTATATGAATCACGGTCGCACAAGCCAATCAGGTGGAACTATTGCGATATAAGTGTGCCGTAATTTTCTCAAGAAAATTGTACACAAAACTGCGAAATGAGTACCATTAATTTAATTCCATTACCTCGGGTTGCAGCATTGTTAATAATCGTCAACAGTGCACTGATATCTACTCTTTCAAATCCTTTAAGAATCTTAAAACACTCGATAAGTTGGCCTCGTAACCTCCTTTTCTTTAGGGAGAACAAATATAATTTCATTAATCTTTCATAATATGGCTTGTTTTTTAGAGAGGGAATTAGTCTAGTTGTTCTATGCTGCTCAGTTTCGAGTGTTGTAATGTAATTCTTGACATACGGGAACCAGACCTGAACGCCATATTCAAGATGTGGTCAAACAATGCTTTTGAATAACGGCAAAATAATGTTTGCGTTTTTAAAGGACAAATTTATTTCGATAAATTCCAAGGCTTTGTTAGTTTTATTTGCAGCAGCCGCACATTGCTCTGAGGATTTTAAGATTTCTGATACTAACCCCGAGATCTTCAACCTTAGAGTCTGCTATTATTGGTTGGCCTTTCATTTGATAATCATACTTTTTGGTTTTTGAACCAACGTGCAAAATTTTACATTTGTCAACATTAAAGGGCATTTGTCACTTCTCTGATCAATCCACTATTTTGCTTAAGTCGGACTATAGGTTATTTCTGTCTTCCTCACTCAAGACTATCTATCTATCTATCTATTGCCGGACGCCTTACTCCCCTTACGAGGGTGGCCATAAACAGAATGCCCCCAAGCGGACCTATTCCCTGTGAGAGGGACAACCCGAGCCAGTTTAGTGAAGGACTTACACGATTGACCACTCAATTTAGGATCCGTCCGACTCCTAGGCCCTCTGTGTATCTTGTTAGCACTATTTTTCTACAGTGGTGTTCGGCTAATCCATCCACTAACCTGCCTTACCCTTAAGTAAGCCGTACAGATTTTTATCAGGTTTACTCCCCTAGACAGATTGCCAACCAAGGCTGACGAGTCCCATCCACCCGGATTTGTATAAGGTTGTCTCCCCTAGATGAGTTGCCGACCAAGGCTAACGAGTCCCATCCACCCGGAAGACTATGTTCCCTACGTTACTGGTGATGTACTCTAGTTTACCACTAGGGATAACCTTTACTGAACTTTTCTTACCGTTCCTTTCGGCAAAAGCAGGACCTTGTCCCCGCAGTAGACTGTCACTGAACACCAGTGTACAGGTATCTTTGTTGCTGATTTTCTTGCTGTTGTTAATATTTTGTTTGAAATTATATGCCTTACCTTTGTTGTGTGTACTCCTGTTTACCTTTATGTCATTCTGAGGATTATTTTTCTCTAGCCTGGACTTCACCACTTGTGTCAACCTCAGCCAACAAATCATGTTTGTTCAAAGTCGAGATGCCTGAAGAGCTTACCTTTTTCTTAAAATGTTTATTATTTCTAACTAGAGAGAGAGAGAGAGAGAGAGAGAGACTTAATGAACGTTGACACAGAAATAGGCGAAAGTGAAAAATAATACAACTGAAGTTAAAATGTCAAATGGAAAATTCTGTGAGCGCAAGTCACAATAATTGCAGAAATATATATACAGTATATATATATATATATATATATATATATATATATATATATATATATATATATATATATATATATATATATATATATATATATATATATGTATATATATTGTATATACAAGTATATGGAGGGGAGTCGAAAATACTGAAACATATATAACTGGTAAAATACGCGAAATCATATTGTCTTCGTTCAGAAAAATAAAATATTAATATGTATATGCATGACGGGGAACATGGAGAACATAAAAATTACGGGGTAGTTCGAGTTACATGCAGGAATATGTTTAATTAAGCTACACATGTAATAAAATATCTCTGAGCCAACTCACACTCCCTTTTTTCACACACACATACGCTCTCTATCTTTCTCTTCTCTTCTCTCTCTCTCTCTCTCTCTCTCTCTCTCTCTCTCTCTCTCTCTCTCTCTCTCTCTCTCTCTCTCTCTCTCTCTCTCTCTCTCTCTCTCTCTCTCTCTCTCTCTCTCTCTCTCTCTCTCTCTCAACTCCAGCTGCCACCGCCACCCCAACGTCAACTGCCAATAATACAACGCCTGCAGTAGCCACTTCAGCAGATGCTTCCGATCACAAGAAACAAATCGTTACTCCGCTCCCCCTCAAGACAACTTCCACCAAGTGTCATAACCATTTCCAGATACTCACAGACTCTGATGAAGAAGAGGAAACGGAAGAAGTTCGGCTCGTGGGAGACTCGATAGTATGTGGTCAGCTCACAAAGGTTTGTGCCAGGGCACTTAAGACCGGGAAGCGTTTTTGTATCCCTGGTGGTGGAGTTGACGAAGTATCGAAACTGGTACGTCATCCACGGCGGATCCAATGATGTACAGCCAACCCTGTCAGAAGATTTGCTTCTCAAGTACAAGCAGCTGATCAAGTCGTTTAAGGAAAAGTCGTCAAGGATCATCATCTCAGGAATCGTCCCCTGGGTCGGTGAAGAGAGCCGATTTTAAAACATAGCCACCAACACAAATCGTTGTCTAGCTAACCTCTGCAGGAAGGAGAACGTGGGATTCATCGACACATGGGACAATTTTTACTACGATGACTATTGGTTTTCGGACGATGGAGCTGATCTGAACCAGGTGGGAGCAGCACGTTTTGGACGTCTTCTCAACGATGCGGTGAAGTATTTTTGGAGAAGAAATCGACTTAACACAGGACAACCAGGAAGGAGGACCGAAGACAGCTCAAAATGCCCTAAACAGGGTTGAGGACGTTTGCAACAATCTGGGCCTAAAGATTAACATAGCTAAAACAAAGGCCATTGCAGTGAACCTCCCAGCTCCAAACGACAAACTACGACTACAAGGAGCAGACGTCGACTGGGTCCAGCAGCATCAATGCCTTGGGGTTTGGTTTGACAATAAACTCTACTTCAAAGCAGAAGTTGAGTACCTCAGAGAATGGCCTGGATAAGGGTCATGAGGGCGATCACTGGCACTAGAACGGGGGCGGACTTCAGTATGCTCAGGATGCATAACAGCCACGCTGTAAGGTCGCTGATTGACTATGCCTCCCCCGCACTGAAGCCGACCAGCTTTCAGAGACTCGAGGTCGCACAGAACCAGGCACTCAGAATGATGCTGGAGATCCCATGGTGGACACGGTTGGCTAACCTGCAAATTGAAACACAGTTAAACCCAATCAGCATCAGGGTAGGCAAGAACACTGCTTGCCTTGTAGCTCGCATCAGCGTCAATGACAACATGGAAGATCTAGCTCGGAAAATCCTTGCTCTACATTACGGACGACTCGCTCGCCCCTTTTTCCAGGCACAGCGAGGCAGCCATTGTGAGAAATGGCGAGGCTGGCATGTGGAGGACACCAGATGGCTGCTCAACCATCCAAACGGAGATGGAAGCAATCATGCAAACCTTGGGGGATGCAGAGCAGAGGCAAGGCGACACACTCATCTCTGCCATTTCAACAATCAAGAACAAGAAACTAAAGGACAGTATCGGACTCACGACTAGCATCTGGGCGATATTGTATCAACTAACAAACCAGGGCCTTCTCGTCACTTTCCTATTGATTCCCAGCCACGGGGGGATCCAGGGGATTGAGAAAGCGGACGAGGCAGGAAAACTCACCACCCTGCCACTTCACACGTCTCTTTCCAAGATCAAGAATATAACATGCAAAAAGGCCAGTCACATCGAGCGATAATCCCCAAATCGTACTCGGCAGACTGGTATTGACAGGCAACCCACGGCGAACCCATTCAACTTCCCCACCCAGTAAGAAGGGAGACATGAGTGAATATACATACAGTAGACTGAGGCTCGGATACAGGTGCATGACTGAGATCCGACAACGCAATGAAAAAACATGCGAGCACTGCCTAGAAAACACCACCAATCCTCCTCTTCCCAGCTCCCCCTTCAGCTCCCACTTCTGTAGCTACCGACACCAAGGAAACACTAAGAGGCGCAAACAAGAGACAAATGTGTTTGACAGACGTGAAAGAACAAATTATAGACTGCCCTCGAGCCTTTCACCATCCCTGCTTCAGTTGCTTCCCGCCCTTCACAACCCAGAGCTGCAGGACCTAATACGGTGGCACACCCTGAGAACACCTGATAGATACTTTGAGGAATTGACTGTGCATTGGAAGACAGAGCTGCTGCGAGTGTTGAGGGAAGAACTGAGGCGAGAGACGTGAGCGCCCCTGCCCAGCCCCTCCACGCCTCGCTGATGAGGTTACTGACAAAAGCACTGATGAAGGCACAGTCGACGACGAGGTGATAAGAAGACGAGACGACCTGGCCTGGACGAACAGCTCCACCACTCTTTTGAAATTTGCAGTAGTCGATTACAGGACCATTAGACGATCAGTTAGAGAACTCATAGCAGTATGGATATAACTTGTATGGCCTCGGGGATGATCAGAGGACCTTGATAAATTGCCTGTCATATTATTTATTTAACCCTCGCCGAGCGGCGATTTAAACCTTTCCGCGATTGCTGGAACCAAGAGTTTCGTCAAATTCTATGCATTTTGGCGCGCTTACAAATACACAAAAAATGGCCTAACATAGATTATATATATATATATATATATATATATATATATATATATATATATATATATATATATATATATATATATATATATATGTATATATATATATATCCAGTGACAGTACTCATTGTTATCTTGCGATGGGTGAAGATTAAAAGTCTCTAGACCAAGTGGTTCAGTTTTGATGGTGAAAATATTTAGGTCAGTTATGGCTACCGGGAGCCTAGAAACTGTTTTACTCCCGGTTTTCATAATTTACCGATACTCATATCTCTGCAAATAAATGGCCTAACCTAGTATATATATATATACATACCAGAGGCAGTAATCGGTGTTGTCTTGCGGTTGGTGAAGACTAGAACATTTTACATTGAGCGGTTATTGTGTGAGGTGCGAAATAAGACTAGCTGTTTTGTTGTGATACTGAGAACTGTTTGTATCGTATAAATACGATAGAATATGACTCTTTTGTGATCTTGTATGTCTCTGTGACGTCACGATCTCTCCTACAGCACGATGTAGGACGAGTAGATCGTATATTATAAGATTGTAAATAAGTTAAGTTATAAAAGGCCTAATATGCTATTAAGCAATATTGCCATGGTCTTATGTAGTATATATGAATTTATCGTATATATTAATATAATTTATCGTATAGAGCAACCTAAATGCGGTACGATAATTTGGGCTCCTGGCGGTTTGCCAAGGCAGCAAGGTGTGCTTTTGAGGTACGCCAGAGCCTTCACGAACACCAACCAGTTAACATCTAATTTTCCGCCCTCAGTTGATCGTGCTTTTGTGCCTCTAATCAAAATACACATACAGCAATACACACAACTACACCATCACGACGCTCTCATCGACATCATGACTGACTGATAGATAAGCATATTATTCATATCCATTCCCATGTAATCATTTATTCTTTCTTTAACTTGACTCGTGTCTCGGGACCGAAGTCTCGTTCCCCATTGTCCACCACCATATTGGGTAAAACGTTCTCCCTTGCCTCATTGCCACGTGGAACTATTGGTGAGTTAATTCCTGGCTAATATTAACCCTTATAACCTTACCCTATAATTATATACATTTATTATGTGAGACCTTTGGATATAAATTAGCTTGTTTCAGATTGAATTCAATTTAGAAATAGAGTATTCATTTAGATTGATTTTATTTGATTCATTATAGCTTAGTAATATTTAACTTCCATTGATAGTTTACCACATTGGTGCCCAGACCCGGGAATTAGCTACCAGTAAGGGATTTTAAGGCAATGAACAAGGGGACATATAACAGGATGCAGGAACAACTCTATGATAAACTGGCAAGGCTAGCCAAGCGATGGTTAGAGCCGGAATGCAGGGTCACATCATTGCACCTGCCCAAGTTCTGCATCCCACCCATCATCTTTCCCCAGTAATGTTCTTTTCAGTTTCAGACTTCCTATGACATATGACCTGACCTAAAAAAAATTCTTGTTCAATATGATCCATTAGTAGGTATTGCTATTTAATGTACTATTTGTTCTCCATAACATAGAAGTCCGCAGGTTGGCGTCTCTTAATTAGACTATTGATTTGCCGTTGTCCTTGTAACGTAACATTTAGATACATAGCCTATAGGCTCACATGCAAAATGGATAAAGACCATAAAGAGACACCGTCTAGTGGGGTGCTAAGCAAAGCCCCTAAAAATCAAAGGGCGGGACTTCGGGGAGTGTTAAATAGGCTAATTGTGGACTTAAACACTTTCATCACTACTGCTGATCTAGAGGAATTGGAGGCTAGATTAGATAACGTCCAGGCTACCCACGGTCGTATTACGGCTCTGAGTGAGGTGATTGTGGCTGACATGATAGAGGAGGAAGAGATAGTTACAGAGTGTGATAATCGCGCCCTCTATGACGAACCTGTCTTTAGAGCGAAGCGCCTATTACAGCGTGCTGTCGCAAGTAAGAAGGGAGGCGATAATGAGGCCCATAGAAGGGCGGACCCAAAACATACTGTACACCTCCCAAAGCTCAATCTTCCTACATTTGGGGGCAAGTTAACCGAGTGGTTAGCTTTTTGGGACGTATTTCGATCTACGGTTCATGAATCCTCTTTGGATAATGTCCGCAAGTTTCACTATCTGAAGGGACAAATGGAAGGAGAGGCCTTACATTTAATAGAGGGTTTTGCAGTAGTAGGTGGTAGTTATCTTGAAGCGGTACACTTATTAGAGTCCACATACGGGGATAGAGAGCAGTTGAAGATGGCCCATGTCGTTGCCTTGTTGGGGCTCGCAGAACCACAGTATAAGGTTGATGAGTTGACAAACTTCAGGGCAAATATGGAGTGCCATACTCGATCGCTAGATACCCTAGGGCTTACCACGCAGGAAATGATAGTCATTATCTTGCGTCAGAAGCTTCCTATGGCAATACTTGATAAGGTAAGATCATTTGAGCTGGGGGAATTCAAAACTCAGTTCAGTAAGGAGATCAATAATCTACAGTTGAACAAAGGGAGAATGTATGTGTCGGGAGGGAGTGAGAATGTGGAGAAGAGGGGAACAGTAAGCATGACAGTGGGGACTAAAGTAAAGAAAGAGGGTGTGTATAAGAAACCTGCTCAGATTCTATGTAAGCTATGTAACAACAAACATAAATGGAGTTTCTGCGTAAAATACCCAACAAATGAGACAAAACTAGCACAGGCGAAAAGATTGAAGCTATGTGTAGGTTGTCTAAGTAAAGAACATGGTAAGCAGGGACAATGTACTGCTACATACTTAAGGCCCTGTCGCCACTGCAAAGGACATCACTTTGATAAGTTGTGTCCTGCAGATAAAGTCAAAGACGTCAATACTGAGGGTACTACAACTGTGGCACTAGGTAGCACGCAAGACACCACTATATTGCCCACAATACAGATTCCCATGGAAGGTAATGACAGTAACAAAGTTTGTCGGGTACTTCTAGATCAAGGGTCTCAACGTTCCTTTATAAAGAGGTCCGTACTAGTGGGACTGAAGCACCGAATCGTAGGGGCTGAGACTCTTCGATTACAGGGCTTCACAGGGGTTACTGATAAACAAGACTACGAGATAGCGGAGATTTCATATTTCTATCGTAAAAACCGGTACTTTATGACTTGTATCGTAGTAGACACCCTACCAGAATATGTATCTGTGGGTGTGAAGAAGGTGGAACACGCATTACGTAGCAAAGGGGTTAACTTGTCAGATCCCATGGGAAATCAGAGTGAGGTGCATGTTCTACTTGGTGTGGATCATTATTATGAAGTAGTATACCCTGGATTTAAAAAGATGTGTGGTGTAATTTTAATCCCCACTAAATTTGGATACTGCATGAGCGGAAAGGTGCATACTACACAGTCAAAGGTCCTGGTCGACACGGTCTCGATATATAGAGTCAATGTAACCGCGGCAGAGGAGTTGGGAAGGGAGGATTCCCATCCTAGTGACCCTAAGATGGCTGCCGAGTTCGACCTGGAACGACTGTGGAGATTGGATCACATAGGCATTAATCCTATGGAGACTGATTATGACTCGGAAGTTGCGCTACAAAGGTTTTGGCGAGTCTGTGTGCTACTGTGCCTCAGACAAGCAATATAAAGTTAGTTTACCTTGGAAGAACAGTGAGATAAGCCTACCTACCAACTATGGTTTGGCATTAGGTCGCTTGCGCGCATTGCAGCGGAAATTGTCTAACGAACCGAGCACGCGCCAGGCGTATGACGATGTATTTCGGAGTTATGAGGATAGGGGTTTTATTGAGAGAGTCGATGTCGAGGAACCGTGTAAGAAGGGTAGGGTTCACTATCTGGCCCATCATGGGGTAAAGAAAGACAGCGTCACCACACCAATACGGGTGGTGTATGACTGTTCTGCCCACCAAGGTCAACAACCCAGTCTGAATGACTGCCTGTTGACAGGTCCGTCCATGGTGTCGGATCTGTCCCAACATCTATTGCGGTTTAGGCTGGGGAAGTATGCCTATACCAGTGACATCGAGAAAGCATTCTTGATGGTCAAGCTAAAGGAGGAAGATAGAGATGTTACCCGCTTTCTTTGGTTCAGCGACATTAGCGACTCTGAAAGTCCCATCATAATATACCGTTTTCGGGTTGTACTCTTTGGGGCCACTTGCTCGCAGTTTTTGTTAAATGCCACAATCAGAAAACATCTAGCTGACACTCATGAGGACACAAGTAAACTATCTCGCGGATTATACATTGACAATTTGCAGGGTACTAGCGATAGTCAAGATGATTTGTTGTATGCATACTGGCAAGCACGCAGATTGTTTGCGGATGCACATCTATTTCTCCGCGAGTGGGTTACTAATAGTGAAGATCTTCAGAGTTTAATACAGGTGGATGGTACGGCATCTCTTAACCAGGAAAAGTCCAGAAATTTGGGGATGATCTGGCAACCTAAACATGACATACTAACTTTTCAAACAAGGTCTTTTGCTCAGCAGACAGGAGCGCACACAAAAAGAAGTCTGTTGAGCAAAGTTGCGCAATTTTTTGATCCTTTGGGTCTAGCATTACCTGTTACCATAAGAGCTAGGATTCTAATGCAGGAAGTTTGGAGACGTAAAATAGGATGGGATGACAGTTTGCCCGAGGACCTGAATGACCAAGGGACATTGTTGTTGAATGAATATGCCATCCTATGTACTAAACCTATACCTCGTAAAGTGGCGGCGTTCGGTGACGTTACGTTACACACGTTTTGCGATGCTAGCGCCACGGCATACGGGGTAGCCATATATGTTGTTACTTCATTTGGGGCACATTTAGTTACAGCCCGGGCCAAAGTAGCCCCGGTTAAGAAGGTAACTATCCCTAAAATGGAATTGACTGCCATGCTGCTATTAGCACGTCTGGTGCAACATGTACGCGCAGCATACGAGAGCGAATTAAATATTGAAATCGTTCACGTATGGTGCGATAGTCAGGTCGCACTCAACTGGATACATAGCAAGAAGTCTCTGCCAGTTTATGTGCGGAATAGGGTAGATGAGATTAGAGCCCTTTTGCCAGACGTTGCTTATCATTATGTAAATACAAAGGAAAACCCTAGTGATCTCATAACTAGGGGTATAACGGCTAGCCAGTTAATGAAGTCCGAATTGTGGTGGCATGGTCCAAAGTGGTTGCTCCATGAAAGTGAATGGACGATATGGCATGCTGTTGGTGAGGGACTTCTGCCACTGGAAACAGTGGCAGTTACAGCCCAACCAAATGAGCCACCGGGTCCTATCATAAAGTGGGCAAGATTCGGTGACTATAATAAACTAGTCAGAGTTGTAGCTTGGGTGTTGCGATATGTATCCAATCTTAAGCTTAAAGTAACGGGCCAACTCTGCAACAGGGGTCACAACATTGATGCTCGTGAATTTAAAGCAGCTGAAGTAACTTTGATCAAATGGGTTCAAGTAGAAACCTTTTCCAATGAATTAGAATCCTTGAAAGGCTCGAATAAGACATTAATGCCTAATATAGTGCGTCAACTAAGGTTGCACCTAGACAATGGCCTCATCAGGTGTGAGGGTCGCCTGAAGTGGTCGGGTGTACCAGACGGCACAAACCGACCTATACTTATGCCAACAAGACATCACGTTACTGATCTATTGATCATACGTGCACATAGGGAAGTAAAACACTACGGGGTATGTCATATTATATCAATTTTACGTCTCACATGGTGGATACCCAGAGTTCGACAAGTAGCTCGACGCGTAGTGAGAAAGTGTGTAATATGCCAGAGACTAAAGGGTAAACCATATGCAACTGGACCAGCTCCACCCCTACCTGAATGCCGTGTAAAGCACGTAGAACCTTTCCAAGCGGTAGGATTAGATTACACAGGGGCATTGAAGACGAGGGAGCATGAGAAGGTTTATATATTATTGTTTACCTGTGCGACGTCTCGAGCGGTACACCTAGAACTATGTGATAATATGTCTAGCGAGGAATTTATGCTGGCGTTCAGACGGTTTTGTGCCCGTCGTTCATTCCCTCAACTCATTCTTAGCGACAATGCTCCCACTTATGTCCAAGCATCAAAATATCTAAAGGATATGAGTAGTGATCCTACTATCATCACTTTTTTGGGAGAGAAGAAGTGCGAATGGAGGTTCATTCCAGTTAAGGCACCTTGGTTTGGTGGAATGTGGGAACGGTGTGTCGGCATAGTAAAGTCAGGACTCAGAGCGGTTGTAGGACGTGCTCTATTAAAGAAGAGTGAGTTGACGACAGTCCTCACAGAGATAGAGGCAGTCGTGAATGATCGCCCGCTTACATATGTGTACACCGACTTGCAAGAACCACTACCATTAACGCCAGCTCACTTGCTATATGGAAAACCATTGACTGCGTTTCCATCTGATTTTCAGTCCATAGTAGAGTTAGAGGATCCCTCGTTGTACTCTGCGGTAGCGGTGTCTAAGAGATACCAGTATATATCCAGGATAATCGAGGATTTTAGGAAACGGTGGATTAGTGAATATCTGCTAGCATTGAGGGAAAGGAGTGTCACTCCCTCTGGTAGACCAACGGCCCCTACAGTTGGTGACGTTGTTTTAATTAAAGAAGATAGTCCTCGTTTATACTGGAAATTAGGCGGGCGTATTGGAGGTATACAAGGGGGCAGACTCTGTAGAGCGGGTGGCGCTATTAAAGACAGCCACTGGAAATACTGTTCGTCCTATCGCACGTTTGTACGCTTTGGAGCTAGATTCCGCATTGCAATCTGAGGCTCCACCTGTTATTGCTGGGTCCGAGGATTCTCGAAGGAACGACTCACCTCATACTGATGGTGATCATTCTCGGACCGGGACGCGTCCCAGACGCGCTGCTGCTGCTGGCGCTGTCGACTTGTGGCGTCAGAAGATAGCCTCTGGGCAACTTTAGGTTTAAGGTGGGGTTCAGGTCTTTTTTGTGGGGGGAGTGTATCGTATAAATACGATAGAATATGACTCTTTTGTGATCTTGTATGTCTCTGTGACGTCACGATCTCTCCTACAGCACGATGTAGGACGAGTAGATCGTATATTATAAGATTGTAAATAAGTTAAGTTATAAAAGGCCTAATATGCTATTAAGCAATATTGCCATGGTCTTATGTAGTATATATGAATTATCGTATATATTAATATAATTTATCGTATAGAGCAACCTAAATGCGGTACGATAATTTGGGCTCCTGGCGGTTTGCCAAGGCAGCAAGGTGTGCTTTTGAGGTACGCCAGAGCCTTCACGAACACCAACCAGTTAACATCTAATTTTCCGCCCTCAGTTGATCGTGCTTTTGTGCCTCTAATCACAATACACATACAGCAATACACACAACTACACCATCACGACGCTCTCATCGACATCATGACTGACTGATAGATAAGCATATTATTCATATCCATTCCCATGTAATCATTTATTCTTTCTTTAACTTGACTCGTGTCTCGGGACCGAAGTCTCGTTCCCCATTGTCCACCACCATATTGGGTAAAACGTTCTCCCTTGCCTCATTGCCACGTGGAACTATTGGTGAGTTAATTCCTGGCTAATATTAACCCTTATAACCTTACCCTATAATTATATACATTTATTATGTGAGACCTTTGGATATAAATTAGCTTGTTTCAGATTGAATTCAATTTAGAAATAGAGTATTCATTTAGATTGATTTTATTTGATTCATTATAGCTTAGTAATATTTAACTTCCATTGATAGTTTACCACAGTTTGAATGCGGCGGCGATGCAGTAGCTGCGGCCACGGCTATGGTCTATTTACATTCGTTCAACAATTGATTATTATTATGGATTATGTATTATGTAATAATATTGATTATATTGATTATTGATTTTTAATTACTGATTTATTTCACCAATTTAACCACTCCTATGTCACTGTCATCTGCTATCATGCATCATTTGGGATTCAGGTTCAGCAAGTACAAGCTTTCGTAAGACCTGCATGCAAGCAGGAGTCACATGACTGACTGGCTATGTGTTATTGTTCTTATATAGCCATGAAATAAGGCTAGGGAGCATTGTAGGCAACCTGTGTGTTATAGAGAAAGCTCGATATGATGCTATGTAGGCCAACTGCGTGAGAAGAGTTAACTTCGAAGTTAGCTCCTAAGTTATACCATATCAACTCATAAGTTAAATTACTCTAAGAAGTCTTGCCGAGTTTGTCTCTTAGTAGCTAGAGCCCTCGATGACGGTACCAGTGACAAGATTGAAGAGGTAGACGTTAGGGGTCATTAGCTTATTGAATGAGTAAGCTTGCAAAGAGAGAAATATGTCAATGTTAGGATCTGTCACGCCCTAAGCAAATGGATAATAGTAATTGTGAACTGCGAGTGAAAGAGCCTAGATTTGATAAACTATGTTCAAGTTAGTTGCCCCTCAATAGGTATATAAAGCCTCACGAAATACGCCTGGTTCTTCGGAACAATTATTAAAGTATCTGCTATCATTTGTAATCAGAGGGACAATAGACTGTCCATTGCAAGAACTATATTAGATTTAATTATTGTTGCCGTAACCGTTTAGTAAGCACGCTACCACTGGATTAACAATTTGCTATTACGTTGTATTAAAGCTCCTGAGTTCAATTAAGAGATTAACTTCCTCCTGTTGATCAGACTAAGGTTAAAGACTTAATTCACTAAGAGGTTGATTACTTGTCCTAAAAGCTAAGACTTATTGTTGTTCTAGAATCAACTTGTATATGAATGTGTATTTATGTATTCATATTCATATGAATGTGTATTTATGTATTCATATTCATATGAATGTGTATTTATGTATTCATATTTTTTCACCAACCAACTTTACTTCTAAACTCAATTAATTACATAAACATAATTATACATGTGGCACTCGAAGTACTCAAACCTAGGATACTCACACCGAAAATCCGCGCATTTATGCATTACCCTATCAAGATAGTCAAAGAATGATGCACAAACCTACGATTTATTAAGCAGCTTCGAATTCCTGATATTAATCTGAGCATGTACATAAATTCCAACTGTGCTATGGTAGTATTGTATTTAAGGTTGTCGCCATTTAAGTAATATATTGTCTGTTGCCACGAGCATGATCACTATCTATTTATCACTGGTACCATACTGTATATTGCTGTTTTGGTTATACTGTGTTCTATGTGTATTATTGTTCGCTATCTTTTAAGTTAATATATCCCTTTTGTATACCTATGTTACCCTTTGTGTCTATTATCCAGCTGAGGATAAAGTAGACCCAACCCGTATTAGAATTGCACAACAATATACATGTACTGTATATATATATATATATATATATATATATATATATATATATATATATATATATATATATATATATATATAGATATATATATATATATATATATATATATATATATATATATATATATATATATATATATATGTATATATATGTATATATATATGCATTATATATATACAGTATATATATATATATATACAGTATATATATATATATATATATATATATATATATACTGTATATATCCTATCCATTAATATGCTGACTACTCTACCTTACACTATTGAAATAGTTTTCCCATACGTGCTAGCAAGCAATCCCTTAAAAACTCACGTGATGAAGCCATTGAACACTTATTTTCTGATCTAACAACCATTTCCAATTGGGGCAGAGAAAACCTTGTTGCTTTCAATGCTTCAAAAACCGAATTTTGTCATGTAGCTACCTGTCAAGAACTCCCATAAGACTATCTCTTATACTTCAACAGTACAAAAATCAACCTTTCATCTTCTCTCAGTATTTTCGTTATCTCTTTTTCCTTCAATATCTCTTGGAAAGACCATATTACCTTTCTTGCTAAAATGGCTTCCCAGAAGCTGAGTGTGCTCAACCGCGTCAAGGGGTTCTTTACTACAAAGAAACCCATGCATAGCTTCTTGCTCTGTACATTGGTTCGTCCATGTGTTGAGTATTGTTCGCATGTGTTGGGAGGATCCTTTCACACAGCACTTCTAGACCAAGTAGAAAGGAAAGCCTTTCGTCTCTTTAACTCCCATCCACTCACCGATTCTCTGCAATATCTCTCTCTCCGCCGTAATGTTGCATCTCTCTCACTATTATATAGCTATTGCAATAATCAGTCTTCCTCAAAGCTCTCTCAGTGTATACCACCTCCTCTAGATAGGGTACGTAGTACCTGTCTTGCAACACAATTCCATCCCCTACTCTGTGCAACTCTCCAACTCAAGAGTGAAACGATACTCCTAATTTTTCTTCTATTCAACAGCTGAGCTCTGGAACTCTCTATCTCTGAATCTATCTTTCCTTCATATTATGACTTAAATTGCTTCAAACTCCTTGTGACCAAGCATTTTGGCTCTAACATCCCTTGATTTTGGCCCTGTCACTCTTTCAACTCTGGGGGAAGTACTTGTCACAGGCAGTTTTGCCTTTTGTCTCTCTCATTCATATAGATAACAATATAAAAACAGATAAAGAAGACAGGGTTAAGGGTCATATATATTGCAACCTGGTTAAGTTGAGTGTTTGTGACTGATATAATGCAATGCAATCATATGAAGAACTCGAATAATGCAACATGGGCATATTTTACTAACCACAAGATCAATACCTGACTAAACAACAAAAAGTGTCTTTCATTCGTCTTACACTTTCCACACATGTTGTTCTCCTCCCGACTAGGCCTACTTGTTATGTAAATAATAGTATAGAGGAAAATGATTTATTAAGATTAAAGTTTCCTTATTATGCTGTCATTTCTAATGAGGGGGAGGCCAGAACTAACGTTGGCAGCTGCATGCGTGGCTGTATTGACAAGAATGCATCATATACTGTATGTTAGAGAGAGAGAGAGAGAGAGCGAGAGAGAGAGCGAGAGAGAGAGAGAGAGAGAGAGAGAGAGAGAGAGAGAGAGAGAGAGAGAGAGAGAGAGCGAGAGAGAGAGAGAGAGAGAGAGAGGGGGGGTGAAGGAGGGGTAGTATGCAGTTCAACAAAAGTTACATTTTTTATTTGGGGAGATTGTAGGCACCATTCAGGCAGGGCAATACTGAGGAGAAGCATCATAGGCATGTGATAAGGAATTACTCGAACTCCTGTTTCATTTGCTTGGCTTCCATTACTGATTTTGTTTGTGCCTCGTCTACACAGAGTAATCCAGTTAACTCTCACAAAAAAACTCCTGTTCCTATTCACTTCACTACACTAAACAGGCACACCACACTTCTCTCCGACACAATACAATTGTTAAAATTATAAGGTCCAACAGCCCAGCCTCAAAGTTCCCAGGGGAAGTAGGGGGGCGGGGGGGGGGGGGGGGCGGACATAAATGTCCTTATAATTGCACGTCCTTACTCCAAGCGACCCCTCAGAATACTCTGGACCATGGCCTGTCACTCCTACTATCAACGTTTGCAATATTCAAGGCCTTTCCTCTAATTTCCCCTCTGTTGAACTCCACCTCTCCTCCAACAAACCTGATCATATTTTCCTTACCGAGACTCGGGTATCTAAAGCAACCACCAGCAGCTTCATCCCTGTTTCCTACTTTTTCTATCCTAATTTCCAACCCAAAAGTGGAGTTTGTGTTTATGCGCACAATACAAATTTAATTGATCTTGTGTTCCCAACTTAGAGTATTCTGAATTCTTAACTCTCTGGCTCAAGCTTTCCTGTCACTTTCAGACTAAATACTTCTGTGTTATCTATCTATCCCTTAACTCCACTAACTTTCTTAAATACATTGAATATTTAAACTCTAAAGTGGAATACATCCCATTAACCTCCCCTTTCTCTTAAATCTCCACCACTGCCAACGGCTCTCCTCTCATTTCACTGACCAACCTGGTGAACAACCTTACATCTTTTCTATCCTAAATTACCTAAAACAGTTATTACAGCACCCTACTCGTATCCTTGACCGCCTTGGACATCAGCCTAACATCCTTGACTTATTTATAATCTCTATCCTTCTGCTCAGGCTGTAAACATATTTTCTTTGTTGGGGTCCTCTGATCATAACCTTATCTTTGTTACCTATCCTATCTCTCCAGTACGACCATTTGATCCTTCCAGCCGGTGCCGCTTGTGGCACTTTGGCACTGCCGACTGGGATGCTCTTTGGCAGTACTTCTTTGATTTCCCATAGAATAATTTTTGCTTCCGTGGCCACAAAGCCTCGGAGTGTGCTGTGCGTATTACCGAGGTAATAATCTAGGGCATGGAGGCACACATTCCATTTTCTTTTTTCTCAATCTAATGCAAACTAAATTTTGGTTTGCTCACAATTGTTATACTACTGTCCGCAATAAGGAGGAAGCATTAAAATAGTAGCGTCACCTTCAAACTCAAGATCTTGTACTTTCCATGTTTCTGCCCGAAATCAAGCCAGATCTGTCCTTCAAATCGCCAAAAACTCTTTCATCAACAATCAATAACAAATGCTCTGTACTTTCCAACTCCAGTTCTTCCCATGCTTTCTGGCATCTAGCAAAAAATATTTCCAACAATTTAACTTCCTCGTCTTTCCCTCCTCTTTTTCCTCTCTGATGGTACCACCGTCACTTCTTTCTTTGACTAAACTGAACTCTTTGCTCAAACGTTCGCTTAAAATTTGACATAAGATGATTCCGGTTCTATTCCTCCCTCTCCACTCCCCTCTCTCTTACTCATGCCGAATAAAATAACCTCTTCTGAAGATGTACTGCCTGCCCTCTCTTAGTTTAACACCTTACGAGCGGCCTATGCGGTTTATTTATGTGTACCGCACAGCGGGGTGTTTTTAGCCAAAATAGGGCTGTTTACGTGATCATTTTCATGCCTAAATAAGACCCAGAACGTAAAACAAGTACCTATCCCTGAAAGGGCATAAACAGAGCTTTCGAATGACACCATAACGATCCTTGTATGATGGATAGTTTTCTTGCAATAACCGTGCAACGCGAGTGCAAAAAGCAGGTAATTCGGTACTTTCAGTACATAATTGAGTATGTAGCGAGTGAGAGAGGGAGGAGGGAGCTGAGATTTGTGTCAGTAGGTTCGCCGCGGTGGTCTGGAGCAGTCATACGCTCGCTAGTCTCCTGCCACCACTTGTCTCTCTCTCTCAGCCACATTACGTGCTGAAATTGCCACTCGAGTTATGTCGAGCGCCGCCACATAGTCCAGCTTTATTTAACTCGACTTATGTTGCTCGCCGCTAAATAAGGGTTAATACTAAGAAGGTATACGGATCGGATGGTGTTCCTTCTCTTGTAAACAAAAACTGTTCTTCCGTGCTGACACCCTGCCTAGGCAAATTCTTTTGTCTCTCTCTTTCCTCTAACGTCTTCCCTTCTTGATGGAAGTTTGTTCTCATTCAACCTGTCCTAAAGAAGGGTGACCGCTCTCAACACTCCAATTCTCGTCCAATTGCTCTCCTTTTTTGCATCTCTAAAGTGTTTTAATCTATTCTTAATTCAAAATTTCTTAATCATTTGACTTCCCATAATCCACTTTCAGATAGCTAGTGATCTTCTTTCTTATCTTACTAACTCTTAGTCATCCTCCTTTCACAACTTCGGTGAGACTTTATCTATTGCACTAAACATATCTAAAGCCTTCAATAGAGTCTGACACAAATCTTAAATTTATAAACTACCCTCCTTTGGTTTATATCCACTCCATCTGTGCTTTTGTCTCTAATTTCCTTTCTGGCTGTTCCATAGCTGCGGTTATGGAAGGCCATCGCTCTCTTCCTCATCCTATCAACCCCGGTGTTGTTCAGGGTTCTGTTGTCTCCAGTTCTCTTTCTAATATACATTAAAGATATTCTCAACTGTACCTCTAGTCTTATCCACTCACATGCGGATGGTTCTACATTGCACTATTCAACTAGTTTTCCTCAACAACTCTGCATGCAATTACTCCAAAACTCTTGTGACGAGACCATTAGTCCAGTAAAGATACGGCAGAATGGGGGGTCAACCCACCACTAATTGCAATAGTTTTTCTGATTGTTGCATATGAAACTATATTATGAGGAGGATAACATATCAAAAGTCTAAGAAAATCAAACTATGGGAACATATTTTAAAATTGTGTTAAGGACACATACCCTCGGACAACAAAAAACTTCAATTTTCTTTGCTTTATGAGATGCATACTGCGACTACGGAACACTTATTCTTTATGAAATATGGTTAAATGCATCAATGCATCATCACTGAGTTCCTCTAATTGTAATGTTGACATATTTGCACAGATTCCACGACACTGTCCACATGCAATAGTGCAGTCAAGTCCATTCTTGCGACATGTACATCGCAGAGTTTGACAGCCAGTCTTACAGCTGCATCTGATGACCTCAAGGAGTTCTTGAGGAGCGGGATCTTTACTTGTGGTCAACGGGTACATTCTTCCATCGACCACCTTCCACCCCCAGTCTTCTGGACGCAGAGTATTCACACCACACCACACCTGAACCTGATAGTAAACTCGGAGGCTGTGATTTCTCAGAGATGCAGAGGTCGGAGGTAGTGCATGAGGCTGTACACTTAAGGTACTGGATGTTGTCTTTTGACAGAAACGTCTGTACCGCAGCTCATCAACGGTTTCCCCTTCGAGACCACTGTACAATTACACAACTGCAATTTCTCCAGCAGTAATGATGTTCTCTTTTGTCATGTCTGGTTTCATGAAAAGTTGTGCTTGTTTGCCGAAGACAGCATTTTTCATGCGTGTCAGAGCAAGTTGCTTTCCAAGACCATGGACTCTCGATGTAGTATCACATCCAAGGACAGCGTGTATGAAGAGTATGTTGTCACAGACTGCGCTGCCAAGGGCTGCCCTTGTCGTTTTAATGTTCCATGTTCTTGGTCTCTTCTTTGAGTGTGATTTTGGCTCTGGTTTGAAGAAGAGTTTGTGCGATGTATTCTTGCCATGATAGCAGAGAAGTACAAGTAGATCAGTGTCATCTCCAACCAGTATGCTGTCACACCTAGCTGCAGATTCCACTGTTGTCTGAACGATTGGTAAATCGGCATCTCCTTTTGCATGGATGACATGACAGCCTGTGCTTTCCAGGTGTTCACCTAGCATATGGAGGAACTGTTGTTTGTTTTCTTTGTTTGCCAGAAACTCTTCTTTCTTCATCTTCAGCCTCATATCAACAGAAAAGTGAACCCGAGCACCGACAATTCCATTTCGTCGTCGAAGGTGAGCACAATCTTTGGTTGAAGCGGCATCTGTGTATCCATCAAAGACAACTGTAGCTTTTCCATATCTGTTGGAGACATATCGACAGTAGTCTTGCAGAATCTCCTCCCAACTGTGTCCACGTGTCCATGGAATGCGATGCAGGAGAGCACCCCCGTCTAGAATGTACTGGATATCCCCTTCTGGAGCCGGACTGTCTAAACCTTCAGACCACATTGCATCAGCCAAGCTTGCTTTGTTCGCTGTCTTCATCATCGTCTTGGAGTCAAACAAAGCCGTGGGATATGCAGAGAGCTCAAAAGACATCATTTGATGAATATCACCGCATCGGGTTCCTGCAGTTATAAGCCTCTGGAACAGAAGATTGGCGTCAATGTGAACATCTTCTGAAGCAATAGCTACTGCTGATTTGACATTCATGGTGGTGGCCTGCGCCTTCTTCTTGAAGACAAAATCGACAAGCTTTTTTCCTTCCATGGATTGCAGGATAGCATAGCCAACCTTCTCCGCTGAATGAACATTAACTGTAGCTGGTACAGTGACACCACTGGCGATGTTTCTCAATTCTTTTGGATCATTGAAGGGACTCCTCGCCAGAAGAAAATGAACCATGGCTCTTGCATCATTGGTGTCCTTGACAAGTCTGGCATGAGTAACATCCTTGTGTTGGTCACTGCTTATGTACTGTACGGATGTAAACTGTTGCATAGCATCATTAACTTCTGCACAGGATGGAGCTGAAAGGACCCACAGAGATCTCTGTACCTCTGTCATACCACGTCCTCTGGTCATGCCTCCAGATGACTTCAAACTGCGCATGAAAACCTGTAAAGGAAAAAAAGACAAGCTATATACTTGTGTGTACTGGAACGCATATAGTGGCTGGTATAGGACATGTGAAAAAAAAATTCTATCTCGTGGCCACGAGTTAGTTATCTTGTGGCCACGACTATGTTGATGATATTGCTATTTCTTGCATGTCAGCCTTATAATAGATCCTAGCACGAAGCTGTAAATGTCATACAGTCAAATAAAAATAAAAGATTTATCTTAAATTATGTTTAGAAATAAAATTTATTCCATTGTGGACATTTATATGTGTCTATGTACATTTCATTATGTGTCTATGTACGATACATAATCTTAGCTTACCTGCTCAATAACAAGGTCTGTGGATAGTCCGGCCCAAAAACGATATGACCGACGAACGACATGGAGACCATCCATGAAGTGCTGGTAGACGTCTGGCTTTTCGTCCCTGAGTGCAGCCATCTTTTGTAGATATGTGTATACTGACTTTGTATACAAGTTGTGTCCTGAAGCCGCTAAGTATGGCAACATTCTATGCAAGCTTTTCAGGTTTAGGCACCAGTTGCCAGACAAACATCAACATGTAGATTATCTAAGAAACAGATGTACAAATATTGCTGCAATATAAAATGAAACGATGAGATAGACAAGTAGAGAACCACGATTTGTCAATTAATGAAAAGTTGCTGACTCAGCATTTTAGAAAATGCCTTTGCAAAACAATGTTCCCACAGATAGATTTTCCTAGACTTTTAGAATGTTATTCCTATACTAACACACACTAAAAATAAAACAGAGAGAAAAACTATTGCAATTAGTGGTGGGTATATCCATATCTTTACTGGACTACATAGCACACCTATCTTCTAATCAATCAAAATGTTCCGATTATGACAGAGAAAGTAATGTTACTTGCAATGCTTCCAAACTCCAATTTTTCCATCTATCTACCCGGCACTGTCTTCCTCACGACTATAATTTAGTATTCAACAATACACATATAAATTCCTAATTTTCTCTCAATTATCTTGGTGTGTCTTTTTCTCCTGACCATTCTAGGAAAGATCATATTTCCACTCTTGGCAAAACAGCTTCACAGAAGCTAGGTGTGCTCAACCGTCTCTGTAGGTTTTTTACCCCCGCATTGCTTCTTGCTTTGCACAGGGGCATGGTATAACCATGTATCGAGTATTATTCACATGTGTGGGAAGTCTTTAGCAGTGACACACTTCTCGATAATGTATAGTTAAAAGCATTTCATCTCGTCTAATTAATTCCTCTTGCTAATTCCCTGCAATCTCTCTCTCCACGCCACAATGTTGCATCTCTCTCACTCTTCCACCGCTATTGCAATAATCAGTGTTCTTCAGCGCTTTCTCAGTGTATACCATATAGAGTGTGGGGGGCACCCGCCTTTCAACACACTTCCAACCCAATATTGTCCAACTCTCTGACCCAAGAGTGAATTGATTATCCCAGTCTTTCATCTACTCAACAAGTAAACTTTGGAACTCCCTCCCTCACTCTATCTTTCCCACTTCCTATGCTGCTTCAAACTCCGTGCGTCCAGATATTTTGACTAACGTACCTTGAATTTGGCTCTCTATCACTCTTTCAAGTTTGGGGCAAACACTTGTGACAGGCAGCTTTGTATTTTGTCTCCTTCATAAACATAGAATAATATAATACATATAAGTAAATGACTAACTGTATGTGTGTGTGAGGGCGGTGTCTGTGTGCTCTTGTTTTGTGATATACTGTATACGTATATACAGTATATATATTTTTGTCTATATGGATGAGGGAGACAAAAGCAAAACTGCCTGTGCCGAGTGCCTCCCCTAAAGTTGAAAGAGTGACAGGGCCAAAATCAAGGAATGTTCGAGCCAATATGTCTGGACACAAGGAGTTTGAAACAATTTAAGTCATAGGATGAGGGGAAGATGGATTCAGGGAGAGAGTTCCAGAGCTCAGCTGTTGAATACAAAAATCAATGGGAATATTGTTTCACTCTTGGGTTGGAGACTTGCACAGAGGAGGGTATTTTAAGGCGGGTGCTATATGCTCTACATAAAGGAGGTGGTATACACTGAGAGAACTCTGAGGAACACTGATTATTGTAATAGCTGTAGAATAGCGCGCAAGATGCAACATAGATTGCAGAAGATTGGTGAGTGGACGTGAGTTAATGAGACAAAAGCTTTCTTTTCTACTTTGTCTAGAAATGCTGTGTGAGAGGATCCTCCTCACACATGCGAACAATACTCAAAACATGGACGCACTGTGCCCCTATACAGAGCAAGAAGTTGTGCAGGCAGCAGGGGTAATGAACCCCGGAGGCAGTTGAGCACACCCAGCTTCTAGGAAACTATTTTAGCAAGAGTGGTAATATGTTGTTTTTCAAGAGAGATCAGAAGAAAAAGAGACACCGAGAATACTGAGTGAAAATGAAGGGTTGCTTTGTGTATTGTTGAAGTATAAGCGATAAACCTTAGGGTGTTCATCACTGAACACTATTTGGCCGCAGAGATATCTGTTTTGGACTTTTCCTGTTTTACTCCATTAGTATGGAGCTTTTAAGACGTTTCACCTTATTATTTTACGATAATATGACGCTTTACCCCATTTAGGTGTCGATTTTCTTTTCTGGGCGGGCGATAGGGAGCCTGTAACTTAGACAATATCAGCCTTGGTCCATACCTTTTGTCTGTCGATAAATGTATAAATTTATCTTGAAGGGGGTCTGGATGGGTATTTTTTAGTTTGAAGGAAGTCTGGTAAGGCGTTTTTGTTAGTCTAACGGATAAACTCAAATACAATGCTCGAAATTGACAAAAGCAAGCAAAATCCTCAATAATAGTTAAACAAAATAATCATGGTAACCCACAAGACGTCGAATCAAATAGTCTTGGAGCTATCACACGATAGCTTCTATCGTTAACTTTTCAACTGTAACCTGCTACAAGTAAGTAATCCAAAACTCTCTAATATTAACCTCTATAATTCACAAACGGATAGAGTAATCGAGCTAATTTGTCTACCATTTGGGAAGGGACATCCAGGGAACAGGTATGGAAATTTACATCCCATTTGCTCTAGCCCTCCTTGATATACATAGGTCAGGGCTCACGATTTCAGGCCTACCTACATGGCACAGGGTATACCAACATATTAAGAGGGGAGGGTATATTTATTGGTCGATTTATTCAATTATTTATCGTATTTTTTGTTTCCTCCCTAGACCTCCATCAAGCTTAAAAAAACATTCCCAATATCCCCCTTCTAGATGAATTTGCATAAACAATTCGACACCTAAATGGCACGAAAGGTCTTAATATTGACAAAGAATTGGGGTGAAAAGTCATAATATCGCCAAACTAATGGGCCGAACATCTTATAATCTGAAAACTAACGAAGCTATACGTGAGGGAGAAGGAGGAGGGGGAAGGTGGGGGGCAGAAAATATCTCGTTAAGACTATTTATCCCTAGAGTCGGTAACGTACACTCGACCAAAAAACAATACACCAACGCTCTAAATATTCCGGAGGTTGGTCGAAATCTTATGATAATACCTCACAGACGTATGCTTCACCCGATTAATTCCGTTCACACTAGATTATTTACACCTCACCAGTGTAAAGATTGTTTTTTGGTCGAGTATACCTGGAGGTGGATGGCAGCCTTCCTAAAACACTCACGAATCTCAGAAGCGGCCGGACCACAAATGTTGCGATGAAAAGGAGGTATTTTTTTCTGAACCCCCTTCTCCCTCATGTTTAGCCCCATTTGTTATGAAATTTTAAGATGTTCGACCCATTTGTTTGGCGATTTTAAAACCTTTTGCCCAATATCTTTGTCAATATTTAAACCTTTCGTGCCATTAACGCCTTACGAGCGGGCCCGTCAGTAACTTCTACTACCCGCCAAGTGGGTGGTTTTACCCTAAACGACCTTGTTTCCGTGCTCTTTTTCATGCATAAACAAGAGCTAGAGCGTAATACAATTATGTATCCCTGGAAGGGCGATAACTGAGCTTTCCAATGACATCAGAACCATCCTTCTACGACCACGCGTTCTCTTGCAACGATCGTGCAAGACGAGTGCAAAATCCCTAAAATACAGTAATTTCCTTACATAATTCCCTGTGTAGCGAGGCAGTGAGTGTGGGCGTATGTGGAGGCGGGCCCAGTGCTGGCGCGGGAACCGTGCCGAACGGTCAGAGCCGACCTACGCTCCTCCCACCGCTCATCTCTCTCTCAGAGCCAAATATTGCTCAAAATTGCACACCGCCTTAAGTCGGTCCCCGCCACATAGTCCATGGTTCTCTTGACCGACTTAAGTCCACCCCCGCCAGACAAGGGTTAAGGTGACGATTTCTTACTGGAGAGCGATAGTGAGCCTGTAGATTAGTAGGAGCCGGTATAGTGTGATATTCTTCCCCGTGCAATTGTGACAGGTTAAAACAGCCGATATGCCTATCATTTGAACCAAAATCAGTTAAATCACGACTGAATTTCGCTATATCGTTAGCGAGCCTAACCTACCACTACTTAAAATAATACTAATGCAGAAAATAACTATAAATAACAATAATTTGGTGGGATAAAAATAGAATCTACTTTTATAAGGCAATGGCTCCCGGTGCGCCATGGCCGCAGCCGCAATACCTTAACATTACCTCTAACCACGGTTCTATTTCGGTGGATTTTTACTTAATGTTATTATATTTACTAACTTAACCTAACCAACCTAACCTAATGCAATAGCATTTAGTAAAAGTATATCGAAATACAGTCGTGATTTAACGGATTTTGGTTCAAATGCTAGGCATACGGGTTGCTTTAACCTGTCACAATTGCACGGGGAAGAATATCACGCTACACTGGCCTTCAGCTGGGACATTTTTTACTGAAACATTTACAATTGTATCTTGGGGGTGTACTATTAAGCTTGATAGAGGTCTACTGAGCAAACTGAAATTATATTTATATATACAGTATATATATACAGTATATACGATAATAATAAAAACATATAGTAAAATAGTATATAACCCGCTATAAAGGAGAAGGGAAGAATTGCTCGCGTGTTACCAGCTTTAGTGTCACACACGTATATTTCGGACCATCTAAGAAACTACAGTCACCCACAAAATTCCCAGCCTTGTTCCATTATTATAACTATTATATATGGTTTTATTGCTGAGAAAAGGCAACATACGTCCACAACACACAGTAAAAGTCTTTAAGGTGCAACGTTGATAAAGTTGATGCTAACCCCTTCACCACCATTACGTTGATAAAGTTGATGCTATCCCCTTCACCACCATTACGTTGATAAAGTTGATGCTAACCCCTTCACCACCATTACGTTGATAAAGTTGATGCTAACCCCTTCACCACCATTACGTTGATAAAGTTAAGAACATAAGAACATAAGAAAATGGGAGTCTGAAGAAAGCCGATTGTCCTAAGCAAGGCAGATCCCTGTCCCACACAACCCCAATTACACAGCCCAATTATAGGCTCAACACTCTAATACCCTGAGGATCATCTTACCAAAACGGTTAGAGATTAACGCAGGATTACGGGGGTCTGCAGAGCGCTGATTGGCCCAACCCTGCTGATCCCCCTTCACACCCAACCCTTCTCGTCCATATGCTTATCCAATTTTATCTTAAAGCTCCCTATCGTTTTTAATCCCACTATAGCACTTGGTAGTCCATTCCACCCATCTACAACTCTGTTACCAAACCAATATTTGCCTATATCTTTTCTGAAACTAAATTTATATAATTTGAAACCATTGGTACGAGTTCTTTCGCTATCACTGAGCTTTAGTACATTTGTCATGTCCCCTTTGTTAATCCCACTAACCCACTTGAACACCTCTATCATATCCCCTCTAACTCTGCGTCTCTCTAACGAATGTAAACCTAATTTCTTCAACCTTTCTTTATACGGAAGATTTCTAATATTATGGATCATTTGTGTCATTCTACGTTGTACCCTCTCCAATGAATCTATGTCCATTCTGTAATAAGGACACCAAAATTGAACAGCATAATCCATATGGGGTCTCACTAATGACAAGTAAAGTTTTAAGATAACATCAGCAGTTCTGTTACTCACACTCCTTGAGATGAACCCGAGAATCCTGTTTGCCTTGTTTCGAACGCTTATACACTGTTGTCTAGGCTTCAAATCATTGCTAACAAACACACCTAGATCTTTCTCACAATTCGAGTTTTCTAATTCCACATTAGCTAGTTTATATTTAACATTTGTATGCATCTTCCCTATCTTTAAGTTGATGCTAACCCCTTCACCACCATTACGTTGATAAAGTTGATGCTAACCCCTTCACCACCATTACGTTGATAAAGTTGATGCTAACCCCTTCACCACCATTACGTTGATAAAGTTGATGCTAACCCCTTCACCACCATTACGTTGATAAAGCTGATGCTAACCCCTTCACCACCATTACGTTGTTAAAGTTGATGCTAACCCCTTCACCACCATTACGTTGATAAAGTTGATGCTATCCCCTTCACCACCATTACGTTGATAAAGTTGATGCTAACCCCTTCACCACCATTACGTTGATAAAGTTGATGCTAACCCCTTCACCACCATTACGTTGATAAAGTTGATGCTAACCCCTTCACCACCATTACGTTGATAAAGGTGATGCTAACCCCTTCACCACCATTACGTAATGATCATCAACGTTGATAAAGTTGATGCTAACCCCTTCACCACCATTACGTTGATAAAGTTGATGCTATCCCCTTCACCACCATTACGTTGATAAAGTTGATGCTAACCCCTTCACCACCATTACGTTGATAAAGTTGATGCTAACCCCTTCACCACCATTACGTTGATAGAGTTGATGCTAACCCCTTCACCACCATTACGTTGATAAAGTTGATGCTAACCCCTTCACCACCATTACGTAATGATCATCATATTTTGGTTACCATTAGACGATTTTCTTAAGTTTGGTATTTACCTATGCGACGCAAATGGGTAAATTAGTAAATACGAGCTCAATAAACTCTCTTAGGTCCTTCTTAAGCTGCTAAAATTATATAATTTTAGCCGGATTCATAGGTAAAAAGAAGTCATGATGCTGAAGAGGTTAACCCTTTCAACACCATGACGCGTTTTTATCTTATATTCTGGTTGAAATTAGACGATGATAATTTATACAGTTTAAGAATGACCTACTGTATGTTATTCAGGGGGTTTATTGAGATCGTATTAACCCCTTTGAGTCGTAGAGGTAGATTTTAAAGTAAAGGAAATCGCCTAATAGTAACCAAAATTAGATAGAAATGGCTTCATCTTGCGAAAGGGGTTAAGACAACATAATACAGTTGAACTATTACGTTGGTCCAAACTCTTGACCACTAATCTCTATAACTCAAAAATTACCTTAGCAATCTAACGAAAATGTATAACATTTGGGAGGAGTCAGCCAGGGAATAACTGTGGAAATGTACAGCTCATTTGATCTAGCACTTTTTGAGTTACATAGATAAGGGGTCAGGATTTCAGGCCTACTTATAATAAATTTGCTAAAGAAGAAGTGGGACATGAGTTTTGAATGTGGGTAACTGCACAGGCCAGATATAGCCTTTTCAGTGAGAGGACTCTTTAATGTTATGTAGCTAACTCCACTTGACTTTCTTCAGCTTAGGAAGGGCAGAAGCGGCATGAAAGAGAACCCAAACGACCGCAGTAGTGGACCCTTCACGACAAGATGTAATATTCTCGAAGTTGATT
Organism: Paralithodes platypus; assembly: GCA_032716605.1. NCBI lineage: Eukaryota > Metazoa > Arthropoda > Malacostraca > Decapoda > Lithodidae > Paralithodes > Paralithodes platypus. Next base: position 58,259,615 of record CM064487.1, on the reverse strand, counting down.
CAAATTGTTTGGTGGTACAAACGAGGTAAGGAATACTTGAACACTTATAATAATATATCATAATAATAAGGAGACCGAGATCATTGGCTTTTTAAAACTAAACTATATAAGTTGCTTGAGGCTCCATACATTGTTCACAATGCTTGGTCGGTGTTTCAGGAACATTTCTCCCAACACAGTTAACCCTTTGAGAATTATGAAGCGTTTGAACAGTTTAATTTTACTATCATTAGACGATTGTATTCAGCTTGGGAAGGATCTGTGAGAGTCGGAGGCATGATTGGGTTGGCTGGGACTCCTTAGATTCCGAGAGGCCCTTCCCAAACTGTATACAATCGTCTAACGATAGCCGAGATATAACGCCAAAATGTGTCCTATTCCTCAAGGGGTTTAAGACATTCCTGGCCACAAGTGTACCAGAATTATTGTTAAGGGGAATATTTGTTGTTCTGGACCCCTTCTCCCTATATAATGATTAGCCCCATTAGTTATGAGATTTTAAGACGTTCGCTCCATTAGTTTGGCGATTTTAATTTGCTTTATTCCATTTTGGTGTCGATTCCTGGCGAGCAATAGCTAGCCTGTAATTAAGGAGGAACCGGCCTTTGGCCGGGAAATTTTTCTACCGCTTAATGCAGAAATGTGTCTCAATGGGGCGTCTTAGGAGTATTTTATAAGCTTGATGGAGGTCTTGAGAGGAAACTAAAGACAATAATGAATACATAAATATATGAACACATACAAAACAAACCTATCTTTAACCCTCCAGCACCGGCTATGTATTATATATATATTCCTCGAAACCCGGGTGTTTTGGCCGAAAAACGTCTAGGCTAGGCTACCGTATATTCGTTAATCAGACTTATTCCCGCATTCCCGCGCATCCCCAAGCGTAGCTGTGTTATTTACCTGTAGAATGGCATTAAGTAGAGCTCTCTAAGTCAACTGGTTGAGCTGTGATGATGATTTCATTGGAGATAACTTTATGGCCAAAACAGCCACTTTACACCACTTTTCGATACTTAACAACAACATACAGGCACACACGAACAAGCGACGCTCTCCTTCTTGTGGCCGGAGATGCGGGGCGTCGGTCCAGCCGGCTGTTGTTTACATGCGTCGGACCGACGCCTCGCACACGGAGCTCACAGGCTTTCAACTACAGGGGTGTTCAAGAGTCCTTCCGAGTACCTGGTATATGCTTTTTTATGGGTGTTTAAGAGCCCATCCGTGGTGAGAGGGTTAATCTTGGTGTAATGGGATTCAAGGGACGAGAGAAAATAAGAATATTTACTCCTTGAGAATTATGACTAGTTCTAACAGTTTTGTCTGGCTATTATTAGACGCTTTTACTCTATTTAGGAAGGAATTGTGAGAGTCAGAGGGATGATTTACGTAGTGTTTAGCACTTTGATTGCTAGAGGGCTTTCCAAAACAGAATATAATCGCCTAATGAGAGCCCGAACAAACTATTAACACTATACTGTATAGTGCAACGTTTTGAGTGGCTATTTGAGTAGTGTATCGGCCTTCTGGGGTTAAAGACAAATGTTGTGATATCTTGGCTATTAGTAGAGCTAGACAAATGATTTTTTCATCTAATCCTACAATTTTGAGGTCAGAGAATTAGAAAGACTTGTCACATTATTAACTCATCAGGGTCATAAGTAACTAGACAAAGTGAAGGAAGATTATATCGTAGGAAACGGCCTAATTCACACCATTTATACATATCCATTGAGTACAAATAACATTAGTAAAAATACCATAGAATCAAAGACTCACACCTCACATTTGCAAGTGCACAGACTGTACAGGAGAGACCCAGCCTGTAGCACTTGCACCTGCCACGACAGTCTGATTTACAGCCACATTTGGTCAGCTGTTCGCAAATCTTGGCTATGGGAGAGTTGGCTGTCCAGAAGACGTGCAATTCTTCACCAACCTTCTGCCATCCCCAGTCAGCAGGACTCTCTGCTTATGGTTGACACTGGGTTGCTTGGGCCCAAACACAACCAGCCTGGAAGGCAGCTCGTCTAGTGTGCTGAAGCAGAGCTGCTCTTGTTGATGGAATGGCCTCATAAGGCCTCTGTTTTCTGGCAAACATGTCAAGCCTGGCCTCATCCACAGTGGTAGCAGTGCTGGACCTGTCATACATCAGTATGACAAACCTCTCCAGTATCTCCAGGTCACCATCTTCCACTGTAAGAGGGTACTGGCTCAGCTTGGAGAAGACAGGGGAGGCCTCTGGACAAACATCCCATGTCTGCCAGGCAGTTTTCTTTCCCTTGTTACGGAAGGCTGAAACAGTGTCACACCCTGTGAAGGCATGAAAGAATAACATGCCTTTAGCCTTCTCCTGCCCCATACAGCGATACAGGCCATGAACACTGATCCAGCGCCGGCCTTGACCGCGACCAAATGCCACCCATAACTTCTCTAGCCCCAAACTCTGAAGGGCTGGAAAGACACTCACTGCAATGACCACAACATCTGTATCATTTGCCTTGACCATGACGGCTTTGCTCCCATGTTCTGCAGCATATTTGGCATGCACAAAGATGCGGCTGTCAGCTTCCTCCAAGAGAGCACTTGTCCAGTCCTTGAAGACCAGTTTCATGAGTGCTGAGGACTGCAGATCCCTTTGTGACAATTACCAAGTTTGGTGCAGACATTTGGGCAGCAGTGATGAGTGCATCTGAAAAATCAGAAATTTGGGTAATTGCTTTGCCCACATCTTTCTGAAATGCAAGAAGTACATCTCTTCCACTTCTATGAGCTTTAACCCTTAATTAGCGGCTCACCACATAAGTCGAGTTAAATAAAGCTGGACTATGTGGCGGCGCTCGACATAACTCGAGTGGCAATTTCAGCACATAATGTTGCTGAGAGAGAGAGACAAGTGGTGGCAGGAGAGTAGCGAGCGTATGACTGCTCCAGACCACCGCGGCGAACCTACTGACACGAATCTCACCTCCCTCCTACCTCTCTCACTCGCTATATAAGGAATTGTATGGGGAAAGTGCCTAATTACATGCTTTTTGCACTCGCGTTGCACGGTTATTGCAAGAAAACTAGCCATCATAAAAGGATCGTTATGGTGTCATTCGAAAGCTCTGTTTATTCCCTTTCAGGGATAGATACTTGTTTTACGTTCTGGGTCTTATTTAGGCATGAAAATGATCACGTAAACAGCCCTATTTTGGCTAAAAACACCCCGCTGGGCGGTACATATAAATAAATCGCATAGGCCGCTCTTAAGGTGTTAAGTTCTGGAATTTCTTCCAGAAGTTTATCCTTCAGTCTGGTGGAATTTGCACGTGGTAAATCCACACCAAGTTGTGCCAGACGCTGTTGCTAAAGGTGGCATATATCTGCCAGGCGAATTGTGACTGGCTCTTCTGAGCATAGGTTGCTTTCAACAATGTATGTCACCAGCTCTGATAAAATTAATGGATAAACATCTGGCTCCAGATCAGTGGCACTTGAGCTTTTCTCAAGGTTTCTCAGGTGGGACCTTTCCCTGTTGTAGAGGGCACTGAGACACACTCTATGGTACTTTAGCTCCTGTGCAATAGCATCTCCACCACTCAATTTAGCAAGAAGCTTGCCATCGTTAAGTGCCTCTGCACACTCTTGTAGCCTCTTGTTAAGGTTCATGGTCATTACCTGCCTGAGATCAGATGCAGGTGCCACTTTCTCACAAAAAATACAAGTTTGACCATCATAGCTAGTTCGACATTGCTTTGCATGATTGTCTTCAGACTCACTACATTGACGATTAGATCGGCGTTTCCTTGCGCGATTCAGCTTGCTGTTGTTAAACAACAACCGGCAGTTGACATGGTATTTTGCCTGATTTCTTCTCAAAGTGGCATCTATGCCATCACCTTCATCAAGCCTTGTTGGATCCATGATCAATGACATTTCCTGGATTTCATGAAACATAGATATGTTGGTAGCCAGCATGGCATAACCGTCATGTTCAAGGGAATAATTGGTTCTAGGTGATGTTAAATCTTCACCTATTTTGTCTTTCTGGCAAAGACAACATTTTGACCAGTCAGTTTGTCTTATGGGAAAAATTTATTTTGAATCTGCTATTTTGCTTTCTGATTAAGGCCAAGGGTTTATCCTTTTACCACCTTAACGAAATTACCCATACATTACTTTATGGGATACAACTAGGTTCGGGTGACCTACACCTAGCCCGATCATTCATCCAGTGCCATTTAAGTCCCGTGTGATCTGTACACCATCCAGGTAAGTACATGAACAAGTCATGTATAGCCCCCTTACCCTTGTCTCGGCTCTCCCGCGCTGGCACACCCTGTCAATTCAGGTGCGGCTATCTAACTCTATCTACTAAGTACCAACTACTGTCTAGTAGCTAATTGATATGGGGCTGTTAGAAAGTATTTGGGACACTAAATTAAACGACACTACAACTTATAGTATAGTACAGTAAAATAAGCTGACACTGAACCCCATGCTGAGTTGCACAGCAGCGATGTTACCAGTGTGCCCTGGTTGTGTGTTGACATCACTCTATTATATTTGCAAGATCTCATCACTGCCTCAGTCCTTACTAACAAATGTGAAAATGGCTCCATTGGATTATCTGACACAAAGAATGTATGTGCACACCAAAAATCATGTATATATGTTCAGTAGTTGCTTAGATATGAACATATGAAATTAATGGACACCATCTTGGATGCCATTCTAAAATTCCAATTATAGACTATGACAATGATTAAAACAGTGCTTCTCATTAATCTGGTTAGCAAGAAACAGTTTTCTCTTAAAATGTTCACCAGGTAATAATTAAAAAAAAATTAAGCAATATATGGTCAGGCACGGCAGCCATCTTGAAAATTGACCGCCATCTTGGATTTTCGCGTGGCCAGCGGTATTTCTGAGAAGAATGGACCTTGAAGGGTACATGTACCAAATTTCATGCTTGCATCACCATGTGAACGATTATCCTGAAATTTGCAGTTATCTGCTCCACTAATGTCACCTCTGATTAGTAAGACCTGACAGTCGGCACCTGGCAGCGAGAGCGTGAACTATCTAGAAAACTTGTGGGGGTTCACTGTTTCAGTTCTGGTCAATGTCTCGTGGTGCGTACTGAAGCAGGGAGAGGGGAAGGTCGGAACAGCTAGCCATGAAACTCCGCTCGGTATGATATAGCCAGCTAATCAGAGTGTAATAGGAGGTACCACCCATATTGCACTTCTCAAAAGAGTCAAAAGCATTTCGCATCATCAAATCACTTCCTCTTACCAGCTCCCTACAATCCATTTCTACACGCCACAATGGTGCATCTCTTTCATTCTTTTATCGCTATTACATCAAGCATTGTTCTTCAGAGCTCTCTCAGTGCATACCCCCTCTGCATATCCCCTCCCTTGCGGCGAGAGCGAGGCATCTGCCTTTCAACACAGTCCCATTCCTATTCTGTCCAACCCTTCAACCCAAGAATTGACAAGTTTCCTCAGTCTTTCTTCTACTCAACGGGTGAACTCTGGAACTCACCCCCCTCATTCAATCTTTCCTTCATCCTCTGAATTAAACTGCTTTAAACTTCATGTGTCCAGGCATTTTGACCCCAACGTCCCTTGAATTTGGCTCTCTGTCACTCTTTTGGCTTTTGGGGAGACACTCGTTACAGGCAGCCTACCTTTTGTCTCCTTCATACACATAGAACAAAAAAAAAGCAAGGACGTCTACACATTACAAGGCTGCAGACTATCTCAAATAATTATTTTAACTACCATATATCCTTCCTGACCTCCATAAAATCTCTAAATGTAGCTGAAATCAATTAAGACAAATACATCGCAGGTACTGAAAGGGTTAATTTGTAACGTGCGTGTATCTCTTTATTTTTTTTTTATTTTTTTTTATATATTTTATTTGGAGGAAGTTATTTTTTTGAAAGAAATACTAGGAAGAGCAGTGGAAATTGGCGTATCGCTGAAAAGGGAGGGCAATGAGTGGAAGCTGCCTATACTGCTGTTTGCGGATGATACAGTTCTGATGAGCGATAATGAATGGGAGTTGCAGGGTCTGGTAAATGAGTTTGGAACAGTGTGCGAAAAATGAAATTTGAAGGTAAATGCGGGGAAGAGCAAGGTAATCTTCGAAAGGGGTGAAGTCACAGAGTGTGAGGTGAAGTTGAACAGTCAGGCTATGGAGATCGTCAGCTCTTTTAAGTATCTGGGCAGTGTGTTGAGTAAAGATGGGACTATGGATGAAGAAGTGCGGGAGAGGGTGCAACACGGGAAGAGGGTTGTAGGAACGTTGAAAGCAGTAACAAGAAATAGGGTGGTCAGTATGGAAGTGAAGAAGTCCTTGCATGACAGTGTGGTACTCCCGACACTAACATACAGAAGCGAAGCATGGACGTTCGGGAAGAGACTCAGACCAAGAGTAAGAGCGGTGGAAATGAGTTACTTGAGAAGTGCGTGCGGAGTTACATGGAGGGATAGACAGACGAATGAGGAAGTAAGAAGGAGGTGTGATGTGGAGGTAGATGTGCTGGAAAGTGTGAAAAGGAACAACTTGAGATGGTTCGGCCATATGGAACGTATGGAAAGCGAGAGAATGACTAAAAGGGTGTACGAGAGCGAGGTGGAAGGACAGATAGGGAGAGGTGCACCGAAGGAGAGGTGGAGGGATGGCATGAGAAAGTATATCCCCTTCGGGGATCACGGCGTAAGGCAATAGATAGATAGATAGCATTTTTTGCTTCCGGATGTCGGTCTGTCTGACTGTTTGTTTGTCTGAAAACAAGATATATAAAAACAGATATGAAACGATTTTCAAGAAATTTAGTGGGCAGGTAGGATATATATGCTTCAAGGAAAGGTGATTTCATTTAGGACGCGATCGGTGGAGTGCATACCTCCGACAGCGTAGGAGGAGCTATGCACTCTCCAGAGTACCCCTCTAATCAATTTTTCATCACTATATTGTATTCTCTCCTTCCTTCTCTCCTACTATCAATTTCATTCTCACTCTCTCTCACACTCACACTCACTCTCATTCTCTCTCTCTCTCTCTCTGTCTCCCTCCCTCCCTCTCTCTCTCTCTCTCTCTCACACCAATTACAACAATCTGAATTGATTGGGTGTTTAGTTATGAGTGACCGTGTATCTCTCTTTAGTCCATACTGTCATTGAAGTTACTGATGCATCACTAATTATCTCTTTCTCTCTCTCTCTCTCCTTCACCGTACCACCCTTCCTGCCTCTCGCTCTCTAATTACTCTACTTATTCAGTCTCCAATCCCTTATCCTCATTAATGTCCAACCTCCTCGATTCCGTCTCTCCCCTTCTCTCTTATCATCCAACTAACACTCTTTCTTATGTCCTGAATGATTTCCAATACCCGGTCTTTCTCCATGAATTGTGCTTGTTTTACCCTGTTTTTGTCATTATGAGTTTGCTTTTGTTATTGTTTTTGTCTGTGTAATGCATGGTAAGGTTGTGGTAGTCTTTCGTAACTGCTCAATTACGTACTGTAATATTAATGATCTATCCCGCTCTTGCAATCGCTCTCACTCTCGCTCTTGAAATCGCTCTCACTCCCGCTCTCACTCTCGCTCTTGCAATCGCTCTCACTCTCGATCTTGCAATCGCTCTCGCAGTCGTTCTCTCTCTCTCTCTCTCTCTCTCTCTCTCTCTCTCTCTCTCTCTCTCTCTCTCTCTCTCTCAAACACACACATATACACACACACACACACACACACATACACACATATATATATATATATATATATATATTTTTTTTTTCTATGTGAATGAGGGAGACAAAAGGCATAACTGCCTGCAGCGAGTGCCTCCCCCAGATTTCAAAGAGTGACGGGGCCGAAATCAAGGGACGTTCGAGCTAAACTGCCTGGACACACAGAGTTTGAAGCAATTTAAGTCATAGGAAAAGGGAAAGACTGATTCTGGGAGAGAGTTCCAGAGCTCAGCAGTTGAATAGAAGAAAGTCTGAGAATAGCGTTTCACTCTTGGGTTGGAGAGTTGCACAGAGTAGGGGCGGGATTGTGTTGCAAGGCGGGTACTACGTACCCTACATAGAGGAGGTGGTATACACTGGGAAAGCTCCGAGGAACACTGATTATTGTAGTAGCGATAGAATAGTGAGAGAGATGCAACATTGCGGCGAAGAGAATGAGATTGCAGAGAATTGGTGAATGGACGGGAGTTAATGATACGAAAAGCTTTCCTTTCTACTGTATCAAGGAGTGCGGTGTGAGAGGATCCTCCCCACGCATGTGAACAATACTCCATACAAGGACGCACTGTGCCCCTGTACAGAGCAAGTAGCTGAGCAGGGGTAAAGAACCCCTTGAGGCACACCCAGCTTCTGGGAGGCTGCCTTAGCGAGACTGGTAATATGGTCTTTCCAAGTGAGAGCTGAAGAAAAAGAGACACCTAGAACATTGAGAGAAGATGAAGGGTTGATTTTTGTATTGTTGAAGAATAAGGGATAGCCCTCTGGAGGTTCCTGATGGGTAGTAAGGTGGATACATTGAGTTTTGGAAGCATTAAATGTAACAAGGTTTTCTCTACCCCAATTGGAAATAGTAGCTAGATCAGAAGATAAGCATTTTATGGCTTCATTACGTTTACTTTTGAGGGACTGCTAGCTGGGGCGTTCTGGAAAACTAATTGAGTGGTGTAAAGTAGAGTCGTCTGCATATGAATGGATGGGACTAGATGTACAGTTGAGAAGATCATTTATGAAAATTAGAAAGAGAATAGGAGATAGGACAGAACCCTGAGGAACACCGGAGTTGATAGGATGAGGAATTGAGCGATGGCCGTCCACAACCGCAGCTATGGAACGGCCGGAAAGGAAATTAGAGACAAAGGCACAGATGGAGGGACAGAAACCGAAGGAGGGCAGTTTGGAAATTAAAGATTTGTGCCAGACTCTATCGAAGGCCTTCTATATGTCTAGTGCAACAGAAAAAGTCTCACCGAAGTCCCGAAAGTTGGATGACCAAGAGTTAGTAAGATATGAAAGAAGATCACCAGTAGAGCGACCCTTAAGGAAGCCATACTGGCGATCTTAGAGCAGATTATGAGAAGAGAAATGCTTAAGAAATTTGGAAGCAAGAAGAGTTTCAAAAACTTTAGAGATACAAGAGATGAGAGCAATTGGATGATAGTTGGAGGGTTGAGAGCGGTCACCCTTCTTTGGGACAGGTTGAATGAGAGCAAACTTCCAGCAAGAAGGAAAGACGTTAGAGGAGAGACAGAAACGAAAGAGTTTGCCTAGGCAGGGGGTCAGCACGGAAGCACAGTTTTTAAGTACAACAGGAGGAACACCGTCCGGACCGTACACCTTCTTAGTAGCCCAGAGAGGGTAGAAAGTACATCTTTAGAAGAGATTAGGATATTAGGCATAAGTAGGAGAGAGGGGGTTGGAGAGGGAGGAATAGCACCGGAATCATCCAAGGTAGAGTTTCTGGCAAAAGTTTGAGCAAAGAGTTCAGCTTTGTCAGAGGAAGAAGTGATGGTTGTGCCATCAAAGTGGAAAAGGGGAGGGAAAGACGAGGAAGAAAAGTTGTAGGAGAGGTTTTTGGCTAGATGCCAGAAAGCTTGGGAAGAGCTAGAGTTGGATAGTTCAGTGCATTTATTATTGATGAAAGAGTGCTTGGCAAGTCGAAGAACAGATTTGGCTTGATTCCGGGCAGAAACATAGGAAGAATGAGATTCTTGAGTTTTAAGGTGTCGGTACCGTTTGAATGCTTCCTCCTTGTTGTGGACAGCAGTAGAACAAGCGTGAGTAAACCAAGATTTTTTTGCATTAGACTGAGAGAAAGAAAATGGAATGTACGCTTCCATGCCCGAGAGGATTACCTCGGTAATGCGTTCAGGACTCTCCGAGGGTCCCCGGCCACGGAAGCAGAAGTAATTCCATGGGAAATCAAAGAAGTACTGCCGGAGAGCCTTCCAGTCGGCAGCGCCAAAGTGCCACCAGCGCCGCCGGCTGGGAGGATCGGATGGCCGTACTGAAGAGATAGGACAGGTGACGGAGATAAGTTTATGGTCGGAGGAGCCCAAAGGAGAGAAAAGATTGACAGTATAAGAAGAAGGGTTAGAAGTCAGAAATAAGTCGAGAATGTTGGGCCGATCTCCGAAGCGATCAGGGATACAGGTGGGTTGCTTGACCAGCTGCTCTAGGTCATTTATGATAGAAAAGACGTAGGCTTATTCACTAGGGGGATCAGTATATATATATATATATATATATATATATTTATACAGTCTGTATATAACATCTCAATCTATTCAGGAATTGCTCTTCAGTTTTGTAGTATTCTGGAGTTAGCATAAATAAAGAAAAACAAATAATTGCATAGGGGATTGAGCTCTACCACCTATTATCAAACATCACTAAAGTAATTTTACCCAAACCTTTATAAACGAAATATGTAAACACAAAATTGACTGGGTTAGCTCTATCACATTATTATCCCGCCGATATTTTGCCTTTGTTTGATATCGGGTTGGTAGGTAACAGCCTGCCCACAAGTTATGCGGAGGTTAGAATCGAAGGTGAATGACATATATGTAACATACATTAACAGAAGTCCTCGCAATGATAGGGCTAGATTCACTTGGCCCATTCTCCCATTCTCCTCCACTAATCAAAGGCCATCCTGTTTTCCTTCCTTCTCTCTTTATATTGTCTAGGCATCTCTCTCTCTCTCTCTCTCTCTCTCTCTCTCTCTCTCTCTCTCTCTCTCTCTCTCTCTCTCTCTCTCTCTCTCTCTCTTTCATTGGCAAATGGAATTAAAATAAAAGCCAGGAGGGCGAATCTCGATGTCACATATTACTTCTTCACCTACAGTGTGGTTAACGAGTGGAACAAACTGCCAGAGAAAGTGGTACAATGTAATACAATTGACACATTCAAAAGGAGTCTAGACATTCATTACGAGGAGGTTGGATTAATACAGGTTAAATAAAAAAAATACAAACAAATAAAATAAAATAAAAAAGGTTAATTAATTAGCATCAATAGTATACAATATTTTTCAACTTCCTTTTTTTCTATGAATTTCCCAGAAGAAATGTTCTCATTCTGCTGGTGGTCTTATTTCCCCAACTATATGTCACGCCGACCCAAGGTAGGAGGGGGTGATGGGTGGGGAGAGAGCCTCCTGCTTTGCTATCCCTAACTTTTACTTTTACCAAATTCTATGTTAGCATTAATTAAGTCCGGACTGCCTAGTTGGGACCGCAAAGTCTTTGCAGTCTGTGCATCTAAATAACTCTATATAACTCTCTTTGTTTTCCTTACGAGAAATATATTATGTAAACGTTATTTCTGAACCCTCTTGGTTTTACTAATTATCGATGTTAACCACTTCTGTACTGGCTACGTCATTTTAGTTTAATTATAGCTATATGTATTCGATTTTCTCCAGCTTAAGAAGGATCTGTGGCAGTAAAAAGGGTTAAACGAGACAATTAGAAACTTGTTAATTGTTATAGGCACTTTTCAAACTGCATAAAATCGTCTAACAGTAGCCAAAATAATCGTCTAACAGTATCCAAAATAAAGATTAACAAACATGGCCGGTATAGAAGGGTTAAAGGGAGATGGTTGATTTTTCTGGCCCCCCTTTTTTCTTCATACTTAGCCCCATTAGTTTTCAGATTTTAAGACGCTCAGCCCATAAGTTTGGCGATTGTAAGACTTTTCGCCCTATTTCTTTGTCAATAGTAACCCGTTTTGTACCGGCGATCTGTTTTAACTCTATTCTGGTTACTATTTAACGATTACATTCAGTTTTAAAATGGACACCAGTAATTAACAGGCTTCAAACTCTCACTTAACCCGTGGAGCCCCGGCTAGTTTTGTAATGTTTGCGCACCAGAACCCGGCCGGTTTTCAAAAAATGGTTTTATTCCAGAAACAATAGCGAATGGGATAGGAATGAAGGAAAAACCACGAAAAACCGCTCAAAAAGCTTAAAAAATGGTCCTACAGAGCCCCCGAAAACGGATTTTATAAGAGTAAAAAATTGAAGGCAATTATCCCAAAAAAACAGGTTATGGCGCACTCGCGCGCACGCACGTGGACTTTGAGAGTTTTCAACCATCGGCACGGGTGCGTGGGATACGTACACAGTTCCCATACAAATCTGAGCCCTCTTGAGTGGCTACACCTGAGGTCACGGTCGGCGCAATTGGGGCGACGCGCCAGGCGCGTCTCTGGGGCTGTGCGTTACATACATCGCCGACGCGTCAGGCGCGTCGCTGGGTCTGTACGGGTTAACCATTTTTACTACCACAGATTCCTAAACTGCAAAAAATGTTCTACATATTGCTAGAATGTTCTACATATTGCTAGAATGTTCTACATATTGCTAGAATGTTCTACATATTGCTAGAATGTTCTACATATTGCTAGAATGTTCTACATATTGCTAGAATGTTCTACATATTGCTAGAATGTTCTACATATTGCTAGAATGTTCTACATATTGCTAGAATGTTCTACAGTAGCTAGAAATATTGCTTGAGTGTTCTACATATTGCTAGAATGTTCTACATATTGCTAGAATGTTCTACATATTGCTAGAATGTTCTACATATTGCTAGCATGTTCTACTTATTGCTAGCATGTTCTACATATTGCTAGCATGTTCTACATATTGCTAGAATGTTCTACATATTGCTAGAATGTTCTACATATTGCTAGAGTGTTCTACATATTGCTTGAGTGTTCTACATATTGCTAGAATGTTCTACATATTGCTAGAATGTTCTACATATTGCTAGAATGTCATATTGCTAGAGTGTTCTACATATTGCTAGGAGTGTTTACAATGCTTGAGTGTTCTACTAACATATTGCTAGAATGTTCTACATATTGCTAGAATGTTCTACATAGTGCTAGATGTTTAACATAGCTAGAATGTTGCTAGAATATTGCTAGAATGTTCTACATATTGCTAGAATGTTCTACATATTGCTAGAATGTTCTACATATTGCTAGAATGTTCTACATATTGCTAGAATGTTCTACATATTGCTAGAATGTTCTACATATTGCTAGAATGTTCTACATATTGCTAGAATGTTCTACATATTGCTAGAATGTTCTACATATTGCTAGAATGTTCTACATATTGCTAGAATGTTCTACATATTGCTAGAATGTTCTACATATTGCTAGAATGTTCTACATATTGCTAGAATGTTCTACATATTGCTAGAATGTTCTACATATTGCTAGAATGTTCTACATATTGCTAGAATGTTCTACATATTGCTAGAATGTTCTACATATTGCTAGAATGTTCTACATATTGCTAGAATGTTCTACATATTGCTAGAATGTTCTACATATTGCTAGAATGTTCTACATATTGCTAGAATGTCCTACATATTGCTAGAATGTTCTACATATTGCTAGAATGTTCTACATATTGCTAGAATGTTCTACATATTGCTAGAATGTTCTACATATTGCTAGAATGTTCTACATATTGCTAGAATGTTCTACATATTGCTAGAATGAAACAAAAAAGACGTCACTGGTACAGGAGGGGTTAAGACCTTTCGTACTATTTTTTTCGTACCGATTTTTTTCCTGGCGAACGATAGCGAGCCTGTAATTTAGGAGGAATCGGCCTTAGGCCGGGACATTTTTCTACTACAAGTTTATCTGGAAGGGGATGTTTTTAAAGCTTGATAGAGGTCTAGGGAGGAAACTAAAAATATAATATATATACAAATAAATCTTCTAATGAATAAACACGCCCCCCTTAAGCTTCTCCGATCACACACATGTCTGCATATCAAAGACAGTAGCACGAAGCTTCAGAATCCGAAAGTCAATGGTTCTTTTAGTTCTTTACCCCTTCAGGATGATGCTGCGATTTGACAGTTATCATGAGACGGTGTTATACAACTTAGAGAGGATCTGCGAGAATACAAAGGGTAAAGGCTACCTTACTTAACCCTCTCACGTTCTATACCCTTCCTAATCTGACTGAAATCGTCTAATAATAGCTAGAAAACAAAATATAAATTTGTCATCGTATCTTGATAGGGTTGGGGATCCTTTGTAAGTTAGCCAATGCATTTTACAGATGACTACAAACCATTATTCAATATTCAGTGTTGGTTTATTCTTTCCCAAATCTTAACGGGTATAGTTAGTTGGCTCATGTAAAGATCACCAATCATATATGCCTATTAAATGCAGTGTAACACGAGCGCTTTCTCTGTCAATTTTTGAGAGCAATTATAGTCGGGCAGCTTGAAATCATAAGTGGCATCAAAAGTCACCCACCCTTCATATTCTACCTTCAGTCTAGCTTCTGAATCCAATGTGAAATACCTCAAAATACTACGAAAAATATACTAATCGTAAATTGCCTGAAAAGTGCTCGTGTGACAGTGGTTTTATTAATATGGGGGTCTGTTTATGTATTTTGTAATTATTCCAGACTAACTATCGCTGTGTATTTGTGTTTACTTTATATGGTAACATTATATATTTCTATCATCTAAGTATTGAACAGCTCTAGGACCAAAGATATAATCTAAAGTTGCAGGGCTTTGTACGCAGTTTTCTTCTATCTTGATAGCGTAATGATTAGTGCGAGGAATTTCGGTGTGAGTATTCTAGGCTCGAATCCTTGGAGTACCACATGTATTCATTAGTTTCATTGATTGTATTAGTTAGGTTTATTTGTAAGTTAATTGGTGGGTTGGTGATAATATGAATTAATACGAACATATTGCATCTACTTTTCGCCAACTGGCAAGAGCGGTACCCATAATGATTAGGAACTCTTAAAGTGTTCTAGTACTGCAGTAATAATACATACAGTATATATATATATATATACGGTAAATATATACAGTATATATATATATATATACTGTATATATATATATATATATATATATATATATATATATCATAGACTCCTCTACATAAGGACTGGCGTCAGCCATACTCGGGTCCCGGAACTTGGGTCCATTGTCAGGCCCACAAACTGAGGTCTTATTTTAGTTTTACTGGATATGGGACTTTATGTTTTTACTCTACAACATCTTATTAACTAGAGCAACCAAGTAAAGGAAAATAAAACATTTGTTTTTGGTTGATTGGCTCATAAGTCTCTTTCGTGATTGAACATAATAGGAAAATATACAGTTATAATGAGATAGTTTATAAGAACATGTATTATACAAGCAAAGCATCATACTATGACTTACATTAATTAAATATTAGAAGAAATTAAAGTAAAACCTTTGCAAAATATTACTTTACACATAATTTTACATATATCAAAAGTCACATAACACAATAATTAACTTAAACATTAGAAAGTTTCTCTTGTCGCCTTAAGCAGCCTAGTGTACACTCCCGATCGCTTGTATTAAATACAAAGGCCTTAAACAACACATTACACAATGTCTGGCATGCTCCTGAATGGCTAGCTAAAGGAGCATCTACATAAGACAAGCATTGTTTCAAGTAATTGCGACAACACTTTTTCGAGTCTTGAAGAGACATTTGAAGGGTGATGCCACTATGTACAAAGAAGACAGTAGCCAGTGTAGGCATACTCAGCCCACCTCGATTGAGCACAGTCAAAAACTCTGATGACAAGCATTCCCCAGAATCTACTTCCTGTTGTCCATGTTTATGAGCTAAAAATCCCCCAATGTAGACAATTTTATGTTTTAAAGTATCATCTGAATCTAGAAGTACTTGAGTGTCTTGTAATGTCAGCTCTTCCAGAAGTTGTAAATCACCATCATCTATTGCTGCTGTACAAAATTCACAGCTTACTTCTTTGGCTCGGTCAGGAACGATGTCACGTTTCAACAGCTGATGCAACTGCTGTACTTTGGATGCTGCTTGAACATCCCCAATGTCAATGTAAAAATGTCCTCCACTACGTTGTCTTGCTTGACCAAAAAACATTTCTAGGGGATCTTGTGAAAAAACAGCAGGTAGGATGTAAGCAAAATCATGGGTTTCAAAAAGATATTGTGCTGCTTCTATGTTATACCTTGTTGTGATGACAAAGGCATCTGCTGTTGACTGTGTTAGTTTCTTCTCTCTGCCATGCCCACCAGTCCACGGACAGCTGGATACAACTGTACACATTTCCTGCAGAGCTTTGAAGTTTGTACAGTTTAATGTCCAAGGTTCACGATATTGGTCTCGTAAATGAACTGCGCTGTACTTGCTTTTAACATTCATCATTTTAAACCAATTGGTTACCAGTGTTTTGTATATCACTGTTCCATCCTGAAATTTAACAGTTCCTTTAAGACCTTCAAATGCAGTAATCGTTTTCTCATTGAACACTTGGCAAACTAAGGGCACACTCTGACGTTGCAATGGTTTAGGAAATACTGATGAGCGTGTGAGTTTTGTCCGACGAAGTGGTGTCTTCTGATCTTCATTGTAAAGAGCTTTAACATCACTCCAACACGCCAAATATTCTGTACCGTCCTTGCTAAAATTTAATTCTTGACATTTCTCTGTGATCCAGTTGTTTCTCATATTCTTGAGGATGTGAACATAATCATAGACAAGGAAAACATTTATGCCATCTGGTGCTAGTGTTACTTTTCCAGGACCCCCAAGCATTCTGTAAACAGCTTGATTCAGTGGACAGTTGTCACAGACGAACGATACTGGATGGCCACCACTAGCTTTAACAACATATACAGCCTCAAGTAATATTTCCTTCAGTTGAATAGCATTCAGTTTTGATACAGGATGAATTCGTATGATGTACCGTGGTCCTCCATAGTGACAAACAACTTCAATAGCAAGAGCAGATGTTGCTAGATTTGCTGGTCCGTTTGTTGCATAGCCTACTATATGCTCTCCTGTAAATCTAAGGGCCTGCTTAAGCTTGACTTCATCAAACAAAATGTTAACTAACCGCTGTTGTGGCTTCAACTGATCAAAAAGGATTGGGAGACACTTGTCAGCATAAGTGCGAGATAACAATTGGCGAATCTGTTTCTCACAAGGAAGACTAATTGCTTTGGAGTTTCTAAGCATTCTATATGCTGCGGGTGATATACAAAACAGTTCTGCTGCAAGAATTAACATATGCTTTGTATATCGGCGATTTTTAGGAGGAATAAGAAGGAGTTGTAACTGTGCTTGAATGAACTGAAAACCTTCAATTTCATGAAATTCTGTGATAGAGTCAAGTTCTGAAATTATTCTTTTTAAGCGGTCAGTATTAGTCGCTTCATGAGTGTTCATAATTTTCACTATTTCTTCAATTTGAGACCACTTACTTACCAAGCTATTTTTTTTGAAGATTCAGTCTACTTTTTGGTATCTCCAAGCCACTTTTCTCTGCTACTACCAGCTGCAGAAAACCAAAAGGAGACTGTACCTCTTTAAAATGAAGAAACTTATCAACTGCTCTATCATTATCATCTGTCTTAAACATTGTCAGTTCTCTACCATTTTGCATTATATAAAACTCAGGGAAGTGTTTTCCAATCTCTCCTGCAAATTTGTCATAACTATGCATTTTGTCTTGTTAATTTTCAAATTCAGTTTGTTTTTTTAAGTCTTGTTTCACTTGTCACTGTTTTAGTTAACCTAGGAGCTGACGTAAGTTGTTTGAGGCAAGACTTGGGTACACCTTTAACACCTTACGAGCGGCCTATGCGGTTTATTTATGTGTACCGCACAGCGGGGTGTTTTTAGCCAAAATAGGGCTGTTTACGTGATCATTTTCATGCCTAAATAAGACCCAGAACGTAAAACAAGTACCTATCCCTGAAAGGGCATAAACAGAGCTTTCGAATGACACCATAACGATCCTTGTATGATGGATAGTTTTCTTGCAATAACCGTGCAACGCGAGTGCAAAAAGCAGGTAATTCGGTACTTTCAGTACATAATTGAGTATGTAGCGAGTGAGAGAGGGAGGAGGGAGCTGAGATTTGTGTCAGTAGGTTCGCCGCGGTGGTCTGGAGCAGTCATACGCTCGCTAGTCTCCTGCCACCACTTGTCTCTCTCTCTCAGCCACATTACGTGCTGAAATTGCCACTCGAGTTATGTCGAGCGCCGCCACATAGTCCAGCTTTTTTTAACTCGACTTATGTTGCTCGCCGCTAAATAAGGGTTAAAAACTGTAGGAGGCCCAGCTGGTCGTTTTCCTCCCCGAACTGTGACCCAATCGCAGTCGAAGTGTGATGCACAAATCCATAGTTTCGACCTGTCTCTTTTTTTTTTTTTTTTTTTTTTTTTTTTCTATGTGATTGAGGGAGGCAAAAGGCATAACTGCCTATAGCGAGTGCCTCCCCCATAGTTGAAAGAGTGACAGGGCCAAAATCAAGGGACGTTCGAGCCAAAATGCCTGGACACACGGAGTTTGAAGCAATTTAAGTCATAGGAAGAGGGAAAGACTGATTCTGGGAGAGAGTTCCAGAGCTCAGCTGTTGAGTAGAAGAAAGTTTGAGAGTAACGTTTCACTCTTGGGTTGGAGAGTTGCACAGAGTAGGGGTGGGATTGAGTTGCAAGACGGGTACCACGTGCCCTACGTAAAGGAGGTGGTATGCACTGGGATAGCTCTGAGGAACACTGATTATTATAGTAGCGATAGAATAGCGAGAGAGATGCAACATTGCGGCGGAGAGAGAGAGATTGCAGAGAGTTGGTGAGTGGACGGGAGTTAATGATACGAAAGGCCTTCCTTTCAACTTTGTCTAGGAGAGCAGTGTGAGAGGAACCTCCCCACACATGTGAACAATACTCAATACAAGGGCGCACTATGCCCCTGTACAGAGCAAGAAGCTGTGCAGGGGAAAAGAACCCCTAAGGCGGTTGAGCACACCCAGCTTCTGGGATGCTGCCTTAGCAAGACTGGTAATATGGTCCTTCCAAATGAGAGCAGAAGAAAAAGAGACACCAAGAATATTGAGAGAAGATGAAGGGTTGATTTTTGTATTGTTGAAGAATAAGGGATAGTCCGCTGGGAGATCCTGACGGGTAGATAGATGGAGAAATTGGGTTTTGGAAGCATTAAAGTTAACAAGGTTTTCTCTGCCCCAATTGGAAATAGTATTTAGATCAGAATTTAAGAGTTCTATGGCTTCATTACGTTTGTCGTTGAGGGATTGCTGGCTGGGGCGTTCTGAAAAACTAATGGAGTAGTGCAAGGTTGAGTCGTCTGCGTATGAATGGATGGGAATTAAGGTACAGTTAAGGAGATCATTTATAAAAATTAGAAAGAGAATAGGAGATAGGACAGAGCCCTGAGGAACACCGGAGTTTATAGAGTGAGGAAGTGAACAATGGCCGTCCACAACCGCGGCTATGGAACGGCCGGAAAGGAAATTAGAGACAAAGGCACAGATGGAGGGATAGAAACCGAAGGAGGGTAGTTTAGAAATTAAAGATTTATGCCAGACTCTATCGAAGGCTTTCGATATGTCTAGTGCAATAGAAAAAGTCTCACCGAAGTCCCGAAAGGAGGATGACCAAGAGTTAGTAAGATATGAAAGAAGATCACCAGTAGAGCGACCCTTAAGGAAGCCATACTGGCGATCTGAGAGCAGATTATGGGAAGAGAAATGCTTAAGAAATTTGGAAGCAAGAATAGTTTCAAAAACTTTAGAAAGACAAGAGATAAGAGCAATTGGACGATAGTTGGAGGGTTGAGAGCGGTCACCCTTCTTTGGGACAGGTTGAATGTGAGCAAACTTCCAGCATGAAGGGAAGACGTTAGAGGATAGACAGAGACGAAAGAGTTTGCCTAGGCAGGGAGTCAGCACGGAAGCACAGTTTTTGAGAACAACAGGAGGAACACCGTCCGGACCGTACGCCTTATTAGTGTTAAGCCCAGAGAGGGTAGAAAGTACATCTTTAGAAGAGATTAGGATATTAGGCATAAGTAAGAGAGAGGAGGGCGGAGAAGGAGGAATAGCACCGGAATCATCCAAGGTGGAGTTTCTAGCAAAAGTTTGAGCGAAGAGTTTAGCTTTGTCAGAGGAAGAAGTGATGGTTGTGCCATCAGAGTGGGAAAGGGGAGGGAAAGACGAGGAAGAGAAATTGTTGGAGAGGTTTTTGGCTAGATGCCAGAAAGCTTGGGAAGAGCTAGAGTTGGATAGTTCAGTGCATTTATTTATTATTATTATCTTAAACTTTCTGGGCTATTTGGCATAGCACTAATCCATGCATGTCGTTCTTGTTCTTCATTCGGGAAACACACCATAGGACTGTATGGCTTTCCCCTGTAGTTTCCATGACAATTGAATGCAGCACATCTTTTCGGCATTGTTCCTGTAAAGCAAAAAAACAAGAATAGTTGTAAAATGGTTATCAGTACATATCAAAGCAACCCGCTGACATCAGCTCAATTCTAATATTTATCAGCTAAATAAGTTGTTAACACAGATCCTTTTGTGACTGGTAAGTATTTAAAAGAAAATTACTTATAATAAGCTGAGAGATAACGAACAACAGAACAAAAATGTGTTGCCTCTAACGTGTCTCGTGGGTGACTGGCGTCTGGCATCGTCCTGGGCTGTTCGTTTTCTGGCGAGACATTATGTCGCCAATATGGCGGGGATATGGACGATTGCGTGTGAAATTACATGCATTTATATGTAAAGTTGTGTTTGTGTACATATTTTTGTGTTTAAGAAAGTCGGAGAGACCACTGCTTTCATGATACTGCTTTTAAGCAATGGACCCAAGTTTCAAACTCCGAGAGTGCTCGTTTCCAGTCCTTATGTAAAGGGGTCTATGATATATATATATATATATATATATATATATATATATACTGTATACATATATATTTATATATATTTTTTTTTTCTATGTGAATGAGGGAGACAAAAGGCAGAACTACCTTCAGCGAGTGCCTCCCCCAGAGTTGAAAGAGTGACGGGGCCAAAATTAAGGGACGTTCGAGCTAAAATGCCTGGACACACAGACTTTGAAGCAATTTAAGTCATAGGAAGAGGGAAAGACTGATTCTGGGAGAGAGTTCCAGAGCTCAGCAGTTGAATGGAAGAAAGTCTGAGAATAGCGTTTCACTTTTGGGTTGGAGAGTTGCACAGAGAAGGGGTGGGATTCTGTTGCAAGACGGGTACTACGTACCCTACGTAGAGGAGGTGGTATGCACTGGGAAAGCTCCAAGGAACACTGATTATTGTAGTAGCGATAGAATAGCGTGAGAGATGCAACATTGCGGCGAAGAGAGAGAGATTGCAGAGTGTTGGTGAGTGGAGGGGAGTTAATGATACGAAAAGCTTTCCTTTCTACTTTGTCTGGGAGTGCGGTGTGAGAGGATCCTCCCCACACATGTGAACAATACTCAATACAAGGACACACTGTGCCACTGTACAGATCAAGAAGCTGCGCAGGAGTAAAGAACTCCTTGAGGCGGTTGAGCACGCCCAACTTCTGGGAGGCTGCCTTAGCAAGACTGGTAATATGGTCCTTCCAAGTGAGAGCAGAAGAAAAAGAGACACCGAAAATATTGAGAGAAG
Source organism: Paralithodes platypus (assembly GCA_032716605.1). NCBI lineage: Eukaryota > Metazoa > Arthropoda > Malacostraca > Decapoda > Lithodidae > Paralithodes > Paralithodes platypus. Next base: position 58,238,063 of record CM064487.1, on the reverse strand, counting down.
ATGAAGGATTGATTTTTGTAACTTTGAAGAACAAGGGAGAGTCCTTTGTAGGTTCCGAAGGGGTAGTAAGGTGGAGAAATCGGGTCTTGGAAGCATTAAATGCAAAAAGGTTTTCTCTACCCCAATTGGAAATAGTAGCTAGATCAGAAGATAAGTGTTCTATGGCTTCATTACATTTGTCTCTAAGGGATTGCTGGCTGGGGTGTTCTGGAAAACTAATTGAGTAGTGTAAGGTAGAGTCGTCTGCATATTAATGCATGGGGCTGGATGTACAGTTGAGAAGATCATTTATGAAAATAAAAAAGAGAATAGGAGATAGGACAGAACCCTGAGGAACAGCGGAGTTGATAGAATGAGGAAGTGAGCGAATGCCGTCCACATCCACAGTTATAGAACGGCCAGAAAGGAAATTAGAGACAAAGGCACAGATGGAGGGATAGAAACCGAAGGAGGGTAGTTTAGAAATTAAAGATTTAATAGTTGTCTGTCCATCATTGACGATGTTGCCAATTAGTATAATAGTCTCCATTCAACACCCACGTCAGTCGTTTGAATCAACCGCCGCGAGGAAGAACAGAGATATTCATCATAAGTGCAACGCTACTTCTCTTATGGTATCGTCATAGATTGGGTACCCACTACGAAAAAACTTCGTAAAAAATAAGAGAAGAAAAAAGGAAAAGATTAAATAATTTAATCAAAGTTATAACACGCTTCCCACTTCGGTGGATTTCTTGCGATGTGGCTTCTTGCCGCTTCTCGCCAAGCGCACCATTCGTCCTTCTCTTCCTCGCGGGCAACGGGATAAGTTGTGTGCTCCGCGCTCTGATTCATTCGACGTTCGCTCAATTCTCGTGAGTCCTTTCTCATTTGTATATATCTGAGTTGTAGTGAACAAGGTTTAGATTAGCTAGCGCGGGTTATCACATTGTTGCCCGAATGAAGTGTTAATTTAGGGTACTATTCAGGCGCTAACGTGTTGTGTTCAGGACCGACGCCACATGTGTTTTTTCATTGGTTCTGCACGCCTTAGTTTTTCTGCTATTCCTTAGTTAGGAGGCTTTTGTCTTTCACGAGATGTTCTTCAGTCCTGTGTGTATGGCCTAAGGGCCTTTTTTTTTTTTTTTTTAGCAGACGCGCCGGTCTAAGGATTGTCACACGTGGTGTGGAATCTTCTGGCATTCGAGCCTGCTCGGAGGCCCCTTTCGGGGGCTTCTCCTGCTTCATGCTGTCCGGGGTTGTCTTCAGGGTAAGCGCGTCCTTCTTGAATGGTGTGTTACCTCGTGATAAGCCTTGTTAGGTTGTTCTCGTTAGGAGTGTAATTTATCTTTATATGATATTTTGTTGTGCTTCCTTTTCTTGTGCTCCCTGGGTGTTAGTGTTGCGCACTTTCCGGGAGTTCAAGGAGACGTCCTTGGTGCAGGGGTTTTGTGGTTGGTTCTCGCTCTGTCTGGTGCCCCGGCCGGAGCGTTTTCCTCTTGGAGGGTGTGACGCTTCTGCATAGTAGCCACGTGCGGGCATGCGCGCGCGTCGGCTGCCCAGCCGTTTAGAAACCGGCTGGTGGCAGCCGGTCGGCAGGGTTTTCCTTAGTGTATATCCTACGACAACGTAACTAATGTCAGGGATATTCTTATGTTGTTTCACAGCTTGAAGCTGCCCTTATTCTTAACCAACGCATCTTAGTATATTTTATTCTCGATAGTTGATTATTTCATTATAATATATAAGATGTAAGTCTAGTGAGGGCGGGAGGAGACGAGCGGGAGAGAGAGACCGGCTTGGGACGTTGCTTCGCTTGCCAGCTTGGGACGAGCCTGAAGCGTTGCCATATGCATTTGATTGCAACGTTAGGCTTAGTTTCGACTCACGCACGGGGTAGAGGATTTTGACCAGGCAACAGTGTTAAGTGTTGCCAAGCCTGGGATGTATTTTGTATGCCTAGGGTGGGGTCCAGACAGATTCAAGACTCAGAGCTCACCTCACTGTCGTACCCTTCGGACCCCCTTGATATCTATCCCTCTCAACACCACTTAGAAATGTTCTCTCTTACTTTGTATGCCTTCTTTCCACTACTTCACCAATCTATTTAATTATCCCATCCCCTTGATAGACCTTATATCTATTATTGTATTAACGACGAGCTCTCAGATAACTAGATAGGATTTTGGGCCTTATGCAGAGACGTAATTGTTATTGAGACCTAGGAAGCTTTTTTGTTGTCTCATATTTGGTGGTTTCATGCTTGCTAGTGTGTTCTTGTGTCAGGTTTGCAGGGGCTAGACCGGAGGGGAGGCTTTTTGCGATCCTTTAAGTAAAGTCTGCTGGTGCGAGTCCTGTGGACCCGCACGACTTTACTAGGATACCCGTGGGAGTCTGGGGGCATTTTCTTGTCTGTGTCCCTGTGTGTCTAGTGTTGTGTTGTGTGAGGGCCCTTGCCTAGTCCACTCAGCACTGCGCTAGCACGTCTTCCTTTTGTTTTAGGGTCGCCAGGAGAGAGTCAGATACTTGCGATCTGAGTCTCTCAAGAGAGTACCCTTTCAATTAGAGTAATTTGGCGCACAGACTTGGGAACGTCCCTAGGCTAGAGCAGGTGGCTCAGCCCGGGTATCCGAAGCCTATATCCTTCCGGCTAGACCTCTGCCACCTGGCAGATTAACAGCTAGGGGTTTATTATCTCTGCATGCTTGTTATTGTGCCACAGTTTACCGTTTTTGTGAGCATTGTGAGTCAGGGTGTGGCTTAGAGACTCTGTCCGAGCAGGCTTGCCTGACTAAGAGTGAGAAGCACACCTGTATGTGGTTATGTTGCGAGTTGCTGCCTTTATTTAATTATACCTATGCCATTATACAATGTAGGTCCTATCACTAGTATTTATTCCTGCTTATGAGTTAAGAGTTCTCTAAATCCGTAACGTACTTTCTTTGCTAAGCATCAGATCCTACAGTAGCCGCATGCAGTTTAGAAACCTGCATCTTGTCTACCTGTACGATGTTTTGAGGACTGTTTGCTTTCACCTTCTTTCACGCAGGGGTGATTAGTTGTATTAATTAACGTAACGTTAAATGTACTTTCTTCTAGTTTGTTATTAAATTGTTTCTGCAATTTAATTCCGTTATCTATCTTTTTCTTGAAGCTTTAAGTCAACTTAATGTGTGATCTATTATATAGCCTGCTTGACTATCAGCAGTCTATAGTGCGTGCACCCTGTAACCGAGTCATAGGATACCTCGTTGTCAAGGAAGGACTCTTGACGGTTTAGGGTGGTTTGTTGCCTAGGTTTATAGATAAGGGTTGGATCTAGCGTTTTCCGTTGTTGCTTGTTGCCGCATACCTAGTCCAATAGAAAGAGCCCAGTGTTTATATATCACAGGACGTAACAAATGGCGACCTTGCATAGGATTTACTGAACAGAGGAATATAGTGGTCATTTGTTTTGAGATTCCTTATGATTAGAGGAATACAGTGGACATAGTTTTTTTTTTGGAGCAACCAATATAACACATTAAAAGACTTTAAATAACATTAGTATATACATACTTGCATAGGAGATAAGGCACATTCTATAACCGTGATAATTACTGCAGTACACATACATGTCTAATACATCAGAACACAGTGATGGGTCAGGTCACGATACGGGCTCGGAGGGAGAAAGACCTGTGGAGTGGCTAGTCGATAGCGAGGAGGGTGCTAGAAGATTTTTTAGAGGTGCCCCTTACCGCTGCCAGGGTGTTGAAGCTGAATAAGTATGGCTTAAAGTGTGTGGCAGGTCTTCAGGGTCACCAGGGTTTAAGTGGCATGAGGAAAGATCAGCTGAGGACTTTGATATTGGGTTTAGAAGGGAGAGACCTGGGTGGAGAGGCGACTTGGGGCCCCGGTCCCTAGCCCCCCCTCCACTCTACCCCCGTATCAAACGTCAGGGTGCCTGAATTTAGTACATACCCCCAAGTTGATGGTCAATGGCAGCGTGGAATTCAATCACAGGGACCCTCTCCATTAAATGCACCTTCCCCTCCTCAAGGGTTGACTCCAGATTTGTTGTTTCGGCTTGAGATGGCCAAGGTTGAGGTTGCTAGAGCTCAGGTTGAGGCTGCTGGAGCTCAGGCTGAGGCTGCAGAGAGAACAGCTATACGAGAGGCTGAACTGCAGGCAGAGTCTACTAAGTATCGGGCTGACAGGGAGCTGAAGAGATCTCGAGTGGAGGTAACAGGGCGAAATATTGGGGGAGGTAACAGACATCGGGACCAATCATTGTCGCACCTGCTTAAACTAGTTCCTGTGTTCGATGAATTAGGTGTGGCTGAGTTTTTTATGCGATTTGAGAAGAAGTGTCAGGAACACCAGTGGCCTCAGGAAAAGTGGGCAGCATTAGTTTCATCAAGACTCCTAGGAAAGGGGCTAAAAGCGTATGATGCACTACCTTTAGAGTCCTGTGTAGTTTATGATGAGCTAAAGAAGGCTGTGCTACGGGCCTATGAGTTACAACCAGAAACTTACCGCTTGAAGTTTCGGGGTGTTACTAAGGGCAAGGATAGTACCTTCTTAGAACACACCCGGGACTTATCTGATGCACTACGACATTGGCTGCATTCTGAGAGGGCAGCTACTTTTGAGGAGTTGAGGGAGTTGGTTCTCTTGGAGCAGTTCTTTAAGTGCACAGGCGGGGACTTAACATTAAATATAAAGGAAAAAAATCCTAGAACTCTCCAGGAGGCAGCAGAAATGGCTGACTTCCGACTGTCATTAATTCGAGGGTGCGGAGCAGCAGCTAGGAGTGAGCCGGGTGCAAAGGATCGTACCCCTCCCCCTCCCAAGAATTTTGATACACATAAATACACAAAACCATCTAGCACTGACAATAAAACTGAACATAAACCAAATACCGTCCCGTATAAGAAGTCTAATGGTACCTCCCACTCCCAAGGGAAACCAAAGAGTAAAGAGTGCTTTGCATGTCACAAGGAGGGTCACTTTGCAAATGCTTGTCCGAACAAGCCACCAAACAAGGTTGTGTCATTGGCCCGCAGCATAGGGGTGTCGCCTATATCTTCTGAGTTTGCCAAGGGTAGTTCGTCAGAGGGTGGGACACAGCCTGTGTTCAAGAGTCCGGAAGGCTCGAACCCTGTCCGCGACGTCTTTGGGGGTCATAGAGGGCATGGTTTTGTGAGGTGGGCTGGGGAAAGGCGAGGAGTTAAGCTATTGCGTGATACGGGGGCTTCTTAGACCTTGTTAAAGAACTTTACTGGTAGACTGATTAACGCTGCTCGGGTGGTGGTAGTTCAGGGGATCAATGCTACGAAGTCCTACCCGCTGGTGCGGATGGAGCTGGAGGTGGGTGGTGTGGCAAAGGAGCTGGATGTGGGAATTGTAGAGAACTTGCCTGTTGGGGGCGTCGACCTCCTCCTCGGCAACGACTTTGCGGTGCCTGCTTCTAAGGTTTCACCCTTGGTCGTTGCCGAGAAGGCGGCTGACATTAGTAGGGAGGAACAGGAGTGGGTTGAGAAGTGTAGCGTACAAACCATGGCGTGTGTTGTGACGCGTTCTCAGACATCTGGAGCCTTGCAGCCACCACCTCAGTCTATCAAACCGCGGAGGAAAGGTCACAAGAAAACGGGAAGTGTTGGTCAATTGGAGAGTTTTGAGCCGGCAGTGTTTCTTGGTGACTCATTATTGGTACCTATGTTAGAGTCTGGAGAGGTCCCGGGGCCTGTCACCGTTAGTGCAGGTGCAGGGCAGGAAGAGACTCTGCGACAGCATCGTTATGCGCAGCGTGAAGAAAGGATGGCTCAGAGGGACATTGGAGGTGGAAATAGATTATTTAAGATGAACTTGGATAATCTCGCACCTGCTGATATATATGTTCCTTGCAGCTGGAAGATCCTGAAGTCAGGGCGTGTGGTAATGGTGCTGTCGAACTGGAGAGCGATGGGGATGCGCAGCCTGGTGATTTTTTCTTGTCCGAGGGGATCTTGTATCGGAGACATCAGGATCCCAAGAAAAAGTGGGATGGCGGGTCAGGATTAGTGGACCAGTTAGTAGTACCGAGGGTGTGCCGTGAGAGCTTATTGAGATTAGCTCATGATGTGCCTTTGGCAGGGCACCTGGGGGCACGTAAGACGGAGGCAGCTCTGAGCAAGCTTTTCTGGTGGCCTGGGTTAAAGGCGAGTGTCGTGTCATGGGTGTCACAGTGTCACACTTGTCAAGTTGTTGGGAAACCCAATCAGGTCATCCCGAGAGCCCCGTTACAACTCATCCCTGTCATTGGGCCGCCCTTCAACAAAGTAGTTATCGATATGGTTGGCCCATTGCCCCCCACTAGTGCCGGCAATACATTTTTACTAACTGTAATGGATGTAGCAACACGGTATCCAGATGCTTACCCCATGCGCAACGGGATGGCTAAGACTGTTGTCAAAAACCTACTTGTCTATTTCTCTCGTTATGGCTACCCTCAGGAGATCCAGTCTGATAGGGGATCCAATTTTACTTCTGCTCTGTTTAAGCAGACCATGCAGCAACATGGGATAGTGTCTGTGGTGTCATCTGCCTACCATCCCGAGAGTCAGGGAGTTTTGGAAAGGTGGCACTCGACTCTCAAGAGTATGTTGCGGTGTTATTGCATGGAAAATGGGAAGGACTGGGATCTAGGTCTCCCATACGTTTTATTTGCTGCGAGAGAAGTACCTGGGGAGAGCTTGGGATTTAGCCCGAACGAGTTGGTTTTTGGACACAGGGTCAGGGGGCCCCTCCACATAGTCAAGGAGATCTGGGAGGGAGTCACAAAGCCATGCTCGCTTCTAAAGTATGTTGTTGAAAGCTGTGAGAGAATGCTAAAGAGCCTGGAGGTAGCGGGTCGGAACCTTGAGAGTTCACAAGCTCAGATGAAGGACAGATACGACCAGAAGGAGAAGCTGAGGGAGTTCGAAGTAGATCAGGAGGTACTGATACTACTGCCTCTGGTGGGACACCCCTTGTCTGCCAAGTATTCTGGTCCGTATCGGGTTGTAAGGAAGGTTTCTGATCTCGACTATTTAGTAGCTACTCCTGATCGTAAGAAAAAGAACCAACTTTGCCATGTAAATCTGATGAAAGAGTATGTGAGGCGCCCCTCCGAGCCTCTCACTGTCCCGGTGTTGATCTGCAGCGATCGTGGTGGAGAAGGAGGAAGGGACAGTCAAGCTGCGGGGGAGGATAATTGGGATTGTCATGTTTCCGCGGATCAGTGGGCGGGGAATTCTAGACAAGTGGCTCACGAGTTGATATTGCAACTGCCTGAGCAACAGCGTGTAGCTGTGCAGCACTTGTTTGATTCAAACCCAGCTGTTTTCGCGGAGCATCCTGGCCTCACAACTCAAGCAGTGCACGATGTCGATGTTGGGGACCACCCGCCCTTTAAATCAGTGCCATACCGTGTTCCCCCTATTAAATTACCAGCACTTAGGGAAGAGCTGGATTATATGCTGAAACGTGGGCTGATTTCTGAGGGTGCAGTAAGGTGGACTTCCCCAGTCACACTGCAGCCCAAACCAGATGGCTAGGTGCGGTTTTATATAGATTTCCGCAGGTTGAATGGTTTAACCCCCACAAATGCCTACCCTCTCCCTCGCGTGGACGACAGTGTGGATAAGATAGGAAAAGCCAAGTTCCTCACCTTGTTAATGGTTATTGGCAAGTGCCCTTGTCTGAGCGAGCGCGAGAGGTGTGTGGGTTTGTGGTGGACGGTGCCACATATCGTTGCCATGTTATGCCATACGGGCTGAAAAATGCCCCTGCAACGTTTCAGAAATTAATGAACGACATTGTAGCCGACATTCCCAACTGTACGGTGTACCTAGATGATGTCATAATATACGACGATGATTTTAACAGTCACTGTGCTCACATCGGACAGCTTTTTAATAAACTGAATGAAGCAGGTTTGGTGGTAAACCTGGGTAAGCGCGATTTTGTCAAAGCCACAGTTTTGTACCTGGGGTTCGAGGTGGGGATGGGTCAGGTGTGCCCTCCACAGACAAAGATCAAAGTCATCGATCAGTTTCCCCAGCCTACGACTTAGAAACAAATCATGCGGTTTCTAGGTATGATAGGGTATTATCGTCGCTTCATCAAAGGCTATTCGACACTACTTGCACCTTTAACTGACTTATTATCTAAGGACAAGAAGTTCCGGTGGTCTCCTGAGTGTGCAGAGGCGTTTTCCTTGGTGAAACACCTGTTATGTACCCATCCTATACTCAGGGCCCCGGACTTCAGCAGACCTTTTCAGCTGGCGACTGATGCCAGTGGCGTAGGGGCTGGGGCTGTCTTGTTACAGACAGATGATGAAGGTATCGAACATCCAGTGAGTTTTTACAGTAAAAAATGCAATAGTGCACAAAGGAATTACTCTGTAATTGAAAAAGAACTCCTGGCGATAGTGCTGGCGCTCAGGCACTTCGATGTATATGTTCCTGCTTTCGGACCAGTCGTAGTGGTTTATACCGATCATCACCCTCTGAAATTCTTGAATTAGTTTCATAACCGGAATATGAGGCTGACAAGGTGGTCACTCATGCTTCAGGAGTATAATCTGGACATACGCCATATTGCCGGTTCTGATAACGTGATAGCGGATTGTCTTTCAAGGGTGGATGATGTTGGTTAGACTGCCACAGGATTGAGGGTTGAGTGTGGAGGAAAATAGGCTGTCACTGTAGTTCAGCCGAAAAAAAAAAATTACAAAAGCAAAAACCTTATAAAAAACTCTTTATTTTTTATAACGTGTAGAATTTTGTATAAGATGTTGTAGCAGTATCTAAGTTGAATGTTTTCGCTTATTGTCGCTAAGTTAGTTGAACTTGCTCGGTGGAGCGCAACAGTCTTTATTTTTTTTATATATAGTGCCTTGTGTCGCAACAGTGTGTGGTACTATGAGAAGCTTTCTGTTAGATATGAAGAACTTAGTCAAGGGTCTTATATCTTGGGGGAGGTGTGACGCTTCTGCATAGTAGCCACGTGCGGGCATGCGGTCGGCTGCCCAGCCGTTTAGAAACCGGCTGGTGGCAGCCGGTCGGCAGGCTTTTCCTTAGCATATATCCTACGACAACGTAACTAATGTCTGGGATATTCTTATGTTGTTTCACAGCTTGAAGCTGCCCTTATTCTTAACCAACGCATCTTAGTATATTTTATTCTCGATAGTTGATTATTTCATTATAATATATAAGATGTAAGTCTAGTGAGGGCGGGAGGAGACGAGCGGGAGAGAGAGACCGGCTTGGGACGTTGCTTCGCTTGCCAGCTTGGGACGAGCCTGAAGCGTTGCCGTATGCATTTGATTGCAACGTTAGGCTTAGTTTCGACTCACGCACGGGGTAGAGGATTTTGACCAGGCAACAGTGTTGAGTGTTGCCAAGCCTGGGATGTATTTTGTATGCCTAGGGTGGGTCCAGACAGATTCAAGACTCAGAGCTCACCTCACTGTCGTACCCTTCGGACCCCCTTGATATCTATCCCTCTCAACCCCACTTAGAAACGTTCTCTCTTACTTTGTATGCCTTCTTTCCACTACTTCACCAATCTATTTAATTATCCCATCCCCTTGATAGACCTTATATCTATTATTGTATTAACGACGAGCTCTCAGATAACTAGATAGGATTTTGGGCCTTATGCAGAGACGTAATTGTTAATGAGACCTAGGAAGCTTTTTTGTTGTCTCAAATTTGGTGGTTTCATGCTTGCTAGTGTGTTCTTGTGTCAGGTTAGCAGGGGCTAGACCGGAGGGGAGGCTTTTTGCGATCCTTTAAGTAAAGTCTGCTGGTGCGAGTCCTGTGGACCCGCACGACTTTACTAGGATACCCGTGGGAGTCTGGGGGCATTTTCTTGTCTGTGTCCCTGTGTGTCTAGTGTTGTGTTGTGTGAGGGCTCTTGCCTAGTCCACTCAGCACTGCGCTAGCACGTCTTGCTTTTGTTTTAGGGTCGCCAGGAGAGAGTCAGATACTTGCGATCTGAGTCTCTCAAGAGAGCACCCTTTCAATTAGAGTAATTTGGCGCACAGACTTGGGAACGTCCCTAGGCTAGAGCAGGTGGCTCAGCCCGGGTATCCGAAGCCTATATCCTTCCGGCTAGACCTCTGCCACCTGGCAGATTAACAGCTAGGGGTTTATTATCTCTGCATGCTTGTTATTGTGCCACAGTTTACCGTTTTTGTGAGCATTGTGAGTCAGGGTGTGGCTTAGAGACTCTGTCCGAGCAGGCTTGCCTGACTAAGAGTGAGAAGCACACCTGTATGTGGTTATGTTGCGAGTTGCTGCCTTTATTTAATTATACCTACGCCATTATACACTGTAGGTCCAATCACTAGTATTTATTCCTGCTTATGAGTTAAGAGTTCTCTAAATCCGTAACGTACTTTCTTTGCTAAGCATCAGATCCTACAGTAGCCGCATGCAGTTTAGAAACCTGCATCTTGTCTACCTGTACGATGTTTTGAGGACTGTTTGCTTTCACCTTCTTTCACGCAGGGGTGATTAGTTGTATTAATTTACGTAACGTTAAATGTACTTTCTTCTAGTTTGTTATTAAATTGTTTCTGCAATTTAATTCCGTTATCTATCTTTTCCTTGAAGCTTTAAGTCAACTTAATTGTGTGATCTTTTATATAGCCTGCTTGACTATCAGCAGTCTATAGTGCGTGCACCCTGTAACCGAGTCATAGGATACCTCGTTGTCCAGGCAGGACTCTTGACGGTTTAGGGTGGTTTGTTGCCTGGGTTTATAGATAAGGGTTGGATCTAGCGTTTTCCGTTGTTGCTTGTTGCCGCATACCTAGTCCAATAGAAAGAGCCCAGTGTTTATATATCCCAGGACGTAACAAGGGACCCGCCGGTCCTTAGTTCTGCAGTCTGAGGTCGGTTGCCGCCGTGACGGCGTGCGGTCTCTTTTTTCCATTTTTTCCCCTGTGTTTATTCTACGTTTTTGGTAGTGTGGCACTACACCTCCTTCCGGCGGTCTTGCAGGGCCGGCGGATGGAGACATATCTGTTATAGATACAGTATCGGCTCGCCTTTTCTACTTACCAGTTTACCCCGTCCGGCGGCAGCTCAGTATATAAACGGACCAATGGCTGCTAGCGATTGTAAGTTATAGCACGCAGATATCTGCTGAGTTCTTGGTGCATTAACCTCTGACCCATGTCACAGGTAGGCAGGCTGATGTGAAACTCCCCCCACGATTGAAAAGGGTGGGGGGGGGGGGGGGCAGGTTTCACGACCTCTTAGGAGTCAGGAAAAGGTTGGAGGCTGTTGCCTAATGTTTTTTCTGACGCCGGGGGGAATAGGATGTTAAAACCTCCTGGAAATTTTCTATTTTCAGATCACTTCCACGTTCGGGGCAGCTAAGGAGACAGCGTTCCCGCCGGGGAGTGGAGAGAGTTACCATGCCTCTGTTCTCACTTGTACGACTCCTACGTGCCTCTTGGTACCAGTAGCACGCACAGGCTCTGTATTCGATGTGTCAAGTGTTTAGACAAATCCTCCTTTTTATGGACCTCACGGAAATGTCCGGTGTGCTCTGACCTGTTTGAAGAATGGCTGGCAAGCCAAGACATATCGTGTTTGTTAACTCTTATAGAAATTAAGACAAAATTTGCCGCGTACTCTTCACGGGTAGCAAACGTAGAATTGTTTTGTGATAATGCTGAACTATTGCGATGAATTCATCTTTATTCATTCGACGACACCTCAGTTTCTCAGGCACAGGTCCGCATGATACCAAACACGAACTTGGTGACATCTGAACAGAGCTCCCCTCCCCACGCCAAGCGGATTCGCTTAGAGTCACCGGAGTGTGTGCAGTCACCCTGGCCGGAAACATCCGCGGGACTGCGGAGGAGGTTGTCCAGCTTGGAGTTCTTCACTGACCAGAAACGCAAGCTATCTAGCACACGGCTTAATGAGAGAGATGTAATAGGTCACTTTAGCTCTAGCTCCCAGTTTTATCAATCTGATGCACAGCCGGTTGCCTCGACTTACATTTCGGAAACGCCGGGGGGTTTCCCCGGTCTTTACGAAACGGATGCCGAGCGACCTCATTCTGCAGTGAGGATTAGGAAGAATGTCAAGGTTCTAAATTCGTCTGATTAAGGGTTATCTCCCGGAGTCCAGTATGGGACTAGATATATCTCACACGCCGGAGGCCCAAGGCCTTAGTGGTGTTACAAGTCTTACGGCTCAAGCGCTGAAAGCGGGAGACACAGACGCAGAGGTTTCAAGGTTTCTTACTACGCCGGAGGCGGTCACTTCACAAAGGTCTTACCCCAGAGTAGACCCTACATCGACAGGTCACTCCGTGCGGGCAACTCCTATGACATCAGTCCCACGGGATATAAGTCTACAACCCTCTAGGGAATCCACTGAGTCGCCGGGGGGGCAAGTAAAAGAGTCGCCGGCGAAAGGTTCCCTCTCAACGATTAAACCTAGTGGTGATGGGGTACAAGCAAAGTCAAGGCCCCTAGTACAAGTAGATTAACATCAATTAGAGGAGAAAGGTTCAAAGTCTCTGAAACGGCCAAAACCTCAGTGCTTTACATCAAAACAATTAGACGATCTGTTGCATAGAGTGTTACAACAATGTGCCATTTCAAAAAGACATCAGGAAACCCCGACAGAGGCTACAGTACCTCCGCCGGTAGACACTGTGCCCACCTCCTCTAGGGATGACGAAGTTTTGCCTCTTAACTCAGTTCCTCCCGCGACAGGGGCGTTGCCAGAACAAGTTTCCATCCGCCCTTTGTTACCAGCCAAAATTAATATTATTGCGGACCCGGATGTCATCAGGGCCCAGACAATACCTAACTTATCTCTCCCCAATGCCACTAGGCAAGGGCAAGACTTACCGGCCAACAGCCAAGTTCACTTCCGGCGGGTGGGTGAGTCTCTTTTTAAAAGAGAAGGGTCTAGTAGTTCCTTGCTAACTGACAAGCAGGTATCTGGCACTAATTTGTCTTCCGCGGGCAGGAAGGAGACTATTTCTGGCCCGCTGACTCATGTTGATAGTGCGAGACGTACCGTACACCATAAGACTAAGTCCCTTACAATTGATAAGGCGCCTCGAGATCCGGCGGCTCTCCCGCCGGATCTCGAGGAACCCAGTCAGTCACTCAACCTCACAAATCTCGGTCAAAATCTGAGGACCAACCTCGGACTCAGATAGAGCCAGCAGGGTGTGGCTCCCAGTAACTGCGTTAACTAGAGGAGAGGCGCACAAGTCAACACAGGGGGAGGTTCCGGTGCCAAAGGAATTGGCTATAGAAGTGAATCGGAAACAGGTCTTCAGGGCAAAAGACGCACAAGGAAAGGTGTTAGAAGTGCAGGTTCAGGCAGTGCCCGACCCGGCAAATTTTCGATACTTTGTGTACAACCCTGGTCAGTTGACCCATTCTCCGCCGGGTGACCCTAGTCCTTCCCCTCCTCTCCCAGATGTCCCAGTTTGCCCTGATTGCTCTGAATGTTGTGGCATCAATGGGTGCCATTCTATAAAGTACGACGAGTCTAGCGTAACTTTTCATCGTTGTAATCCTCATCAAGACCGAAGGGAATTAAATCTGGGTGAGGTGGGACATGAGCCTTGGGTGACATGGGATCAGGAGGTTCTACAATTTGCTATTGATATGACGTCCAATACCTCGTTACCGGTTCCCCCACCTCAGCATACTGAGTTTGACTGGCTAAAGCAACAGCCCGGCGGAGTTCCCAGGGCTATTTTTGAATTTCTTATCGCTCCCCAATTCGAGGCCAAAGATTTTCTGCCCCCTTTTATCGTCCCAGATCTTATGGAACTCCAAAGGGAATTCCTAGTCAGAGATAACGCCCATCGAAAATCTATTAGTTTTCTCCTCACCAGAGATACGGCTCAGGCCATTGCTAAACCAATCCCCAATCCACCAAGGCAAAGGGCAGAAATAGTCAAAGCTTTTCAGTATCTTCTACCGCATTCGGCACAATCCTTGTTAGACATCCGGACAGCCTTATTTGAGGCAGTCCGAGCAAGGCAGCGACTCAGACTCAGTATGGTACAGGGGTTACCGGTGAACGTTTACTATAGAGTTGTGTTCTCTCCGGTTCTGACGGCAAATACAGTTAATCCTCAGACACAGAAAGACGTAAGAATGATGCTTCAAGGGAGCAAAGGGTCTCCCAAGTAAATAACTCTGGATTTTACATGCACTTGATGGCCGGCGATCGCCGGACGTTGAACTTTAACAAATCACAGGAGTTACAAATCCTTGAGTCTTTTTTCCTAGTGGGGGTCGGTTTTCCCATTTTCAAGAAATTCCTGTTTTCTCCTCCTCTCTCCTTAAGGCCTGGCTGGGGCACAAGGTATCGAGGGGGGATTGTGTTTACTGCACTTGGGCCGCGCCTAAAACTCTCTGCTCTCATTTAAAGTCCGGACTGCGTCCCGGTGGACGGTTACCAGACCACGCTGGTCACAAGGACTCTCCGAAGCCGGATCAGACAACCAAGGGTGAAGCAAGTAAACCTTCCATAGAGGTTGACCGGGAGGTTTACCATGCGGAAACACTAGGAAGCTCATCGGACATTTTTGTGCCAAAACTCAGACCACTCCAGAAAGATTTTGGTTAAGACCCCACTCGAAACCTTACACGGGTAGGTAATTGCCGAGCAAAACGAAGAGCTAGACGTCCGCCGGTGGCTGGCCATCAGCTATTGGGGGTTACTAGTGATTTAGGGCCACTCAAACAAATGTCCCTGGTCTTAGCCATTACTACCTCTCCGATGATGTACATTGCTATATGCTAGGGGGAGCATATCAAGGGGACACTAACTACTCCTGTCGGTGAGCCAGATAGTTGCTGGTTCACCTTGGTCTGAACTGTGATGTTCTTCTCCCAATTAAGTACATATTAATCTCACTTGTTTACTCGTAAACACAAGGGGAAGCCAGGCCCCGTGGACGGGTTTTTTTTTCCTTGAGTGATTTATTTTTTTCTGCATTACCAGTTTGCTCTGGACTCCAGGCCGGAACGCCACGGCGGATTGGCCTGGATCTTACAGTTTATCGGAAGAATATTTTTGTTGCTCTCGCCTAGACGAGAAGACTCGGTTGTACTCCATTACCAGGGGGCTGGTGTCTTAGTTCTCCCTTAAATTTTGCCCCTGGAGGCCTGACTAATTGACTTGTGCATACGTGGGTAAGAGGTTTTTGTTCCTGTCACCAGCAGCATGAGTAGCTCAGGTCGATTCTAGGAAACTAACAATTTACAAAACTAAGCTCTCCTCAAAATTTTGAACCCTTAGCCAGTCTCACGTATGGGTTCATGTGCCGGCGCACATCCCACCCCCTCACGCAGTATGTTGAATAGACTAGCAACCGGTCGATGTTTTTTCTCCGCCACTAGCTTCCAGTTATTCCATGGCTTCGGCCCACATAGGACACCACCATCAAAGGGACCCGGCGAGATGACCCTCTTGAAGGTTTAATTTCTCAGTTACAGTTTTTTCATACTAACAATTAGTCATACAAGGAAGGGCATACTGCTTGCCTCGGGTAACCCCTAGCAGGGTACGAACCGGTCTCAGATCAAATCCGTTCTTCCGAGAAGGGCAGATTTTGTCAGCACAGCCATTCCCCTTTTTCCGGCTTCAAATTATTGTTCTACAGCCGGCAGACTATTAACTATCCCTTTCGGAAAGTAAGAGTGGCGACGACCACAGAAACCATACGTTGAGACTGCAGTTCTCTAATGGGTAATTGTTGTTTTCAGTCATGTTTGTTTCAGTCCCGGGATTACTGAGCTGCTCATGCCCCAAGAATTAAAATTGTTTCAGGGTAATAACATGTAATTGGTAGGCTACACTCCGTCTCAAGTTTGGTTTACGCCGGCGGACCTCACTCCTCCGGCATGTAGTGGCCGGCAAGTTGCGGTACATAATAGTGGCAGGCGAGCTCCTCCGGCGTAGTACCATGTTTTTCCTAACAAACACAATATGACATTCCTTAGGTACTATTTGATCCATAATTGGAAGTTCAGCGAACTTCTTTATCTTTTGTATCTATTTAGCCACTCTCAGGTTTTCAACCTGAGCAATTTTCTTAGTGAAAAGAGAGTGAACTCTACCCCGCCTTGGTAATAATAACTTCGGTACTTTTCCGAACGACCTCATAGTAGGTTACTCTTTTTTGTTCTCTTAGACACATTCTTGAGACACTCTCTCTTCACTACTTTTGTTATTGGGGTAGGGTTTTTCACGGCAGTTGGGCTGCTTAGGTTATGTGATAGTTCGGCCCATTTATGGGCTAAGAAAAAGGGGGGGTGGGGGGTGAGGGTATCCCAGTACACCCTAAGGTTAAAGCCCCCCTCGCCGGAATCACACAGCTACGCCGGGTAGAAGTCCAGGCGGTGCTTCCGCCGGGCAGAAGCCTGAGCATGTCTTGTAGTTAAGAGCTAGAAGCTCTAGATTTTATGTTAATTTGAATCCTTAATTATTTTAAGAGATAAATATAAGAAGCTCCCTTAAGTAAGGTGTAAGAGCTAAGTTACGTTTAGAAACAAGCTATGTAAAGCTAGTCAGATTATGTTTTAAGTATAAGTTAAGGTAGGCTATCCGAGAGGCATCGGGAGAGCTGGGTGAGTGTTGAAACTGGTCAAGGGACTCAGTTATATTTATTTTACCAGATGATAAACTATGTATAGTGTAAAATCTGAAAATAGTGATAGGGAGTTTTGTATTAGCTCCTCTTATCACGATTTCCAACAGTATCTCATGTAAGAAATAAGAGCAGGTCTTCTTCGAAGCAAGCACAGTATCTATCTATCTATCTATTGCCTGACCCCGTGATCCCCGAAGGGGTGGCCACGAACGAACCGCCCCCATGCACCTCTGTCCCCAGTCAGTCGACGCCCCTCCCCCCAACCAGCACCGCGTTCGTTCATGTAGTTCCTCACTCCATCCTTCCACCTCATATTCGGTCTACCTCTCCCCTCTGTCCCTCCACCTCGCTCTCGTACACCCTCTTAGTCATTCTCTCGCTTTCCATACGTTCCATATGGCCGAACCATCTCAAGTTGTTCCTTTTCACACTTTCCAGCACATCTACCTCCACACCACACCTCCTTCTTACTTCCTCATTAGTCTGTCTATCCCTCCATGTAACTCCGCACGCACTCCTTAAGTAATTCATTTCCACTGCTCTCACTCTTGGTCTGAGTCTCTCAACCAACGTCCATGCTTCACTTCCGTAAGTCAGTGTCGGGATTACCACACTGTCATGCAAGGACTTCTTCACTTCCATACTGACCACCCTATTTCTTGTTACTGCTTTTAGCGTTCCTACAACCCTCTTCCCCTGTTGTACCCTCTCCCGCACCTCTTCATCCATAGTCCCATCTTTACTCAACACACTGCCCAGATACTTAAAAGAGTTGACGATCTCCATAGCCTGACCGTTCAGCTTCACCTCACACTCTGTGACTTCACCCCTTTCGAAGACCATAACCTTGCTCTTCCCCGTATTTACCTTCAAATTCCGTTTTTCGCACACTGTTCCAAACTCATTTACCAGACCCTGCAACTCCCATTCATTATCACTCATCAGAACTGTATCATCCGCAAACAGCAGTATAGGTAGCTTCCACTCAATATTGTATGCAAACAATAAAATAGCTGTTCTGTTATACAAATTCTTGACTATACCTTGCGGGTTTGGAGGTTTGGAGATATTGATGCGAATGTCCCCCTCCAGTCTTGGGAATTCAGGCAACATCGTCAATGATGGAGGGGCCACTGTTAAATTATAGGTTTGATTCCAGGAGGGAAGTAGAGAAAACCTAATATTTAGTAGGGGCCCCGGAATCATTGACGATGAATGCCCTCCCAGCCATCCCCTTCCCATTCCCTTGATATCTTGAGTATTATCTTGATATATCAGTGAAGAACGAATGGTGCGCTTGGCAAGAAGCGGCAAGAAGCCACAACGCAAGAAATCCACCGAAGTGGAAAGCGTGTTATAACTTTGATTAAATTATTTAATCTTTTCCTTTTTCTTCTCTTATTTTTTACGAAGTTTTTCGTAGTGGGTACCCAATCTATGACGATACCATAAGAGAAGTAGCGTTGCACTTATGATGAATATCTCTGTTCTTCCTTGCGGCGGTTGATTCAAACGACTGACGTGGGTGTTGAATGGAGACTATTATACTAATAGGCAGCATCGTCAATGATTCCGGGGCCCCTACTAAATATTAGGTTTTCTCTACTTCCCTCCGGGAATCAAACCTATAATTTGTGCCAGACTCTATCGAAGGTCTTCAATATGTCTAGTGCAATAGAAAAGGTCTCACCGAAGTCCGGAAAGGGGTATGACCAAGAGTTAGTAAGATATGAAAGAAGATCACCAGTAGTGTGACCCTTAACACCTTACGAGCGGCCTATGCGGTTTATTTATATGTACCGCCCAGCGGGGTGTTTTTAGCCAAAATAGGGCTGTTTACGTGATCATTTTCATGCCTAAATAAGACCCAGAACGTAAAACAAGTACCTATCCCTGAAAGGGCATAAACAGAGCTTTCGAATGACACCATAACGATCCTTTTATGATGGCTAGTTTTCTTGCAATAACCGTGCAACGCGAGTGCAAAAAGCATGTAATTCGGTACTTTCCCATAATTCAGTATGTAGCGAGTGAGAGAGGGAGGAGGAG
Source organism: Paralithodes platypus (assembly GCA_032716605.1). Taxonomy (NCBI): domain Eukaryota; kingdom Metazoa; phylum Arthropoda; class Malacostraca; order Decapoda; family Lithodidae; genus Paralithodes; species Paralithodes platypus. Next base: position 58,219,361 of record CM064487.1, on the reverse strand, counting down.
CTGAGATTCGTGTCAGTAGGTTCGCCGGTGGTCTGGAGCAGCATACGCTCGCTAGTCTCCTGCCACCACTTGTCTCTCTCTCTCAGCAACATTACGTGCTGAAATTGCCACTCGACCTATGTCGAGCGCCGCCACATAGTCCAGCTTTATTAAATACGACTTATGTGGTGAGCCGCTAATTAAGGGTTAAGGAAGCCATACAGGCGATCTGAGAGCAGATTATGAGAAGAGAAATGCTTAAGAAATTTGAAAGCAAGAATAGTTTCAAAAACTTTAGAGATACAAGAGATGAGAGCAATTGGACGATAGTTGGAGGGTTGAGAGCGGTCACCTTCTTTGGGACAGATTGAATGAGAGCAAACTACCAGCAAGAAGGGAAGACGTTAGAGGAGACACAGAGACAAAAGATATTATCTAGGCAGGGGGTCTGCACGGAAGCACAGTTTTTAGTACAACAGGAGGAAAACCGTCCGGACTGTACACCTTCTTAGTATTAAGCCCAGAGAGGGTAGAAAGTACATCTGTAGAAGAGATTAGGATATTAGGCATAAGTAGGAGAGTGTATATATATATATATATATATATATATATATATATATATATAGATATATATATATTATATATATATATATATATATAATATATATATATATATATATATATATATATATATATATATATATATATATTTAACACCTTACGAGCGGCCTATGCGGTTTATTTATGTGTACCGCCCAGCGGGGTATTTTTAGCCAAAATAGGGCTGTTTACGTGATCATTTTCATGCCTAAATAAGACCCAGAACGTAAAACAAGTATCTATCCCTGAAAGGGCATAAACAGAGCTTTCGAATGACACCATAACGATCCTTGTATGATGGATAGTTTTCTTGCAATAACCGTGCAACGCGAGTGCAAAAAGCAGGTGATTCGGTACTTTCGGTACATAATTGAGTATGTAGCGAGTGAGAGAGGGAGGAGGGAGCTGAGATTTGTGTCAGTAGGTTCGCCGCGGTGGTCTGGAGCAGTCATACGCTCGCTAGTCTCCTGCCACCACTTGTCTCTCTCTCTCAGCCACATTACGTGCTGAAATTGCCACTCGACCTATGTCGAGCGCCGCCACATAGTCCAGCTTTATTTAACTCGACTTAAGTGGTGAGCCGCTTTTTAAGGGTTAATAGTGGCCCCTCCATCATTGACGATATTGCCTATTAGTATAATAGTCTCCAATCAACATCCTGTGTCAGCATTTTGAATCTACCGCGCAGAAGGATCATGGAGTACTCTTCATAAGTGCACGCTTAATTCCCTTATGGGATCGTCATTATGATTGGGTACCCTACAGAAAAAACTCTGTAAAAAAGAAAAAAGAAAAATTAGCTTAATATTTGTTATCATATGACTTTCCATATGTTGACTTCTTGCGTTTTGCTTCCCCGACTCCAGGCCCCCTAGAAGCCATCTTCGTCCTTCCTCCTTCCTCGGCCATTGGTACGTCCGCAGGAAGTGTGTAAATTAGGGTACTATTGTAACAGGCGCCTACGTATCCCAGGATCTTCGCGCCACGTGTGTTATTATTATGTTGTGTTTGCGCCTTTAGCTAGGAGGCTACCACTCTACAAGATTATGCTTCAGGCCGTCACTAAGAGGCAGTTGCATATATTAATTGTGTTTTTTAGTAGATGCTCTAGTCTAAGGGTGACTGCACGTGGTGCTACGCCTTCTAGAGTCCATATTTGCTTGCGGGACCCTGTCGTGGTCCTCCCTCATCTGGTTGCGGTTGCTGGGTCTTCGGAGCGTCGTCTACCTGTGATGTCTCGTCGAGCCACGTGGCCAGCCTGGTTAGGGGTCTCCAGTGTAGGCTACAGGTAATTTAGGATTCTGAATTATCTGTTTATATTTAAGCCTATGTGTGCCCCTGGTGTTTTTACATGTGTGCTTTGCAGGTTATTTGGGGGTTTGGGAGACGTCCCTGTATTTGTGTGTGGGTTTTGGAGAGAGGAGCTGTGCTTTGCCTCCCCTCTCTAAAATTTTGGTTGTTTGTCTCCGGCGGCCCCGTCAAGCAGGTCCCTGGTTACCCGGCTTCAAAACGGGTAGGGAACAACCAAATGTCCCGGCGTGGTAAGATGAACCACAATCCTTCCGGCGGAAGTGCGGATTCCTATGGGAACTCAGAACTCGGCCCGCCGAGTTAACTCGCCCTGGCCACAATTGTCACGCGGTAAAGACTTCCTCGCCCTGCGGCGCCACAGTCAAGTGGGCAAGTGTTAAGATACGTCATGCGGCGGATAGTCATACACTAACGGTCAAATAGGGCCTGTGACACTTGTCATAGGTAAGCAGTTCCAATCAGCTTAGACGGAAAAGCCCCAGGTTTTTTCACGGCGAGTCCGGCGGAAGGTTAGAGTAGTTGTGACTATAGCTAATTTTCCGGCGGACTCAAGGTAGGATGTATTAACACCTCGCAGGCTATCCTTATGAGCATTGATTCCTGGAAATTTTCTATTTCCAGAATTTCCGGCACCTAAGTGACTAGAGGACCGGCGGGTGGTGGCTGCTGATTCCGGCGGGGGGGGGGGGGGGGGGGGGGCCCTTTATCCATCATGCCTCAGTTTGAATTATGCGCTACTCCTGTTCACTGTTACCTATAATCGCTCATAAACTCTGTCTAAAATGTGTTAAGTGTTTAGACCGAGCTAGAGGCTTGTGGATGTCAAAGTGTTGTTCCGTCTGTGCCGACTTGAAAACAGCTTTGTTCACCAAGAAAGACTTGTCATGCTTGTCAGCTTTGCAAGAAATAAAGACCATTTTTAACACTTATGCCAAAGACATAGCCCATAAGGCTCTTCACTGTGATGACGAGGCCCTCTGCGAACAATTAATAATAAAGTCACATCTGGTCAAAACAGCCTCCCATAAATCTGTTAGGCCTAAAGTGAAATCTAAAATCCTTTCCAAAGAGCTAGTGAGTAGTAGCAGTGGCACTGACAGCGAAATTACCGAGGTTGCCCCCCCGATCACCCAAAGAGGAGACGTTCACCCTCTCCAAAACGTAAGTCGAGGTCGAGGTCTAGGTCTCCCCGAAGACAGTCCCGACACTTTTCGGCTGAGTCTTCCTGGTCTTACAAGCACCGGAAGGAGGACTCTCAGTCACGTAGTGGTAGCCAGAATGAGACCCCACTGCCACCTCCCTCTTCCCTTATCTCCGACGCACCTAACGTTGAAGCCGGCAGTTCGGAAGTGGGGACAGAAGACATGGAGTCCCAACCGGGTCGTGAACAATCTTTGAGTGTACCACCTGATTTCACCTTTGCTATTCCTAAGTTGAATTATGTGCCACGTACTAGCCTCTCAGCCGGTCCTAGACGAGTCCTGGCCGAGCAATATAAGGGTTTACCTTCAGGTTCACAATTTTTTGATAACTCCCAAATAATCCAAGACTCACAGCCACCCGTGGCGCGGGGGTGCTGGCGTCAATCGGAGCCATCTCATGACAGGGTTAGAGTAAGTCAGGAACCATTGATTGAGAGTAATATTGAAATGATATCTTCGTCTGTCCCTGATTTGGTGTGGCCACCGGCGAATCAGGCGCCGGAGGCACAACAAGATATTTCTGAGGAGGTTGAATTAAGTAGGGAGCCGGAGGACGTGCCTTTATCCTCGGCTCCCCTGGGTCTAACAGGTGAGGAGTCTGAAGCTAGCTCCCAATCTTCTAAGGGATCCCACAGTAATTGTGTTACCTCAGATGAAATAAGTGATATTTTACATAAAGTAATGCAACAGTATAATCTCCCTACCTCCTCTGACCCCCCTGCCAGTCTACCTGTAGTTTCCACGAGTCACTCCACGATAGGACCTTTGCTACCTTCAGGTTTTCTTACCTCCCAAGCCTCTGTGCCTCTTATGTCCTTGTCTCCGGCAGTAATCGCGGCTTCCGGCACTACAGTGCCAGCCACACTTACTACCACTAATGTTAGAGTACTCTCGGATATCACTCCTCCTCCCTTAGATAAGGTTCCTCAGAGGAAAGGCCTGATGCCTCTCCTCTATAGACCTGACTGTTCATGAGTTCCGGCAACGCCACTAAACCCACATTTAGCACAACCCACCATTTCGGGAGATCTTCCGGTCCCTAGTGAGTGGAAAATTTAGATAAACAAAAACAGAAAGTTCAGGGCTAAGGACGAAGCGGGGAGATTACTGGATGTATCAATCAAAGCTATACATAGTTCTTTTAATCCGGATTTCTTTGTTCATACGGCTGCCCCGGCAGTTCCTGCCACCTCATCTGCATGACTCTTTGCGGACTGGTCTAAAGCCGATGGCGTTAATGATGTCAAGGCGTTGAATGCTCTCACGCCGGAACTGGATACAATTCCGGTACTGGATCAGTCGCATACGCCAGTCCTGCAAATGGGGCGGATAGGGGTGGGTCCAGGGGTAGATTGGGAGTTAGAGGCTCAGGTATTTGCATCAACCATTACGTCTAAGTCCTCTCATCAGGTTCCACAAGAAACTCATAATTATTTCTCGTTACCTGTAAAGATGGCTGATGGGGTGTCGCCGGATTTGTTTGCCTTTTTCGCGGCGGCCAAAGTACTAAATACTGAGAGAATATCCGGTAGGCTTTGTTTCGTAATTTAAAATGCCTTTCCAAGTGAGCTGCCGGAGGAGTGCAAAAGGGTTCATCTAGAGTGTGGAGAGCCCACACTCAGCCGCCAGGTTGCTGTCTCTCTTAACAGGACTATCTCGACCATTGCTGACCCACATGTTAGGAAGGCCACTGAATTGTCACGTAGAATTTTATTGCAAAACTCTATTCAAACCTTAGGAGACATCAGAATAGCGATCATGGAAGCGGTTCGAGCCCGCCAGGATCTAAGAGTACATCTAGTGAAAAAGTTTCTGGATGACATTGGGCGCCGGGTAACTCTTTCTCCGGTACTCACTGCCTCCCTTCTTAACTCAGAAACGTGGAGTGTAGTCTTTAATATGGTCAATGGGTGGAAGCAGATTACCTCCCAAGCTAGGAGAGAACCATTTAAGAAGCCTTTTCATAACCCAAAGAGCGGAGGTAAACCTAACCAACCACATGCTAAACAGTCCTCTTGAGATCCTAGAACTCCTCCTCAGCAGGGAAGTACTCAGCCCAAGCCAAAACAAGATAAAAATTCAGGGTATAGAGGTAAGCAACACCAGAAACCAAATCAGGGGCAGACGTCAGCCAAAACTAGCCAGCCATCTGATACCACCCCACCTCCCCCTCCAAAAAACTAGCCACCCAAACTCTCAGTTTCCAGGTTCCGTGCTTAGGCTCGCCGGATTCAAGAGTTGCTTCTCCGAACAGGCCCAGTTTGCAAACTGGGTAGTTCCAGTTATTCCGCTCGGCCTGGCCCAAGAAGACTTGGGCCCGGAAACTAGTGAGCAAAGGGAACACCTGGCGGTGGCTCCGGCGACCTCGACTGCATCAGGCACTAGAATGCAACAATGTGTCACAGGAGGTGGAGGCCCTGGTTCAAGAAATGATCTCCAAAAGGGTCATTGTACCAGTAAAACCAACTTGCCCAGTATTCACCTCCAGACTTTTCTTAGTGCAAAAAAGGGACAGTGTGCAAATGCGACCAGTGTTGGACCTCTCGCATCTGAACACGTTTATCAAGAATTCACCCTTCAGGATGCTTACAGTCAATCATATCAGGCTCACTCTTCCGCCGCAAGGTTGGATGTGCTCAATAGATCTCAAAGACGCCTATTGGCATGTCCCTATAAACAAAAGGTTCCAGAAATTCCTCGCTCTGAGGATCAGGCAAGAGACTTATGTCTTTCGAAAAATGCCTTTTGGGTTGAACCTGGCACGGAGAATTTTCACAAAATTAGTCCGGCAAGCCCTTTTGCCATTGTTGATCCAGGGCATAAAGGTGTTTTGGTATCTAGACGACTGGCTAGTGGTGGCAGAGTCAGAGGAGTTATGTCACATTCATGCAAACCAAGTATTAAATCATGTGCAAAACCTAGGGTTCAAGGTGAACTTGGCGAAGTCTCTCCTTGTTCCCACAAGGAATATTCAGTGGATAGGGCTGGTCTGGGACACCACCAATCTGACTCTTACTCAGAGTGTGGACAATCGGGACAGATTTCGCCGGAAACTGTTCCTTTTTCTCCACAGTCTGAATTCAACAAGGAAAACGTGGGATTCTCTGATCGGCTCTCTCAACTGGATCCAATTAACTGTGAAGTTGGGCCGGTTGAAAGTGAAGAGATTAATCTTGGAAGGCAACAAAGTTTTTCCTCTCTCACCGGAGAAGAAATTATGGCCAATTCCTCCATTAATCCACAGCTTACTATCGGTCTGGGCCAAGCCCGAGATACTATACTTTGTGACAACATGGTTTTCTCCCCCACCTACGGTATGGGTAGACACAGACGCTTCAGGAGCACTAGGTTGGGGGTATCAGTCAAATCTAGGCCATCAAGGGCAGGGCACTTGGACCCAAGACAATAATTTTCACATCAACAAGCAAGATCTTTTAGTTCCTCTCTTTTTTCTCCAAGATTACGGCATGTCGTTACAAGGAAAATCAATAGCGTTCCGTATGGACAACCTAACTGCAGTCCATTGTATTCAGAAACAAGGCTCGGTGAGGTCCCGAGAGTTGCTAAAAGTGTCAGAACAGATATTTGCCCTGGCAGAATCGCTGGGCATTCACCTACATGCAGCATATCTCCCTGGCGTGTCGAACGTCTGGGCAGATGCTTTATCCCGGAGGCGGAGCACCTTATTAGAATGGGCTATCAAACAAACCATCTTCGACAGAATGATTGCGAGGCCTTACCGTCCACAAGTGGATCTGTTCGCATCCAAGGAGAACCACAGACTCCCTCTCTTCCTAACTCGCCAGGGGGTGACCCCGGCTTGGGGGACCAGATGCATTATTACAGGACTGGAACAGGTGGACTTCACTTTATATTTTTCCTCCACCAGATTCTGTGCTAATGTGCCGGGTGATTCACAAACTAAGAGGTTACCGGGGCTTAGTCTCGATGATCGCGCCATTATGGCCGGCTCAGGCGTGGTACCATCAGTTGCAAGAGTGGTGCAGGACCCCGGTGACGCTCCCGGTCTCCGCATTCCACTTAGAGACAATTGGCGACCTTCGGACCTCGCTCAATTTTGCCTTCTGGACATTTACAACGCAAAATGGTTAGCTCAATTTGGGGAAAGTGTCACAAATAAAATTATGAACCTATATACCATGTCTACCAGGAGACAATATCAATCACATTGGAAAACATTTACAACCTGGATTGTAGAGTCAGGGCAAACGGATGCCTCGGGAGCCTTGATTTTCAAATACCTAGATTATCTATTTGAGCAAAAAAGCTTTTCAGTAGTCACATTAAAAAATAACTTATCTGCCATCAGAACTCCCTTCTTTGATCTCACTGGTCTTTCCATAACGCAGGCAGAGGAGAAAGGGTTTATGAGGGCATGTTTCAAGCTGCGCCCACCACCGCGTCAACTCATGCCCACCTGGTCACTAGACAAAGCCTTATCATTGCTTCAATCACGTAAATTCAATAACTCGCCGGATTTTGATTCACTCTTAAAGAAGGCTGTTTTCCTGATGGCTCTGGCCATGGGGAATAGGGTGTCTGAGCTGTCGGCGATGAGCAACGAACCTAATTGCCTTAGGTTTGGGAGACTGCACGATCATGTGCAAATCGCGCCGTCTCCCACATTCATAGCAAAAAATTAGCATTCTGATCATGTGTTTTCTGAATTTTCTGTTCCGGCATTGAAACACGGACACTCTCATCATAATTTATGCCCAGTGCAGGCCTTAACTAAGTTGATGAGGGCTGCGCCTCCTCACCAATCAGGTGCTCTATGGGTGAACCAGGCAGGTAATCGTGTTACGAGAAGAAAGTTAGGTTCTCTGTTAGTAGACGTCATTAAAGAAAGTAACCCTGGCATGGTGGGTAGTGCTGAAGACATCAGGAAATGGGCAGTCTCTCTTCGTTTCTTACAAAATTTGTCGATAGAAGACATTGCTAATACTCAATTATGGGCGTCCAATCATACTTTCGTAACACGTTACCTGTCGGTCGCTCTCGATAAACCAAAGCGTACCTGTATAGCTATACGACAACGGGTTCAGTAGGTTATGTTCTATTGGTGTAAGATTTGTTTAAAGAGAAAGGGGGGGGGGGGGTGCGCAATAGCCCATACCTCACTAAGTCCCCGTCCGCCGGAGAACTGTGATAAATCACGAGCTGTAATCGAACTGATTGTACAGTTCAACAAATTTTATTTTATGTTAATTTTAAGAAGAAATCTAGCATAGTTGCAACTATGTAGTTTTATCAGAATGTACAAACATATATTGTACAAATATTGTTAAGGTTAGAACTAAATTCTACAGTTATAGTTCTATTTATGGGAACACATGCGTGCCCCCAAAAGTATCATGCATAGATCTTAAGGAAAAGATCTGGTCATGAGTAAGCAGACTTTCTTGATGTCACGCACTGCTTACAATCTTTTATATGTTTTATATATTGTTTGCATACAATAAAATTAAAATTTTGTTATACGGATTATTTTGTCCCCTGAGGTTAGGATATTGTAACGAATGTCCCCCTCCAAACTTGGTATTCAGGCAATATCGTCAATGATGGAGGGGCCACTATTAAATTATAGGTTTGATTCCCGGAGGGAAGTAGAGAAAACCTAATATTTAGTAGGGCCCCATAATCATTGACGATAAAATGACCCTGCCATCCATCCCACTTCCCATTCGTTGATTTCTAGAGTTGTATCTTGGTATATCAGTGAAGGACGAAGATGGCCGCTAGGGGGCCTGGAGTCGGGGAAGCAAAACGCAAGAAATCCACATATGGTAAGTCATATGATAACAAATATTAAGTTAATTTAAAAAAAAAAAAAATTTACGGAGTTTTTTCTGTAGGGTACCCAATCATAATGACGATCCCATAAGGGAATTAAGCGTGCAGTTATGAAGAGTACTCCATGATCCTTCCGCGCGGTAGATTCAAACCTATGATATATATATATATATATATATATATATATATATATATATATATATATATATAAATATATATATAAATATATATATTATATATATATATATATATATATATATATATATATATATGTTTCTAGTCTCTCAGTGGGGATCGAACCATCGACCATCAGAACGATAGCCGACGCTTTAATCAATTACACCACGGCAGTCTAAAAGACACTCAGCCTTCTATCCTATTTATGTTAGGGAGAAGGGAAACCCACTTGGCGAATATATTTCAATTCAAACCTAGTTGTAGGATCCATATTTCCAGAATACCATACACGGATTTTTGAGTGTCCCGACGCAACTCGGGTTGAAATTGATTTCATTTAATTCTAACCCACAAAGCATGAGAGTTACAAATATTGAGAATATATCACAAATACATGTGAGCCACTAAATGTTTCTAGTCTCTCAGTGGGGATCGAACCATCGACCATCAGAACGATAGCCGACGCTTTAATCAATTACACCACGGCAGTCTAAAAGACACTCAGCCTTCTATCCTATTTATGTTAGGGAGAAGGGAAACCCACTAGGCGAATATATTTCAATTCAAACCTAGTTGTAGGATCCATATTTCCAGAATACCATACACGGATTTTTTAGTGTCCCGACGCAACTCGGGTTGAAATTGATTTCATTTAATTCTAACCCACAAAGCATGAGAGTTACAAATATTGAGAATATATCACAAATACACGTGAGCCACTAAATGTTTCTAGTCTCTCAGTGGGGATCGAACCATCGACCATCAGAACGATAGCCGACGCTTTAATCAATTACACCACGGCAGTCTAAAAGACACTCAGCCTTCTATCCTATTTATGTTAGGGAGAAGGAAAACCCACTAGGCGAATATATTTCAATTCAAACCTAGTTGTAGGATCCATATTTCCAGAATACCATACACGGATTTTTGAGTGTCCCGACGCAACTCGGGTTGAAATTGATTTCATTTAATTCTAACTCACAAAGCATGAGAGTTACAAATATTGAGAATATATCACAAATACACGTGAGCCACTAAATGTTTCTAGTCTCTCAGTGGGGATCGAACCATCGACCATCAGAACGATAGCCGACGCTTTAATCAATTACACCACGGCAGTCTAAAAGACACTCAGCCTTCTATCCTATTTATGTTAGGGAGAATGGAAACCCACTAGGCGAATATATTTCAATTCAAACCTAGTTGTAGGATCCATATTTCCAGAATACCATACACGGATTTTTTAGTGTCCCGACGCAACTCGGGTTGAAATTGATTTCATTTAATTCTAACCCACAAAGCATGAGAGTTACAAATATTGAGAATATATCACAAATACACGTGAGCCACTAAATGTTTCTAGTCTCTCAGTGGGGATCGAACCATCGACCATCAGAACGATAGCCGACGCTTTAATCAATTACACTCAAAAATCCGTGTATGGTATTCTGGAAATATGGATCCTACAACTAGGTTTGAATTGAAATATATTCGCCTAGTGGGTTTCCCTTCTCCCTAACATAAATAGGATAGAAGGCTGAGTGTCTTTTAGACTGCCGTGGTGTAATTGATTAAAGCGTCGGCTATCGTTCTGATGGTCGATGGTTCGATCCCCACTGAGAGACTAGAAACATTTAGTGGCTCACGTGTATTTGTGATATATTCTCAATATATATATATATATATATATATATATATATATATATATATATACTACATATATACTGTATACTGTATATATATATATATATATATATATATATATACAGGGTGACCCATAAAAACCTCCCACATTTCAAAGGTAAATGAAACAAATATGGTTAAAGATAATCAAAATATTATTTGCACACATGAAACTTCATTCAATTAAGTTTTTATTCATAATGTTTTAAAGATGACATCCTCCAAATGGTGGTCGTCATTATCTATACATGCTTGGAGGCGATTTTTGAAGGCTGCCATGGCTCGACGGGTCATGTCGGGTGGAACAGCGGCTATCTCCTGCTGAATAGCAACCTTAAGGGCTTCAAGAGTTTGGGGTCGATGAGTACAAAGGAGTACAAAGGAAATCAAGTAACAACAGGTCTAGTGACCCTTCTAGGCTGCTTGTCCTCCAAAACACTGAGGATCAAGTGTCCAAACAGTGGTTTAGAGTGGGTAAGGGAACATTGGAAAGGGAACTAATGTCCGTGGCAGGATTAGGAAGTTAGTAGGAGACAGAAGGGTTAGTAACTGAGGGGGGGATAAAATAAAGTTATTAATTTACCTACGCAGTCAGTCGCAGGTTTGATGCGAGATATTTGTCTAGGCGGAGTTTAAATGAATCAACGGTGCTGCAGTCTATAACGTCTCAGGGAAGCCCATTCCACAAGTTTTACAACTCGATTGAAGAAGAAATTCTTAGATTCGTGCGAGTTAAAATATTAAAAGTAAGATGAGTATACACTGGTGATTTAAGGTAGCCCCACAGAAACAAAATCACAAGGGGGCGAGGTAAGGGGAACGGGCCCGGCCACCCAACATCGCCACGCAACGAGGTCACCCGATCTGGAAACATTTCCCTAAGCACTTGCAATGATCGATGTGTGGTTTCATCAAGATGGAGCTACGGTGCACACAGCTCGACGATCATTGCAAGTGCTTATGGAAATGTTTCCCTTAATCACGAGTGTCACATGTATACTCATCGACCCCAAACTCTTGAAGCCCTTAAGGTTGCTATTCAGCAGGAGATAGCCGCTGTTCCACCCGACATGACCCGTCGAGCCATGGCAGCCTTTAGAAATTGCCTCCAAGCGTCTATAGACAATGACGGCCACCATTTGGAGGATGTCATCTTTAAAACATGATGAATAAAAACTGTATTGAATGAAGTTTCATGTGTGCAAATAATATTTTGATTATCTTTAACCATTTTTGTTTCATTTACCTTTGAAATGTGGGAGTTTTTTTGGGTCACCTTGTATATACTTGCAACCAGCCTACCAGTCTGGTGGTGGAGTGGTCTTGCCACTGAACTGGTAATCCAATGGCCCCGGGTTCAAATCCCGATGAATCAATGGTAACATATTATTGGGATGAAATTTGTGCTGTACCTATTGTAGTATCAGTGCATTACCACGAAACCCACCGAAACGCCAAAAAATACCCTCATTATTCCCTGATTAAATAGCACTCTACCAATATTCCCATATTCAAAATGTGCTACAGTAGGGCAATGCCTAGTGAGTTAATTTCTCAATAGGTGGCATTCTGAGAGTGAGGGTCCGAGTCTAGGGGCTGAGACAGTGAAGCATGAGAGCGAGGCAGCTCGAAAGATAGGTTTGCATTGAGCCATGAGGGGGTAACCAAGTACCGTGGATCTTGCGAAGGCATGATGGTAAAGGCTGGTTGCAGCTCTAAGTGATTCACATGTCTCTCATCCTAGACTGAAGCGAGGCCTCACAGGTTTCACTGCTGAATGTACAGCGGTTGAATGTACAGGCTTTCAGCCTATGCCCGAGAGGAAGTAAGTTGGAATATATATAAAAAAAAAAACTACCACCCAAAAATCTGCCTTACTAACAGCCTAAATGCCCTTCTACTTACTTAAGTACCTACTTATCTAGCGACCCCTCCACCAGCTGGCAAATCTACCTACATTCCTAACAACTAACATACCTGCCAACCTAGTTAGTTACCAACCTACCAACCATCCAACCTACCAACTATCCACCCAAACAACTAACCAACCACCCATCCAATCAACCTACCAACCATCCAACTAACCAACCTTCCTCCTACCACACACAAAGCACACGTCTGAGTACACCACAATCACCGCTGTCCGCCCGTCCCAACCCACTCGTCCAAAAATAATGCAGGATAAATTAAATTAAGGTTTGTTTTAGTATGTGTTGCGCCTCCTGCTTATTATTTCCGCGGTTGGGTCTGTTTGTTGGAACTTATCATTGTCGGCACAAGTTTCTCGCTTGTTACTGTATTATAGTATACTAGATTTAGCTATATACTATATATATATATATATATATATATATATATATATACAAGTGTCTCCCTTAAAGCAAAAAGAGTGATAGAGTCAAATTCAAGGGACGTTGGGATCGAACCCATTGCGACATCAAAACATTCCTATAATTAGAATAATTAGGCATCCATAATTTACCGTACAGTCGCGGTTGTTAATTATCACACATTTCAAAGCCTCGATAATTGACTAAAAGAGCGCTCCTGTTGGCCCCCCCCCCCCCCCCCCCCCCCCCCCCCCCCCCCCCCCCCCCCCCCCCGAGTGGCACCGTTTCGTGATATTTTGGAATCTGACTCCTGGACGACAGAAAGATGTTACGTCGTAGATTATTCCATTGTCTTGACCATACAGTAATGCAGTATATGTGATTCATTCGCTTGTCCAAATACTGTATAAGTCTTGTTGTATAATTAACCTTTTGAGGATACAACGACTCATTTCTTGTAACATTTCTGGCTATTATTAGTCGAATTTATTCAGATTAGGAAAGGTATGTGGAAGTCAGAGGGATGATTGAGATCATTCTTTGCCATTTAAATTCCCACAGATCTTTCTTAAGCTGTATATAATCGCTTAGTAATAGCCGGCATAAATTTACAAAACGCGCCATAATCCTCAAAGGGGTAATGTTCTATCTCCAACAAGTTATTCGTAAGTTGAATAATTGTGTTAATTTATAACCAGAATAACCTGTCAAAAGGCTTCATGAACCAAGGACACTACTAGGACAGGCTTTGCAGTCATGTTAATCCTCTCAGTATTCGATGAACCGATTCTTAATTTTATTCAGATGATTTTATGCAGCTGAAGTAGGATCTCTAAGAATATGAGGGGTAAACTCTTAGATCGAGAGGATGTAGTCTTATTCATGACCACGGTTGTGTATACTGTATATGATTTGGAGTTTTTTACACATTCTTACAAATCGTTAGTTCAGTAATCGTGAACTCTAATCTATGTAACTTAAAAAGGGTTAGATCAAATGGTCTGAATATTTCCACATTTATTCGCTGGCTGCCCCTTTCCGATTGGTAGATATATTAACTCGATTACACTCGTCGTCTATAAGTTATAGAGGTTGATGTTCAAGAGTTTTGGCACACTTACTTGGAACAGGGCATAGTATGGTCTCTTCCATATCAAGCTATGTCAGAATTCACCCCACCGGTATATCTAGTTGCCATGAACAACATTAAAGATATCCGAAATATATCCATAAATATTAACTGCTTGTCGATAGCTGCCAAGCAAAAATAGACTACTCGTTTGACTTCACCATTTCTATTGGGCATTGTTTCCTTGCCTGGGCATCATAAACAAAGTATGGACTGTATATTTTCATCTGAAGTTAAAATGCAATGTTCTGACCTTAATTGCTCTGCTATTACGGTGATTTTGTAACAAAATATGTTGTTAATTATGAAAATATGGTATAAACACGATGCAGAGGCACAGACGTTTCATATTTTTCAATTATGTATCGACAAATTTGTCGCTGAGGGATTCAATATGCCGTCATCTGAAATAAAACCGACTATTCATAAAATCTAATGAAGCCATCATTGTCACCTTTGCGCGCACTCATCTTACACTCATCCCTGAACAAAATTCCCTTAAAATATATCAGATATACAGACACAGATTCGTTTTCCTCCGAATTAACGGATATACCGATTCAGATTCAATTACAACCAAAATATTAGATATACCAACAATTATTCAATTCCCTCCAAAAATATCGGATAAACAAATTCGTATTAAATTTGCTCCAAAAATATAGGTTATACAGACTCGGCCTCAATTCCCCGCCGCAAAGATTACTCACAGGGCACCGGCTCTATCCAGTCTAATGATACCCATATTTTCCTGGCCTTACCTCACAATGCCTTCATACGCCGTGACCCGAAGCTTCATTGATACACCCGGCATCCCTTTTTTTTTGTTGGTCCCTGCAGTCAAACCTAAATAGCAACTTGCAACATTGTCCAACTAACGAGAACCACACTTGCCAAAAAATATAGCCATTATTTACGGTAAGAGTGAGCAGGTCTAATTGCTCCGCTGTTTTTGTTGGCCTTGTATGATTTTTTTGTTTTGTTTCGTTGTCCG
The DNA here is from genome assembly GCA_032716605.1 of Paralithodes platypus. Classification (NCBI taxonomy): domain Eukaryota; kingdom Metazoa; phylum Arthropoda; class Malacostraca; order Decapoda; family Lithodidae; genus Paralithodes; species Paralithodes platypus. The sequence continues at coordinate 58,204,142 of CM064487.1, read as the reverse complement.
CGTTGTTGAATGTTTTGTGACAGGACTGAGTGCGTGTGTGTGGTGTGTGTTTGCGTGTGCGTGTGTCGGGGCGTGTGGGAGGGGGGTTGAGTGCTTTGTTTTGTAGTTCTGTGCTTTGTGTTATATTTGTGTGTTCAATAATTATATTATACTGTTATAATATTATACTGTAATTACAGCCAAAGACTGAAAATATAGAAATGACAGGTAAATACACTGTACATGCTAACATATTAATGTATAATGATTTATTATATGAATACATTGGTAAATTATGTACAATTATATTAAATTTACTAGTTACATAAATGTCAATAAGGCCAACTTCAGGTGTATGGCGTGTGTGTGTGTGTGTGGGGGGGAGGGGGGATGTGCAGTTAGCGTTTCATTAATTTACATACTCTCACAAACTTAACCCCTCTTTGGCGGGGCCCGACTTAAGGCGGTCAAGAGAACCCAGACCTAAAGAGTGGGGCCCGCCTTAAGTCGTATGCGATGTTGAGCACATAATTGGCTCTGAGAGAGAGTCCGAGCGGTGGGAGGAGCGTAGGTTGACTCAGACCGTTCGGCACGGCTCCCGCACCGCGACTGGCCCCACCTCCACACACTTCCACACCCACTGCCTCCCTAGACAGGGAAATATGTCAGGAAATTACCGTATTTTAGGGATTTTTCCTTCGTGTTGCACGATCGTTGCAAGACAACCCGTGATCGTAGAAGGATGGTTCAGGTGTCATTGGCAGTGGCGTAGCCAGGGTTTTCTCAGCAGGGGTCACCTGGGGGGGCACCATTATCATAGGAGGGGCACATGATACTCAGGGCCAGGTAGAGACTTCATTGGGCCCTGCTGCTGTTGGCCCCTATAAATTGATAGGCGAGCGAATTGAGCCAATCCAGCGGGGGGGGGGGGGGGGGGGGGGGGGGGTTCGTGGGGGGGCAGTGGGGGCGCCCCCCCCCCCACCCCCGATATTTTTGTTTATTTCACTACTTAATAGACTCAATCTGAAGCCATATTTGTTTTATAAATAGCATATTATCAAACTAATAATTCTAAGGAACTCATCTTTGATTTTATCTTTAGCTTTGTCTATATGGTTAATCATTAGCCTATATTGTATTAAATTCAACTGAAACTAACTCAATTTGTATAACCAATTTGGTATATAAATACTGTAAACACACAATCCTCTCAGAGCTTTATTAAACACTTGTACTGTATATTTGTGGACAAAAAAAATTGAAATTAGAAGCTATAATTCGTATAATTGAAACTGAACCAAAGAAATCTTGTGAAACATAATCAGAGTAATATCCTTTACATACAAAAATTACTATTGCATAATCTAAGGGAGAGCTTTATTGATTAATTTAAGTTATGAAAATAGTAATGTACAGTACTTGCAGGATTAGGTTATATATTGTAGGCCTGTGGTGTCTGGTGGGGGGGGGGGCACCTGGAGGGGCACAGGTTTCTCATGGGGGGCACATGCCCCCCCCCCCATGCCCCCCCTTGGCTACGCCACTGGTCATTGGAAAGCTCAATTAACGCCCTTTCACGGATACATAATTGTATTACGCTCTGGCTCTTCTTTATTCATGAAGAAGAGCATGGAATGAAGCTCGTTTAGGGTAAATATGCCCGCTTGGCAGGTAGTAGAAGTTATTAACCTAGCCGCTCGTTGAGTGTTAATATTACTTTTGTCCACAAGAAAAAGAAAATTAATACGTTCATGAATATACCTGAACAAAAATTGGCTATAATAAATATACTGTGGGTGTGCTTTATCAAAATATTGTCTTAAAATAACCAAAGAGGAATCTTAAATTGAGTCTGTGAAAAGTGCTACTCGACTTTTGCTTCCACCTCTGAATCTGTTTTTTTTTTTCGCACTGATAAAACAAATCAATATATAAATAAAGAAAGAAATACAACAACAATTCTTACACATTACTATACAAAGGGTTTGAAATTATGTCAAATAGTAATACATAGCATATAATAATTTAATATTACTCTATGCTCATTCAACATACCTTTGATAATTTTAACCTTTTCTCTGGCCTTAAGATTTAAACGGCGAGCATCCTCTCGAGAAGTTTTACTGGTGGAAAGCGAGCGTCCTCTATAGAGCCAATGCATAAAAAAAAACTTTCAAAACACCCCACTGGCACTCAGAACAAAGCAATAAGTGATTAGGGGAGATCATTTCCCTTCATACCTCCTATCACTCCTCCACATGTGTCCCCCTCCCTTTCCCTCCTTCCCCCCTCCTCAATTATCGGGTATTTTCCCTATTATTCCCGAGATTTGCTGAGTATTTTTTCGCGAGGACGGCTGGGAGAGAGGGAGGAGTATGAGGGAGTCTTTCTCCTACCCTCTAGCCAGTCTCAGACATACCCTAGCTGTCCCAGTAGCATACGAGACAGTGGAGAAGATGGATGTCTGTGTTTCACCGGTCCGCATCAGATTACGACTATGCTGCTAAAATATATGCTTTTCACCAGCCAATTGCTATTACCACTTCTTTTATTGCTCTTCAATGTTGATATGTTCATATTAAAAGTAAAATAGGCACATATGGAGAAGTCTATCTATCTATCTATATACTCAGGCCCAATCCCCACTTTTTTTTTTTTTTTTTTTTTTTTTGTGTTGGCCAACTCAAGACAGAGCCAGAATAGGGACAACACAACAGAAAACAATGAACACAGAAAAACAAAATACAAATTCACACACGTCTAGGTCATCCAGGAGAAGACCCAGAGACCAGGGTCACCAAGGTCCTTCCAGCACTCCCCCGGCCCTGACCACCTGAAGAGGTTCCGATCTCGGCAGGCAGACATGCAGCAGAGCGACACCACAAGCCCGCTCACCACACTTCCAGGCGCACCCTTCATATAAACCGTCTCCCCGGGCCTGACGCCCGGCCCCTTCCCCCAAATTATAGGTTTTATTCCCGAAGGGAAGTAGAGAAAACCTAATATTTAGTAGGGCCCCGTAATCATTGACGACTTCGCCTATTAATAGTAATAGTCTCCATTCAACATCCTGCGCCAGCATTTTGAATAGCCCGCGCGGAAGAATCATGGAGTACTCGCCATAAGTGCACGCTTAATTCCCTTATGGGATCGTCATTTTGATCGGGTACCCTACAGAAAAAAACTCTGTAAAAAAAGAAAAAAGAATAAATAACTTAATATCTGTTATCATATGACTTGCCATATGCGTGGATTTCTCATGTTTCGCTTCCCAGACACCAGGCCCCCTAGCGGCCATCTTCGTCCTTCACTGATATACCAAGAATAAACTATGGAAATCAACGAATGGGAAGTGGGATGGTGGGAGGGCCCGAGTCGTCAATGATTACGGGGCCCTACTAAATATTAGGTTTTCTCTACTTCCCTTCGGGAATCAAACCTATAATTTAATGGGGCCCCTTTATCATTGACGACTTCGCCTGAATATCAAGACTGGAGGCGGGACATTCGTAAAATATCCTAACCTTAGGGAAGAAGAATCCGGATAACATTTTCTTAAGTTTTATTGTATGCAATACAACATAAAAAAGGTATAAAAGATTTGCAAGCAGTACGTGGCATTAACACCTTACGAGCGGCCTATGCGGTTTATTTATATGTACCGCCCAGCGGGGTGTTTTTAGCCAAAATAGGGCTGTTTACGTGATCATTTTCATGCCTAAATAAGACCCAGAACGTAAAACAAGTACCTATCCCTGAAAGGGCATAAACAGAGCTTTCGAATGACACCATAACGATCCTTTTATGATGGCTAGTTTTCTTGCAATAACCGTGCAACGCGAGTGCAAAAAGCATGTAATTCGGTACTTTCCCCATATAATTCAGTATGTAGCGAGTGAGAGAGGGAGGAGGGAGCTGAGATTCGTGTCAGTAGGTTCGCCGCGGTGGTCTGGAGCAGTCATACGCTCGCTAGTCTCCTGCCACCACTTGTCTCTCTCTCTCAGCAACATTACGTGCTGAAATTGCCACTCGACCTATGTCGAGCGCCGCCACATAGTCCAGCTTTATTTAACTCGACTTATGTGGTGAGCCGCTAATTAAGGGTTAAGTAACTGCTTGCTCATGGTCAGATCGTTGCAATCGATCGTATGCATGAAATACGTGGACATGCTTGTGTCCCCTAGAACTATAACTCTGCAGTAGTTATTCGTTCCCTCCTTAAACTATTTGTACAGTATATAAATATTTGTACACTTTGGTAAAAAACATACATAGTTGCAACTATGCGATATATCTTCTTAGAATTAACACAATCAAATTAATACTGGACTGTATAACCCGTCCTATCACAGCTCGTGATACATCACAATCTCCAAGGGTACAGAGGGGATATGGGCTATTCCGCATCCCCCCCCCCCTTTTAAAACAAGTCAACTTATAATAGAACATTACCTACTGTACCCGTTGCCATAAAGCTACACAGGTACGCTATGGTTAATCTAGAGCAACAGACAGGTAGCGTGTAAGGAACATATGATTGGAAACCCAAAGTTAAGTCTTAGCAATATCATCAATTGAAAAAAATTGTAGAAATCTGAGGGATACTGCCCATTTCCTGACATCGTGAGCCCTGCCTATCACGCCGGGATTGCTTTCCCTGATAACGTCGACAAGCAAGGAAGCTAACTTCCGTTTTGTCACACGCTTACCTGTTCGGTTTACCCATAAAGCACCTGGTTGGCGAGGCTGCGCAGCCCTCATAAACTTTGTGAGTGCTTGCACAGGACATAAAAGGTGATGAGTGAGGCCTCTCTTCAAGGCCGGGACGGAAAATTCAGAAAAAAAATTGTCCAAATGTTCGTTCATAGCAATAAAAGAGGGAGACGGCGCGATTTGAACATGGTCGTGCAGTCTCTCAAACCTGAGACAGTTTGGTTCGTTGCTCATCGCCACCAGCTCAGACACCCGGTTCCCGGTGGCAAGTGCCATGAGGAAGACAGCCTTTTTCAAAAGTGAGGCAAAATCCGGCGCATTATTATACTTGCGCGATTGAAGCAATTCTAATGCTGTATCAAGTAACCAGGTGGGCATGAGCTGACGGGGAGGTGGACGTAGCTTGAAACATGCCCTCATAAAACCTTTCTCCTCCGCCTGCGGTATGGAAAGGCCAGTGAGATCAAGGAAGGGAGTTCTAATGGCAGACAAATTATTTTTTAATGTTACGACTGAAAAATGTTTCTGCTCGAAAAGGTAGTCTAAGTATTTGAAAATTAATGCTCCCGAGGCAGTTGTTTGCCCTGACTCAACAATCCAGGTTGTACAAGTTTTCCAATGGGATTGGTATTGTCTCCTGGTAGACGGAGTGTATTGGTTCAATAACTTCTTAGTGACGCTTGGCCCAAATTGAGTTAACCATTTGGCATTGTAAATATCCATAAGGCAAAAACTGACCGAGGTCCGAAGGTTGCCAATCGTTTCCAAGTGGAAAGCGGAGACCGGGAGGGTCACCGGGGTCCTGCACCACTGTTGCAATTGGTGGTACCAAACCTGGGCCGGCCAAAGAGGCGCGATCAGTGCGACTCGGCCCCGGTAATCCCTCAGCTTGTGAATGACTTTGCACATTAACACAGAGTCTGGTGGAGGAAACAGTAGATTGAGGTCCACCTGTTCCAATCCACCAGCAATGCATCGGGTCCCCCCGCCGGGGTTTCCCCGTGACGTGTGAGAAAGAGTGGGAGTCTGTGATTCTCTGTGGACGCAAACAAGTCCACTTGTGGACGGGCCGGCGCTGCAATCATCTTGTTGAAGATAGCCTGTTTGATTATCCATTCTACTAGAGTGCTCCGCCGGCGAGAGAGAGCGTCTGCCCAGACGTTCGCCACGCCGGGGAGGTATGTGGCATGCAGGGAAATTCCTAGTGAGTCGACTAGGGTAAAAATTTGTTCTGAAACCCTCAGTAACTCTCGTGACCTCACTGAGCCTTGTCTCTGAATACAAAAAACTGCAGTTTGATTGTCCATTCAGAACGCTATTGATTTGTTTCTCAATGTCATGCCGTGAGTTTGGAGAAAAAAGAGGGGGACTAAAAGCTCTTGCTTGTTGATATGTGATTGGCTGTCTGACAAGTAGATGCCCTGACCTTGGTGTCCTAGGCTTGACTGATATCCCCAACCCAGTGTCCCCGAGCCATCTGTGTCTACCCATACCATAGGAGGGGGGGAAACCCATGTCACGACAGAGTAGAGGACTTCGCGCTTGGTCCAGACCGAGAGTAAATTGTGGATTAACGGAGGAATTGGCCATAATTTCCTCTCCGGCAAGAGAGGGAATACTTTGTTGACTTCCAGGATTAATCGTTTGGCTTTCAGTCGGCCCAACTTGACAGTTAATTGAACCCAGTTGACAGAACCGATCAGGGAATCCCACGTTTTCCTGGTTGTATCCAGACTGTGGAGAAACCGGAACAGTTTCTGCGAAATCTGCTGCGGTTCTCCACACTCTGAGTAAGAGTCAGAGCGGAGGTGTCCCAGACAAGCCCTATCCACTGAATCGTCCTTGTGGGGACAAGGTGAGACTTTGCCAAGTTCACTTTGAACCCTAGGTTTTGTACATGAGTTAACACTTGGTTTACAAGGTCTTGACATAGTTCCAAAGAGTTTGCCACTACTAGCCAATCGTCCAGATACCAAAACACCTGTATGCCTTGAACTAACAGGGGTAAAAGAGCTTGCCTGACGAGTTTGGTAAATACTCTCGGTGCTAGGTTCAATCCGAACGGCATCCTTTGAAAGACATAAGTCTCGTGCCGGACCCTGAGAGCGAGAAATTTTTGGAACCGCTTGTTTACAGGGACATGCCAATAGGCATCTTTGAGATCGATCGAGCACATCCATCCTTACGGCGGAAGTGCGAGCCTGAGTTGCTGAACAGTCAACATTCTGAAGGGTGAATTCTCTATAAAGTTGTTCAGTTGCAAGAGGTCTAGAACTGGTCTCATCTGCACACTGTCCCTTTTTGGCACTAAGAAGAGTCTTGACGTGAACATTGGCTGACTGGCATTGACTGGAATAAGAACCTGTTTGGCAATCATTTCCTGCAGTAGGGCCTCCTCCTCATGAGACACTTTGGTATTTTCCCGCGGCTGACGCAGTCGAGGCCGCCGGAGCCACCGCCAGGTGCTTCCTTTGCTCACTACCTTCCTGGCCCAGGTATGATTGGGCCAGGTCGAGCGGGATAAACGGAACGAACCCAGGTGCAACCGGGGTTCGTCCTTCAAGGCAACTCCCCAATCCTGTGTCTTTGAGCTTGGCACTGGGATCTGGGGAGTAAGAGTGGCTAGTTTTTTGGAGGGGGAGGTGGGTTGGCATCGGACGCTTGACTAGTTTTGGCTGATGCTGGGCCCTGATTACCTTTGTAGGGGGCCTTACCTTTATACCCAGACTGTTTTCCTTGTTTGGGTTTATGCGGATTACCTCCCTGCTGAGGAGGTGGTCTGGGGTCTCTTGGTGATTGCTTAGCTTGGGGCTGGTAAGGTTTGTTACCGCCCTATGACTTATGAAAAGGCTTCTTAGCCGGGTCCTTCCTAGCTTGGGAGGTAACCTGCTTCCACCAACTCACCATATTAAAAACCAGACTCCAAGTATCAGAGTTAAGGAGGGTGGCAGTAAGTACCGGGGAGAGAGTTACCCAGCGACCTATGTCCGCCGGCAACTTTCTCACCAGATGGACTCTCAGAGCTTGGCGGGCTCGAACCGCTTCTAATATTGCAATTCTAATGTCCCCTAGTGACTGATTGGAGTTTTGAAGCAAGAATCTTCGAGACAGCTCAGTAGCTTTTCTAACTTGGGGGTCAGCAATGGCCGAGATGGTACGTGAAAGAGAGGCGGCAACTTGGTGAGTCACCAAATACTGAGAGAACATCCGGTAGGCCTTATTTCGTAACTTAAAATCCCTCTCTAGGTGAGCAGCCGGGGGGGGGGGGGGGGGAGGGGGGGAGAAAAGGGTTGATCAAGTGAATGCAAGGACACTTTGGGTGCCGCCAGGAATGTAAGTAAGTCTGGTGACACTCCATCAGCTTTGGCTACCGGCAAGGAAAAGTAAGCATGATTTTCTTGGGGGATCTGATGAGAAGATTTTGAGGTAATAGTAGCAGCAAAAACCTGAGCTTCTAACTCCCAATCTACCCAAGGGCCTACTCCTACCTGCCCCATCTGCAGGACCAGAGTATGCGTTTGGTCAAGGACCGGAGTTGTAGCCAACTCCGGCGTAAGAGCATACAAGGCTTTGACATCGTTGATGCCATCAGCCTTAGATCAATCAGCAATAGCCTTGCAGATGCGGCGGGAGGAATGGCCGGCGCGGCTGAATAAACAAAATAAATAGGGTTTACGAACTTGGTACACCCTTAATCAGTACATCCAACACCCTCCCTGCCTCGTCTTTAGCCCTAAATTTACGGTTCTTATTGATCTCAATGGACCATTCGCCAGGAACTGGAGGGTCCCCTGACACCAAAGGCTGAGCTAAAAGGGGGTTCTCTGGTAACACAGGTACCCAAGAGCAGTCAGTACCATAGAGGAGGGGCATGGGGCCCTTCCTCAGAGGTGCCTTATCTAAAGGAGGTGGGGGGACATCCGCAACAACCCTTAGGGTGGACATAGCTAGCGTCGCCGGCACTGTAGTGCCTGGGGCCGCGGCTACCACCGAGGTTGGACAAGAAGGACTGAATTCTGGAGGATCTAGGGGTCTGACAACAGAAGTGCTAAGGGGCGCAGCTGGGAGATTGACCGGGGGATCCGAAGAGGCAGGGATTTGATACTGTTGCATAACTTTATGCACTAACTCACTTATCTGATCAGAAGTCATCCATTTCCCGTGTGAGTCTTTAGACGAGTGGGAACTAGCCTCAGAATTATTACTTGGGAGGGACTGAGGAGCCGGGGAGAACACCCCCTCCGCCGGCTCTTCACCCTGCTCTGAAGTCTCTTGTATTTCTACTTCATTATCCGCCGGGGACCATGGCAAATCTGGCACTGAGGAAGGTAACACGTCTATGTTACCATCCTCAGTGTGTTCAGGAATGACGTTAAGAAGAGAAAGAGAGAGTTCAGATTGACGCCAATAACCCCCTGCTGCCACGGGCTGGAAGTCTTGAGTCACTTGAGAGCTGAAACGGGACCCCGCCGGATAACCCCTGTACTGGTCGGCTAGAACCCTACACGGTCCTGTTGACCTAACACTACGAGGGACAACATTCAATTTTGGTATGGCAAAAGTAACATTAGGAGGCACACTCAAGGATTGTTCATGACTAGGTGTGGTATCCAATATCTCCGATCCTACTTCCGACTCCCCTGAATCACGTATAGGCGTGTCAGAGAGGGGGGGGGGGGGGGGGGGTAGGAGGAGGCGGCTGAGGAGTGTCCCGCCGGCTGCTCGACGTGTCCTCATAGTCCTCTCTCCGGCGTTTGTGAGACCGGGAAGGCTCCGAGGAGGAGTGGCGAGAGTGCTTGCGGGGGGACTTCGACCTTGACCTCGACTTCCGCCTTGGGGAGGGCGAGCGCCTCTTCTTGGAACGGTTAGAGGGGGGTAACATCGCTCTCACTGCTACTACTCACTACCTCCTTGCTGAGGGCTTTCGATTTGATTTTAGGTCTTACAGATTTGGAGGAACCGTGTTTAACCAATGGTGACTTAATGAGATTCTCCCATAGAACTTCATCATCGCAGAGAAGTGCCATATGGGCTGTGTCCTTTGCATAAGAATTAAATGTAGCTTTAATCTCATGTAATGCTGCCAGGCATGATAAGTCTTTCTTGGCCACTAAGGCTGTTTTCAGCTCAGAACAAATCGAACATCGTTTAGACAACCATAAGCCTTTAGAACGATCTAAACATTTGACGCACTTTATGCATAGTTTGTGAGCAAAAATGGGCAAAAGGGAGCAGGTAGGTGTAACACAAAGCTCAAATCGAGGCATGGTGCCTTAATGAGAGGTTCCCCCCCCCCACCGCCGGGATCCGCTGTCCAACTCCGCCGGAGAAGCAGTCTCTGGGGCCTGGAATTTTTTCCAGGAATCAATGCTCATAAGGATAACCTGCGAGGTATTAAAACATCCTAACCCGAATCCGCCGGAAAATTAACTATAGTGTACCACTACTCTAACCTTCCGCCGGATCCTTCTAGCTGACTTTCAACTACTTACCTGTGACGAGAGCCACAGGTCCCTTGACCTTTTAGTGTCTGATCATTAATGAAAAAGTTTGCAAAACTAATCTTCTCACTTCGTGTACACTCGACTCATGGCGCCGAAGGCGATAAAGTCTCAAAGTGACACTGGGTCAGTCAGGGTGAGTTCGTAGCCCTTCTAGGAATGCAATTCCGCCGGGAGAGTGGTTCAGCTAAACCACGCCGGGATCTCTTGAATGTTCCTACCCGTTAGAGATGGATAACTTGGACCCACCACACGGGGCCGCCGGAACAGACAAAAACTACCGGGAAATGGGGGTGGCACAGCCCCATTAACCGAATTCCCACACATACATAGTATAAAAATGACATATAGGGCCGTCTCCCTTACCCCACAGAACATGCCCGCATGCATGAACGTAAACAAGGGCAAATATAGGCATAACACAACGACAGAAAATTTAGAACCTAAATTACCTGAAGCCTACGCCGGAGACCCCTAACTAGGCTGACCACGAGGTACGAAGAACATCCCGGCAGACGACGCTCCGAAACCCGGCAGCAGCACACCGATGAGGGAGTCACACCCAAGGGGCCCAAGCAAAACACGAACCCTGGAAGGCGGAGCACCACGTGCAGACACCCTTAGACCAGAGCTTTTGCTGATATCTGAAGATCATGGCATGTACTTTCCTCAATATTGACAGTCTGTATCATGCCTTGTAGAGTGGTTGCCCTCTAGCTAAGTGAACACAACAGCTAAAGGCGTATCACAACAATAACACACGGGGTACGACGATCCGGGACCCGTAGACGCCTGTGACAATGGTACCCTATTTTAACACACACTTCCTGCGGACATACCAATCTGGCAGCCGTGCTAGCTAATCTAAACCTTGTTACTACAACACAGATGTATACAAATGAGTAAGGACTCACTAGAAGCTCTGCGAACGTCGAATGAAGCGGACACGGCGAGAGCCCTGTTGATCGTAAGGCCGCGGAAGTAGGAAGGACGAAGATGGCCGCTAGGGGGCCTGGTGTCAGGGAAGCGAAACATGAGAAATCCACGCATATGGCAAGTCATGATAACAGATATTAAGTTCTTTTTTCTTTTATCTTTTTTTACAGAGTATTTTTCTGTAGGGTACCCGATCAAAATGACGATCCCATTAGGGAATTAAGCGTGCACTTATGACGAGTACTCCATGATACTTCCACGCGGGCTATTCAAAATGCTGGTGCAGAGTGTTGAATGGAGACTATTACTATTAACTCCCTCCGACATATTATGTTCCAATAAGTCCGAGGAGGCGGGAGCCCCAGGATCATTGCCACTGCCTCGCACTACACTCATAACAACACTGTGGACGTTATAATTATCGGAGGAGGCTGAGGTTGCCACCAACGGTTTTATCGTATGGTAACTTATCGGACTTACTGAGCTCATATGACGCACAATCGCGTCATAAACTTATTGGAGAGGTATAGAGATAAGTCCATATGACGCGATCGCGTCATATGAGTTTTTGGTTCACTAGTCCATATGATGCGATCGCGTCATATATGTCTGGGGGAGTTAATCGGCGAAGTCGTAGATGATGAAGGGGCCCTATTAAATTACTACGTTTTCACTCATCTATTCACACGCATTCCCCATTCATTCCTGTTTATTACCAATTCCCTTGCCTGATCTATAGTCATTCCTCTATCATTCAAAGCTTGTCTTACACAGTCTCTCCATCTCAATGGGGGTCTTCCTGCCCTTCTATCTCCCCCTTGTATCTCTCTCAAATATTGTCTTTGTAAGCCTTTCATCTGCCATAGAGAAGTAATAATGCTATATATGGTAAATATGAACATTTTCGTCAGAATTGAAGCCAATAACATTGCACCACGGGCACTTTGAACTGTTATAGCTTCGCATTTCTCAAGTTTATACTAAGAAGGCGTACGAACTGGACGGTGTTCCTCCTATTGTACTAAAAAACTGTGCTTGCGTGCCGACTCCCTCCCTAGGCAAACTTTTCCGTCTCTGTCTCTCCTCTAATGTCTTCCCTTCTTGCTGGAAGTTTGCTCTCATTCAACCTGTCCCAAAGAAGGGTGACCGCTCTCAACCCTCCAACTATCGTCCAATTGCTCTCATTTCTTTCATCTCTAGAGTTTTTAAAACTATTCTTACCTCAAAATTTCTTATGCATTTATCTTCCCATAACCTACTCTCAGACCGCCAGTATGGCTTCCTGAAGGGATACTCGACTGGTGATCTTCTTTCTTATCTTACTAACTCTTGGTCATCCTCCATTCGTGACTTCGGTGAGAATTGTTCTGTTTTGCTAGAGTCTAGGCACATCGACATATACACATATATACAAACACATACACTACAGGAACAAATGCACTCAAATCTACGTATATATACACACGTTCATTTATTTGTTCCTATGTGAGTGAGGGAGACAAAAGGCAGAGCTGCCGGTGACGAGTGCCTCCACCAGAATTGAAAGAGTGACAGGGCCAAAATCAAGGGACGTTCGAGATAAAATGCCTGTACACACGGAGTTGAAGCAACTCAAGTCATAAGAAAGAGGGAAAGAGTGATTCTGGAAAAGAGTTCCAGAGCTCAGCTGTTGAATAGAAGAAAGACTGAGAATAACGTTTCACTCTTGGGTTGGAGAGTTGCACAGAGTAGGGGTGGGATTGTGTTGCAAGACGGGTGCTACATGTTTTTCAAAGAGGGGGTGGTATACACTGAGAGAGCTCTGAGGAACACTGATTATTGTAATAGCGGTCGAATAGTCAAAGAGATGCAATATTACATGCACATATAGACTGAACATAAGACAATAAACATGTACATTATAATTAGGCATAATTAATTCATGCATAAACGTAAAATTTATAATATGGAACTAGGCCAACATAGACAAAATGTATGCAGTATATAATGTACAATTACATCGCGGCATACACATATGTCGATGCTCAATTGTATGCATACATTTAAATGTACACACACACACACACACACACACACACACACACACACAGCCCGTAGCCTAGTAGGTAGCGCTCTCGTCTCACACACGAGGGGTCGGGGGTTCAATCCCCGGCCGGGCGGAGACAAATTGGGCTTGTCTCCTTTCATGTGTTAGCCTCAGTTCACCTAGCTGTAAATAGGTACCTGGAATAAGTGGACGACGTTGTGACGTCCTATCTGGGGTTGGCAAAAATGGTACAAGGCGAGATGGGTATCATGTGGTTCACCTAAGCTGATGGCTACCTAAGCCTTCGGGCGAGACGGTACCGTCTATAGTGAGAATTGTACCATACAGATCCACCCTAAGCCTTCGTTTCCGATGTCGCCAATGGGCTAAACATACAGACTACACACACATCCACAGCCATTCCAACGATACATATAACACCTACACATATAGGAGGCGGGAAATAACGAGCATGCTCACTCCCGCAATACAACTAGAGTAAGTACAACTAGAGTAAGTACACACACATGCACTTGTGCTCATATGATGTAAGTATATGCAGTTTTCATGGTGTTTTTTTATACACAGGACAAAACAAGGGTAAAATTAATATACATGAACAAAGTTATTCATACATACGTAAACGAACTATTACATACATATATACGCACATAGAAATATGCATGCATATACATTAAAAAAAACAGATATCCATACATGCGGCATATATACAGTACATACATATAAATGTTTTTGTTCTACATGGATGAGGGAGAGAAAAGGCAGAACAGCCTGTGACGAGTGCCTACCCCAGAGTCGAAAGAGTGGTGAGATTGTAGGCACCAATCGAGCAGGGCAATACCCAGGGGAGGCCCATAGGCATTTGATAAGGAGTTGCTGGAACTCCTGTTTAATTTGTCTGGCTTCCCTTACTGATTTTGTTTGTGACTCACCTAGAAAGAATACAAAGGAGTACAAAGGTATTTAAGCAACAACAAGTCTTGTGACCCCACTAGGCTGCTTGTCCTCCAAAACGCTGAAGATCATTAAATGTCCAAACAGTGGTTTAGAGTGGGTAAGGGAAAATTGGAAAGGGAACTACTGCCCTGGAACTATTATCCGTGGCAGGATCAGGATGTTAGTAGGGGACAGATGGGTTAGTAACATAACAAAGTTATAAGTGATCTTTCGTATATCTAGGAAAAAGAGAGTAACATCTTAGTAATATATATACGCAATAATTCTTGATAAATATGGGGGGAATAAAATATATTTATTCATTTACAAAGAAGGTTAGTCGTGGATTTAAGGCAAGGTGTTTGTCTAGGCGAAGTTGAACATGATTAACGGTGTTGCAGTCTATAACGTCTCGGGGAAGTCCATTCCACAAGTTGACAACTCGATTGAAGAAGAAATTCTTAGATTCGTGAGAGTTGCTGTTGTTGTTGTTGTTCCATAAGCTGCCTGGCCGAACAGCCCCGAGTCCCTGAGGAAGGCCATGGCCACGATCGGGCTTTCCCACAGAGCTCTCATTGAGTGTAGATTGTGTTGTTGGCGTAAGTGGTTGTGTGAAATGCAGTCTTCTATGATGTGTTTAATGGTATGGGGTGCTGTGTTACATCCCGGGCAGACGTCGACGACGGAGTCATCCAGTATCTTCTGATAGCTCAGGAGAGCTGGATGGTGTCCGCATCTCAGCCTGGCCAGATGGACTCTGTCCTCGTGAGGAAGGGAGGATTCGGAAGGATAGATTTCGGGAGGTCATGCTTGCAGCTGCGTGTTGTCTGTGAGTGAGTGGATGGATCGGCGAGAGATGTGAGTATGGATGTGCTTCTGGAAGTTGGTTCGGGGTGGACAGGGAGGGAGAGAGGATAGTAATTGTGTGTGATACCGTGTGCTGGGTGTTGTTTTGATATTTCTTGGTGTCTGTGGGTGTGTTGCCATGTAGTTTAGTGGGTGGTCCTGGTTCGTGGAGGCTGCTGCCAGGAATTGAGTGACTCTCATGTCCAGATGGTCTTTGACTTTGAGGATTTTGGTTTCTTGATGTAGGTGATCTGTGGGTGCAGTAGCTGTGCAGCCTGTAATGATCTTTAGGGCTTTGTTTTGAATAGTCTGTAAGGTCTTATGATGTGTTTCAGCTAGGTTAGAAGCCCAGGCTGGGCATGCGTATTCCATCACTGATCTTATGTATTGTTTATATACTGTGCAGGTGGTTTCTTTGTTGTGTCCAAATTTTGTGTGAGCAAGTGACCTGAGGGCATTAAGTCTGGGTGTCAGTTTCTTTTTAATATTTGTGGTGTGCTGTTTGAATGTCATATGAGTATCATATGTTACTCCTAGGATTTTGGGTGTGTGTGTGTATGTGTTAGGGGTGTGATGTTTATGGTGAGTTGAGGGATGTATTCGTGTTCTCATGTCCAGCTTGTGAGCAGGGTTGCGGTGGATTTGGCTGGAGCTAGATTAAGTCTGTTTGTAGTGCACCAGCCTTGTAGTGTGTTGAGATAGGGTTGAAGGAGATCTGTTGCTCTGTTTGGGTCATGGTGTGTGTATGTGAGTGTTATGTCATCTGCATAGGAGGCTAAGTTTATTTGGGGCGTATTGGGTGTAGTTATATCGTGCATGTACAGATTGAAGAGTGCGGGCGATAGGACGGATCCTTGTGGGACTCCGTTTGGAAAGTTTCTGATTCTAGATGACTGACCGGCAAAAGATACGTGTGCACATCTGCCTGCTAGGAAGTTGGCCAGCCACCTTTTTGTGTTGTTGTGCATGTTTGTGTTGTAGATTTTGTTTGTTAGGTTGTGGCGGGGGATGGCATCGAAGGCTTTACTAATGTCGAGTGTGGCTAATAATGATCTGTGTGGTGGTCTAGCTGAGTTGATGCCGTCAAAAGCTCTTTGTGTAAGGCCTGTGAGAAGAGTGTTTGTGGAGTGCAGTGGCCTAAAGCCATGTTGTGTTGGAGCTAGGGGTAGGTCGGGTGTAATTAGTTGTAATACTAGGCGTTCCATGACTTTGGAGGGGGTGCAAAGGAGTGTGATGGGGCGGTGCGAGGAGGGTAGCGTGGGGTCTTTGTTGGGTTTGGGGAATGTGATGATGATACCATGCTTCCAAATGTCTGGTATTGTGTTGTGTGAATAACTAGTTTGATATGTTAGTGAGTGCTTGTATGCCTTGAGGTCCCAGGTGTCTGAGGTGTATGATGCTTATGTTGTCTAGGCCACAGGCGGGTGAGTGCTTGAGATTGTTGATGATATGCTTTGTCTGGTGATTGGTGAAGGGTGTATAGTCAGGGTCTGTGGAGAATTGTCTCTTACGTCGGATGACACGTCGGTCGTCTTTGTGAGGTTTTAGGTGGCTGACATGTGAGAAGTGATTGATGAGAGTGTTTGCTTGTTTATATGATGGAGTAGAGTCTGTTGTTGTGATTGCAGCATGTGATTGTGTTGTGTTGCTGTTGGAAAGTGTGATGCTGTTTAGTGTTTTGTAGAGTTTTTTGGGGTTTGTTTTGTGATCAAGTGTTTGTAGGAAGTTATTCCAATTGAATTTGTGTTGTTCTTGTATTTTGTTGTTAGTCTGGGTGTTTAGTGCTTGGATTTGTTGTGTGATGTTCTTTGTGTGGGGTGCTGGGGAGTGTTTCAGTATATCGCGTTGTCTGATGAGGTTTTTGAATTTCTGGTGTGAAGTTGGGTTGTGTCTTTTTTTGTTACCTCTTGTAATGTGTTTCTTGTCAGCGATTTGGATAGTTTTATTGAGTATGTGTACAGCATTGTTGATGTTAATGATGGGTGTACTGTTTAGAGTTGTGAAGTGTTGTTCTGTTTCGTTTGTGAATACTTCCCAGTTAGCTCTTTTATAATTGGTGTATGTGTGTTTGTGGATAGCTGGGGTGAGTCTGGTTTTGGTGGTGATAATGATTGGGAGGTGGTCAGAGCCTAAGGTTCTGACCACCCTCCAGGATGTTGTGGGGGCAGGTTCTGGGGAGCAAAAGGTGATGTCTGGAGATGATGGGTTATAGAGGGCTTGGTGGGGAATATGGGTATGTTGATGGATGTCGTTAAGGATGATGAGGTTGTCAGTTTGGTTTTGTAGTACCAGCCCTCTGTCTGTGTCAGGGTTGTCGACAAACCAGGCCGACGTCTTGGCGTTGAAGTCACCACCCAGGATGATGTGTGGGGTGTTTGTGATGTGTTGTAAGTGTGGTCTGTATTTATTTGGTACTGTAGGGGATGTTTGGGGAGGGATGTATGTGTTTATGATGGTTATGTTGGAGTCGTTGCCAGTGCGTACTTTAATTGATTGTATTTCTGTTGTGTTATCATTTGGGGGGAGGAGGGATTTGGTAACTATGTATGATATTTCTTTGTGTACCAGGGTGATGAGTTCACCGCCGCCTCCGATGGCCCGGTCTTGTCTGATGCTGGTGAAATCATGAAATGTAGGTTTTTTTGTGTTGTGCGGAGTTTTGTTTCTTGTAAGATGGCAATGTGTATGTTGTGTTGTTTGATGAAGTGTGAGAGTTTGTGTTTCTTTGTGTTGATGCCATCTATGTTCAATTGGAGAATGTTAATGTTATGTGCACGATGTATGTTGGGTGCTGCTGCACGAGGATGGGGTGGGGGTGAGGGAGGGGGTGAGGGTTGGGATGGGTAAGGTGGAGGTGGGGGTGGGGATTGGGGTGCAGGAGATGGGGGTTGGAATGGATTAGGATGGGGTGTAGTGTGTTGGGTTGAGGATGTGGATGGTATGGGAAGGTTAGGTGGGTTAGGGAGGAGAGGTGGACGGGTTTTAGGGGAGGAGTGGATGATATGGAAAGGTTAGGTGGGTTGGGGAGGAGAGGTGGACGGGTTTTAGGTGAGGTATTTGACTGGGAGAGTGAGGGGCATGAGGAACAGGTCCAGGTGTTGGTGTAGTGTTTCTTGGAGGCAAGTGTTGTGCAGGTGAAGTGGGTCCAGTTCCCGCATGAATTGCAGAGAACTGAACCCTTAGTGTGGCGATTCAAAGTGATGGGTTTTGAGCAAGTTGGACGTATGTATGTGTAGGTGGGTCCTGGGTTGCTCTCAATGTATCTGGCTAGAAGAAGTCTTCGAGAAATGACAGCCGGAGAGTCATTTCTCGGTGTAGGAAAAACTGTGTAATGTGTGTGTGTGGTGTGAGAGGTGTGGAAATTCCCGGCGCGACCGAAGCTGCTCCAAGGACCAGTGCCCCCAGGAGGGGGCAGGGGATGGTTGTGATGGTTTGGCTCCCGAAGACTGCTCCCCGCAGCCGGCATCCGGTTGTCCTCCACTGGTCGTTGATTTTGTCTTCGCCCGTGGAGGGTCGGCACCCATCCGCGGTTGGCAGCTTCGGGAGGTGGCCCCATGGTGTAGACGCCGCCACATCAGGACCAAGAGTTAAAAGATTTACCAATAATTTTGCAACCGTTTCCCCGCGTGTAATTAGATTGGTCTATAGTGAAGTACTTACTACAGTTCATATTGTCGATGCCTTTGATGATTTTGAACACTTGAATTAAGTCGCCTCTTAATCTACGCTGAGTTAAAGGAAATAGATTTAATTCTCTAAGACGCTCCTCGTATGGTTTGTTTTTAGGCTAGGTATCATTTTGGTAACTCTACGTTGAACCCGTTCTAGCTTGTCTATATCTTTTTGGTAATAAGGTCACCAGGATTGAACGCAGTATTCCAGAAGAGGGCGGGCTAAGGAATTGTAAAGTGTTAGGATAACTTCTTTGGATTTATGCTCATATGACCTGCCTTTAAAGCCAATTATTTTGTTTGCTTTCTTAACAACTTCTGAACATTGTTGACTCGGTTTTAGGTTACTCGATATTGTTACTCCCAAATCGGTTTATCTGTATACACTCTTAAGCCGAGTGCCAGTCATCGAATAGTTTGCTTTCTCATTTTGGTATCCGATATATAGTACTTAACATTTATCCGTATTGAAACTCATTTGCCAAATTTGGGCCCAACATGACAACTTATCTAGATTGTGTTGCATATCGTCAACTTGTTCTTTTGAGAGTACGCTATTTGCAAATTTTGTATCGTCAGCAAACTTTGAGATTGTACAGGTGAGACCCTCATCTATGTCGTTGATATAAATTAGAAAGAGAATTGGTCCTAGTACCAATCCCTGGGGTACCCCGCTTGTTGCATTGGTCCATTTAGATGCCTTACCGTTTATGACTACTCTTTGCTTGCTGTCGCTGAGCCAATTTTCTATCTATTTCAACACACCGTCTTGTATTCCATGCGCTTTTAGGTTTAGTAGTAAACGTTTGTGGGGAACTTTGTCAAAGGCCTTTTGAAAATCAAGGTATATAATATCTACATCTTTACTCTCATCATAGAGGTTGAGGATATCATGAAAGAAGTCTAAGAGATTTGTTAAGCAGGAGTGTTTGTTACGATAGCCGTGTTGAGTATCTTTAAGTATGCCATTTTCCTCTAAGTGATTTACGAGTCTGCCTCATATGAGTGTTTCTAGCATTTTACATACAACTGAGGTTAAGCTATTTGGATGATAGTTACTGGGTAGGGATTTGCTGCCTTTTTTTTATATCGGTGTTACGTTGGCTAGCTTCCACTGATCAGGCATAGTTCCAGACTGCAAGGATTTATTGAATAGCAATGTCAGTGGTATGGAGAGCTCATCCTTAGCTTCCTTTAGAACTCTAGGTGAGATTGTATCAGGTCCAGGCATTTTATTTACCTTGAGTTTATCTAAACAATTCAATACTTCTCTCTCTGAAATGGTGATATTGCTTAGAACATCAGAATTACCAATCTGAATCGGCGATGCTGTAGGGATATCACTGAGGTCTTCTGTTGTAAAAACTGATGCAAAGAAGGTATTGAGGGCATTACTCATTTGTACTTCGTCTTTGGTGTATTCTCCATTTTCATCGACTAACGGTCCAACAGTTGAAGTAACTACTTTTTTCTTTCTGATATAACTATAGAATACTTTCGGGTTTGTTTTACTTTGATTAACCCTTCTTTGGCGGCGCCCGGCCCATGTCGAGTAAAATAAATGTGGCCTATGTGGCGGGTCATGGCTATTGTCGAGTGCAATTTTGAGCACGTAATGTGGTCTGAGAGAGAGCGGAGCGGTGGGAGGAGCGTAGGTTACCTCATGACCGCTCGCCACGGTGGCCGCGGAGCTACTGAGATGTACTTCTTTGTACTCCACCCTCTCACTTGTTTCACACGTAATAATGTAAGAAAATTACCGTATTTTACCAATTTTGCCCTTCGGTTGCATGACCGTTGCAAGACAACCAGTGATCGTAGAAGGATGGTTCTGGTGTCATTGAAAAGCTGAATTAACGCCCTTTCAGGGATACATACTTGTATTACTCTCTGGCTCTTGTTTATGCATGAAAACGAGCACGGAAACAAGCTCGTTTACGGTAAAACCCCCCGCTGGGCGGCACAGTCAAATATACTCCACCACCCGCTCTTTGAGTGTTAACAACATGTAACTCCAGGATCTTTTTACTTTGCTTAATTAACTTTTTGGCTTTCGTTGTATTTCTACAAATTTCACCCGTTCTTCATCATTTTATGAGGATTTTAATTTATCATTAGCAAACTTTTTAGCAAGCAGACAGTCTGAAATATCTTTATTTCACCATTTGGGCTTATCATTAATGGCCTGTACGCTGTATTTTCGATGGTATGCAGTCTTGCACTGCTTTTAGGTAGGTGGTTGCAAACAATTCCCAAGATGTATTTATGTCGTTATTGTTAATTAGAAAGCTCCAGTCAGTTCCTTTAAACATAGTGATGGAGAAAGGGATGTGAGTCAGAAGGTAAATAAAGTAGAGCCTTCCTTTCACAGTGTCCTGGCTGGAGTGATCCACCAAGCTCTCTCTGTGTGAGAGGCAGGGAGTAGCTGTGTCGTCAGCAATTCTAGGGGGGTCAAGAGGGGGTTTGTATCGAATAACTTAGACATTCTGTGATGTCTAGGGGGGATAAATTGTTTACAGTTATTGTTTACAATTCGTAAATATAATTAGGTGTAATATACATGTTACATATTAAATTGTTTTTGTTCCATCAACATTATTTACATAATATAGATTAAATAATTGGATAAGATTAAATAACGGTTCCTATATATGAGTATGTCTTCTAAGGATGAGTGTTTCTTTTGGACACTTCACGAATAGTAAGACGTTGATTCATGCGAATGAGAGCAATGAATATACTGATTAGGATGCAAATGATGATCAAAATAGGTGTTGAAAGGACAGGGATGGCAAGGGTGGGATGATAGTATTTGACATAACTAAAGTCTTTTATAGAGTCATTTATTAACTTGAGAGTGTCTGGATGAGGTGATTTGATTTGAATCAGAGAGGTATTTGTAGAAATGATGGGGAGTGAACTGAACATGTCATCAACCTTGTCTAACTTTGCCACTTCAGTGTAGTGGAAGTTAGTTGGATACAACTTTACTAGGTATGTGAGAATGGTACCACTATCAGGGATGATGACGAGACCAGAAACACGACGTTGAGTGGGTAAGTTAGTCTGGCAGGAGATTGACATGGAGATTTTAGAAACAAAATTAGGTGATGTTTAAGTGAAATGGGGCAATTGTCTTCGGCGTGAGGGGTGAACTTGAAAGCAAATGCTGGGCAGATGGATAAGGTGTTAACAGATGAGTGACAAAGGTATGACCAATCAAGGTTGCTTAGCCAAGAATGATACTTTTCAGAGTTGGAAATAAACAAGATGTCTTCAAAGTTGTCCAAGGATAGTAACTTGTCATCTAGGAGCATGGGGAATGAGTGCAAGTGAATTTAGGAGTAAAAGGTATAAGAGGTATATCTATATAGCCTATCTATCTATTGCCCGACGCCGTGATCCCCGAAGGGGTGGCCACGAACGAACCGCCTCCATGCACTTCTGTCCCCAGTCAGTCGACGCCCCTCCCCCCAACCAGCACCGCCTTCGTTCATATACTTCCTCACTCCATCATTCCACCTCTCCTACGGTCTACCTCTCCCTCTCTGTCCATCCACCTCGCACTCGTACACCCTCTTAGTCATTCTCTCGCTTTCCATACGTTCCATATGGCCGAACCATCTCAAGTTGTTCCTTTTCACACTTTCTAGCACATCTACCTCCACAGCACACCTCCTTCTTACTTCTTCATTAGTCTGTCTATCTCTCCATGTAACTCCGCACACACTTCTTAAGTAATTCATTTCCACTGCTCTCACTCTTGGTCTGAGTCTCTCAACCAACGTCCATGCTTCATTTCCGTAAGTCAGTGTCGGGATTACCACACTGTCATGCAAGGACTTCTTCACTTCCATACTGACCACCCTATTTCTTGTTACTGCTTTCAGCGTTCCTACAACCTTCTTCCCCTGTTGTACCCTCTCCTACACTTCTTCATCCATAGTCCCACCTTTACTCAACACACTGCCCAGATACTTAAAAGAGCTGACGATCTCCATAGCCTGACCGTTCAGCTTCACCTCGCACTCTGTGACTTCACCCCTTTCGAAGACCATAACCTTGCTCTTCCCCGCATTTACCTTCAAAGAGGTATATACGGATTACATATACTGTAGATTATATACGGCTATCAAGGATGTTGTTTAGGAATATTTCTTGAGCTGCCGTTCTAAGATGGTCGTTATCAGGTAACCATCTGTGTTAATTAGTTTGCGTTTGATGCATTCCTTTTCTTTGAGTCTATTTTTTTATGCTTTTAGTTATTTTCTATTGGATTCTATTTTACTTGTTACCGGAGTGTTCATTGATGACATCGGAGATCAGGCATGTGTTTGCCTTGTCTTGCAGCAGTGCTCCATGGCATAAGTCCTTTAGGTCCCTTCGTTTGGTTGATGTCTGTAGCAAGAGAGTGGAGGGCGACATCAAGTGGCTGTGATGAGTCCCACAGGCTTCCTATAATATTTATATTGAGGAGTATGGTGTGCGTAATAAGGTTACCTAACCTATTTCCAAGCAATTTTGAATTACTATGGATGTTTTACTGGGTGTAGAGTATTTACCTAGCTATTATAAATAATAATCCAGATTAGAGTGTAAATAATAAAGCGTAAATTAAATTATCCTTATATGTATATTATGACCTTAATACCTAGAACACATAAAGGATTAATATTATTGAGTGTATGCAGCTATCAGGGATGTCGCTTAGGAATATCTCTTGAGTTGCCGTTCAAAGATGTGTGTATGCGATCGCAGTTAAGCTACTAAACTTGCATATTATATGAGTATGTGAATACATAGAATAATTAAACAATCATCATAAATAATTACATGAAATATATATAATAAATATCAAAAATTTGGCCAAGACATACTGTACATCATACACAATCATATAGAAATCATGAGTGATTTCTTAGTTTAGAGCAAAATTAGGGAGTAAAAGAGGTTTGGAATTTCCTCATTCTGGAACATCAGTGTATCCAAGGTGTAATCCACAACAATGTTATTCACGCCTCTAGATCTGATATTATATTGGTGGGTCCTAGTGTCAGCATCTTGCTGGTTAAGTGTCACAGTGTTATCATTGCAGGTAGGTTGGGGTGGTGTATTTTCACTTTCTTCAATCCTTTCAGGTGTTAGATTTCTTTGAGCGATTTTGAGATGGTTGGTGTTGATCGAATTTCTTTATTCTTGACTAGGTGGTTTATTTTGGCCGAATTATTGTGTATACTAGTAATACGATAGGGTCCTTCTAAGAGAGGATCTAATTTAGTGACTCTGTTGTGTATTCTAGCAAACACAATTTCTCCGGGTTTTAATTTCTGTGTTTTATTAGGTATATTGTTATACTTAACCATGTTCTCTTCACTGAGTGTTAGTGTGTCTTTAACCTGCTTGTGTATTCTCTTAAAAACATTGTTATGATGAGTAACATAGTTATTGTTGTAAACTGGTTTTGTCTCTAGGTCAATCATACAAGGGAGAGATTTATCTTCGCCAAAAACAATGAAGTGGGGTGATTCACCCATAGAAGTGTTTGGCATTCCATTCAGTGTACACTCTACCTACGGAATTAATTCATCCCATATTTCCTTGTCCTTGTCTAATAAGATATTCCTCAACTCCTGTATAATCTTTCGGTTGGCTCTTTCTATGACTCCATTGCTTTGTGGCAAGTACGGGTTTACTGTGGTGTGATTGATTGCATATTCACTACACATTAGTTTGAATGATTCGTTTACAAATTCTCTACCATAGTCGGAGATGATAGTTTGGGGTTTTGCGTAAGGACACACGACTTTGTTAATGATTGTTTTAACGATTGTGTTAGCTTCCTTGTCTTCAATTGGTGATAAGATAGTAAACCGAGAGAAATTATCACTAACTACGAAAAGGTAGCTCATGCCGTTATTGGAGTTGGGCAATTTCAAGAGGTCAATGGCAATCACTTGGAAGGGCTTACTAGGGACTGGGTAATTGTGCAGGTTAGCTTCGGGTGTAAGCTTAGGATTAGTTCTAGCACAAGACTCACACGCATTTATGTGATCTGCTATATCCTTCTTCATGGTTTGCCATAAGAATTGTTTTTGAGCCATGATCATAGCTCTTTCAATCCCAGGGTGACCAACAAAGTCTGAACCATGAATGTAAGGGATTTTTTTTTTTACTTTAGAGTTAGGTATCACGAGTTGAATTACTTGCCTCTCCAATTGATTCTTACCTATTATCTCGCATTTGTGATATAAGATGTTTCCTATTATTGTGTATTCTACAAAATTTACCTTTACTCTTTTCGCGAGGAGGGTGAAGAGGCTACAAGAGGAGGAAATCAGGGAAGAGTTCAGGAGAGCAGTAGAAAGACAACTAGGTAGGTTCGACCTGGAAGGTATGGAGGAAGTGGAGGAGATGAGCAAGGTGTTTAAGGAAGAGATCTGTGCAGCATGTGAGGAGGTGTGTGGAGTAAGGAGAAGAGGGAGGGGAGTAAAAAGTACAGCATGGTGGACAGAAGAGGTAAAAATAGCTGTGGAAGACAAGAAGAAAGCGTATAGAGAGTGGTTGGGTAGTAGAGGGAATGAAGATTTGGAGAGTCAGAAACGATAGAGGTACGTGGAGAGAAAGAGAGTGGTGAAGAGAGTAGTGAAGGAAAGTAAGAGAAGAGTAGATGAGGAATTTGGAAGGAATCTGACTGTAAAATGGAGGGAGTGTAAGAAACTGTTCTGGAAAGAAGTAAAGAAAGTTAGGGAAGGTAGCAAGGGAAACAGTAAGGGTGTGAAAGATAAGAATGGGAGAATGCTAGCCGAGAAGCAAGAGAGAGTCGAAAGATGGAGGGAGTACTTCAACGAGTTGCTAAATGTAAGGAATGAAGCGCCAGCAAACATAGTTGGATGGGGTATGGGAGCGAGAAGAAGAGAAGTAGTGGAGGAGGAAGTGGGGATCAGGAGGTCAGAAGTGTGGGAAGCCATGACAAGAGTGAAGTTGGGGAAAGCACCAGGAACAGATGGAGTGTGTTGGAAAATGTTGAGGTATGGTGGTGAGATAGTGATCGAATGGGTATGGAAAATGTGCAAACTAGCATGGGAGAAGGGGAGTGCACCTGATGACTGGAAGACGGGCATAATAGTCCCCCTATATAAGGGTAAAGGGGAAAGTGGAGTGGAGAACATCAACCAGCCAAGCAAAACACCGCTAACTGTCACCACCACACACCATAACCTGGGACACGGCAGAACAACAACAAGTACCTGGGACACGGCAGAACACCTGGGGGATCCTTACACACATCATGGACCCCCCTGAACACCGCCAGAATCCCCGAATACCACCATCATCATCTATCAACATCAACAAGTTCCTGACCAAACATCACCAGGAACACAAGAACCAAAATGATTTGACAAAAAACAAACAAATGAATAAATAAACAAAACAAATAATGATAAATAAATAAATAAACATCCCTTTAACAACAGCAAGGTGGACGGCCCACTAACTTTTCTCTTCCACTGTATTTCATCTTTCCTACTTTCTCTTCCCCCCACCCACTCTGTGGTGCCTCTCTTCACCCCCCTACCTTTAACATCTTACGAGCGGCCTATGCGGTTTATTTATATGTACCGCCCAGCGGGGTGTTTTTAGCCAAAATAGGGCTGTTTACGTGATCATTTTCATGCCTAAATAAGACCCAGAACGTAAAACAAGTACCTATCCCTGAAAGGGCATAAACAGAGCTTTCGAATGACACCATAACGATCCTTTTATGATGGCTAGTTTTCTTGCAATAACCGTGCAACGCGAGTGCAAAAAGCATGTAATTAGCCACTTTCCCGATACAATTCCTTATATAGCGAGTGAGAGAGGTAGGAGGGAGCTGGGATTCATGTCAGTATGTTCGCCGCGGTGGTCTGGAGCAGTCATACGCTCGCTACTCTCCTGCCACCACTTGTCTCTCTCTCTCAGCAACATTACATGCTGAAATTGCCACTCGACCTATGTCGAGCGCCGCCACATAGTCCAGCTTTATTTAACTCGACTTATGTGGTGAGCCACTAATTAAGGGTTAAAAAAAAAAAAAAAAAAAAAAAAAAAAAAAAAAAAGGAGTGAGTGGTAATCACCGAGGAATATGTCTTCTATGCGTAGTAGGGAAGGTGTACAGTAGGGTAGTGATTGAGAAAGTGAGAGTGAGAACGGAGAAATGGATAGGTGACGAGTAGGGAGGTTTTAGGAAGGGAAGAGGATGTGTAAATAGATTTTTACCCTGAATTGTGTTGTGGAGAAATATCTAGAGAAGCAACAAAAGGTGTATGTTGCCTTTATGGACGTGGAGAAGGCCTATGACAGAGTGGATAGAGAAGGTATGTGGAAAGTACTTAGAATATAAGGAGTAGATGGTAAGTTGCTGAATGCAGCGAAGAGCATTATGAGGGTGCATGGGCGTCAGTACGTGTGGAGAATAAGCAGAGCGAGTTCTTTGACCTGAATATTGGGTTGAAACAGCGGTGTGTGATGTCCCCGTGGTTGTTTACTGTATATATGCATGGAGTCATGAAAGAAATACAAGAAAGAGCAGTGGATGTTGTTGTATCGCTGATAAGGGAGGAAAATGAGTGGAAGCTGCCTGTACTGCTGTTTGCTGATGATACAGTTCTGATGAGCGATAACGAATGGGAGTTACAGGGTCTGATAAATGTGTTTGGAACAGTGTGCGAAAAACGGAATCTGAAGGTAAATGCAGGGAAGAGCAAGGTTATGGTCTTTGAAAGGGGTGAAGCCACAGAGTGTGAGGTGAAGTTGAACGGTTAGGCTATGGAGATCGTCAGCTCATTTAAGTATCTGGGCAGTGTGTTGAGTAAAGATGGGACGATGGATGAAGAAGTGCGGGAGAGGGTGCAACAGGGGAAGAGGGTTGTAGGAACGCTGAAAGCAGTAACAAGAAATAGAGTGGTCAGTATGGAAGTGAAGAAGTCCTTGCATGACAGTGTGGTAATCCGACACTGACTTACGGAAATGAAGCATGGACGTTTGAGAAGAGACTCAGACCAAGAGTAAGAGGGGTGGAAATGATTTACTTGAGAAGTGCGTGCGGAGTTACATGGAGGGATAGACAGACGAATGAGGAAGTAAGAAGGAGGTGTGGTGTGGAGGTAGATGTGCTGGAAAGTGTGAACAGGAACACCTTGAGATGGTTCGGCCATATGGAACGTATGGAAAGTGAGAGACTGACTAAGAAGGTGTACGAGAGCGATGTGGAAGGATAGAGAGGGAGAGAAAGACCAAAAGAGAGGTGGAAGTATGGAGTGAGGAAGTATACTGCATGGATGCAGGCGGTGATGGTTGGGAGGAGGGGCGCCGACTGACTGGGGACAGAGGTGCATGGGGGTTGTTCGTTCATGGCCAGCCCTTTGGGGATCACGGCGTCAGGCAATAGATAGATAGATAGAACTTGTTTCCTCTTACTAGTTCCCTACAATCTCTTTCTACACGCTGCAATGTTGCATCTCTTTCACTCTAATATCTATATTACAACAATCAGTGTTCTTAAGAACTCTCTCAGTGCATACCCCCTCCCTTTCAATGAGTGCTAGGCATCCGCATTTCAACACATTCTGTCCAGCTCTCCAACCAAAGAATTGGCAAATATTTTCAGTCTTTCTTCTACTCAACAAGTGGACTCTGGAACTCTCTCACTCAATCAATCTTTACTTCGTCCTATGACTTATACTGCTTTAAACTTTGTGCGTCCTGGCAATTTGACCCCAACGTCTCTTGAATTTGGCTCTGTCACTCGTTTGGCTTTTGGGAAGACTCTCGTTACTAGCAACCGGCCTTTGTCTCGTCCATACATATAGAGAACAAAAATCAGGTGTCGATATTTGTTCGTGGCAAGCGATAGCGAGCCTGTACTTACAGAAATATGTACAGTTTTGTACATATTTTGAAGTTTGATGGAGGTCTTGGGAGGAAACTAAAAATAATACATAAATAAACATATTGACGAACAAATAATTACAAATATCACCTTAACCGTTTGTGTGTGCAAGAATGGTTGGTTGATGACTGTCTCTGTGTGAGTGTGCGTGTGTGTGTGTGTATGTGTGTGTGTGTGCGTGCGTGCGTGTGTGTGTGAGTTTGTGTGTGTGTGTGTGTGTGTGTACGTTTGATATAGATAAATGAAACTATGTGAAACATAAAGTGAGTGTTTTGAGGACTGATGCGAGTGCTGCGAGGATTGTAGTGAGGGCTGAAGTGAATGTTAACCCTTCCAGTACCGGTGACGTATATTTCATTTGATATAAGCTGCATTTAGATGATTTTATGAAGCTTACAAAGGATTAATGGTAGCTAGAAGGATTAATAATTGAGATAGTCTGGTACCTTTGAATTGGTAAACATCCTTCCTTAGCTACAGTATACAACATCGTCTAATAGTGTCCAGATTATAACGAAAGGATGTCACCGGTACTGAATGGGATAACAATAATTGAAATATGGAATGGAGGGAGTGCGTTGAGGAATGAAGTGAAGGATTTATATCGTGGTGTGAGGATTGACGTGAGAGCTTTGATGAATGAATTGAGTGTGGGGAGGATTGAAGCACTCACTGTATGATATACTACTGTAAAGAATCAAGCGAAGACCGAAGGGAATGGTATGAGGACGTGAAGTGAAGAAGGAGTCAAGGGGTAGTAGTAGGAGGAAGAGGGGAGGGTGGGGGACTGAGGTTGTATAGAGGTCCTCAGTCAATTGCGCAGTGCAGGTATATTTTTTCCAGGATCCGTTGCAAGGGCCGCCAATCTCTGGAATTAAGGGGGAGGTAGAGGCTTTTTCTGGACCCTCCTTCATGTGTAGCCCCATTAGTTTTTGATAATTTTAGACGTTTGCCCCATTAGTTTGTCGATTTTAAGACCTTTCATCCATGTCTTTATCATTATCAAGACTTTTCTGCCCTCGCTGGGCTTAATACTAAGAAGGCGTACAGGACGGTGTTCCTCCTGTTATACTCTTCTTCTTCTTGATATTTATATGTGCAGTTTGCTCGGAGTATTTCAGGTCTCCAGATTACTGCACAGGCATAGAGTTGCTTGCTGAGGGGAAGGGAAGTTTGTTAGTTGAAAGGGATCTACAGATAGGATGTCTAAATAGTGAGTACAAGTATTGTACCCTACATAGTTTTAACTATAGGTCAAGGTCATTAACACCTTACGAGCGGCCTATGCGGTTTATTTATGTGTACCGCCCAGCGGGGTGTTTTTAGCCAAAATAGGGCTGTTTACGTGATCATTTTCATGCCTAAATAAGATCCAGAACGTAAAACAAGTACCTATCCCTGAAAGGGCATAAACAGAGCTTTCGAATGACACCATAACGATCCTTGTATGATGGATAGTTTTCTTGCAATAACCGTGCAACGCGAGTGCAAAAAGCAGGTAATTCGGTACTTTCAGTACATAATTGAGTATGTAGTGAGTGAGAGAGGGAGGAGGGAGCTGAGATTTGTGTCAGTAGGTTCGCCGCGGTGGTCTGGCGCAGTCATACGCTCGCTAGTCTCCTGCCACCACTTGTCTCTCTCTCTCAGCCACATTACGTGCTGAAATTGCCACTCGAGTTATGTCGAGCGCCGCCACATAGTCCAGCTTTATTTAACTCGACTTAAGTGGTGGGCCGCTTTTTAAGGGTTAAGGACTAGAAAGTGTTTTGAGGGTAAGTAAATAAGTAAGATGAGGATTGGTTATTAACTCCTTGCGACATATTATGTTCCAATAAGTCCGAGGAGGCGGTTGACAAGTATTTTGGGTCTTGAATTTGGCTCATGAGTGTTGTCGAAGCCTTACATTTTTCGCGATTTCCATCCACCAGAATGCTGTTTATTGTGATGTATCATATATCAGTGGAAAGAGGAATATTTATAGTACATGATAAAACAAAACAAAATGTAAATAAATCGAAATATGAAAGTGTAAATGAGTCCGGAATACAATTATTTCCCATGCAATTGTCTTCACACCGTCCTAGCTCTAAATTGTGAGTGATGACCATATATTTTTTTTTGCTCAAATAATAGTATTTTTTCTCCTCTTTCCAAATCTGAAAACAGAAATTGTTTATCTTCAATAGTTCTCAAGCAGTGACCGAAAACAAAAAATATATGATTTTGATTTATATGGTTTATAACATTTTTTGATTTATTTCGTTGCTACGAAGTGTATGGTTTTAAATTTAGGCTGTATGAATTCGACAAATAATGCTGATGAGTATAAAACAAACTAGAAGTTCCTAGGACAAATACTTTTTGCGCTATGAATATTTGAAATGAAGAGCCAAAATGCGAATATTTACGCTTCACCCATCTCTGTTCCGGCGATGGTAGCCGGGTTCCGAGCTGTTCCCCACCTCGTGGTTGCATTATTTGCTCGGATATGTATATAACTGTATATATCACCGGAATCGGAAAATTGTGCTCTTTCCAATGGTGAAAACAAAAATAATATAGCGTAATTGGTTCGCGAGCTATGCACAATTGTTTCCATGCAGTGACCGAAAAAAAAAAAAAATGATTTTGATTGATATGGTTTATAACATTTTCGATTTAATTCGTTGCTACGAAGTGTATGGTTTTAAATTTAGGCTGAATGAATACGGCAAATAATGCTGATGAGTATAACACAAACTAGAAGTTCCTAGGACAAATACTTTTTGCGCTATGAATATTTGAAATGAAGAGCCAAAATGCGAATATTTACGCTTCACCAGTCTCTGTTCGGGCGATGCTAGCCGGGTTCCGAGCTGTTCCCCACCTCGTGGTTGCTTTATTTGGTCGGATACGTATATAACTGTATATATCACCGGAATCGGAAAATTGTGCTCTTTCCAATGGTGAAAATAAAAATAATATAGCGTAAATGGTTCGTGAGCTATGCGCAATTGTGAGCTATGCGCAATTGTT